>CM049426.1:0-731360 GCA_026929855.1 Poa annua
GGTGAATTTAAATGGTTCAGGACCCCGTAACACGGGTTTCACGAAATCGTTTAAAAACTCGTGATTTCGGGGATTTCTGGCCGTTTTCATGGGCTATAACACACAGTGTTGGGGTCCGGGTTGGATTTAAATGGTCCGGGACCCCGTCACACCGAGTTTCACGAAATCGTAAAAACTCGCGATTTCGGGCATTTCTGGACGTTTTCGTGGGCTATAGCACACAGTTTGGGGTCCGGGGTGGATTTATATAGTCCGGGACCCCGTCACAGGAGTTTCACGAAATCGTAAAAAAACTCGCGATTTCGGGCATTTCTGGCCGTTTTCCTGGCTATAGCACACGATTTTGTGGTCGGGGTGAATTTAAATGGTTCAGGACCCCCCGTAACACGGGTTTCCACGAAATCGTTTAAAACTCGTGATTTCGGGATTTCTGGCCGTTTTCATGGGCTATAACACACAGTGTTGGGGTCCGGGTTGGATTTAAATGGTCCGGGACCCCGTCACACGAGTTTCACGAAATCGTAAAAAACTCGCGATTTCGGGCATTTTCTGGACGTTTTCGTGGGCTATAGCACACAGTTTTGGGGTCCGGGGTGGATTTATATAGTCCGGGACCCCGTCACAGGAGTTTCACGAAATCGTAAAAAAACTCGCGATTTCGGGCATTTCTGGCCGTTTTCGTGGGCTATAGCACACATTTTTGGGGTCCGGGGTGGATTTAAAACGGCCCGGAACCCTGTCACACGAGCTTCACGAAATCCTAAAAAACTCGTGATTTCGGGCATTTTTTGGCCGTTCTCGTGGGCCATAGCACACGGTTTTTGGGGTCCGGGGTGGATTTAAATGGTCCGAGAACCCGTCACACGAGTTTCACGAAATCATAAATAACTCGTGATTTCGGGCATTTCTGGCCGTTTTCGTGGGCTATGGCACACGATTTTGGGGTCCGGGGTGGATTTAAATGGTTCGGGACCCCATCACACGAGTTTCACAAAATCGTAAAAAACTTGTGATTTTGGACATTTCTGGCCGTTTTCATGAGCTATCGCACATAGTTTTGGGGTCCAGGTGGATTTAAATGGTCCGGGACCCCCGTAACACGAGTTTCACGAAATTGTAAAAAACTCATGATTTCGGGCATTTTTGGCCGTTTTCATGGTGTTATAGCACATGATTTTGGGTCCGGGTGGATTTAAATGGTCCGGGAACCCGTCACCACGAGTTTCACGAAATCGTAAAAACCTCGTGATTTCGGGCATTTCTGGCCGTTTTCGTGGCGTATAGTACACGATTTTGGGGTCCGTGTGGATTTAAATGGTCCGGGACCCCGTCACAGGAGTTTCACGAAATCGAAAAAACTCGTGATTTCGGGCATTTCTGACCGTTTTCATGGGCTATAGCACACAATGTTGGGGTCCGGGGTGGATTTCAAGGGCTCGGGACCCCATCACACGAATTTCACGAAATCGTAAAAAAACTCGTGATTTCGGGCATTTTTGGCCGTTTTCGTGGGCTATAGTACATGATTTTGGGGTCCGGGGTGGATTTAAATGGTCGGGGACCCCGTCACACGAGTTTCACGAAATCGGAAAAACTTGTGTTTTTGTGCATTTCTACCCGGTTTCGTGGGCTATAGCACACAGGGTTGGGGTCCGGGGTGCATTTAAATGGTCCGGGACCGTCACACGAGTTTCACGAAAATCGTAAAAAACTCGTGATTTCGGGCATTTCTTGTCGTTTTCGTGGGCTATAGCTCAATGGATTTGGTTGGGTAGATTTTGGAGATATAGCACACAGTTTTGGGGTCCGGGGTGGATTTAAATGGTCCGGGACCCCGTCACACGAGTTTCACGAAATCGCAAAAAACTCGCGATTTCGGGCATTTCTGGCCGTTTTCGTGGTCTATAGCACACAGTTTTGGGTCCGGGGTGGATTTATATGGTCCGGAACCCCGTCACAGGAGTTTCACGAATCGTAAAAAAACTCGCGATTTCGGGGATTTCTGGCCGTTTTCCTGGGCTATAGCACACGATTTTGTGGTCCGGGGTGAATTTAAATGGTTCAGGACCCCGTAACACGGGTTTCACGAAATCGTTTAAAACTCGTGATTTCGGGGATTTCTGGCCGTTTTCATGGGCTATAACACACAGTGTTGGGGTCCGGGTTGGATTTAAATGGTCGGGACCCCGTCACACGAGTTTCACGAAATCGTAAAAAACTCGCGATTTCGGGGATTTCTGGCCGTTTTCCTGGCTATAGCACACGATTTTGTGGTCCGGGGTGAATTTAAATGGTTCAGGACCCCGTAAAACGGTTTCACGAAATCGTTTAAAACTCGTGATTTCGGGGATTTCTGCCGTTTTCATGGGCTATAACACACAGTGTTGGGGTCCGGGTTGGATTTAAATGGTCCGGGACCCCGTCACACGAGTTTCACGAAATCGTAAAAAACTCGCGATTTCGGGCATTTCTGGACGTTTTCGTGGGCTATAGCACACAGTTTTGGGGTCCGGGGTGGATTTATATAGTCCGGGACCCCGTCACAGGAGTTTCACGAAATCGTAAAAAAAACTCGCGATTTCGGGCATTTCTGGCCGTTTTCCCTGGGCTATAGCACACGATTTTGTGGTCCGGGGTGAATTTAAATGGTTCAGGACCCCCGTAACACGGGTTTCACGAAATCGTTTAAAACTCGTGATTTCGGGGATTTCTGGCCGTTTTCATGGGCTATAACACACAGTGTTGGGGTCCGGGTTGGATTTAAATGGTCCGGGACCCCGTCACACGAGTTTCACGAAATCGTAAAAAACTCGCGATTTCGGGCATTTCTGGACGTTTTCGTGGCTATAGCACACAGTTTTGGGGTCCGGGGTGGATTTATATAGTCCGGACCCCGTCACAGGAGTTTCACGAAATCGTAAAAAAACTCGCGATTTCGGGCATTTCTGGCCGTTTTCGTGGGCTATAGCACACATTTTTGGGGTCCGGGGTGGATTTAAACGGCCCGGAACCCTGTCACACGAGCTTCACGAAATCCTAAAAAACTCGTGATTTCGGGCATTTTTGGCCGTTCTCGTGGGCCATAGCACACGGTTTTGGGGTCCGGGGTGGATTTAAATGGTCCGAGAACCCGTCACACGAGTTTCACGAATCATAAATAACTCGTGATTTCGGGCATTTCTGGCCGTTTTCGTGGGCTATGGCACACGATTTTGGGGTCCGGGGTGGATTTAAATGGTTCGGGACCCCATCACACGAGTTTCACAAAATCGTAAAAAACTTGTGATTTTGGACATTTCTGGCCGTTTTCATGAGCTATCGCACATAGTTTTGGGGTCCAGGGTGGATTTAAATGGTCCGGGACCCCGTAACACGAGTTTCACGAAATCGTAAAAAACTCATGATTTCGGGCATTTTTGGCCGTTTTCATGGTGTATAGCACATGATTTTGGGGTCCGGGTGGATTTAAATGGTCCGGGAACCCGTCACACGAGTTTCACGAAATCGTAAAAAACTCGTGATTTCGGGCATTTCTGGCCGTTTTCGTGGGCTATAGTACACGATTTTGGGGTCCGTGGTGGATTTAAATGGTCCGGGACCCCGTCACAGGAGTTTCACGAAATCGAAAAAACTCGTGATTTCGGGCATTTCTGACCGTTTTCATGGGCTATAGCACACAATGTTGGGGTCCGGGGTGGATTTCAAGGGCTCGGGACCCCATCACACGAATTTCACGAAATCGTAAAAACTCGTGATTTCGGGCATTTTTGGCCGTTTTCGTGGGCTATAGTACATGATTTTGGGGTCCGGGGTGGATTTAAATGGTCGGGGACCCCGTCACACGAGTTTCACGAAATCGGAAAAACTTGTGTTTTTGTGCATTTCTACCCGGTTTCGTGGGCTATAGCACACAGGGTTGGGGTCCGGGGTGCATTTAAATGGTCCGGGACCCCGTCACACGAGTTTCACGAAAATCGTAAAAAACTCGTGATTTCGGGCATTTCTTGTCGTTTTCGTGGGCTATAGCTCAATGGATTTGGTTGGGTAGATTTGGAGATATAGCACACAGTTTTGGGGTCCGGGGTGGATTTAAATGGTCCGGACCCCGTCACACGAGTTTCACGAAATCGCAAAAAACTCGCGATTTCGGGCATTTCTGGCCGTTTTCGTGGTCTATAGCACACAGTTTTGGGGTCCGGGGTGGATTTATATGGTCCGGAACCCCGTCACAGGAGTTTCACGAAATCGTAAAAAAACTCGCGATTTCGGGGATTTCTGGCCGTTTTCCTGGGCTATAGCACACGATTTTGTGGTCCGGGGTGAATTTAAATGGTTCAGGACCCCGTAACACGGGTTTCACGAAATCGTGTAAAACTCGTGATTTCGGGGATTTCTGGCCGTTTTCATGGGCTATAACACACAGTGTTGGGGTCCGGGTTGGATTTAAATGGTCCGGGACCCCGTCACACGAGTTTCACGAAATCGTAAAAAACTCGCGATTTCGGGGATTTCTGGCCGTTTTCCTGGGGCTATAGCACACGATTTTGTGGTCCGGGGTGAATTTAAATGGTTCAGGACCCCGTAACACGGGTTTCACGAAATCGTTTAAAACTCGTGATTTCGGGGATTTCTGGCCGTTTTCATGGGCTATAACACACAGTGTTGGGGTCCGGGTTGGATTTAAATGGTCCGGGACCCCGTCACACGAGTTTCACGAAATCGTAAAAAACTCGCGATTTCGGGCATTTCTGGACGTTTTCGTGGGCTATAGCACACAGTTTTGGGGTCCGGGGTGGATTTATATAGTCCGGGACCCCGTCACAGGAGTTTCACGAAATCGTAAAAAAACTCGCGATTTCGGGCATTTCTGGCCGTTTTCCTGGGCTATAGCACACGATTTTGTGGTCCGGGGTGAATTTAAATGGTTCAGGACCCCCGTAACACGGGTTTCACGAAATCGTTTAAAACTCGTGATTTCGGGGATTTCTGGCCGTTTTCATGGGCTATAACACACAGTGTTGGGGTCCGGGTTGGATTTAAATGGTCCGGGACCCCGTCACACGAGTTTCCACGAAATCGTAAAAAACTCGCGATTTCGGCATTTCTGGACGTTTTCGTGGGCTATAGCACACAGTTTTGGGGTCCGGGGTGGATTTATATAGTCCGGGACCCCGTCACAGGAGTTTCACGAATCGTAAAAAAACTCGCGATTTCGGGCATTTCTGGCCGTTTTCGTGGGCTATAGCACACATTTTTGGGGTCCGGGGTGGATTTAAACGGCCCGGAACCCTGTCACACGAGCTTCACGAAATCCTAAAAAACTCGTGATTTCGGGCATTTTTGGCCGTTCTCGTGGGCCATAGCACACGGTTTTTGGGGTCCGGGGTGGATTTAAATGGTCCGAGAACCCGTCACACGAGTTTCACGAAATCATAAATAACTCGTGATTTCGGGCATTTCTGGCCGTTTTCGTGGGCTATGGCACACGATTTTGGGGTCCGGGGTGGATTTAAATGGTTCGGGACCCCATCACACGAGTTTCACAAAATCGTAAAAAACTTGTGATTTTGGACATTTCTGGCCGTTTTCATGAGCTATCGCACATAGTTTTGGGGTCAGGGTGGATTTAAATGGTCCGGGACCCCGTAACACGAGTTTCACGAAATCGTAAAAAACTCATGATTTCGGGCATTTTTGGGCCGTTTTCATGGTGTATAGCACATGATTTTGGGGTCCGGGTGGATTTAAATGGTCCGGGAACCCGTCACACGAGTTTCACGAAATCGTAAAAAACTCGTGATTTCGGGCATTTCTGGCCGTTTTCGTGGGCTATAGTACACGATTTTGGGGTCCGTGGTGGATTTAAATGGTCCGGGACCCCGTCACAGGAGTTTCACGAAATCGAAAAAACTCGTGATTTCGGGCATTTCTGACCGTTTTCATGGGCTATAGCACACAATGTTGGGGTCCGGGGTGGATTTCAAGGGGCTCGGGACCCCATCACACGAATTTCACGAAATCGTAAAAAACTCGTGATTTCGGGCATTTTTGGCCGTTTTCGTGGGCTATAGTACATGATTTTGGGTCCGGGGTGGATTTAAATGGTCGGGGACCCCGTCACACGAGTTTCACGAAATCGGAAAAACTTGTGTTTTTGTGCATTTCTACCCGGTTTCGTGGGCTATAGCACACAGGGTTGGGGGTCCGGGGTGCATTTAAATGGTCCGGACCCCGTCACACGAGTTTCACGAAAATCGTAAAAAACTCGTGATTTCGGGCATTTCTTGTCGTTTTCGTGGGCTATAGCTCAATGGATTTGGTTGGGTAGATTTGGAGATATAGCACACAGTTTTGGGGTCCGGGGTGGATTTAAATGGTCCGGGACCCCGTCACACGAGTTTCACGAAATCGCAAAAAAACTCGCGATTTCGGGCATTTCTGGCCGTTTTCGTGGTCTATGGCACACAGTTTTGGGGTCCGGGGTGGATTTATATGGTCCGGAACCCCCGTCACAGGAGTTTCACGAAATCGTAAAAAAACTCGCGATTTCGGGGATTTCTGGCCGTTTTCCTGGGCTATAGCACACGATTTTGTGGTCCGGGGTGAATTTAAATGGTTCAGGACCCCGTAACACGGGTTTCACGAAATCGTTTAAAACTCGTGATTTCGGGGATTTCTGGCCGTTTTCATGGGCTATAACACACAGTGTTGGGGTCCGGGTTGGATTTAAATGGTCCGGGACCCCGTCACACGAGTTTCACGAAATCGTAAAAAACTGCCGATTTCGGGCATTTCTGGACGTTTTCGTGGGCTATAGCACACAGTTTTTGGGGTCCGGGGTGGATTTATATAGTCCCGGGACCCCGTCACAGGAGTTTCACGAAATCGTAAAAAAACTCGCGATTTCGGGCATTTCTGGCCGTTTTCCTGGGCTATAGCACACGATTTGTGGTCCGGGGTGAATTTAAATGGTTCAGGACCCCCGTAACACGGGTTTCACGAAATCGTTTAAAACTCGTGATTTCGGGGATTTCTGGCCGTTTTCATGGGCTATAACACACAGTGTTGGGGTCCGGTTGGATTTAAATGGTCCGGGACCCCGTCACACGAGTTTCACGAAATCGTAAAAAACTCGCGATTTCGGGCATTTCTGGACGTTTTCGTGGGCTATAGCACACAGTTTTGGGGTCCGGGGTGGATTTATATAGTCCGGGACCCCGTCACAGGAGTTTCACGAAATCGTAAAAAAACTCGCGATTTCGGGCATTTCTGGCCGTTTTCGTGGCTATAGCACACATTTTTGGGGTCCGGGGTGGATTTAAACGGCCCGGAACCCTGTCACACGAGCTTCACGAAATCCTAAAAAACTCGTGATTTCGGGCATTTTTGGCCGTTCTCGTGGGCCATAGCACACGGTTTTGGGGTCCGGGTGGATTTAAATGGTCCGAGAACCCGTCACACGAGTTTCACGAAATCATAAATAACTCGTGATTTCGGGCATTTCTGGCCGTTTTCGTGGGCTATGGCACACGATTTTGGGGTCCGGGGTGGATTTAAATGGTTCGGGACCCCATCACACGAGTTTCACAAAATCGTAAAAAACTTGTGATTTTGGACATTTCTGCCGTTTTCATGAGCTATCGCACATAGTTTTGGGGTCCAGGGGTGGATTTAAATGGTCCGGGACCCCGTAACACGAGTTTCACGAAATCGTAAAAAAACTCATGATTTCGGGCATTTTTGGCCGTTTTCATGGTGTATAGCACATGATTTTGGGGTCCGGGGTGGATTTAAATGGTCCGGGAACCCGTCACACGAGTTTCACGAAATCGTAAAAAACTCGTGATTCGGGCATTTCTGGCCGTTTTCGTGGGCTATAGTACACGATTTTGGGGTCCGTGGTGGATTTAAATGGTCCGGGACCCCGTCACAGGAGTTTCACGAAATCGAAAAAACTCGTGATTTCGGGCATTTCTGACCGTTTTCATGGGCTATAGCACACAATGTTGGGGTCCGGGTGGATTTCAAGGGCTCGGGACCCCATCACACGAATTTCACGAAATCGTAAAAAACTCGTGATTTCGGGCATTTTTGGCCGTTTTCGTGGGCTATAGTACATGATTTTTGGGGTCCGGGGTGGATTTAAATGGTCGGGGACCCCGTCACACGAGTTTCACGAAATCGGAAAAACTTGTGTTTTTGTGCATTTCTACCCGGTTTCGTGGGCTATAGCACACAGGGTTGGGGTCCGGGGTGCATTTAAATGGTCCGGGACCCCGTCACACGAGTTTCACGAAAATCGTAAAAAACTCGTGATTTCGGGCATTCCTTGTCGTTTTCGTGGGCTATAGCTCAATGGATTTGGTTGGGTAGATTTGGAGATATAGCACACAGTTTTGGGGTCCGGGGTGGATTTAAATGGTCCGGGACCCCGTCACACGAGTTTCACGAAATCGCAAAAAACTCGCGATTTCGGGCATTTCTGGCCGTTTTCGTGGTCTATGGCACATCAGTTTTGGGGTCCGGGGTGGATTTATATGGTCCGGAACCCCGTCACAGGAGTTTCACGAAATCGTAAAAAAACTCGCGATTTCGGGGATTTCTGGCCGTTTTCCTGGGCTATAGCACACGATTTTGTGGTCCGGGGTGAATTTAAATGGTTCAGGACCCCGTAACACGGGTTTCACGAAATCGTTTAAAACTCGTGATTTCGGGGATTTCTGGCCGTTTTCATGGGCTATAACACACAGTGTTGGGGTCCGGGTTGGATTTAAATGGTCCGGGACCCCGTCACACGAGTTTCACGAAATCGTAAAAAACTCGCGATTTCGGGCATTTCTGGACGTTTTCGTGGGCTATAGCACACAGTTTTGGGGTCCGGGGTGGATTTATATAGTCCGGGACCCCGTCACAGGAGTTTCACGAAATCGTAAAAAAACTCGCGATTTCGGGCATTTCTGGCCGTTTTCCTGGGCTATAGCACACGATTTTGTGGTCCGGGGTGAATTTAAATGGTTCAGGACCCCCGTAACACGGGTTTCACGAAATCGTTTAAAACTCGTGATTTCGGGGATTTCTGGCCGTTTTCATGGGCTATAACACACAGTGTTGGGGTCCGGGTTGGATTTAAATGGTCCGGGACCCCGTCACACGAGTTTCACGAAATCGTAAAAAACTCGCGATTTCGGGCATTTCTGGACGTTTTCGTGGGCTATAGCACACAGTTTTGGGGTCCGGGGTGGATTTATATAGTCCGGGACCCCGTCACAGGAGTTTCACGAAATCGTAAAAAAACTCGCGATTTCGGGCATTTCTGGCCGTTTTCGTGGGCTATAGCACACATTTTTGGGGTCCGGGGTGGATTTAAACGGCCCGGAACCCTGTCACACGAGCTTCACGAAATCCTAAAAAACTCGTGATTTCGGGCATTTTTGGCCGTTCTCGTGGGCCATAGCACACGGTTTTGGGGTCCGGGGTGGATTTAAATGGTCCGAGAACCCGTCACACGAGTTTCACGAAATCATAAATAACTCGTGATTTCGGGCATTTCTGGCCGTTTTCGTGGGCTATGGCACACGATTTTGGGGTCCGGGGTGGATTTAAATGGTTCGGGACCCCATCACACGAGTTTCACAAAATCGTAAAAAACTTGTGATTTTGGACATTTCTGGCCGTTTTCATGAGCTATCGCACATAGTTTTGGGGTCCAGGGTGGATTTAAATGGTCCGGGACCCCGTAACACGAGTTTCACGAAATCGTAAAAAACTCATGATTTCGGGCATTTTTGGCCGTTTTCATGGTGTATAGCACATGATTTTGGGGTCCGGGTGGATTTAAATGGTCCGGGAACCCGTCACACGAGTTTCACGAAATCGTAAAAAACTCGTGATTTCGGGCATTTCTGGCCGTTTTCGTGGGCTATAGTACACGATTTTGGGGTCCGTGGTGGATTTAAATGGTCCGGGACCCCGTCACAGGAGTTTCACGAAATCGAAAAAACTCGTGATTTCGGGCATTTCTGACCGTTTTCATGGGCTATAGCACACAATGTTGGGGTCCGGGGTGGATTTCAAGGGCTCGGGACCCCATCACACGAATTTCACGAAATCGTAAAAAACTCGTGATTTCGGGCATTTTTGGCCGTTTTCGTGGGCTATAGTACATGATTTTGGGGTCCGGGGTGGATTTAAATGGTCGGGGACCCCGTCACACGAGTTTCACGAAATCGGAAAAACTTGTGTTTTTGTGCATTTCTACCCGGTTTCGTGGGCTATAGCACACAGGGTTGGGGTCCGGGGTGCATTTAAATGGTCCGGGACCCCGTCACACGAGTTTCACGAAAATCGTAAAAAACTCGTGATTTCGGGCATTTCTTGTCGTTTTCGTGGGCTATAGCTCAATGGATTTGGTTGGGTAGATTTGGAGATATAGCACACAGTTTTGAGGTCCGTGGTGGATTTAAATGGTCCGGGACCCGTCACACGAATTTCACGAAATCGTAAAAAACTCTTGATTTCGGGCATTTCTGGTCATTTTCGTGGGATATAGCACACAGTTTTGGGGTCCGGGTGGATTTAAATGGTGCGGGACCCGTCACACGAATTACACGAAATCGTAAAAAACTCGAGAATTCAGGCATTTCTGGCCGTTTTCGTGGGCTATAGCACACGATTTTGTGGTCCGGGGTGAATTTAAATGGTTCAGGACCCCGTCACACGAGTTTCACGAAATCGTATAAAACTCGTGATTTCGGGGATTTCTGGCCGTTTTCATGCGCTATAGCACACAGTTTTGGGGTCCGGGGTGGATTTAAATGGTCCGGGACCCCGTCACACGAGTTTCACGAAATCGCAAAAAACTCGCGATTTCTGGCATTTCTGGCCGTATTCGTGGGCTATAGCACACAGTTTTGGGGTCCGGGGTGGATTTATATGGTCCGGAACTCCGTCACAGGAGTTTCACGAAATCGTAAAAAAACTCGCGATTTCGGGCATTTCTGGCCGTTTTCCTGGGCTATAGCACACGATTTTGTGGTCCGGGGTGAATTTAAATGGTTCAGGACCCCGTAACACGGGTTTCACGAAATCGTTTAAAACTCGTGATTTCGGGGATTTCTGGCCGTTTTCATGGGCTATAACACACAGTGTTGGGGTCCGGGTTGGATTTAAATGGTCCGGGACCCCGTCACACGAGTTTCACGAAATCGTAAAAAACTCGCGATTTCGGGCATTTCTGGACGTTTTCGTGGGCTATAGCACACAGTTTTGGGGTCCGGGGTGGATTTATATAGTCCGGGACCCCGTCACAGGAGTTTCACGAAATCGTAAAAAAACTCGCGATTTCGGGCATTTCTGGCCGTTTTCGTGGGCTATAGCACACATTTTTGGGGTCCGGGGTGGATTTAAACGGCCCGGAACCCTGTCACACGAGCTTCACGAAATCCTAAAAAACTCGTGATTTCGGGCATTTTTGGCCGTTCTCGTGGGCCATAGCACACGGTTTTGGGGTCCGGGGTGGATTTAAATGGTCCGAGAACCCGTCACACGAGTTTCACGAAATCATAAATAACTCGTGATTTCGGGCAATTCTGGCCGTTTTCGTGGGCTATGGCACACGATTTTGGGGTCCGGGGTGGATTTAAATGGTTCGGGACCCCATCACACGAGTTTCACAAAATCGTAAAAAACTTGTGATTTTGGACATTTCTGGCCGTTTTCATGAGCTATCGCACATAGTTTTGGGGTCCAGGGTGGATTTAAATGGTCCGGGACCCCGTAACACGAGTTTCACGAAATCGTAAAAAACTCATGATTTCGGGCATTTTTGGCCGTTTTCATGGTGTATAGCACATGATTTTGGGGTCCGGGTGGATTTAAATGGTCCGGGAACCCGTCACACGAGTTTCACGAAATCGTAAAAAACTCGTGATTTCGGGCATTTCTGGCCGTTTTTCGTGGGCTATAGTACACGATTTTGGGGTCCGTGGTGGATTTAAATGGTCCGGGACCCGTCAAAGGAGTTTCACGAAATCGAAAAAACTCGTGATTTCGGGCATTTCTGACCGTTTTCATGGGCTATAGCACACAATGTTGGGGTCCGGGGTGGATTTCAAGGGCTCGGGACCCCATCACACGAATTTCACGAAATCGTAAAAAACTCGTGATTTCGGGCATTTTTGGCCGTTTTCGTGGGCTATAGTACATGATTTTGGGGTCCGGGGTGGATTTAAATGGTCGGGGACCCCGTCACACGAGTTTCACGAAATCGGAAAAACTTGTGTTTTTGTGCATTTCTACCCGGTTTCGTGGGCTATAGCACACAGGGTTGGGGTCCGGGGTGCATTTAAATGGTCCGGGACCCCGTCACACGAGTTTCACGAAAATCGTAAAAAACTCGTGATTTCGGGCATTTCTTGTCGTTTTCGTGGGCTATAGCTCAATGGATTTGGTTGGGTAGATTTGGAGATATAGCACACAGTTTTGAGGTCCGTGGTGGATTTAAATGGTCCGGGACCCGTCACACGAATTTCACGAAATCGTAAAAAACTCTTGATTTCGGGCATTTCTGGTCATTTTCGTGGGATATAGCACACAGTTTTGGGGTCCGGGTGGATTTAAATGGTGCGGGACCCGTCACACGAATTACACGAAATCGTAAAAAACTCGAGAATTCAGGCATTTCTGGCCGTTTTCGTGGGCTATAGCACACGATTTTGTGGTCCGGGGTGAATTTAAATGGTTCAGGACCCCGTCACACGAGTTTCACGAAATCGTATAAAACTCGTGATTTCGGGGATTTCTGGCCGTTTTCATGCGCTATAGCACACAGTTTTGGGGTCCGGGGTGGATTTAAATGGTCCGGGACCCCGTCACACGAGTTTCACGAAATCGCAAAAAACTCGCGATTTCGGGCATTTCTGGCCGTATTCGTGGGCTATAGCACACAGTTTTGGGGTCCGGGGTGGATTTATATGGTCCGGAACTCCGTCACAGGAGTTTCACGAAATCGTAAAAAAACTCGCGATTTCGGGCATTTCTGGCCGTTTTCCTGGGCTATAGCACACGATTTTGTGGTCCGGGGTGAATTTAAATGGTTCAGGACCCCGTAACACGGGTTTCACGAAATCGTTTAAAACTCGTGATTTCGGGGATTTCTGGCCGTTTTCATGGGCTATAACACACAGTGTTGGGGTCCGGGTTGGATATAAATGGTCCGGGACCCCGTCACACGAGTTTCACGAAATCGTAAAAAACTCGCGATTTCGGGCATTTCTGGACGTTTTCGTGGGCTATAGCACACAGTTTTGGGGTCCGGGGTGGATTTATATAGTCCGGGACCCCGTCACAGGAGTTTCACGAAATCGTAAAAAAACTCGCGATTTCGGGCATTTCTGGCCGTTTTCGTGGGCTATAGCACACATTTTTGGGGTCCGGGGTGGATTTAAACGGCCCGGAACCCCGTCACACGAGCTTCACGAAATCTTAAAAAACTCATGATTTCGGGCATTTTTGGCCGTTCTCGTGGGCCATAGCACACGGTTTTGGTGTCCGGGGTGGATTTAAATGGTCCGAGAACCCGTCACACGAGTTTCACGAAATCATAAATAACTCGTGATTTCGGGCATTTCTGGCCGTTTTCGTGGGCTATGGCACACGATTTTGGGGTCCGGGGTGGATTTAAATGGTTCGGGACCCCATCACACGAGTTTCACAAAATCGTAAAAAACTTGTGATTTTGGACATTTCTGGCCGTTTTCATGAGCTATCGCACGTAGTTTTGGGGTCCAGGGTGGATTTAAATGGTCCGGGACCCCGTAACACGAGTTTCACGAAATCATAAAAAACTCATGATTTCGGGCATTTTTGGCCGTTTTCATGGTGTATAGCACATGATTTTGGGGTCCGGGTGGATTTAAATGGTCCGGGAACCCGTCACACGAGTTTCACGAAATCGTAAAAAACTCGTGATTTCGGGCATTTCTGGCCGTTTTCGTGGGCTATAGTACACGATTTTGGGGTCCGTGGTGGATTTAAATGGTCCGGGACCCCGTCACAGGAGTTTCACGAAATCGAAAAAACTCGTGATTTCGGGCATTTCTGACCGTTTTCATGGGCTATAGCACACAATGTTGGGGTCCGGGGTGGATTTCAAGGGCTCGGGACCCCATCACACGAATTTCACGTAATCGTAAAAAACTCGTGATTTCGGGCATTTTTGGCCGTTTTCGTGGGCTATAGTACATGATTTTGGGGTCCGGGGTGGATTTAAATGGTCGGGGACCCCGTCACACGAGTTTCACGAAATCGGAAAAACTTGTGTTTTTGTGCATTTCTACCCGGTTTCGTGGGCTATAGCACACAGGGTTGGGGTCCGGGGTGTGTCGGCCCAGTGGATTCTAGGGTGTGCAGAGCCCACTCTCCACGGGCCGCGCATGCGTCAGCGTCTACGAAACGGCTAGGGACCAAGCCAACCGCTTGGGGAGCCCCCCCGAGGAAGAAACCCCTGGAGGGGACCTGAGGCGCCGGCAGAGGCCTGAAGGAGGCCCCCCCCCCCCCCCCCCCGAGGGCGTCCCACTTGAGGGCTCTCTCCCTCTGAAGGGAGCCGGCCCGGCTCCTTCCCCTCGAGAGCCTCAGGCCCCTGAGGGGACACTTCGCGGCGAAGGAAGCGCTGCAGAGCGCACATGGGCTCTGCTGCGGCCGCAGGGTGACGCGCGCATCTGCGCGCACGGCAGCAACAGCGTCACAGTTGCCGCTCCCATGATAAAAGGGGTCAACAAAGTTCTGTGTCCCCTGCGCCGCCAACGAAGCTTTCCTCTTTGGTGATAAAGCAGTTGGCCGGCACAACGCTCCAACGACGACGTCACTGCGGGCACACCCCACGGTCTCCGCCGCGCCTGCGAGCCGCTCTGCCAAGTCTGCAACTTGTCGGCCACAGTGCGCCGCTTTAACACGGAAGAGGCGCGTCCAAGGACGGAGGAGACAGCTGCTCTGCCACGAAGGCAGGCTTTGCGACCATGGACCGAGTCCATGAACGAGCAAGCAGTAGTGCACCCCACTCCGCCACTGGTGGCCACGTGGGAACCCGTCCACTGCGCAGATCGCAGGGATGAGGCCCGGGGCAACTATTTAAGGAGAAGGGGCACTTCCGTAGGAGAGGATCCGGAACTCGATCCCAAGCTCAATAGCGTCCTCCACCTCCGGACCCTCTCAAGGCCCGGAGGCTAGTTGTACTACAGTCACCACAGTGCAATCGAGACAAGCAGGAGTAGCGGTGTTACCTCACCTTGAGGGCCGTGAACCTGGGTAAGGGCCGGTGTCACTCTCTGTCGTGCAGTTCCGCTCCAAGCACCGTGAGCAACGTCGCGGCTTGCATCGAGGGTTGTTTGACCTCCGTGTTCAGTCCCCCTTCGAACCTCTTCCCGGGGCGGGACTACCCCTGTTACGTGGGAGTTCATTCCTCGACATTTGGCGCGCCAGGTAGGGGCCCAGAGGCGCGTCTTCAACCTCCGAACTCCGCGCCATGATGGACACCCGCGCGACGCGCGCCAACAGGCGCACCTCCGAGAGAGCTCACACCGAGCCCGGCACTGCCCCCACCCGCGGCCGCCGTGGTCGCCCCCGCGCGACCGAACGCGCTGGCACCGGCCCGCGCGTGGAAGAGCCGGAGAGCGAGGAGCACCGCGAAGGAGACCAGCGTGACGACGAGGACCTCTCCGAGCGCCGCGGGGACGCTGAGTCCTCGCACCCGTCCCGGCGCCAGAGCGTGTCCACTCGGGAGCATCAAGAGCCCGCCCCGCACACCGCGCTACTGATGGCTCAGGAGCTCCTCCGCTACCGGCCAAGTGCCGAAGCGCACGACCAGTGGCTGGACCGCCTCCACCACCTCGTCGACATCGCAACCACACGCCCCGCTCCGTCGCGCTCTATCGTGCCTTCCGGCCCTGCAGGGACGGCCGCACCAGGTGCGCCACCGCCGCCGCCGGGACCGCCCCCGGCCGCGGCACAGCGGGCTCCCTCCCATGCTTCCTCGCCGCACGACTGCCAAATCGTGCAGCGCACCGCACCTGACGCGCGTGTAGGCATGGAGCGACGTCGCGACCTCCAAAACCGCCTCGTCGAGGAGCTCGGTCAGGCGGGGCAGCAAAACCGCAGGGCCCTCCAGGGAGGAACGGCCACCTATGCCTCAGGCTGCATGGCCTTCACGCGCACCCTGCGCCGTGTGGTCTGGCCACAGAAGTTCAGGCCAGCGCTCCCCAAGGGCTTCGACGGGTCCACCAACCCTCTCGAGTTCCTGCAGCTCTACACCACTTCCATCCAGGCTGCAGGGGGCGATGACAAAGTCATGGCCAACTGGTTCTCCCACGCCCTCAGGGACTCCGCTCTGTCCTGGCTTCTCAACCTGCCCGAGGACTCCATCGACTCCTGGGAGGAGCTCTGCAGGCAGTTCGTCGCCAACTTCAAGGGCACGTACGAGCGCGCACTCACCCACAACGACTTGCGCGCTGTGGTGCAGAAGAAGGGTGAAACTCTTCGCAAGTACATCCAGCGCTTCAGCCAGGTGCGGAACAAAATTCCAAACATCCCCGACACCCAGGTGATCGCTGCCTTCCGCGAGGGCGTCACGAACCGCAGGATGCTCGAGAAGCTCGGCATCCACGACAAGCTCACCTCTGTGGTGAAGCTGTTCGATCTGGCGGACAAGTGCGCCAAGGCTGAAGAGGGACTCCTCTTCGTCAAGATGAGCGCGCGGGGGGACGACCCGGGCGAGGGGTCCAAGAGCCACAAGAAGAAGGAAGAGCCCAAGCGCAAGGCCACCGCGGTCCTCGCGGCAGAGCCTGACGCAAAGGGCTCCCGCAGGGGCTCCCCCGAGCGCGGCGACAAAGAAGTGGACCACCGTCCGTTCTGCGTCTACCACAACAGGCGCGGGCACGCTACAGACGACTGCTTCGACCTCAAGAGGCTGGGCAGGGAACGCGAGCGGGGAGAAGGCAGCGGAGGCCGCGGCAGAGGTCGCGGCTACCGCAGGGACGCCAAGGGCAGGCGCGATGGCGGCTACCAGAAGCCGTCGGGCACTCAAGCCAACGCCGCCCAGAAGAACAACAACCTCCCCGACGAGGAAGATGGAGGCTACCAGGCCCCGAGAGGCACCATGGCCTGCATCCTCGGCGGAGCTCAAGCGCCCAAGTCGAACAATCAGTTCAAGCAGTTCGCCCGCGAACTCAACGCTGCGCTCCCGAGCACCGAGACTTCCAGGCCCCTCAAGTGGTCCCAGTACACCATCGCCTTCGACGCCAAGGACCACCCCAAGTCGACCAAGACCGTTGGAACCCTCCCCCTGGTCTGCTCCCCCACCATCAACAACATCACCGTCTCCAAGACGTTCATCGACGGGGGAGCGGGCCTGAATGTCATCTCTGTCGAGACCTTCGAGACGCTTCAAGTGCCCTACGAGTGGCTTATGCCCTCCAGGCCGTTCACGGGCGTCACCAGTGGTTCTATCGAGCCTCTGGGACAAGTCCGCCTCGCGGTCACCTTTGGCACGCAGAAGAACTACCGCACGGAGCTGATCGACTTCGACGTCGCGCACATCGGTCTGCCGTACAACGCCATCCTCGGCTACCCCGCCCTTGCGAAGTTCATGGCCGTCACGCATCACGCCTACAACATGGTCAAGATTCCCGGCAGCGCTGGCACCATCGCCGTCCATGGCCATGTCCTGGACGCCACGCGCGCTGTCGAGAGCGCCTACAAGGCAGCCGCCATGGCTTTCCCGGCTGACGAGGACATGGAGCCTCTCGAGAGGCCCAGGAAGAAGAAGCAGGTGTTCTCTCAGGAGCAAGCCGCCACGAAGAAGGTGCCGCTGGACACCACCAGCTCGGGGGCTGAAGGCTCGGGGGCTAGCGTCACCATAGGCGCCGCCCTGCCTCCCAAATAGGAAGGCGCGCTCGTCGCCTTCCTTCGGGCAAACTCTGACATGTTCGCGTGGACTCCGTCAGATATGTCCGGCGTACCAAGGGAGGTGATCGAGCACCACTTAGCCGTGTGTCCAGACGCACGCCCCGTCAAGCAAAAAGCACGCAAGCAAGCCCCCGAGAAGCAAGCCTTCATCATCAAGGAAGTAGAGAAACTCAAGGCGGCAAATGTCGTCCGCGAAGTCGCGCACCCCACTTGGCTCTCCAACGGCGTCCACGTTGAGGAATGAACTCCCACGTAACAGGGGTAGTCCCGCCCCGTCGATGACATCGGGGCTCAGATGGGCAGAAATGCTGAGGCCTACGTCGATGACATCGTGGTCAAGTCTCGAGAGGGGGACACCCTCTTGAGGGATCTCGAGGAAACCTTCGCCAGCCTGAGAAAGGTGAGCATCAAGCTCAACCCCGCCAAGTGCGTCTTCGGGGTCCCTTCAGGCAAGCTCCTCGGATTCCTCGTGTCCCACCAGGGCATAGAGGCAAATCCTGACAAGATCAAGGCCATAGAACAAATGCAGCCCCCTCGCCGACTCAAGGAAATGCAGCGCCTTGCGGGCTGCATGGCCAGCCTCGGTCGTTTCATCTCTAAATTCGGCGAGCGAGCCCTGCCGTTTTTCAAGATCATGAAGAGGTCGGGCACATTCAAGTGGACCCCTGAGGCGGATAAAGCCTTCGAAGATTTAAAGAAGTATCTGGCTAGCCCTCCGGTCTTGGTGGCCCCCAGGGCAGACGAGCACTTGAAGCTGTACCTCTCAGCCACCCCTCAGACAGCAAGCGCCGTCTTGGTGGTCGAGAGGGAAGAGCCTGTCCTCCCCAATAAAAGCACTGCCACTCCAAGCCCGGAACCCCCCGACAAAGGCCCCGTCGAAGGAGCAGCCTCCGCAGACCCACGGCCAGGCCCATCGCCTCAAGTCGAGCCTGCTCCAACAACCCCTGTCGAGAGGCCTCCACAGGCAGATACCGACAGGAGCCCTGAAGAGCCCCCCCAGAGGGCCGATGCCGCGCCACCTCAGACAACCCTCGTCGAGCACCCCGTCTACTTCATCAGCACGGTGCTACGGGACGCTCGCGAGCGGTATCCAATGCAGCAGAAGCTCCTCGTCGCGCTCCTCATCGCCTCCAGAAAGCTGAGACACTACTTCCAGGGCCACCCCATCACGGTGGTCACCGCTTTCCCCCTGGAGCAAATCCTGCGCAACCCCAACGCCACAGATCGTGTCGCAGGGTGGAACATCGAGCTGCAGCCTTTCAACTTGCGCTTCGACACCACGAGGGTCATAAAAGGAAGAGCGCTGGCAGATTTCGTCGCCGAATGGACTGACCCAAGCCCTGAGGAGCCTCGTGAGGCAGAGGCCGAGCCCTCGGGAGACGCGGCGCCCAGCCACTGGACCATGCACTTCGATGGAGCCTTCGCTTGCCGCAATGGCGGAGCAGGCGTCGTCCTAACCTCGCCCAAGGGTGACAAGCTTTATTATGCTATCCAGCTGTGCTTCACAATCGACAAGATCTCCAACAACATCGCCGAATACGAAGGCCTCCTCGCCGGCTTAAGGGCCGCCATCGCTCTAGGCGTCAAGCACCTACTCGTCAAGGGAGACTCACAGCTGCTCGTCAACTTCTCCAACAAGAGTTACACGCCGAAAGACGACCACATGGCCGCATACCTCGAAGAGGTCCGCAAGCTTGAGAAGCACTTCAGGGGCATGGAGCTCATGCACATCCCGAGGAAAGAAAACCAAGAGGCCGACGACATCGCCAAGCGAGCCTCGCGGAGGCAACCCCAGCAGGCCGGTGTTTTCGAAGAGAGGCTCGCCAAGGCATCCATCAAGCAGCCTCGAGAGGCCACACCCGCAAGCGCAGGCGAAGTGCTCCCACCGCCTCCTGAGTCTGGGGCGCCTGATTGCGGTCCCAGCACAGGGGAGCGTCTGCTGCTGACGGCAACCCACCAGGCCTCAGGCTGGATTGATGAGCTCAAGGACTACTTGGTGAAAGGAATCCTCCCTGAAGAAGATACTGATGCAGAGCGAGTCGCTCGACAAGCAAAGTCATACTGCATCCTCGAGGAAAACCTCTACCGCAAGCGCCCAAATGGTGTAGCGCTCAAGTGCGTCCCTCCTGAGGAAGGCCGAGAGCTGATTAAGGACATCCACAGCGGGGAGTGCGGCCACCACTCATGTGCGCGCACCCTCGCAGGCAAGGTCTTCAGGAGCGGCTTCTACTGGCCTCAGGTGCTTCAAGATGCGGTCGCCATTGTGCAAACCTGCGACGCCTGCCAATTCCACGCCAAGCAAATCCATCAGCCGGCACTGGAGCTTCAGACCATCCCGCTCTCCTGGCCGTTCGCGGTCTGGGGGCTGGACATCCTGGGCCCCTTCCCGAAGTCGCAGGGGGGCTACCGTTTCCTCCTCGTGGCCATCGACAAGTTCACCAAGTGGACCGAGGTTGAGCCGGTGCGCACCATACCAGCTGGGGCTGCGGTGAAGTTCATCCGAAGCTTGGTCTGCCGCTTCGGCGTGCCCAACCGCATCATCACTGACAACGGCTCGCAATTCACCAGCGGCATCTTCCGAGCCTACTGCGACAAACTTGGTATCAAGGTCTGCTTCGCCTCGGTAGCTCACCCACGCAGCAACGGTCAAGCCGAGCGAGCAAACGCAGAAGTCCTCAAGGGCCTCAAGACCAGGAGCTTCAACATCCTTAAGGGCCACGGCAAGGGTTGGATTGACGAGCTCCCCTCAGTGCTCTGGTCCATACGCACAACCTCCTCGAGGCCTACAGGCGAAACGCCGTTCGCTCTGGTCTACGGAGCCGAGGCGGTCCTCCCCGCAGAAATCAAGCATGGATCGCCACGGGTCCTTGCCTTTAATGAGGACACCCAAGAGGGCCTCCACAACGACGACCTGCTGCTTCTCGAGGGACTGCGCCGTCAGGCCGCCCTCAGGGCGGCAGGGTACCAGCAAGACCTGCGACGTTACCACAGCCGCCATGTGCGCTCACGCATCCTTGAAGCGGGCGACCTCGTCCTCAGGCGAATCCTCTCCAGGGAAGGTCTCCACAAGCTCTCCCCGATGTGGGAAGGCCCCTACAGGGTCTCCCACGTCGCCAGGCCTGGCGCAGTACGCCTCGAGACCGAGGACGGCATCCCCGTCAAGAACCCGTGGAACATCGCGCATCTGCGCAAGTTCTACCCGTGATCACAGTCACGCCAGGCATTTTTTGTCTCTAGAGGGAAGCTCACGGCTTCACCTCCAAGCTTCTCAAAGCTTCTCCCGAGGCCCAGCCCTCCGAGCTCTCCTGCAAATGAGCCACCGCAGGCCGCAGTGAACCTCTGCCACTAATGGGTGGTCCCCATGCCTCGACATGGAAGGAACGTTAGCTTGGCAAACCCAAGTGTAATGAACCGATTTTCGTTCCAAGTGAACTTTGCGCTCTAGCGCCATTTTCGTTCCAAGTGAACTATGCGCTACGGCGCCGCTATGTAATATTTTGGTGGTGAGTTTATTACAGCTTTATTTCATTTATTGAAAATGGGCACTTATATCTCTCCACATGCGTACCTCGCGAGCGGGGGCTGAGTACGGTGCCAGTGCCTCAAGTGACACACCAGCAGCACTGCAAAACCCAAGGATCCGAGCTCTGGCTAGAGGGCAGGCCCTCCCAAGCACGCCATCTCTTCAAAGGACCTTGGTACTCTCTCTCCTCGGAAGGAACGCCTGAGGGGACCTATAAGCGCGCATTAGTCCCTGATGCTGTGATCTAGCGTTTCGGCTCGCCCCTCTAACATCCACAGAGAGCGAAAGTCCCCACCAGGCCTGCGGAGGAGAACCCTAGGCCCCTGAAGGTGAGACCTCCGCCAGAGAAGGCCCACACCGGGAAAACGCCTCGCGAAGCTAAGTTTCTCGCCCACCTCAAGGGAATCCTCGCATTTTTCTCATAAGCACTCTGCGTCCCTCAAGCGGTTCTTTCCTTACTCTCCGTGGACTGCTTGCGCGTCAAAGGGGGGCCCTCAGCATCGCGACTTGAGGGCTCTTACCTCCCCAAGCCTTAAACTCCCCCCGGCCTTGCCGAGTCATTGCTCGAGCATACCGCAGCGGCAGGAGTCATAGCGCGAGGGGAAGGGTCCAACGACGCAGAGCGAAAAAAGGCATGGAGATGAAGCAAAGACCCCTCGAAGGGAGCGCACACTTAATCGATAGCAAAATGTTTACGAAGTGAAGAGGTAAATTACAAGGTGGAAAATGAAATTCTCTAACGGGCAAACGCCCCTAAAAGCGCTGCAAGCGCGACGCGTTGCAGGAGGAGATTAGTCGGAGGCCTCAGCGTCGTCCTGGTCGCTCTCTTCTTCCTCCTCGGGCTCGCTCCCCTCGCCGCCTTCCTCTGCAGCGGCCCGCCTGAAGCGGCTGCAGAAGTCGTCCACCTGGTCGCGGACGGAGCTGGAGGCTTTCCACGCAGCGTCCCCCTCCAGTGGCTCGGTCACCGTGGCGAGGTCGAACCCGGGCTGGAGGTGGACGAGGTTGGAGAAGATGCGGTCCACCGCCACCGCCAGAAGCTGACGGCACTCCTCCTCAACCACGTCGCGGATCTCCGCGGTAGGGCCTTCGAGCGCTGTGAAGAGCTGCTCGAAGTACAGGAGATAGGTGGCAGCGTCGGCGTGGCCCTGAGCCGGAACGCTTGGCGCCTCCGCCCCCAGCTTCGCGGCGAGCTCACGACCCCGTCCCGTCAAGGACAGGAACATGCGCTCCCGCTGCTGCGACAGCACCTGCGCCGCCTGGATGCTCTCCGCCGCCTCGACTGCCTTCTCCACAGCAGGCCCCACCTGCCGGTTCATCTCCTCCATGTCCCCCATGAGGGAGGCAAGGTCCTGGGAGATGTCCTCCCTGGCCTTCTCAGCGGCGAGGCGGCGATCAGTCTCGCGCTTCACCTTGGCGGCGAGCTTGGCGTTCTCCTTCTCGAGCTTTTGGATCCGGGCGCCGCTCTCCCCCAGCCTCGCCTTGAAGCGGTCCTCCTGCTTGGAGAATTTATCCTTGTAGTCCTGGGAGACTGCGGCGCGGATCTTGTTCTCCTTCTCCCGGAGCTCCTTGTTGAGCTCGTCCTTCCGCTCGGCAAGCCGCACGTTGGCTCGCTCCACATTCCCCTTGTGGGCGGCGACCTCGCGCTCGAGCTTGCTGAACGCCGAAGCAACGCTATCTTCGCGGGCCTCAAGGGCCGTGCGCTGTCCTGACAGCTCCTGCTCCCTCAGCGCCAGCTGCTCGTCGCGCCGGCGTGCATCCTCCTCGCGCTCGCTCAAAGCGCGCCCGCGGGCCTCCAGGCTCGAGCGGAGTTCGTCGAGGGCGGTCCGCACCACCCCGGCATCCGCCAGGATCTTCTTCTCGAGCTCGAAGAGCTCGGCACGCTTCGCCGCCAGCGAATGCTCCACGGCTTCCCGCTCCGCCTTGGCCTCGGCGAGGTCCTTGGCAGCGGCTCGGCGTTCAGCCCTCAAGGGCTGAAGGAGTTCCTCGGCTTCGCGCAAGGCCCCCTCGCGGACCTCGTCGGCAACGCGCGCCGCCTCCTCGCGCTCCTCTTGCAGCGCCTGGTCGCTCTTGCGGCGGGCCTCTACGGCCGCGTGGAAGGCAGCCCAGGCCTCGAGGCCTCCGCCGCCGCGATCTCGCTGGCCTCAACCTCCGGTGCAGCGTCGGGGGCGGCCCTCTTCACGTCCGCGGCTTTGCGAAGCCTGCGGCGCTTCGCAGGATCAGGGCCGCTGAGGTAAAAAGAAAAGATTGGTCAAGGAAGAAGAGCAAGCAAGCTGGGCTCAGAAAGGAAAGGAAAAGGCGAAAGAATCTCACCTGGATTTCTTGGCGCGGGTGTCTACCCACGTCATGCCTGGCGAGCGCCATGAAGGCACAGCCCGCGCCCCCGCCTCGGGGGCCTCCTCGGCTTTCCTCTTGTGGGGAGCGCTCGGGGGCTCCCCGGCAGGCCTGTCATGGGCCGCCTTGGTCCTCGGCTCGTGGCGCCCCGCCGCAGCCTCCTCGCTGTCACCGGAGGAAAGCTCGTGGACCTCCCCTGCCGAAGGCACAGCGCCGGAAGAGCTTCCCGCGCCCGCAGAGCTTCCTGCACCGGCAGAGGGCTCCACCCTCGTCTCCGCGTCGCCCTGCTCCGAGTCGGATGCGCTTGGCGACTCGGTAGTGTCCGCTGGCATGGGCTCCTCCTCCTCTTCATCCCCCGCCAAGCCTAGCGGGGTGAACGCGGGCGCCTGCGCCAGGGTGGCCCGGCGCTTGTCTGGGACTTCAAACAGAGGCCGTATCGCCACGTGAACCCTCGCGGGCACCTCTGGGTTGACGAAGAGGCCTCCCAGGATGGTCTCGACGACCGCGGGGCGGTGGTCGCTCAGATGCAGCCACAGCGGATCCGTAGGCCCTGTGTACGCCCACATCGGCTTCTTGTGCGCCTGCAGGGGGGCGATGCGGCGCCTCACGAACTCCGCCGCCACCAGCTGGCCGGTCAGGCCGTGCTCGCGAAGCGCCCTCAGGTGGCCCATGAGGTCGGCTATTGCTTGCCCCTCCAGGGAACGCTTGCTCCAGTGGGTGTTCTTCACGGGCGGCGCCTCGGGGACCTCAAGGAGGGAGCTCTCCGAGGGAACGCGGATGAGGAACCACTTCTGCCTGAAGTCTTCCACCTTTTTCGACACCGCCGTCACGGGCCTGTCGCCGTTCCAGGCCATGGGGATGTAGACGTCTCCCATGCCGTCCGCGATGCGGAAGGATACGCAGCCCGTCCGCTCCTTCTTCGCAGTGTTCCGCAGTGCGTAGAAGCTTCGGAAGAGAGCGATGGAGGGCTTCACTCCCAAGTAAGCCTCGCAAAAGAAGGCGAAAATGGAGAGGACAAGGATGGCGTTGGGGTGGAGGTGCAGAAGGTGGACCTGGTAGAACTCGAGGACGGCCTCGAGGAAAGGAGAATACGGCGGCACCAGTCCAGCGTAGAGTGTATGGAGGAAGATGGGGAAGTAGCCAGCGGGGAAGCGACCGGTCCGCGCAGGCAGAATGGCGCTGACGCCATGCTCATTGTGCTTCCCGGCGACCAGGTGCTGGATCTTGTCCAGCGCCGCCGCGGTGATGCGCGCCCCGACCAGAGAGGGGCCAAACTCCACCTCCCCCGGCGCGTCTTGGCTGGCCGAGGCCGCCGTTTTCTTGCCCTTGGATCCTCCCATCGTCGGAGAAGGACGGAAGGAGTCGGCCGGAGATGGGGAAGATTTACTTGAGACGGGAGTCTAGGAGGCGGAGAACCGATGGACGGGATGGACAAGACTGGACGGGGTAATGACTGCGGCTCGGACCAACGCGCAGCTTTAAACCCCGTCCGAGCAGTTACCGAGGCACGGTGGTGGTGAGCGTGGCGGGCGTGGTGGCCCCCCCCACTACGCACGTTTCCGACGGAGCAGCCGAGTCGCCGCGAGTCCACCTCCAAGTGACGCGTGTCCCACGGCGCTTCGCCTGCAATTTTGGGCCCGCGACGCTTCGCCTGCAGTTATGGGCCCACGACGCTTCGCCTAGTCCCAAGGGGCCTCAACGTGCCCGTCATGGGCCCGGGGGCTACTGTCGGCCCAGTGGATTCTAGGGTGTGCAGAGCCCACTCTCCACGGGCCGCGCACGCGTCAGCGTCTACGAAACGGCTAGGGACCAAGCCAACCGCTTGGGGAGCCCCCCCGAGGAAGAAACCCCTGGAGGGGACCTGAGGCGCCGGCAGAGGCCTGAAGGAGCCCCCCCCCCCCCCCCCCGAGGGCGTCCCACTTGAGGGCTCTCTCCCTCTGAAGGGAGCCGGCCCGGCTCCTTCCCCTCGAGAGCCTCAGGCCCCTGAGGGGACACTTCGCGGCGAAGGAAGCGCTGCAGAGCGCACATGGGCTCTGCTGCGGCCGCAGGGTGACGCGCGCGTCTGCGCGCACGGCAGCAACAGCGTCACGGTTGCCGCTCCCATGATAAAAGGGGTCAACAAAGTTCTGTGTCCCCTGCGCCGCCAACGAAGCTTTCCTCTTTGGTGATAAAGCAGTTGGCCGGCACAACGCTCCAACGACGACGTCACTGCGGGCACACCCCACGGTCTCCGCCGCGCCTGCGAGCCGCTCTGCCAAGTCTGCAACTTGTCGGCCACAGTGCGCCGCTTTAACACGGAAGAGGCGCGTCCAAGGACGGAGGAGACAGCTGCTCTGCCACGAAGGCAGGCTTTGCGACCATGGACCGAGTCCATGAACGAGCAAGCAGTAGTGCACCCCACTCCGCCACTGGTGGCCATGTGGGAACCCGTCCACTGCGCAGATCGCAGAGATGAGGCCCGGGGAAACTATTTAAGGACAAGGGGCACTTCCGTAGGAGAGGATCCGGAACTCGATCCCAAGCTCAATAGCGTCCTCCACCTCCGGACCCTCTCAAGGCCCGGAGGCTAGTTGTACTACAGTCACCACAGTGCAATCGAGACAAGCAGGAGTAGCGGTGTTACCTCACCTTGAGGGCCGTGAACCTGGGTAAGGGCCGGTGTCACTCTCTGTCGTGCTGTTCCGCTCCAAGCACCGCGAGCAACGTCGCGGCGTGCATCGAGGGTTGTTTGACCTCCGTGTTCAGTCCCCCTTCGAACCTCTTCCCGGGGCGGGACTACCCCTGTTACGTGGGAGTTCATTCCTCGACAGGGTGCATTTAAATGGTCCGGGACCCCGTCACATGAGTTTCACGAAAATCGTAAAAAACTCGTGATTTCGGGCATTTCTTGTCGTTTTCGTGGGCTATAGCTCAATGGATTTGGTTGGGTAGATTTGGAGATATAGCACACAGTTTTGAGGTCCGTGGTGGATTTAAATGGTCCGGGACCCGTCACACGAATTTCACGAAATCGTAAAAAACTCTTGATTTCGGGCATTTCTGGTCATTTTCGTGGGCTATAGCTCACAGTTTTGGGGTCCTGGTGGATTTAAATGGTGCGGGACCCCGTCACACGAATTACACGAAATCGTAAAAAACTCGTGATTTCGGGCATTTCTGGTCATTTTCGTGGGTAATAGCACACAGTTTTGTGGTCCGGGGTGAATTTAAATGGTTCAGGACCCCGTCACACGAGTTTCACGAAATCGTATAAGACTCGTGATTTCGGGCATCTCTGGCCGTTTTCGTGGGCTATAGCACACGATTTTCATGAAATCGAAAAAATCTCATGATTTCGGGCATTTCTGGCCGTTTTTATGGTCTATAGCACACAGCTTTGGGGTACGGGGTGGATTTAATTGGTCCGGGAACCGTCACATGAGTTTCACGAAATCGTAAAAAACTCGTGATTTCAGGCATTTCTGGTCGTTTTCGCGCATTTCTGGCCGTTTTCGTGGGCTATAGCACACTGTTTTGTGGTCCGGGTGGATTTCAACGGCCCGGGACCCCGTCACACGAGTTTCGCGAAATCGTAAGAAACTCATGATTTCGGGCATTTCTGGTCATTTTCGTGGGCTATAGCACACAGTTTTGGGGTCCGGGTGGATTTAAATAGTGCGGGACCCGTCACACGAATTACACGAAATCGTAAAAAACTCGAGAATTCAGGCATTTCTGGCCGTTTTCGTGGGCTATAGCACACAGTTTTGGGGTCCGGGGTGGATTTATATAGTCCGGGACCCCGTCACAGGAGTTTCACGAAATCGTAAAAAAACTCGCGATTTCGGGCATTTCTGGCCGTTTTCGTGGGCTATAGCACATAGTTTTGGGGTCTGGGGTGGATTTAAATGGTCCGGGACCCCGTCACACGATTTTCACGAAATTGTAAAAAACTCGCGATTTCGGGCATTTCTGGCCGTTTTCGTGGGCTATAGCACACAGTTTTGGGCTCCGGGGTGGATTTAAATGGTCCGGGACCCCGTCACACGAGTTTCACGAAATCGTAAAAAAACTCGTAATTTCGGGCATTTCTGGCCGTTCTCGTGGGCTATAGCACACGATTTTGGGGTCCGGGGTGGATTTAAATGGCACGGGACCCCGTCACACGAGTTTCACGAAATCGGAAAAAAAACTCGTAATTTCGGGCATTTCTGGCCGTTCTCGTGGGCTATAGCACACGATTTTTGGCTCCGGGGTGGATCTAAATGTTCCGGGACCCCGTCACACGAGTTTCACGAAATCGTAAAAAACTCGTGATTTCGGGCATTTCTCGTCGTTTTCGTGGGCTATGGCACGCGATTTTGGGGTCCGGGGTGGATTTAAATGGTTCGGCACCCCGTCACACGAGTTTCACGAAATCGTAAAAAACTCGTGATTTCAGGCATTTCTGGCCGTTTTCGTCGGCTATAGTAGACGGTTTTGGGGTCCGGGGTGGATTTAAATGGTCCAGGACCCCGTCACACGAGTTTCACAAAATCGTAAAAAACTCGTGATTTTAGGCATCTCTAACTGTTTTCATGGGCTATAGTATACGATTTTGGGGTCCGGGGTGGATTTAAATGCTCCGAGACCCCGTCACAGGAATTTCACGAAATCGTAAAAAACTCTTGATTTCGGGCATTTTTGGCCGTTTGCATGGGTTATATCACACAGTATTGGGGTCTGGGGTGGATTAAAACGGCCCAGAACCCTGTCACACGAATTTCACGAAATCGTAAAAAACTCGTGATTTCGGGCATTTCTGGCCGGGGTCCGGGGTGGATTTAAATAGTCCGGGACCCCGTCACACGAGTTTCACGAAAATTTAAAACATTCGTGATTTCGGGCATTTCTGGCCTTTTTAATGGGCTATAGCACACAATATTGGGGTCCGGGGTGGATTTAAACGGACCGAAACCCTGTCACACGAGCTTCACGAAATCGTAAAAAACTCGTGATTTCGGGCATTTTTGGCCGTTCTCGTGGGCTATAGCACACGGTTTTGGGATCCGGGGTGGATTTAAATGGTCCGGGAACCCGTCACACGACTTTCACGAAATCATAAATAACTCGTGATTTCGGGCATTTCTGGCCGTTTTCGTGGGCTATAGTACACGATTTTGAGGTCCGGGGTGGATTTAAATGGTTCGGGACCCCATCACACGAGTTTCACAAAATCGTAAAAAACTCGTGATTTCGGACATTTCTGACCGTTTTCATGAGCTATCGCACATAGTTTTGGGGTCCGGGGTGGATTTAAATGGTCCGGGACCCCGTAACACGAGTTTCACGAAATCGTAAAAAACTCATGATTTCGGGCATTTTTGGCCGTTTTCATGGGGTATAGCACATGATTTTGGGGTCCGGGTGGATTTAAATGGTCCGGGAACCCGTCACACGAGTTTCACGAAATCGTAAAAAACTCGTGATTTCAGGCATTTCTGGCCGTTTTCGTCGGCTATAGTAGACGGTTTTGGGGTCCGGGGTGGATTTAAATGGTCCAGGACCCCGTCACACGAGTTTCACAAAATCGTAAAAAACTCGTGATTTTAGGCATCTCTAACTGTTTTCATGGGCTATAGTACACGATTTTGGGGTCCGGGGTGGATTTAAATGCTCCGGGACCCCGTCACAGGAATTTCACGAAATCGTAAAAAACTCTTGATTTCGGGCATTTTTGGCCGTTTGCATGGGTTATATCACACAGTATTGGGGTCTGGGGTGGATTAAAACGGCCCGGAACCCTGTCACACGAATTTCACGAAATCGTAAAAAACTCGTGATTTCGGGCATTTCTGGCCGGGGTCCGGGGTGGATTTAAATAGTCCGGGACCCCGTCACACGAGTTTCACGAAAATTTAAAACATTCGTGATTTCGGGCATTTCTGGCCTTTTTAATGGGCTATAGCACACAATATTGGGGTCCGGGGTGGATTTAAACGGACCGAAACCCTGTCACACGAGCTTCACGAAATCGTAAAAAACTCGTGATTTCGGGCATTTTTGGCCGTTCTCGTGGGCTATAGCACACGGTTTTGGGATCCGGGGTGGATTTAAATGGTCCGGGAACCCGTCACACGACTTTCACGAAATCATAAATAACTCGTGATTTCGGTCATTTCTGGCCGTTTTCGTGGGCTATAGTACACGATTTTGGGGTCCGGGGTGGATTTAAATGGTTCGGGACCCCATCACACGAGTTTCACAAAATCGTAAAAAACTCGTGATTTCGGACATTTCTGACCGTTTTCATGAGCTATCGCACATAGTTTTGGGGTCCGGGGTGGATTTAAATGGTCCGGGACCCCGTAACACGAGTTTCACGAAATCGTAAAAAACTCATGATTTCGGGCATTTTTGGCCGTTTTCATGGGGTATAGCACATGATTTTGGGGTCCGGGTGGATTTAAATGGTCCGGGAACCCGTCACACGAGTTTCACGAAATCGTAAAAAACTCGTGATTTCGGGCATTTCTGGCCGTTTTCGTGGTCTATAGTACACGATTTTGGGGTCCGTGGTGGATTTAAATGGTCCGGGACCCCGTCACAGGAGTTTCACGAAATCGAAAAAACTCGTGATTTTGGGCATTTCTGACCGTTTTCATGGGCTATAGCACACAATGTTGGGGTCCGGGGTGGATTTCAAGGGCTCGGGACCCCATCACACGAATTTCACGAAATCGTAAAAAACTCGTGATTTCGGGCATTTTTTGCCGTTTTCGTGGGCTATAGTACATGATTTTGGGGTCCGGGGTGGATTTAAATGGTCCGGGACCCCGTCACACGAGTTTCACGAAATCGGAAAAACTCGTGTTTTTGTGCATTTCTACCCGGTTTCGTGGGCTATAGCACACAGTGTTGGGGTCCGGGGTGGATTTAAATGGTCCGGGACCCCGTCACACGAGTTTCACGAAAATCGTAAAAAACCCGTGATTTCGGGCATTTCTGGTCGTTTTCGTGGGCTATAGCTCAATGGATTTGGTTGGGTAGATTTGGAGATATAGCACACAGTTTTGAGGTCCGTGGTGGATTTAAATGGTCCGGGACCCGTCACACGAATTTCACGAAATCGTAAAAAACTCTTGATTTCGGGCATTTCTGGTCATTTTCGTGGGTTATAGCACACAGTTTTGGGGTCCTGGTGGATTTAAATGGTGCAGGACCCCGTCACACGAATTACACGAAATCGTAAAAAACTCGTGATTTCGGGCATTTCTGGTCATTTTCGTTGGTAATAGCACACAGTTTTGTGGTCCGGGGTGAATTTAAATGGTTCAGGACCCCGTCACACGAGTTTCACGAAATCGTATAAAACTCGTGATTTCGGGCATCTCTGTCCGTTTTCATGGGCTATAGCACACGATTTTCACGAAATCATAAAAATCTCATGATTTCGGGCATTTCTGGCCGTTTTCATGGGCTATAGCACACAGTTTTGGGGTCCGGGGTGGATTTAAATGGTCCGGGAACCGTCACACGAGTTTCACGAAATCGTAAAAAACTCGTGATTTCGGGCATTTCTGGTCGTTTTCGGGCATTTCTGGCCGTTTTCGTGGGCTATAGCACACTGTTTTGGGGTCCGGGTGGATTTCAACGGCCCGGGACCCCGTCACACGAGTTTCGCGAAATCGTAAGAAACTCGTGATTTCAGGCATTTCTGGTCATTTTCGTGTGCTATAGCACACAATTTTGGGGTCCGGGTGGATTTAAATGGTGCGGGTCCGGTCGCCAAAGGAGGCCTGGGCGTGGTGGTTGCTGGAGATAGCCGCCGGGGCTGCTGGGGCGGAGACGGCCGGCGCATCGACGAGCAGCGGTCAGGGCGGCATTCTTGGCCGGGGTGGCGGCAGAGGCCTTCTCCGGTGGCGCGCCATGGCCGGCAGCGGAGGGGCGAGCTTGGGATCAAGGCGGATTTTGAAACCCTAGATCAAATTGATTTGGGTTTATCCGTGTGCCGCCTCCCTATGTCCTCTAATTGCATGATCTGGCCGTCGATGGTATGGTCGCCCCTGCTCTGCTGCTTTTTGGAGCGGCCGATCTGTAGGGCGGTGAGGCGTGCTGGAGGGAGCGGTGGGCACGTTGCAGCAGGTCGATGGTGGCGGCGTGAGCCATGATAGCGGCGCTGAAGCTGGAGGACCGTGCGGCGCTCATGCCCGATCTACCTCGGGCTCGCTTAGGCCGGAGGTTGACCCGCTCTTTCCAATCGCCTGAAGTCGGACCGTGGTGTGGGGACTGCTGGATCGACAAGAATAATGGTGGTAGCGGTCCTAGGGTTCCGAATTGCGCCAAGACAAATATCAGCCTAACGTGTTTCCCCTTTGATCTGGCCGGAGTGTCGGGTTCCGGAAGGCTCCACCGACGATCTCACATGGACTTTTGCCTAGAGAATGCTGGATTGGAGGGATTCGGTCGTGCCGGAGGGAGCGGCATGAAGCTCTGTTTCTTTGCCATCATGGGCAAAGCCATGGTGTAGTGAGAAACGGAGAATGTCATGGTAGCGAGATTGGAAGACCACTAATGGTGATTTGAGCTTTTGGTGGCGGTGAGGAACTTGCTTGGAGTTAGTGGACTCATATGCAGCGGTTTGCAAGTGGGGGCGACAACGCAAGTGAAGTTCAAAGTCCTACCTTTCAGGGTGAAAATCCAAGGTCTGGCCTTAATTGGTTGTGCCTGGCAATGTCCTTGTCGAAGACATTGTTTTGCGAGTGAGGACTATCTCCAGGGTGAAAACCCAAGATTTTGCATTGTTTCCTTCTTGAAGGTGTTGCTTTTGGAGAGTTTGGACATCAGGTGTTGTTTTGGTGGTGGTTGTACTGCTGCTATAAGTACTATAACTTTGTAGCGGGACTTTTCTTTTTTAGTTTCTTCTTCTTATTGTCTTTTGGCTGTGTGCATCCGTAATACCTTCGGTTATTACGTTGTTGCAGAGGCTGGGTGTAATTGGTATCTCCGCGATATTAACATATTCTCTTTTTCTAAAAAAAAATCACTAAGTCCCTATCGTTGTAACTTCACCCAAACATGGTGAATATATTTTTTAAGGGGAGGTTATAGTGAAAATTTGATAGCTTACGCCCATGATTTTCCTCTTTCTTCTCAGAAGGGTTTTCGACATTAAAATCTCGTCTACCCGTTGTGTTGGCCATACTCTTCTGCATACTGACTATTCGCTTTTCAAATACAACTATAGTCCCTATGTTTTTTGATGAGGTATCAAATGTAAATGGTGATGGTCAAGACGATAGAGAGACAGACAGAACATACTACTATACGCTGGTCTCTCCCCGTACTCTATCAATGGCATACCGTAGTCCATACAGCAGCGGAGATCAAGCAGGGCGTCTTTCTACTTGGCACGACCTCATTGCACGTATGCCTTCACATGCTTTATCAGAGGGGGGACAGAGAGCGATTCGTCAAACAAGAAATTGGGGGCAGAGCTGGGGCAGCCATGGCGACCTGTGACCGATCGAGTTCCTGAAATGTTAACGTTGGGCGTATGGCGCGTGCCATGAAACGTTCTTTTTTTTTTTTTTTTTTTTTGAACAGGGGATGGCCCCGAAGGACCGGGAGTTATATTAATTATCGCTGGAACATCTTACAGAAAAGGTCTCAAGAAAGATAAAAATTACAGACAGGACCTTATGAATTGCACAAAGGACCCTACAAAGAAAATTGGGAATGCAATCAGGTCCAGCTCCTTCTCCAGCGAGACGAATCCGAAGCTCGGCGCAGCCAACCTCCACGTCGCCGGGGACAAAACCACTTGGGACGAGAAGGCGGGAGCTTGCTACACCATAGCCAAAGGGCCTCCGATGCGGCATAAAAGCCTGGAGGTTGAAGAAGACCTTGAATCGCCGGCACACCGGCGAAAAAGGCGGGAGTGGTCGCCTTTCGACCATCTTGGACGACGACGAGAAGAGCGCCGCCGTGATGAAACTCCCAGGAGAAGCCGAACTCCTCCCCTGGTGCGACTCCAATAGCGGTAACACACGAAGTTGGAAGCCATCTCTGCTCTCGTCACCACGGCAAGCAACAGAGGCAGCGCCCAAACTCACGGTACCACCAACAAAGTCGCGATTAACGAACCTTTTTATTGAAGAGGTTGCAGAAACAGCGATGCAGCTCACCTCCTCCATCCTCAGGAGCTTGGCAAGTAACATCATCATCTCCACCATGTAGCAGCAGAGGCTCCGGAACTCCTGCCACACAAACCTCGCACCAAAACCTCCAGATCTGACGGCAAAGCGGCAACACCAAATCCTCTCCTCGCCTCCACGGCCGGCCAGAGGAAAATCCGCGCCACCACACCTCAAGACGCGAAGGTGGTCAGAACCGAGCTTATTTGAGAAAAGGGAAAAAGGAGGAGCACCTCCGCTCATCATCTCCAACCACTGGAGCACAGAGAACAGCAGCAGCACCACCATCCATCGCCGGCAAGCGCTCGGCAGCTCCAGCGATGGTTCTTCCCGCGGCATCACGCCATGCGCCACATGGGACAAGGTAGCAACACCGAAACTACTCCTAAGCCTAGATCTACTATATACAGGAGAAGCACGACCACCTACACCATCCACACGCCGAACGGCAGAGCCGCCGGAGCGAGGGAAGGAGAGGGGCGGCGGCAGGAGCCGGAGGTCGACTCTCAAAGCACGGGAGCGAGAGGATAAGGAAGGGGCAGTGACCGTACCCTGCCATGAAACTTTCCTGAATGTGCGATGGAGCTATACGTGTGTGGCTCCCTGTGTTACGAGCATGGAAGTACACCTGCAAGATGCAGTGGAGCGTGGAGACAGGGCTAGTACGTCGATATTCTTTCTTCCTCTCGGAAGGCGACAAGGTGGCGTCGATAATTGAGAAAAGTTAGCGTACTGTGTCTGTGTACATCATCATCGTTTGAAAGGAGTGCTTCGTTCGAGCATGTATGTGGCCGACCGGTAGGCATGAAAACGGAGCGGATACGGACGGAACTGAGTGGTGCCACATTTGGTTTCATATTTTTTTCGGAAGCAGAAACAAATACAGAAACATCGGAAACAAATACGGAAATAATTATGATCGGAAACAAATATAGGAGCGGATACGGACGGAACTGAACTTGCAGATCGAGTCCATCGCTGCATGGATCCGCCACGGCCGTTGATGCCACTACAAGATCTAGTCGACCAGGTCGAGAAAGCGCATATGAGCGCGTGCGGCCGCTATCGCGACAACTTCTCCCGCCGGATGGTGACGAGCCCGGCATGAGTCATAATTATTTCGCAGTCGCCATGACTGTGGCTGCCGGAGCAGGTAAGAAGGGCGGTACGCCTACTCCGACGTCATCGACCACGACGAGGAGGTATACGTCGCCGATGTTTGGGGCGGCGGGTTGGAGGAGGGCGTCCATGGCGGCCACGCCTCCGTGGACGACGCATGGAGCTGAACCAGCTGAGGGCGGACGGTTTCTTGACAGCCACGCTCGCCTGTGCCGAACACTGTGATGGAGGCCGAGATGGAGAATGCGCGCAAGACGGCAAAGTCCACGGCACGCGCAGCTCGACACAAACGACAACCCGACGGGGAGGTGGCCAAGGAGGCCTCAAAGGAGCAGGAGGCTCCGAATTTATGCCATACTCACCGCCGGTGATGCCTCCTACACGGCCAATTTTCACATGAAGTCGGTGCCGCTACGTATTTCGTAGTTTCGAAAGAAGAGAGAAGGAGGAGCCAGATAGTCCACCACACGCCTGAGCCGTGTGGTAGGAAGAGCCAACAAGTCCGTGGGCACAACATAGCATCCCCACGGCCGTAGCCAGCGTTACCGGATATCTTTCCGTTCAGCGAGCTAAATGAACAAAAGACCCGCACGGAGATCGACGTCTCACGGGCCGGATGCAGCTGCCGCACGCCGCCGTACTTTTGCTTCCCACAAGCTACGATAGCGGCCATTTTTGAATAGCTACCCGTGACAAGAGATGATGATGCTGCTGCTGTTGCTGCCCGCAGACGATGCTCAGATTTATGTACAGCACAAGCTGCAAAGGGAATGGTAATTTCAAGCTACTAGTAAAACACGGTCAGGAGTTCGTGGTAGTATGTTTGCTGATTCATTCATTTGAGATCTCGCAACAGTAATCAAATCAGTAAGTAATCCGGAACGGCTAAAGAGGTCGCTAAAGAAGCTAGGAAAGAAGAAAATAGCCAAGATCGCGGTGACCTCCCCACGTAAGAAACTAGCTGTCATCTTTGATCAAGACGCAGAGCAAACGTAAACCGGGGATGCCACCACTCAAGCAGTTTAAACGTCAGTGAAGCGATACGTCAACTGGTTGCCGGTCGCCTTGCCCTGACGATCAAATTCAAGTACTACTTCAAGAACTGTGCCATGGCCGAGAGTGAATTCTTGTCTCCCATGTTGTGCAATGATGTTGGTGCTGCTATCCACATATAAACCCTTCTCTAATGCGACATCGAAGCGGTCACAGCTAACTCTTGGAGGGATGGGGACATGGGGTGGAACTCATTTCTGCGGCTGTGGCTTCCCGACAGAATGCAGATACACAGAGACAGAAACAACCCTGAAATTTCGTCAGAGTTTGTTAGGCCATCATGGGTTACAAGGCTACAATCGAGATAACTTGTTGCTACAGTTCAGTCAGCACTTACGTAGACCCGAGGAAGAATGCAAGGGATAGATGGAAGCTGAATAAGAAGACAGATACAACTGCTGTCAGAAGCATTGCGACTGAAGTTGAATACACCTGTATGTATGCAGAGACACATGGTTAGGCAATCAAACACACTAGTTTATGCGTAGAGACTGAAAAACAAAGCGATATCAAGCAATATTTGATCCGCCTACTGCAGCATTTAATGATTCCTAGAACCTCAAAACCCAATTGTAAAGGTGTCTCAGATATCAGAAAGTTTTAATGTTTAAATACCATTGGACATCCAAATTCCAGGATAACGGGTTGCTGCGTTTCAGTTTTCTTCCTTTTAGAAAGGAAGAACGGAATATGTTCATAGTTTAGTAAAGAGATCTAGCTGGTCTGTAACATATTTCCCCAAATAACATTTCTCGGGTAAAAGGATGTGAAATATGTGCATACAGAATGTTGTGAGTTATTCCCTATCAAGCAGGTACGGACATAATGTTGTTGCAGTTAAGAATGCAGTTAGGAATGCTATAAGATGTACTCTAAATGTATGTATAAGCAAAACAGCCACACCAATGAAAAAGGACTGTAAACTGACTTACACAACCTGTAGTTGCTTAAATCCGTGATTGACTTTTGTAGTCCACCAAGGCACCGAACATTTATAACATAAGGATCCAAAAGTTCTTAACTTGTCATACTGCACTGAGATAGCCATCTAAACTTAAGTTGAACTAGTGGTGCATGAAAATTTCCAATGCCATGCAACAAGTTCTAAACCACATCTTTTCTTTAAACAAAGTTTAAAAATAATAGGGGAGGACAAATATTTGATGAGAACATCCAAGATTATAGCATAGACTGAAGCGGTGGCAAATAAGCTACAATTATTAGAATGTGCAATTTTGTGGCAAATATGGTCATAACATATTATTTAAATGACAAAAGCAGATGTAGAAATTGACAGTTCGTACCTTGACAATATTGTCAGCATACTTCATCACCATTGATACAGCGATTCCACTGGAAGCAAAACAAAAACACTGTAAGGTAAGATAATCGAAGCATTCAATACTGAATCGGTTCAAGTATCCAGCTGTAGTACCTGAGTGCATGGTTTAGGATCATCAGAAATGTTATAAATGAGTAGCCATGAAAAAAGCCTCTGCATTAGATGGCACGATCAAATTAAACAAGAAACATCGTACATTGTAAGGGAATATTTAAACATAAAATTAAGCAATTTACAACACAACTTACTTATTCATGACAGCATCAAAGTCCTGAACACAAATGGCAACTAAATTGAAGATCATTCCAAAAATGTACAGCCAAAAATTCTGCACATTAATGTTTCTTGAAGGACGTTTTTTTATGATAGCCTGCATCATTCAGAGATGAATATATGTCTTAAACTCTTCAAAAGCTCCCTTGAAAGCCCAACCAAATAAATCTCTCTAAAGCAAGATACATATGCAAATAGGAGAAATTACACAAAAATCACATACTTCTGTGTATACCCCAGCAAACCCACTCAGAAGAGCCATCACCTGAAAAAAAAAAGAGCATTCAGCAAGTTGAGTTAAAATAGGGGTTTGAAGAAAGAGCATTCAGCAACATGATTTCATTTTCTCTTTGTGCTTACAATTGCCATCATCCAACCTTGAATAGGGGTTTGAAGAACATGGTCTGATCTGGAAGGGGCATATTATTTCTATTAGCTGAACATAGTGATTGAAATGATAAAACAATAAGAATGGAATTTTTTTTAAACTTATGTTGCTTACGAGGGGTTGAGCTGAGCAGTAGTGCAGCCAGCACACAGAAGAATAAATGCAGCCCACTGAACTTCACTTAACCTGGACAGAACACAAAGCATTCAGTGATGGAACATAAGTTCGACAATCACCATTAACAATGGAAAATAGGTGATGCCATGCTGGGGAAGAAAATGTTATGAAGAGTTCTGGAAAGAATGAAGATGAAATCGAAGAACATTTATTCAAACAAATAGATTACAACGGCTCATGCAAGTAAATTATTAAAAAATAACAGGTTGTGATATTGCCATGCATGGATATTGCATGTTTGTGTTGTGCATAATGATGATCGTCTTTTAGCAGTTGAATTATACGACGCGAGTTTTATACTACAGTGCCTTTCTGCAAGCAAGTATAGCTTCCGGCACTACATACAAGGTTTCAAAGAAAAAACAAGTAAACGAAAACTAACTAGATGCCATAAAGATGCCAGCTAAAGTCGTGAAAAGAAAACAGATGATCATATCCCTCTATTCCCAACTTCCAAGCCATATTAAGTGAGCAAAGCTTACTTTTTCTTTAGAATGATACGGTATAAGACACCAGTGCTAATAATATTCAGGTTCTTCAGGATCTGATAAGCTGGTGCGTCCACAAAAGCAAAGATGTAATACTGAAAGGAGGTGAAAGCATGTGTCAAGCTTTTGTTGTTGTAAATACAAAGTTATTTTATCGCACAGGAACTTCACAAGTGGGCATACCTGCAATAGATTCTTCACCATATAAAGTACAGCGGGAATAGGATAAACACTAATTTCATCAAGCGATGTACTTAACCTGAAAATAGAATATATCACTGGAGGGTACTGAAAAGACAATAAACTCGGATTCAATTAGTAGATTATGGTAGAAGGGCCACCTATTATCTTCTGTAACACCTTGGCTGTTCCATGTTCTGTACAGGGCTATCAGTGATAATAGACATTTCAGAGCTTCCACCTAGACATGAAGAAATAAATACATAACTAAATCATGGTATCAAGAGAACAAAAAGAAAAGCTCCTGACTCTACTGCCACTAAGAAAAAATTAATTAAAATTCTCACCGAAAAATTTGCTGTTGTGACACTATACTCATACTTCCCAGCTCTTTTTGACCACACAATCAGTATTGCCTGGGAACTTGTTAGTAATGTTAATGCAACTGTAACAACGGACCTGCCACAACAATTGACATTTGCCAGTAAATCTTTTGATTTTCTGAAGAAGTGTGTCATGTGGTAAAAACATTGGAACATTAAGTATTACTTTTGCTTCCAACTATGCTTGCCCTTCAAACCTCCTGCATCGCCAAGGGTGGAAGATGCTGCAGCTGTATGTGGTATACGCATTAGCAATATGATTTTCCCGATTATAGAACATTTCAATGATGAAGCAAGAGCTTACTGCTAGAAAGGGACCTCCCGTCAGGGCTTTCTATGTCCTGAAAAATGACATCATAACTCTCCTTTAGATTGTCAGGATAATACACCTCGTCAGCACACAACACAATTGGCAAGCAAGAATTTATTGTAACACATGGAACTTCAGAGTTCAAAGAAATAGGGCAAGACATTTGTTGGAACTAACCTTGTTGTATTAAAAATTTATCATGTTTTTATTTTGTCAGTTAAGCGTTTAGTCAGAGCTGCGGCAGCGTGTGCACGTAGAGATCACTCGTAGAGATGTGTTAAGTGCACAATCCAAAGCTTATCACATAATGTTAGCTAGCTGCATGCGCCTGTAGAAGCGGAGCTGGAGAAAACCAAGACGTAGCAGAACGACGTGGAGGACAAATCGGAGCCAACAGGTGTGACTTGATCCATAGTGAGAATCCAAAGTTCTGCAAACTTGGCTGTTACTCAAGTTGTACGGGGGCTAGCTAGTGGAACAGAAATAGGGTCAGGTAGTTAGAAACTTGACCGTGTGGGTTGCATACAGAATCGTGTGTGCGTGTGCTAGGTAGTGGGTGCGTGGTAGCTTGCATCTGCAGCTATTTAATCCTCTGTTATCAGTTGTTCATTTGACAAGTTAGAGAAAAGAGAAAAGGCAGACGTGCTGTGCCAAACTCTGTGTGTTCTTGTGTCCACTATGTACGTGTGAGTCTTCTTCCTCCTTAGGCCAGAGCCTTCAACATTGGCAGAGCATGAGAGTTAGATTAGTCCCATGCTACCAAGGGGCAATGGCGAAGATCAACAGGATAAAATACTGGAGAAATTTAATCATTTGCAAGTTTAAGGCACAGTCTCTTTTGATCTCTTACAAATAGCAAGGTACTTCCATTACGATACTCCAGTGTTACAGAAGAACAACGTGAAAACTAATACGTTTATCAATGGCTGAAAGACGTACACGATCTGTGTTTAAATACCCACTCTTTAAAACCCCAAATGTAGTTACCAAGCCAATTTATAAATTACAAGAGTTAAACATTGATCGCTTAGACTGACTTACCGTCAGTTAAAGATAATATGGAAATCACACAAAAAGAATCAAAGCCTGACCATAAATGTATTAGAGAGCGTTGTTCTCAGAGTGTGCAGTTTTGTACATCTCATTTACAGTAATCCACGGCGAGCATTTGCAAAATTTTAACTCATCGGTCATGTACTATATAGGTTAGAAACCCCAATGAACACAACAATAACACAACATTTCTTAAGCCAGTCACCAAAATGTCCAAAATCAGTTCACAATGAGCTTAATATCGAACTTTACAACAATGAAGTCACTGATCAGCGAAATACTGGAAAATCCCCTAACTATCTAAGGCACGCTATGAAATTCTAGTCCAGTATTTCAATTGCATCAACGCATTGTTCACACTACGAAGGCATTTGGCAGTGGACACTAACCAGTAACCATGACTACATGATGACGACCGACACTCTTAACACTAAAAAAATGTCCTTAATCGAATTAATAACACACGAATACCACATTCGACTGGCATAAAAAAACTAATGCGACCAGGAATCTTGGAACCCTACGGTGAGAAAACAAACAGACAGAAAGGAAAGAGAACCCAGCAGCGGCAGCGATCTAACCTAAACGCGCGGCCGAAAGCGCTATGGCGGGAGGAGGAGCGGCATTTTAATCTAGAATTGAGGGTTGCGCTCACCTGATCCTTCACTTTTCTGTACTCCATTACTTGCTCCTCTCGACCCTCGCCTCTCCTCTCCTCGCCGCTCGTGCTGCGGAAGTGGGGGGCTTAAGATCGAGTCCGACGAAGAAAGGGACTTATGTTGCGGTTGCTTTTGCCGGAGAGGAAGCAGGAGCGCGCGGGGGAATCTACAAGCGCCGGCGGCGAAGACTGACCGGCGGCGGACCTTCCCGTGTGATCCGGTAACAAGTAAGCGCGGCTAGGGTGGGGAGTGAGCACAGATTAGAAAGAGAGCAGAGGGATCGGTACTCAGGCTTTCCTTAGCTTCTGACTAGTGGGTCCTCACTCTCACGTGTTGCTCATTAAATTTATTTTCTTTTGTGAAGTTTTCTTTTAACTTGTGTTCAAAGATTTTTTTTTATTCCTCACAAAAGAAATTATTTGAATTGCCATTTTTCTACATATGACGAAATTTAAGAATGTCGAAGCAGGGTGTTTTCAGATTCAAAGAAAGGAGATGACAGTATCAGAATGTCATCATCGATGACAACAGGATGACACCATCATTTTCTTATCTACCTTAGCAAAAACTATCCTACAACACGCCAGTTGATATTTGATAGTTCTAATTCACATCGTAAAACACTAAAACCTCAAAGAATGAAACAGGATATTGATTTTGAATCCTGAAACCTTCCTATAAGATGGCATTCGTTTGCTCAACAACCTCAGTCGTGTATGTGCGCAAAGCAGTTCAGTACGTCGCTTTGCATTTCTTTCAGACATAGTGGAAGCAATCTACACAAGTTGTTCTCTGTCACAATGGTGTTGAATGATGTGATGAACCATGGAATATTTCGTGGATCATCCATCTTCGGATGAGACTCGAGAGTGACCTAAAATCTTTCTTTCTTTACATCGACAAAGCCACCGCCTTCCAGAACAAAAAGGTCATTCAGCATGCGACGATGAGGCCTTTGCGGTCTGCAGCATTTCCACAATAAGTGTCTTGACATCCCTAAAAAAGAACAAGACCATTTCCAAAATCTTTGAAGACAAGTTAAAAGAAAACTTCACAAAAGAAAATAAATTTAATGAGCAACACGTGAGAGTGAGGACCCACTAGTCAGAAGCTAAGGAAAGCCTGAGTACCGATCCCTCTGCTCTCTTTCTGTTCTGTGCTCACTCCCCACCCTAGCCGCGCTTGCTTGTTACCGGATCACACGGGAAGGTCCGCCGCCGGTCAGTCTTCGCCGCCAGCGCTTGTAGATTCCCCCGCGCGCTCCTGCTTCCTCTCCGGCAAAAGCAACCGCAACATAAGTCCCTTTCTTCGTCGGACTCGATCTTAAGCCCCCCACTTCCGCAGCACGAGCGGCGAGGAGAGGAGAGGCGAGGGTCGAGAGGAGCAAGTAATGGAGTACAGAAAAGTGAAGGATCAGGTGAGCGCAACCCTCAATTCTAGATTAAAATGCCGCTCCTCCTCCCGCCATAGCGCTTTCGGCCGCGCGTTTAGGTTAGATCGCTGCCGCTGCTGGGTTCTCTTTCCTTTCTGTCTGTTTGTTTTCTCACCGTAGGGTTCCAAGATTCCTGGTCGCATTAGTTTTTTTATGCCAGTCGAATGTGGTATTCGTGTGTTATTAATTCGATTAAGGACATTTTTTTAGTGTTAAGAGTGTCGGTCGTCATCATGTAGTCATGGTTACTGGTTAGTGTCCACTGCCAAATGCCTTCGTAGTGTGAACAATGCGTTGATGCAATTGAAATACTGGACTAGAATTTCATAGCGTGCCTTAGATAGTTAGGGGATTTTCCAGTATTTCGCTGATCAGTGACTTCATTGTTGTAAAGTTCGATATTAAGCTCATTGTGAACTGATTTTGGACATTTTGGTGACTGGCTTAAGAAATGTTGTGTTATTGTTGTGTTCATTGGGGTTTCTAACCTATATAGTACATGACCGATGAGTTAAAATTTTGCAAATGCTCGCCGTGGATTACTGTAAATGAGATGTACAAAACTGCACACTCTGAGAACAACGCTCTCTAATACATTTATGGTCAGGCTTTGATTCTTTTTGTGTGATTTCCATATTATCTTTAACTGACGGTAAGTCAGTCTAAGCGATCAATGTTTAACTCTTGTAATTTATAAATTGGCTTGGTAACTACATTTGGGGTTTTAAAGAGTGGGTATTTAAACACAGATCGTGTACGTCTTTCAGCCATTGATAAACGTATTAGTTTTCACGTTGTTCTTCTGTAACACTGGAGTATCGTAATGGAAGTACCTTGCTATTTGTAAGAGATCAAAAGAGACTGTGCCTTAAACTTGCAAATGATTAAATTTCTCTAGTATTTTATCCTGTTGATCTTCGCCATTGCCCCTTGGTAGCATGGGACTAATCTAACTCTCATGCTCTGCCAATGTTGAAGGCTCTGGCCTAAGGAGGAAGAAGACTCACACGTACACAGTGGACACAAGAACACACAGAGTTTGGCACAGCACGTCTGCCTTTTCTCTTTTCTCTAACTTGTCAAATGAACAACTGATAACAGAGGATTAAATAGCTGCAGATGCAAGCTACCACGCACCCACTACCTAGTACGTGGCGGCGCCAGGAAATTGACACTGGGTATTCATCCCAAAAAAAAAATATTACTCTAAATATATACTATATGACCCCAATCACACAACAATGATGCGGCCGACGAACTAGCGAAGCAATCTACGGTACAACAAGTCAAGGGAAACAGAAAATTAAAACCTACTAGCGAAGCGAAGCAATCCGACGAAAAATAGGAAGAGGAAGAGGGGCCGGTGCGTACCTTGCGCGCTGATGCGGCCGGGGGGCGGGGGCGGGGGCGGGGCGCCGCGGGCGGGAGCGCAAGGGGCGGGGACGGGGCGCCGTCGCCTGTTCCTGACTGCATCGGGCGGCGCAGCGCAGGAGATAAGGCGAGCTGCGACCTGCGACTCTGCGAGCGACGGACTGAGGCGGCTTGGGCCGAAGAGGAAGAGCGGCCGGCGGGCGGGCGGGGGCGGCGGGGATGGAGGCGGCGGGGGCGCAGGCGTCTGCGACCTGTGATGCGATGCGAGCGATTGCCGATGGAGCGAGGCCTTCGTGGGCTGGGCCTAGTAGTACAATTTTTTTTGCGCTCCCAAATCTTGGGTGTTGATTTTAACTAGACGATTCCCCGCGCGCTTTTTTTGGTGGATTTTCTGATAAATACTCCTATAACAAAGATGACATAGTCCATTGTTGTTAGACGTTTGCAAGCTAAACAGATTCAAATAGAGATTTGTGCATGTGACCGTATAGAGTGCATGTTGTTTGCCGCCTAGCTGCTCTCCCTGCTTCCAAACACTGAACCATCTGGCCAAGTTAGAACCCCTTCGAGCAAGTGCCAAGGTTTTTAAAGGCGCAAATGTCTCTTGGGCTCCTCCTCCTCCACCAGTTTTTTTTTTTTTTTTGAAAACTGAAAACAAAAAAAAACGGCGAGGACGCGAGGAGGTACTGTAGTAGAGGAACAGGTTTAATTAACAATGAATTAAAGCAAACACTCAGTGGAAAGATGTACTAATTGGATTACGATCCATACAGGAGATGAAGGCCAACAGCCGGTGAACTGAAGTTGAGGCTATTAAAAAAAGTGGCGTGCACATCAGCTGAGGTGGCAAGTGTTTTTTTATGAGATGACATATTTTGTGAGGTGGATGATTTGCTTATGTGGATGGTTATTATTGATCATGGATGCTTGATGTGGTGGACACCTTGCATGTTGAGAGAAATACCCATAGTGGGTTGCTCTCATTTATATACTATAGATGTGTCACAAGAGGTGTCGGGGATGAAAATCAATGAAATTTTTGTGCTGGGTGTGGATGAGGAGGAAGAGCACAGAGTGGTGGACCCTTTTAACTGTTCGGTGTGGTCTTTTCCCTCACGCCTACCTAGGACTTCATATCTCAACCAATAAGCTCAAGTCATCGGATTTTGACTTTGTGGTGGTTATTAGGTAACTGGCTAGGTGTACAGATGTACAGTTATCATCCGGAGGGCGAACCATTCTTATCGACTTCTGCCTTCACAACAGGTCGTTGGACTTGGATGTGACGGGGTTCTGTTGACGGATGGTACTCACCATAAGTTAAGTACAGTGAGGGCCAGGTTCTATTAGGAAGGTGTCTTGGAAACCAGGAAATATCATATGGTCATTTGGCATGCCTTGTGTTGGTCAAAAGAGTTTGGCGGCCTAGTTTTTATTGAAAGCGCGCAAGACTAAAAATATCTCGTTGCTGGCCAAAATGGATCCTGAGGATTGAGTCGGGGTCACAAGGTTTGAGTCGGGGTCACAAGGTCTCAAAAGGGAGCCCACTCAAAATGGAGGCCCATAATAAGTCTGATACGTAGCCTAATAGTCAGGTAGGCCCATTCTTAGTGCCGTTGCACACCAAGTGTCTTGTCCTCTCTACTGTGATGGGCATCTTTAGGTTCCAGAAAAAACAGAAGTCTATACAAGGGGTGGGAGGCTAGTTATAAGGTTTACCTTACATGATACTATGAAATTAACATTTTTGTCGTCAAAAAACGTAAAGCACGGTAATTTGAATGTTTTGTCCTCTTTTAAGCGATCTGTTATAGATGCTCTCACTATTTTCTACTCCTTCCGTTTTTAGATTATATGTTCATGTTAAACAAGGGGTACAGCGTGAAGACGACTGTGAGAGACCTTGGTTCGTTTCATCCATTCTTGGCCAGGCTTGATCGATTTTCATTTGCTACTCTACCTATACATAGTTTGCATTCGTGGTACTAATAATATATATAGTTATGGATCGATCATATAATACATGAAGACGACGTGAAGAAGAACTCACACCTCGAGGAGCTGCGAGCACTTGGCCCCTTGGAGATTTTCCGTGCCGATTTGGACATGATGGGGAGCTTCGATGAAGCGGTCGCCGGCTGTGACTACGCCTTCCTTGTTGCTGCTCCCATGGAGCAGAGCCCAGAGGATCCGGAGAAGGTGGTGGCGGCGGCCGTGCGGGGGACATCAAACGTGATGAGGTCCTGCGTGAGAGCCGGGAGCGTGAAGCGCGTGATCCTGACATCATCAATCGCCGCCGTCGCATTCTCCGGCGGGCCGCCGCTGCAAGGCGAAGAAGGGCTTTGTTAGCACTTGGTCGAGTTTGTTAGTACTTGGTTGGTTGTTTGGTTCTGTGTTGGACGCTTGTTTTTGTGTGTGTTGTATCGGTTTTTGCCCGGGTTTCCGTTAATTAACCGGGCACCTCTCTTCTTCTTAATTAATATATGGGGCAAATCTTTTGCTCCCGTTTCAAAAAAAACACTCCCACAGCCAGGACGTATAGAGGGAGTCAAAGTTTCAACTGTGTTGGAGATTCGTGCAATTTTTTTGCAAACTACTCCCTCTAATTTGGAAAGTTCTTGCGGTTCAGACCTCACCATCTCAAGCACATGGACATAATTGTAGTTTAGCTTTGACAAAATGCACAACATTAGCAAGCAATTGTTTTATTTATGCATTAACAAGCTTTTTTGAATTTATCCATGGATTAAAAAAAGTCTCATTAGATCCATGCATCAACAAAAATGTTTTTGAATCCTTGTATTTCCTATCGGATCCATGCGTCAACAGAAATGCATACATTTTTTGTGGGTAAATTCTATGATCCCTCTATTAACAAAAATATTTCATCCAGGATTAACAAAAAATTTCCATCGACTAACAAAATTCAGATCCATGGACAAAGAAGAAACTTCAGCTCTTGATCAATCCAAATCAACATCTTAATCATCGTTTGGATCTGCCTCACACCGTTCGTATACACAAAGAGAAGAAAAGGAAAAAACAAAGCAAGGAGTGGCGATCTGGGGAAATATCCAATATTGGTGGCTAATATGGCCGGATAAGCATCTTGGTGGTCGCCGTTTATCGGACCTGGCTGGGCACGCCTTGCCGGTGGTCGGGAGATTTGGCCAGACATTGCCTCTTTCGGCTTCCATGTGTGGTCGGCGCAGCTTCCCCGCTGCCTCCTCCTCGCCGGAGGTTGTTGGAGATGGGAGGTTGTTGAATAATTAGACAATATAGCATATGATTTAATTCGCGTAAACAGTGAGCAATTCATGACTAGAATAATATAAATTAAACTAATCATGTGATCTACGAAAACAGTAGATAAACCGATGTAATCTAGAGCACATACTACGAGTAAGAACTCTAGCAAAACATCATATAGGAAGATCAAGAATACGTACGGTGCAGCGGCAGTTGCACTCCCGTTGTCGCCCATGTCGTCGATGAAGAGGTTGACGATGTCGGGGAAGAAGTCGTCGTTGGGGAAGAACTCGAAGCCAGTAGTCGCGCGAGTGCGCTCCCCAAAAACCTGATCGCCCCTCTCCCGTACAGGATCACAAGAGGCGGGGTTCCGGAGGCCTACTGTCCCTTCAACCGGTGCACGCCGGAAGACAGGATGGAGAAGACTTGGAAGACGGCGGCGCAAAGTTCTGGAACGGTGTGAGACCATGTATTGCGTGGTGGCGGCTAGGGTTTGCCTCGGGCTGTATATATTGTGCGAGTCTGGTAGGACGTGGACTGAACACCACGATCGAGTCGGTAACGCCCACGATCCCAGAGGGATCGGAAACGGCAAGGTAATTAACGCGTCCGTTAATTACTAATCAGTGACTCCTCAATTTTCCCGGACTGCAAAAATATAAGCGCGGCTCGGCGAGATTCCCGCAACCCGCGGCGCGTCGTGACGTGTCGTGTCGTGACGAGGCGAGGCGTGGCGAGGCGAGCGAGGAGGAGGAGCGCGCGTGTGGCACTCTTCATCTTCTCATGCTCTCACTAGCTCATACCAGTACTAGAACATCCCACTATATAAAGTGGTGCAGTTCACTCTCCGCTAACAGTATGGGACTAAATATTAGTCTCACATACACACAGCCAGCCAACTAGAATGGGCCAAGAGAATTTCGGATTTTAGTTGGGCCTTGGCCCAAGTACACGAAAATTCCAGCAATCCCCCACAAAGTCTCATTGGCACATTATACCTCTTTTGTTTCAAAACATTGTTTTATATACCGGTGCTTAGTGGAGGACTGTTAAGTTGAACTTCCACTTAGAAACTTATGCTACGCTAGACCGCAACTTGAATAGTGGACTATGCCTTGAACTACAAGTTTGCTGCGAACTAGTTTCACACAAGCACTTGACCGATACTAGGCTACCGCAAGGCTTCCCCGCGGGTGGAGCTTATACGTCATACTCCAAGGCCTTTCATGAGTTTATTAAAGAGCACCCAACTCTCATGGACTGCGACGTTTAACAATCAGACTCATATAGGTGTATTCCTCAAGAGATGCTCTGCAGGATAACATCTCCGCTTATAAAAGTAAGCCGCTTGGAACACATTAAGATAAATATCAACCTGCCATGCAGATCAGGAGAGTATTGCATTTTTGCGGAGTGGGATAGTAAAATGTAAGGATACTCTCCTCCCAGCCGACCAACAGTTTGTCTCCCACTTCTAATTCACGGGATCTCCGATCACATAGTGTAGGTTACCACTGTGGACAACTCATACCGTGGGTCTCAAACCCATCTCCCTCGATGCACTATCTATCACATTACGTGATAAACCCTTTGTGAAGGGATCTGCCAAGTTCTTAGACGTTTGGATATAATCCAACGCAATAACTCCGGAGTTCTTCAATTTTCTGACAGATTTTAATCTCCTCTTCACATGCCTTGATGACTTTAAATTATCCTTAGAACTTTTAATCTTAACTATCACAGTTTGATTATCACAGTTCATAAGGATAGCGGGTATGGGTTTTTCAACCACAGGTAAGTCCATCAAAAGCTCTCGAAGCCACTCTGCTTCAAAAGTGGCTGTGTCTAACGCTGTGAGTTCTGCTTCCATAGTTGACCTCGTTAAGATGGTCTGCTTGCAAGACTTCCAGGAAACAGCTCCACCACCGAGTGTAAACACATAACCACTCGTGGCCTTAATCTCATCAGCATCAGATATCCAATTGGAATCACTATAACCTTCCAGTACTTTAGGATAACCAGAATAGTGAATTCCATAGCTCGATGTGCCTTTTAAATAGCGCATAAGTCTCTCAAGCGCATTCCAATGACCATCTCCCGGGTTAGAAACAAACCGGCTCAACTTGCTTACAGCAAAAGAGATGTCAGGCCTCGTGGCACAAGCCAAATACATAACCGAGCCAATGATCTGAGAATATCTCAGTTGATCTCTAGCAATGCTCTGATTCTTTCGAATCAACACACTGGGATCATATGGTGTCGGAGAAGGCTTGCAGTCGTCATACCCGAAGCGACTCAAGATCTTTTCCACATAGTGAGATTGAAGCAGTGTAATCCCACCATCACCATCTCTCAGCAGCTTGATGTTTAAGATTACATCAGCTACTCCAAGATCCTTCATCTCAAAACAGCGAGATAAGAAATCCTTAACCTCCTTGATTAAATCAAGATTGGTTCCAAATATCAGTATGTCATCGACATACAGGCATAGAATAACTCCCTCGCCCCCACCATGGCGATAGTACACACACTTATCGGATTCGTTAACAACGAAACCTGCAGCAGTTAGCTTGCTTAAGGCCATATAAAGACTTCAATAGCTTGCACACCTTTGCTTCCTGACCCGGTACTACAAAACCATCTGGCTGATCCATATAAATTTCCTCGTCTAACTCTCCATTTAGGAAAGCCGTCTTAACGTCCATTTGATGAACTAGAAGACGATGCGAGGCAGCCAATGAAAGTAGCACCCGAATCGTGGTCAGTCTAGCCACAGGTGAGTAAGTATCAAAGAAGTCTTCTCCTTCTTTCTGGGTATAACCCTTGGCCACAAGCCGTGCCATGTACTTCTCAATAGTACCATCAGGCCTAAGCTTTTTCTTGAACACCCACTTACATCCTACAGGTTTGCACCCATAAGGACGATCAGTAACTTCCCAGGTTCCGTTAGCTAAGATGGAATCCATCTCACTACGGACAGCTTCCTTCCAGTAGTCAGCATCAAGAGATGCATAAGCTTCTGAAATGGTTCTGGGGGTGTCATCCACAAGGTACACAATGAAATCATCACCAAAGGACTTTGCAGTCCTCTGTCTCTTGCTCCTAACAGGAACTTCATTGTCATCCTCCACAGGATTATCAGTGTGTTCTATCGAAATGGTAGGATCAGGAATCTCAACCAATTCCTGACTAGATGTATTAGGTATCTCCTGATTTGATGAGCTAGGCATATCCTTCATCGGAAAGATGTACTCAAAGAAAATCGCATCATTCGACTCCATAATCGTACCAACACGCATGTCGGATACCTCAGATTTGATTATCAAAAATCTATAACCAATGCTATGAAAAGCACAGCCCAGAAGAACACAATCCACGGTTTTTGGTCCTAGCTTGCGCTTCTTGGGAATTGGAATATTGACTTTCGCCAAACAACCCCAAGTACTTAAGTAAGAGAGTTTCAACTTTTTCCTTTCCCATTCCTCAAATGGAGAAACGGTTTTCTTCTTTGTGGGAACTCGGTTTAGGACATGACAAGCTGTCAATAGCGCCTCCCCACACCATGCCTTGGAGAGACCCGATGTGTCTAACATGGCGTTAACCAAATCAGTTAGAGTTCGGTTCTTTCTTTCGGCTACCCCATTTGACTGAGGTGAATAGGGAGGCGTCCTCTCATGGATTATACCATGTTCCGCAGAAAAAGAATCAAACTCATTGGAAAAATACTCTCCACCACGATCAGACCTTACCGTTTTATTCTTAGATCAAGTTGGTTCTCTGCTTCAGCTTCATAGTTTTTGAAGAAGTTTAAAGCTTCATCTTTAGATTTCAGGAGATACACATAACAATATCTAGTGGAGTCATCAATAAGCGTCATGAAATATTTCTTTCCACCTTTTGTCAACACGCCATTCATCTCACAGAGATCTGAATGTATAAGTTCCAGTGGTGCCAAGTCTCTTGCCTCCGCAGCCTTATGTGACTTGCGGGGTTGTTTAGCTTGAACGCACACTTGACACTTGGAACCTTTGACATTAGTGAATTTCGGAATTAAATCCAAACTAGCTAGCCGTGTCATGCTACCAAAGTTAATATGACAAAGTCGTGAATGCCAAACATTAGACTCAATTTCGTGGCAAACATGATTAATAACTTTGGAGCAAATATCCGATAAAGATAGGCGGAACAAGTCTCCGCACTCATAGCCTTTTCCAAAAAAAATGTCCATACTTAGATATTACAACTTTATTGGACTCGAAAACCAACTTAAAACCATCTCGACACAGCAAAGATCCGCTGACGAGATTTTTATTGATGGCGGACACATGATGAACGTTCTTCAGGCGCACAGTCTTCCCTGAAGTAAACTTCAGATCGACCGTACCAACACCACGAACAAATGCATGTGACCCATTACCCATCAGCACGGGGGAAGTCCCTGTGATCTGGTAAGAAGAGAACATCGAGGCATCAACACAAACATGTACATTGGCGCCAGTGTCAATCAACCATTCGGGAGAATGACAAACTGAAAGGATGGTAGGAAATATACCGTACCCTGAATCTTTTATCTCAGTATCACCGCCAATTACAACATTGGCAGACTTGCCGTTGTTCTCAGATTCGCGCAGCTCATGGCGGTTGGGACAACGAGGTGCCCAGTGATTTGGATCACCGCAAACATGGCATGAACCCTTCCTCGGTTTATTGTTCTTCTTCTTAAAGTTGGTAGGCTGTGATAGCTTGTACTTTCCATCAGGCTTGCCCTTGGCCCCAGAGTTGTTATTTTTAAACTTGGGTTTGTGGGGCGGCTAGTAGTTCTTCTTCTGTACCACATGGGCACTAGAACCAGCCTCGGTAACTCGAGCACGTGTATCCTTCGCTCTCGCCTTCTCTTCAACATCAAGCGAGCCAATGAGATCTGAAACGGAAAACTCTTGTCTCTTGTGTTTCAGAGAAGTAGCAAAGTTCCTCCACGAAGGTGGGAGCTTGGCGATAATGCCACCGGCCACAAATTTGTCCAGTAAGATACAGTTAAAGTGCTCAAGTTCCTTAGCGAGTGACTGTATCTCATGAGCCTGTTGCACAACAGGGCGCTCATCAGTCATCTTGAAGTCACAGAAATTTTCCATGACATACAACTCGCTGCCAGCGTCCGAGACCCCAAACTTGGCCTCGAGCGCATCCCACATGTCCTTGCCGTTAGAAATCGACATATACGAGTCCACAGTGGAATCGTCAAGAATACTCAAAAGGGCACTCTTAAACATGGTGTCGAGCCTCTCAAAAGCCTCCTGCTGTGCAGGATCAAGCTCGCCATCAGGCTTGCCTTTGGTGGCAGCATAGCAGTTCATGTTCTAAAACCATAACACTGCTCTCATGCGCCACCGCTTATACATAACCCCTTTAAAGGGAAACGGCTTCGTTGACGCGATAAAGCTTGCAGTTGCTAATTGCCTATGATCAGGTTTTTTGGATTGTTGAATAATTAGACAATATAGCATATGATTTAATTCGCGAAAACAGTGAGCAATTCATGACTAGAATAATACAAATTAAACTAATCATGTGATCTACGAAAACAGTAGATAAACCGATGTAATCTAGAGCACATACTACGAATAAGAACTCTAGCGAAACATCATATAGGAAGATCAAGAATACGTACGGTGCAGCGGCAGTTGCACTCCCGTTGTCGCCCATGTCGTCGATGAAGAGGTTGGCGATGTCGGGGAAGAAGTCGTCGTTGGGGAAGAACTCGAAGCCAGTAGTCGCGCGAGTGCGCTCCCCAAAAACCTGATCGCCCCTCTCCCGTACAGGATCACAAGAGGCGGGGTTCCGGAGGCCTACTGTCCCTTCAACCGGTGCACGCCGGAAGACAGGATGGAGAAGACTTGGAAGACGGCGGCGTAAGGTTCTGGAACGGTGTGAGACCATGTATTGCGTGGTGGCGGCTAGGGTTTGCCTCGGGCTATATATATGGTGCGAGTCGGGTAGGACGTGGACTGAACACCACGATCGAGTCGGTAACGCCCACGATCCCAGAGGGATCGGAAACGGCAAGGTAATTAACGCGTCCGTTAATTACTAATCAATGACTCCTCAATTTTCCCGGACTGCAAAAATATAAGCTCGGCTCGGCGAGATTCCCGCAACCCGCGGCGCGTCGTGACGTGTCGTGTCGTGACAAGGCGAGGCGTGGCGAGGCGAGCGAGGTGGAGGAGCGCGCGTGTGGCACTCTTCATCTTCTCATGCTCTCACTAGCTCATACCAGTACTAGAACATCCCACTATATAAAGTGGTGCAGCTCACTCTCCACTAACAGTATGGGACTAAATATTAGTCTCACATACACACAGCCAGTCAACTAGAATGGGGCAAGAGAATTTCGGATTTTAGTTGGGCCTTGGCCCAAGTACACTAAAATTCCAGCAGAGGTGAGGCGAGAGCAAGAGGTGGGAGAAGAAATTGATTAGGATTAGGGATTTTCAGTGTTGTCATGGTCCTTTTATAGGTGAACTGAATTATATTTCGGATTTACTAAGTCTCACCTGACTGATTTTTTCTTAAGTCTCAGTCACTTTTCAGAAAAGTATAATCACAGTTCATAGAAACGTCTTAGCAAGTCCTCAAGTGAGTATTATTGTAACTATTTTCTCTTATTAATTAGCCAACGTTGGCTCTTCTCATGTGAAAATATATATTTCGCCCATAATAAAACAAAGCCGACATGCCAATTGTTTTTTCTTCGAGAAAACAACAGTAGTGTTGTCTTTCAATTAAATGAGGGAAATTACAAACAAAAATTACAAGAGCGCTACAAGTGATGAAGCCCGTAGCAAAAACTCACAAAGAAAAACATACTACTACCTCCGGATACGTTTTGCGGTCCCCGAGGTAGCTTAATTTGATGAGAGCTCAGTCAAATGTTTGAATACAAGGTTGAAGTGGAAATGAACACTAAATATGAATAATCCCATATCCATCTGTGAAACTTTTGTAGCAAATATATGTTGCTAGGCAGATGAAATATCTTGACTAGCTGCTTGGCAGAGGGCGTCTCTTGTAGCTTACCATGACTTTCCCTTTAGGCTCCGGTAAAAACTTGCTCCAGTCTGGCTTGGGAAACGAGGAAATCAGCTCGAGTTCAAAATTCCTCAACAAATGGCTAAAAATAATTTTGAGTTGCATGTAAGCATAAGACTCGCCACCGCACGCATGCCTGCCACCACCAAATGATGTGTAAGAGTATTTACCACCAGCTTTATCCTCCTCCCTTCCTGTCAGAAACCGATCTGGATCATACACCTCAGGATCCTTGTAAATGTGTGGCAACATACCATTCACCATTACAAGGTTTACTAATGTGTGGCCTCTTGGAACACCATATTCATTGCCTTCTTTTGTATGCACGGTGATGTCCTTCTTTACCTGGCGGACCAACGATGGTAGAGGAGGGTGCATTCTTGCCGCCTCCTTGATGCAACTATGCAGGGTACCCATCTCTAACAAAACATTGTAGTCTATCTTGCCATTGTATTTACTAATCATCTGCCTTTGCTCCTCTAAAGCAGCATCAAAGTACTTTGCATGGCTCAAAAGGCATGCCCCAGTCCATGCGCTTGTCATGGCGCTTGTGTGTTTTCCGGCGAAGATCAAGCCAAGCATCATCCCGCTGACCTCTTCTACATTTGTGCCACGACCATTTTTATATGTTGAATCCATAAATGACTGGAGCACATCCTCCTCGACATGGTTGGAGCTCTTACGTGCCCTCACAACCTCGGAGATAATCTCTGTAAGCCTTATGCGTGCTCTGTCACGCCGGCGGTTTACCGGAATTGGGATGTACGGGAACATGAAACTGGCAAAGTTCACACCTTCCTCAATCAGATGAAAATTTGTGCAGAACTGGCCGAACATCTTCTCTCGGACTTCTTTTCCAACAAGGCATCGACTTGAGATCAGCATTAGTAGCTCCTCAAATTCATATTTCAGATCAACAACCCCTTGTTCTCCCCATTTTGCAAAGTAGCTCTGTGGAAAACAAATGCATTATCAGACCAGGGTTTAAATCCAATAGTTTCATGTACCGTAGCAAACACGCATGCATGACCAGTAGTTTCTGAACCTCGCATGAGTAAACACAAGTACATGACACATATAGACTTTTGAAGGAAACGATAATAGTGTTTGCCCCAAGATTAAAATAAATGTTGACCAACACGTTTTAAACCAATATTTTATTAGCCCAGTAAAGATATGATGTGTACGTGTCCTACCATCTTGAATGTTTTGAGTATTAATTTCAAATATCTCTGATTAAAAGTAACATGCTTGCAGCATATTGTATATATACACATAGGAAAATGGCTTCATACTATTCAGAATACGAAAATGTTCATATATATATCGTCCTAACGTAATTAATATTCTTGCCCCCTCGCTCTTGTTTTGATTTTGCTGGTCAGAAATCTTTTTATGGGCTCTAATGTGGTTTATTTCTCCGGGCATGCATATGTCAATAAACTGAATGACCGAGATTGCAGTGTCAGGTTGACATAGATATAATGACTCATAAGGGAAAAATACACTAGTATGGCCATTTATTAGTGTATTTATTATTTTAATAGTAACTGAAAATAGACCAGGGGGTAACAATGTACGTTAATTAACATGTAGTAAATGGACTACTTGACTTAAGCTTGTGCTCAGAAAATAAATAATTAAAATGACCAAGGTGCTAAAAAGAGCGTATATAGGTTGGTTTGTTATTCACCTCCACTTCTTGAAGCATCGGATCAACATAGCTTCTGAGTTTTGCTGGCCGTAGAGACTCAATAAAGAAGCGAGTTTGTTCCATTCGAGTAGCGTAATCTACAGCGAAGCCCATCTCTTTGCCAAACATGGGAACTGTGAACTCATTTAAATTACCTTGTGTAACTTCTGACTCCAAGCTTTGGAAGAAAGCAGCGGAAGCCTCCTGCCCAACTAAGAAGGTTGTACTTTTCCAGAGAAAACTGATTGTGAATGCACTGCCAAGCTTGTTATACAGATAATGCATTGTAGCTTCAGGGCCCTTTGTAAACAGAGTAGGTAAGAGTCCCAGAAGAGCAATACCCTTCACCTCAGGTGGAGGTGGTGGTGTACCCTTTCTCCTACTTCCAATCTTGGTGAGAACTGTTGTGATGAGAAAAAGAGCTATGCAGAACCAGACGGTGCTAATTGTCAACTCCATGTTGTAATTCGTAGCTGCTCGAGGGTGAATAACCTGAAGATCATGCTTATGTGGTTAATGTGGTTGATTATCGCTAGATAAATTAGAAAAATATACTACTTGTGCAAGTAAACAGACAAAGTGTGTGACAAATCTATGTAGTTATAAGATAATAAACTCCATCTTAGAATAAATGCAAGGCAACACAAAGATCATACCCATCGTATCCAAAATAAAAATGGATGTGTCAATCAACTCAGAAGCCACGAGGAGAAAGAGGCCATTACTACCGACCATTTCATACACATCAACAAGAAAGGTTCACTGGATCATCATATTCGAATTGGCTGACTTCATGGAGCAAGAGGTCAAACCAGCAACTATTTTCTATCCTACTAACAAAGTGTTGGGATTTCATGGTTTCACTTTAATTTTTTCATCCATTGTTGGTGCATTGACAGGAAAGAAATCACGATGGTCATCAACTAGATGGGTTTATGTAAGACACACTCCAGAAGCACTAGGTTAACTTGACGAGGCTATCCGGCAGTTTTGGGTCCTGGAGGAAGTCGGTATGGAATCGGGGCATGTGCTCCACGCCTCCACCCGACTAACAAGAGTTGTGTGAGGATATGATTGGCAAGTGTTGACAATCTTGCTTACTTTTGGCCACTAGCAGTGATACTGAAGCTTCATGTAGACTTTCTAAGGGTCTTGAATCACTACAGGAATGAAAACCACATGAAGTAAATAGGAAAAACATAGGAATTGAGGTGGCATGTTTCCTGAATCCCTACAGGAATGAAAACCACAGGAAATGTTCCAAAGTGTAGTCACACAGGAAAAACACAGGAATTGTAGACATAGGAAGATTAAAACATGAGGTGAGACCTCATGTTTGTTTTCCTCCAAAATTCCTATGTAATAGCCTATCCCATAGGAATTTCAATGGAATCCAAATTTCCTATTCCTTTGTTCCAAACAGCACCATAGGAAATTTTCCTGTAAGATTCCAATCCTCCAAAATTCCTATGGAATTCCTTTGTTCCAAACGGGGCCTAACTAGTTGGAAGGATGTTGGAGTTAGTGGGAGTACTTTATATGAATAGGTTTATGCGAATTTTCTTTATGAACACTGGTCTAAAGTTCTTGTATATCTGTGTTGTAGAACAACGACACCACAACACTCTCCAATTATCCAATTTTATTTCGAGATCTATCTGGAGGAAGATAAAATATATGGAAAACTCTACTACTACTATCGTAACTTGATCATGCAACTCTAAAAATTCGTAAGGTAATTTCGCTATTGGATTTACAAAGGTAGATTTTGAGTGGCGTGGTTGACAAAGCTAGGGTTTTCCCCAGCACTCTGTATACGGTTCGATTGTTTAGATTTTAAAAATATGGACATGCGGCTTGATGTGAGATTCGAGAAGTTGAATCATAAAAAGTTACGACAGTTTCAGGAGATCTTTATCACGAGATCAAGAAGGGAGGTTGACCTATCCACAAGGATGACAAACACTCTCCTTGAGCCTGAAACCATAAATAGCGAGGCAAATATAATGCAATAAATTACATATTGGCAGGGTTTGTCAAGAGTTAGAACGATTTTCTAGGAGCCGCTAGCAACTTTCCATGCATCATGTGTGTGCTTGGCCCAGCAGAGAGGCTAGAAAGCTTCCTAAACGAAAGATACAGATTGGCAGATGTAACTAGCTATAGCACACATGGATACCTGAACACAAGAGATATCTTGGAATAACCAACGGGTACATATAATCGAGCATACCTGAACACAGCCTTTAGCCCCTCCACGAACGCACCAACTTCACTCTACGGACAAGGATGTCTAGCTACCAGCAAAGTAAACTCCAATCCTTGCTGAATCCATTGTGGCCACACTGGTGTATCCATATATATAGCCTTATGTCCCAAGGTTGCTAAACACATACTAGCAACGGCATAGTAATAATAAATTAGCAATGATATATCATATATGCAGGTTGCCGGCCCAAGATTAATTGTGTAAAGTCAATGGTGCTAAGCTGGTACTTAGTTGTAGAGTATCTATCCGAATCTGTTACCAAATATGATAAGGAGCGTGCCATGTTCCTTTCACACAAACCTACATGGTTGTACCCCACTACTCTATAATATCTCTCTCTTCTATTATAACCTCGGCCAAGGATATCGCTTTCCCAGGGTGAAGGAGAACCCATCACTAGTATAGGTAAAATTATGATTGATGCCTCATTAAAAATTCATCATATGGTCTTTTTTTGCACCCTGTTACATAATTCATAATAAACAATAGTGCCAAATGACTTCCCAAATTTAGTTTTAAAATGGCCAAAAGGTTTTTTTGTTATTGTTGCATTGCACACGGTTAACAAAAAGTAATACTTTTTGCGATATGGCCAGCTGTTCCTTGATCCCAGGAAGCATCTATAAAGATTATTAGGAGGCACAAGGATCCACCATGACTTGATCACTAACAGCATGCCCATAACGAGCTCATTAGAAAACAAAGTTTTAATCAGAGATCTGATCAATTGATATGGGAAAGGGTTGACTTCAGATCTAGCGTAGTATGTATCGTTCCACGCGAGTCATGCAATGGCGCATATTAATTATAATTTACACTGCAATACAGTTGATTTAGACCTTCTAGCCGGATTCATATGTCTCAAGAGTGAGTTCTCCAAGCGGCACTTGGTCGTGCCCTCGTGGTACCAAACGAGACGAGCACCACGAACCGCGGGTATCACAATTATCGCCTTTCATATTATTCCTCGTGATTTTCGTAGAAGCTGATCAAAGGGGGTTAAGCGTATGCCCTTCACAATAGGGAAGCATACTTGTTAATATAAAATAAATTACAAATTGGTACGGTGAGATTTTCGTTGACCCTCAAGTTAGCTTATACACATGGAAGAGATAGTGGGAAATATCAACAGATCTGGTTACACGGGATACACAACACCCACACATGTGCATGTCTTATGAAATAAGTATTTTTTTTAGAAAAGAGAATTTTATTACTCCCTGCCTCTGCATAGAGCGATGCACACAGTCTTATGAAATAAGTACCGTTTAACAGGACGCTGTCCCTGAGGGTGACGTTTCATCCTAGGAGATAAGGAGAGGCAAACATATGGGTTTCCTTTTGATTTTTACTACGGATTTTTTTCGAGTAAACCGCTGATGAGGTTGGATTGGAGATTCTATTCCAGGTAAATCATAAAAGACGACGGAGCACACGTATTTAGATGGCCTGAAAAATACAAGCAAAAGCTTTCAATCAGAGCAATTTTACTTGCCCAGCAGGAGCAACTGTCTCAAAAAACAGCGGCCGATGATGCATGAAATCGCTGCTCCAGCTGTTGGAATCCACAACGAATATTGAGGAGCTGTTGGCATCACATGCATGGTGATTTGTTGTTTATCGAAAAAGATCGCCTCGGATCCGGGTATACCTGCAAACTGCGCCTCAGGCGAGTCTTTGCGAAATGGTATAAATTCCAGTCACTGTCCGTTCTTTGTGCTTCACCTCTAACTCTACTCTCGCTTCCGCTAGCTGCACGATCATCGCACGATCAGTCAATCATGGACCACCATGCAGATCACTCCCAGGAGAAGGGTGACAACACTGGAACGTCGAGCGTCCCCGTCATCGACCTCGACGTGCTCGTCAATGGCGACGCTGGTCAACGGTCCCAGATGATCAGGCACCTCGGCTGGGCGTGCCAAGAGTGGGGCTTCTTTATGGTACGTACGAGTACGTAGGACTCAAATTTGCATTTCAGGTAAGCCTAGTATTGTACTACTTATATATTGTTCAAAGCTTATATACGTCCGATCCGTGTGCGTGTGTGTGTGACAAGGTCGTCAACCATGGTGTTCCTGCGTCACTCCAAGGAGCAACCATGGATGCCTGTGAGAAGATGTTCAGTTTACAAACGGAGGAAAACGCCGAGAGCGAGTACATGGGTGCCGCCCCGATGGCCCCCGTTAGCATCGGGACGGCTTTCAGTTCTCCTATGAATAGGAACTACGTGAAGATTTTCACGCATCCCGATTTCCATTGCCCGGAGAAGCCCCCAGAACTAAGGCACATAAACGATTCACTTGTTACTCACTATCGATTCGAATACCTGTATTTTTTGCTCTGAGCATCCCTTACAAGATTGTTTTCTTTGCAGAGAAAATGTTACCGAGTACGCGACTCGCACGAGACGTCTGATGCTAGACCTAACGGCGGCCATCTCAGAGAGTCTGGGGCTTGACGACGGTCGCATCGCCGAAGCACTAAACCTACAGGAATGCTTCCAGTTTCTCGTCTGGAACCAGTACCCGCCGACTGCCCGAGCAATCGGGTTGCCGCCTCACACTGACCACGGCCTCCTCACTCTGCTCTTCCAGAACGGCGTCGACGGCCTCCATGTCCAGAAAAATGGCCGTTGGGTCCTCGCCAAACCCATTCCCAACTCGCTATTTGTCATCGCCGGTGATCAGCTCGAGGTGACCAACCAAACTGAACCGGCCGATTGCCTTGCTCAAAATGTGCCATCCACTCTGTGCAACTCATGACACTTTGCTCTTGCAGATTGTTAGCAACGGAAGGTACAAGGCCGCAGTCCATCGTGCAATGGTCCGTGGCGACCAGGCGAGGATGTCGTTCGTGAGCATGATCGGGCCGTGCCTCGAAGCCGTCGTCAAGCCAATACCAGAGCTAGCACGGGAGGCACCGCGGTTCGGAGGTATCAGATACAAGGAGTACATGGAACATCATCTTACCAAAAAGCTCAACGAGAATGAGGCGTTGCTCATCGTTCCGAATGCAGGAAAATAGTCTCCAAATTAATTCCTAAGACTCCACTAGCTTATCCAGGTCAAAATCGTGAATAAGAACTTAGGATGGTATCCGTGTCGTAGCATCTCTATAGAAGTTTTTTTCCGGTTGGTTGATTGTTGTTGTCATAAGTGAATTCCTCAAGTTGTAGTAGTTTTTTGGTCTTAGTGCTAATAGGTCGTTGTCATGTAGTAGATGTTTCGAGGCCAAGCATCGATCAACGGGTTTCCTATTGGTGTGAGGGCACTTCTCTTTCCTGTTTCCTTTTTCTTCTATAAAAACTAGCATGATAGTGCCATGAAAATATTGGGTGTACCTTTCAATCTATATTCAGTGAATAGAAAAAAATTAATACCTTCATTTTCTAATCATGTCATCCTAGCCATCCCTACCTTTTTACTATTATTCATGTTGTCTTTCTGGTGATCCAAATTCGTACATCCTGTCAAAGGCCTGTTTGTAACGTAGGAGAGCGCAGCGTCCCGGAGTCAGAAGTCGGATCGGTACGGTACAACTTGTTTGCGGATCGTGTCCAAGTCGGATAGCAACCGCCTTAGGGTTTTGCCCACTACAAATACATCTTGTAAGCCGCCGGTTGAGGTAAGCCATACATTGTAAACCCACGGCATTTGTAACCTCACCAGATCATAGTAAAGTATTGCTGGCTGGCGCCCGTGGTTTTTTATCCTCCTTTGTTGGGAGGGGTTTTCCACGTTAAAAGCTCGTGTCCCCGTTGGTTTGATCTTTCCGCATTCATCGTTTTCGTGCTATCTTTTGTAACAATTCAAACGAGAGGCCTGATGTTGGACCTCACAAGTCACGACGGACATCTCCGGGAGCATGGGGCTTGACAATGGTTGGATCACTGAAGCGCTAAACCTTCAGGACTACTTCTAGTTCCTCGTCTGGAACCAATACCGCCGGCTGCCCGAGCAATCGGTTCTTCCTGATTCTAACCACATTAAGTCGAGGATGAGTAAGATCGAGCCAATGTCATTGTCATCACCAACGAAAATGGTGTTGCTATAGGATTTTGACGACACCCTCCACGTAGGAGCGGATGACAACATCGAAGATGTTATGACCCTGAACAAGATCGATGAATGTCCCGTGAGTCATGGGGCCGGCTACCCGCTTGCCTCAAGTTTGGCATCGGGGACACGTAGCCGACGCTTTTGTAGATGTACAACAACAGTGTGAGCACAGACCGGGACCACCCTTTTTCTTAAAAAAACAACTCACAGACCATGAAGTAAACTTCACCAGTCGCTGGCCCAATGGCGGGCGCCAATTGTCGAGGGTTTTTCATGACGTATGCCATCTGGGGTTACATTTGAGAGTATTGGAGCTAGGCTACATGAGGATTCATAATGGGTCGACACACACGAGATTACCCAGGTTTAACCCCTCAGCGATGGAGATAATTTTCCAGTCCTCGTTTTATTGTATTATGGTATGCGGGTACAAGGTGTGCCAATGAAGATCCCGGAGCATAGGTCGCTCCGGCGCCGATGTGTAGCTCGGATGAAAATTTTCTTACCCCTAGGGTTTTCCATTTCGTCTTTGTATTGACTGTCGACTAGGGTTAACATGTCACGCCCCGATTTGCTTACGTGGTCCGCAGTCTTGCACTAAGCCTGACGTTGGAAACTTCTGCCAAGTGGGCAATGGAACGAGTTCAACCGGTCGAAAGGTACAAGAATCTTTCACACGACTTCTGCGAGCCAAATGAGCGCGGCCGGCGGTGGTACGTACTTCCGGTTATGTTTTTCTGCCCACCATTACCAATACTAGTGACGTGTACGAAACTAAAACGTTAATACTAGTAGCATGTTTGGTCTAAGGGGCTTCCTACTAGTGTAGGCTTTTTTGTAGTGATTTCAAGTATTGCTCCTCTATATTGAGAACGGCTGTTATGGCTAGGTCAGCTTCAAGTATTGCTCCTCAAAATATTGAGGTAGTAAGCTAGTCTCGCTGTCAGCTCTACACATACCCAGTCACTACAGGAAACAATCCATACGTCGACGGCCGGCCACCATCGGCGTAGGCATTGTTTGCCGTCGGCGTAGTAGCCCGTAGGCGTAGACTACGCCTACGGCATTGCCGTCATCCTATCTTTCCCTACGGCGGTGTTGCCGTCGGCCTATCATTTTCAAATTTCTTTTGAATTTTTCGGAAAAAAATCATTTTTTCTTTGAATTTCGAAATTTCTACTTAGCCACACACATAATTACTCACTAACCCGCATAGTTCATCACTAACTACACGCTTAATCTCAAGCCAAACTATTTAATCTAGTCAAACTTCTCATTCAGTCACCCGTCCTCAAATTGCTCCAACCCAAACACGCTTAACATTTAGATTCTTTTCAAATTAGATACTAAGTGAGAACTGGGAACTTACTGATATTACTATCTTATCAATCATATTAACCACTCGATCATGATGTTACACTTTTTCATTGCTTGAATTATAAAAATTTAGTTAAATAAATAATAATATTGAAATAAATAATGATAAAATAAATTTTACTTTATTTTTCCTTTTTCATTTAGTATGGAATAATTTGTATCTTTAAATCTTAAATTGGAATTTAACAAATAAAATGTCTAAATTGATTTAAAAATTAGAGGAATCCAAATATGACATCCAAATCATCTTTTGCATCACAGAAACATCGATATGTCCTGAATTTTTAAATTATTGTAATCTCAAACTAACAGTTTTAAACCAAATGATCAAGTTATGGCCATTCCCTTGGCATATTTGTGATAAAGTTATCATATTCCACAAATAGGTGCATCTTGATATAGGAAACAATCATGCTGAAGGAATTTTTCAAAATATTTTCATAAATATCATTTTCCATTTTTTAAGTGTCAAAAATGACTTTTTTGTGAACCAAGTACAAACAATATGGTGCAAATTGGCACCCATCTAATTTTCACAAAGAGTAGTACACATTTGATGGACAATCCCAAAAAATTATGAGTTTTCTTGATTTCTACCTAATTTCGCCTACTTAAATGAGTTTATGTCGATTTTTCGAAAGTTTTCCAAATTTGAACTACAAGTGCTTGATAGTTTGGTCAGAAATTTTTGTAAAAATCATTTTAAGATACACAACTAGTGGTTATACCACAGAACAATCGATAGTTTTAGAAAAATAGACCTCTTTCGATGAATAGTCAGGTGGCCATTTTGAGGTTATGTCGATTTTCAAAAGTAATTTTGCTTAGTTAAATGGGTTTCCGTGATACAAAAGATGATATAGTTATCATATTTGGATTCCCTCATTTTTTTAATCGATTTAGACATTTTATTTATCAAATTCTGATCTATGGATCAATAGATATGAATTATTTCATATTAAATGGAAAAAAGTGCATACGCGACGGAATTGCCGTATCCGCCTGCCTTATTTTTCTGCTGTCCAGCCCGTGTCTTACGCCCCGATATTTTGCCGTTGGCGTAAAACCAGGCCGTAGACTTATAACGCCCCCTTCTTTTCAGCTTGTGATTCTAGAGAAGCTAGCTTTTGACAAAATCTGTGAATAATCTGTGGTGGGGAGAATCTCGTAGAAGCAGGTTCCACCCTTCTTTTTGGCTTCTTCAAATTGGATTGCTTGATGTGTTGCATTGCGAAATCTCCATAACACCCCTAACTGGATTGCTTGATCCGGCAGCGGGAGTTGAGAACCAAGCGGCCAGAGGGGAGCTGCGATGGCGGCAGAAAGGAGCGGGATCCGGCCGTCGGCGGCGGAGCGGCGGCGACGGAGGCGAGCGGAGCGGCGGCGACTGAGGCGAGCAGAGTGGCGGCGACTGAGGCGAGCGGAGCGGCGGGGACCGTCGGGGCGTCGTGGGTGGAGGCGGCAGGTCCGGCGGCGGGCGCTGAGGGGCAGGCGGCGGCGGTCCTTCGCGTCGAGGTCGAGCTCGAGCTCGTCGGTGCGGCAGGGGCCGAGCTCGCCGGTGCGGGAGGGGCCCGAGCTCGCCGGTGCGGCAGGGCCCGAGCTCGCCGGTGCGGGAGGGGCAGGCGGCGGCGGTCCTTCGCGTCGAGGTCGAGCTCGAGCTCGTCGGTGGCCCGAGCTCGCCGGTGCGGGAGGGGCCCGAGCTCGCCGGATGAGGGAGGCGGCGGTCCTCATCGGTCGGCGGCGGGCGGGCGGGGGTCCGGCGGGCGGGGCGGGGGTCCGGCGGGCGGGGCGGCGGCGAGCGATGCGAGCGCGAGGGAAACTGAGGCGATGCGCTGTGAACTCTTCCTTTCTCCAATTTCTTGCGGTGGCATTTGTTTGTAAATAGAGGCAACGTAAGGGGTACTGAAGATACCGCTTCGATCACTCACGCACAAGCTCGGGAATCTGCCCCAGAAGCAGGTCTCGGCCCGATTCTGGATTTGTGAAGAAAACGAGATTCTCGGTGGAAATAAGCTAGAGAGAAGCTGGACCCTTCTTTTGGGCTTTTGTGGATTCTGGGCTAGAATCCATTCTAGAAGCTGAAAAGAAGGGGGCCTAAGTTCTTTCCCGTAGCGAGTAGTATCAGACGGCATCTATTGCGACCAGGAGGATCCTATGATCGTACGTCACATGAGCTGCACTAACTAGCACTACAGCAGAACTGGTCCATAGAGACACTATTTTGGTCATGTAGAGACACTAATATTGTCTATATGTAGTTGTAGAGACATTTTCCACAGTGTCTCAAAAGTGTCACTACGGGCAGTGTCTCTTAGACTGTAAAGTCATTTTGTGAAATGTCTATATTTGACGTAAGGTCACTTCGTAAAGACATCTAGTTGTGTATCTACGCACCTAGAGGCACTTCGAAGATACACTTGGAATGTGTATGTATAGTTGTAGAGGCACTACCGTGCAGCATTTTAGCTTGTCTCTAACATTAAAAGAAACATTTTGGTGTGGCCATGTGAGACGTGTAAGCAACGCGTTTTATTCGATCCTAGATTCCACGTGAGATGTTAATGTTTGCAAGGTATGGGTAATTGCAGCAGTAAGTGATGATGTGGGAAGGCAAATCCATCCGTAAAGTAAGGATTAGGTAGTAATACTCATTTATATTTAGACTCAGTTACATACAGCATATGACTGTGTTACATAAACAATATGGTAAAACGTACATTCTGCTTACTCATAGGAGGACATTTCTAACGATTAAAACTTAGTAATAGATAGAGTAAAGTGCCATAGTTGGATGGGTGTTTCCTTGTTGCCTTGACTTGGCTATCGGTAGGCGTTGTTTTCTCCATCGATCTCAGATCTTCGTTGGAGGAGAGAATGATGAGCTCTTTAGCTGCCAGAGAGAGGTCGAGAACTGGAGCAAACTCTGCTTCGTCCACGGAATGGATTGAGGTCTGGGCATCGGCTAGCCTGCAAGAAAAAAACAGACCACACGGTGTCAGAAAATCACACAGAAAAGTAAACAAACTGCAGGCTGCATAAAGAAGATAATATGAAAATTCCATGCGTTTTTACATAAAATAAGTGTATTTTGTGCCTTCTTTCCTGACGCACAAACTAATCCGGGTCATTGGGACTGTATCTATGAACCACCACCATAGAACAAGAAATTGTTACGTTATACAGATAAAATTCTGGGATTTAAAACTGGTTCACTAATCTCCAATGGTGGCCATAACTTGGGGAATTTGTGCCTAACTTTATAATGGTAAGATTAGACACGAGGGCTTGATCACCACATGTTCTTGCACGCTACCAACAGATGTTCACTATTGAATATGTTAAATCAAGGCTTACAGCCATATGTCCCTCTAGAGTTCTATTCTAGGGATTTCAGTAGTAGCAAAGAGAGTAAGAGCGAGAGAATACACCTGTAGTCGAAGCCGGAGCAGATCCTGCAGCGGCTGACGACCTCATACTGGATCCATGGTAGAAGAGTCCTTAGCAGCACCCCAATCTGAAAGCTAAAAACATAGAGCTAATTAGAGAATTTGGGTTGTAACAGAACGGGAAATTAGAGGAATAGGTTCACCGTTCACGAGGGAGGAGGGATTCAGGCGGATAGGATGAGGTGAGAGAAAAACATCGCTTTTGCCTTGATTCCAAAGTGCAGCGATCGGTTCGGCCTCCACAGCTTGCCGCTGGTTACTACTCCCCGACAGGCTCTGCATCCTGGAACTGCGCCGGCGCCGGCTAATCTCCTTCAGCGCCGTCGGAGAAGCAGCTGGGGCCCTGGGAGTCGACGGGAGGCGCCGACGCCCTCGGTGCGGATGCGTCGCACCTCAACGTGCCAGAGAGAGGCCGGGTCCCGGCGACAAGATGGAGGAGCAGGACGGTTGGCCGGAGGAGATCGACCAAGAAGCGAGAGCAGGGCACCTCACGAGTGGGGACGTGTGAAAGGTCGCAGTTAGAAACAAATTTGGGGCTAAATTTTCATCTACGCGCGCATACGTCTTTTGAGTTTTGACATTAAGAGTAGTGTCTCTAGGAGATGTCTTTATTGTTGAAGCAATCTCAAAAATGTCTGTTATGATGCCTTTACATGCATGTAGACTAAGAGACATTTTGAAGACCGTCTCTAGATAGATGCCTCTAGCACTAAGTCACTCTCTAAAGTGCCTGTGTTAACGCCTGTACAAAAAATCTGATTAGGATTTAAGAGACATAAGGGGCAGTGTCTCTACAAAAATGTCACTACCGCACAGTTTTGTTGTAGTGTAGCTTGATGCTAGCTGCCATATGTCACCAGTATTTTCTAAAATTATAGTAATTCAATATGTGTTCCTGACCTAACGTGCGTGCATCAAGTTGTCTGAACCTAATGGCACTAAACCAGCGTTGGACGGCCGGCCTGTACAAAATATATTGCACGTAATGGCAGATAATTTGTTAAGCTGGTGTACTTCATCGAAATTTGCTATTCGACCGATTCGCAAAATTATATGAAGAGTGATTAGGACTTGTATCTTGTAATTTTGCAGTTGGCAATCTTAACTGTATATTAGGTTATATTTATGACAGCTAAGTACTTAGTCTTCTCATGACATATTAATTAGTTGCAAAACTATATGTCCACGTCACATCACGACTACTGACACCTGATACTAGTATCCAGTCCGGCATGATGCTCAGATAAAATCAGAACAGATATGTCCACGGCATGACTACTGACAATTTAATCTTACAAGACTATTTATTCACAGTTTACTTGGAGTTTCCAACAAGAGATTCAGATCAGAGCATGCGGCTACTGGTTGGCCCGTGGGGTGTTTTTAATGCTCGTATGAGCTATCAAGCATACATCTCGAGTTGGAATCTTCACATGTTGATGCCATTAATCGGTTCTATCACATGGAATCCTCACATGTCTTCACATTAATAACACACATATGTTGATGCCACTAATCGGTTCCATCACATGGAATCCTCACATGTTTTCACATTAATGACAACACACATATACACATATATTGACTATATATTCCCTCAGTATCAGAATATAAAATGTTTTACCCTTTTCTAAACTGTATGAATGTAGACGCGTTTTAGTATGTAGATTCATGTGCATCTTACGCTAGAACAAATTTAGATACGTCCGCGACAGAAAATGCTAAAACATATACGGAAAGAGTACCTCATATATAGTGGAAATAATATAACACATGTTGATGCAATTAGATCAAATCGATGCAGCTACTCGCTGGCCGGAAATGTCCGTTTAATTAGCGGAAGACCGGACGTAAACCGTCACAAACGCCCACAAACTACCGGGGCCATTTCCAGCCGACCTAGCCACCCACACAATGCCCACACACATCGTCGATAACAAGATCACCATGGAGGTTGCCATCAAGCGTCATCTTCATCACTCATCCTCGAGCCAGCGATGCCGAATCACTTTTGACACTCGCTGACAAACTTCATGTACTCCAAGGCAGGGTGGTATACAATAAGAGCACAAAGCGGGAGCGCCACCTGATCGAAGGATCTTGGATTTTCATCCGATGTCGTGAAAGGTCTATGATACGCCACCAGGACTCCTTGAAGAATGAGACGACGTCCATGGACGTCGCAGCAGTGGGTTGGGAAGACCTCGGACGAGAGTTTCCCCTTTGCATGATCTATATTGAAGGAGATATGCCCTAGAGGCAAATAAATAAGTAGTATTTATCGCATTATCTCATAAGTTTATAATAGGTTTTTGTATTGTGCTATAACTGTATTAATCGGAATTATTAATACACGTGTGATACATAGACAACCAGAGTCCCTAGTGAGCCTCTATATAAACTAGTCCATTGGGCAACAGTTGATTGAGATTCCCGATCAAGGACAATGACGTCGGTTGACAATGGGGTCATCTTATTAGTAGAATAAGGTGATGGACATACGCAAAGTATTGCAACAAGGTCGTATTACGATGTTTGTCATTTGCAATAGATAAGTAATATGATAGCTTATTCCTTAGACCGTGAGACCGTGCTTATTGCTACTTCGTAGGGGTACTTTGAGAGCATCAAACGTTGTGTCTTATATAGCATGACAATAACGGTGTCCATCTTGGTTATCCCGAAAGAGTATGTTGAGACGTAAGGATCAAGAGCGGGATTTGTTCATTCTTGTAATGGAAAGATACTCTGGGCCCACTCGGTGAGATTGCATCTATATAGCTGCGCAGCTTATGACTAGGTCATGGAGATGTAATATCACAGACGAGTTAATAACCTATGTCGGTAACGAGATGCAACAGGACATTGGATGTCTACGATCACATCTTGGACAAGGTAGTATCGCAGAGACAAAGGGAATGAATATCATGTTTATGGTTCAACGACGATATTCGTAGAATGCACAGGGACCGTCATATGCATCCAGGTATCCCTGGCGGTCATTGACGAGCGAAGGGTCTCGGCCATGTCTGGAGTGTTCTCGAACCGTAGCGTAACAAGCTTAAGGTCTTAACGACACCTGGAGAAGGTTCTGGGATATTATAGGATTTTATTGGAGAGAGAGAAATGATCCGGAAAGAGTTCCGGTGGTCCGGAAGGAGTTCCGGGAAGGTCTGGAATGGTTCCGGGAGTGTCCGAAAGATGTTCGGGTGGTTCGGAAAATGTTTCGGAGACACGGGATATTAAATAGTATTTAAATATATTAATTATGAATTAATTATATTTTATATTAATTTAATTTTAATTAAAAGGAAAAAAGGGGCATCCCACCTAAATGGGCCTAGAAAGGCCCATGGGGGGGGGGGGGGGGGGGGGGAACCGTACCAAACAAGGAGTGGGGGGGGCCAGTCCGAACCGGCCAAGGGTTGGCCGGCCGAACCCCCCTCCTCCTCCCTTTAGTCCCACATGGGGGAGGCAAGGTGTTTGCACACCCCCCCCCCTTTATATAGCAAGGCATATTAATTGGATTAACACAGAAAAATACAATTAATTTTGTAGCAGGCCGGCCGAGCTGTTTCTCCGCCCGTTTTGCCTCCTCTCTCCACCAAAGCTATACCGCCGGGCGCCGTTGCCCTGCGGGATTCCAGAAAAGTTCTACCCCTGCGATCTCAGCTGGATCTGAGTGACCGGGGGTTGTTGTTAAGCTCCGTATGCTTGCGATTGCTCGGAGGCGCCACATTTGAGGAGCCTGGGCGACGTCGTCTCGCCCACCCAGCAGCCCTGCCGCTGCCCTGCCGCCGGCGCCACCCCCCCTCAGCCGCCGGCGCCACGCCACCTTCCGCCCGACGCCCGTCGACGCAGGTCATCGTCGACACCACCGCGTCATCGTCTACTTCGTCGCGCCAAGTTCTCCGCAACCTTGAGGTCGGCTACGTACGACTTCATCGGCAACGCTTGTGCGGGAGCGTAATCCCCGCTATCGGTCTACATGGAGGTAATGTGACCCGTTCCGCCACCGTTATCACATGTACTAGATAGATAGATCCTGCCTAGTTAGGGCGTTCTTACGCTAGAAAAATTATTGTTTTCTGCACCGGAACCCCTTCAGTGGTATCAGAGCCGATCTATGCGTAGTACTGGTGGTACGGTTAGAACTCATGTTGAATGAGGACGTCTTTCTTATATTTGCTACCCTCTAGCGTGCACTTGCGATGCCTTCGGTATTGAGTTGATGAAGCGGCCCGGACCGACTTTACGCGTACGCTTACGCGAGACTGGTTCCACTACTGACATACGGCTTGCACCGTATCTGTGGCTGGCGGGTGTCTGTTTCTCTCTCTTTAGTCGGCAAAGCATTTTCAATGGAGGGACCGAAAGGGATGCTTAAACATGCAATTATACGATCGACGTTGTGGTACAAAGTTCGTAGGTAGGGAAACGGTTCTCTTACGAATAAGCCTATATACCACGTAAAACTTGCAAAACTAAATAAAGGTAGAGGCGTCTAACTTTGTTTTGCAGAGGCGTTATTTTATGTGACATGGTTACGGTAAGTTTGATATTACTCGTACTGTCGGAGGCAATGGAGGGCACCGTAGACTCGGAGCCATGCCAGGGCGCCCGGGGGCCAGGCACATGGCGCCATGGAGGTCCAGGCGCATCGACCATGTCACATCGCACTTCATTACTTTATGTTGATATTGTGTTGTTGTGTGTGCATCCTGTTGATTGCTTATATGTTAGATATACAACGGTAGCATCTTAAATAGGATGATCCCTAACAAATACCAAAAGTGTGTTCTCCCTCGTTGCGCACCACCAAGAAAGTTCTACGTTATGAGGCAGGCCGTGACGATCGGGTGTCAGACATATCGTCGTTCGCATACAGTGGGTGTAAGCCATGTTGCACGCGCAGGGTCTTCGAGGTTTGATTGGCGAGCCTAGCATATGCAGATATGGCCTCGGAACACGGGAAGATCGAAAGGTCGAGCATGAGTCACAGAGTTGTTGTGATCGACATTTTATGTCCACCTTTGAAGCTGTACCGCCGGCCGTGACGATCGGGGGTGGTATAGTGGATGGGGGTCGTGTAATCGCTATTATTATTTTAGGGATAATAATTTTAGTGGAGTGTGTTTGATAATATGATTAAAAACTAAAACTCACATATGTTATAAACTTTACCTTACCTCTTTTGCGATCATATCTGTAGACGGAACTATACTTCGGTTACTTCCTTAAGAGTCCGGATTCTACCTTAGAAGCCGACGGGTCCAACTTCATCAGATGGTACAATGGTTTTAGAAACATTCTCCAACACAACAACATCCTATATGTCCTCGATGAAGCATTAGGAGAAAGACCAGATGATTCTGCTAGCGAGGAGGAGGAAGATGAATTCCGTAGGCGTCGAGACATATTCATAGAAGTGGAGATCACCATGACCGTATGCCTAGCACCTGAGTTGAAAGAGTTGTTTCGACACAAGGAGCCATATGTCATGATTGATGCAATCAAAACGCACTTCAAAGATGAATTGAGGCGTGAGCAATTCAGGCAGCTTAGAAAGTTCCAGACCATTCATATGGAGGAGCATACCTGTCTGAAGACTCATTTGAAGAGATTGTATGACATCTACTTCAAGCTGACAAATGTCTACGATTACTGGATGGCGGATTCATGTGCCATTTAGACTGTGCTGATATCTCTGCCTCCAAGCTATGAGAAGCATGTGCGCGAATATGTTTTGAAGGCAGACAATATGAACTTTTACAAGTTCGTGTCCAAGTTCAAATCATTGGAAGTTGATTCCATCAAAGGAGAAATCTTCGACGCTACAGGTATATATTTGATATACAGAATTGTGAGTGTATTCACCTCTTGATATGTGATAAAGTATCTGATACTTGTTCTGTTTATGAAACAGGTCCTGATTATTACTTATCTGTGGCGAATAATGATGTGACCTGGCACTGAAGATGGCAATCAAGGAAGTTGATGACCAGTGATGTTCCCGTCCTCAAGTTATCATAGTTATCATTAATAGTTTTTGATAAGACATTTTTGTAATAGTGAGAAAGTGTGTTTAGTGTCTTGATTGTTACAAGACAAAGTTATTCATATATGTTATGGAACAAGCCAGTTGTTTTATATTATGAATAAAGTTTTCACATCTCAATTACATTACTTGTATGATAACGTGATTTACATTCATAAAAGCGGGAATGATAAAATTATGTGTCCAAGGATAAAAGATTTTGTTACTAGAACAAACACCATCGAATTTAATCATAAAGGCAATGTAAGAAGTAATAGATACTTTGATCTATTTAAAAGTTGCATGTGCCGAATTGATTTAAAATTAGTATTGAAGTGTCAATACGAAAGGAAATTAATTAAGAGTCATATCGGATGATTATTAAATTAATTATATGGTGAAATTTACTTGATCCGAATTCTTCTATGATTATTAGTAAATAAGTGTATTTGCATAATAAATCATGAGTCTGAAATTAATTTGATAAAAGATCAAATGGGGTTTTTCAGTAGAAAGATTGGTGAATATTGTATTCGCAAGATTTGATCGCAGGACAATATTTTTGAATTATGGTTTCAACACAAAAAGACTTGTGGAAATTCGTTTCACAAAATTATAATATCAGATATAGTGATATGTGAAATATTATAATCATACTCTATTTTAGATAAAGTGTGGTCTTTCAGAATCTGTCTTAGAATCTCTTAATACGTTCGAAACATTATAATCAATGTCCACTTTAGAAAATAGATGTTTTCAACAGTGTTTCGTGTGATTGAGAATAGTGTCATTGTATAGATGATTATACGATAATTCAAAATATACACGAATAGTTCTTTGTAAATCACTCATGTTAGTTGAGTGTATATTCCAGAATCCAACAGAAACAAAACTTGTATTGTTGTCTGTATAATTCCGAGAAAATGTGATTTTTGAATTATGGTTTATGGAATGGAATTAGAAGCTTGAAATAAGGTATCAGACCTATATTCATAAAAGTAGAATATTGGAATTTGTTCCAAAAGGTGTATGCCTACAAATGAAAATTTAATGATAAGAGTGAAGGAGACTTGAAAATTGTTTTCTGCTTGCAATCCTCTTCGATAAGATCATAGTATTTTCATGAAAGAAGCTTCCAAATAAGGTGTTATTATATATTAATATTTGCTGTCAGGTCACAGTTTAATATTGAATATTTCGGATCTTGTTGACAGATCAAGATACACTTTATGAATACAAAGAAAGTTGAGAAAATATCAGAATACGAACAAAGGCTGTTGAGCCTGAAAATCCAAGTTACATTTAAAAGGGATTAAAACAGTAAATGTTACTATAATTCTTTTTGAGGAATAAGATTTCTTAATCATCATATAAAGTGTTATATGAGAAATGTAACTATAAGAAAGACGTGAAAGCATATTTTGTCAAGAAATGTATCTTGGACAAAATCAAATTTGTTGACTACGTATGTAGACATGCTTGAAGTCTGTGGAATTTGTATTAATAGAATACTGCAGTTCGTGTTAAGTTCGAATTGATAAAAGATCAATGATTTTGGTTTGACCAAAATGTTGAAATAAATTATGAATTTAAGTGGGAGTCAAAGTTAGTTTACTCAGGTAGAATATGTAAAGGACATATTTTTGAGTGGGAGTTTAGACCCTCATATGTGTAGATGACATATTTTGAGTGGGAGCTCGTGTTCTCAAATATGTGGAGACATAATTTGAGTGGGAGCCGAATTCATCTTGTGTAAATGACACATTGTGGATTGTACCAGTAGAATTAATGAGAAAGATGAAGTTGTGAAAATATTTAAAAGTTAGTGTCTATTTGGAATAGAACGGGAATTTTAAATAGTTAGTCGAGTTGTTTTGGATTACATCTGAGGAGTCAGAATAGATTAAAACCAAAGGATGATCCTTGGAAATCCAATTAATCATTAAGAGTAATGATACGCGGTAATAGTGGTTGTATGACATGTTGGTCTATTATGTGATATTAGACATTATACAGAAACCATATTATATGCTCCATAAAATATGACCCATGTTCTTAGAAGAAGAACAATTATGAAAGTAAATTTAGAATTTACTGGAAGCAGAAGTGTATTAGTTATTAGATTGACATTGGAGTGTCAAGTCTTCTGCATAGGTGCGGAAGTATATAGATATCGCGAGATTGTAAATGTTACAAGGAGTTCTCTATGACTGAGTGTGTTTGCATGGCAATTATCTGGTTAACAGAATCAGAGTAAGCGCTGGGAAACAGAAGTCTCACTTAGTTACGGTATTTGTATATATGTTATTAGATAACATGATGATATCAAACAGGTTGATATCAATGAATCGCAAAAGAATGCACAATTATGTATTGTACAGATTGTCAGAGTAACACTCTTCCACAAGCAAGCATTATCATATAACGCTTATTTGATAAGGGGTTTTTGATGAAGTAAAATGCAACTAGTTTATTTGTACTCTAGTGCAAGTGGGAGACGGAAGGAGATATGCCCTAGAGGCAAATAAATAAGTAGTATTTATCGCATTATCTCATACGTTTATAATAGGTTTTTATATTGTGCTATAACTGTATTAATCGGAATTATTAATACACGTGTGATACATAGACAACCAGAGTCCCTAGTGAGCCTCTATATAAACTAGTCCATTGGGCAATAGTTGATCGAGATTCCCGATCAAGGACAATGACGTCGGTTGACAATGGGGTCATCTTATTAGTAGAATAAGGTGATGGACATACGCAAAGTATTGCAACAAGGTCGTATTACGATGTTTGTCATTTGCAATAGATAAGGAATATGATAGTTTATTCCTTAGACCGTGAGACCGTGCTTATTGCTACTTCGTAGGGGTACTTTGAGAGCATCAAACGTTGTGTCTTATATAGCATGACAATAACGGTGTCCATCTTGGGTATCCCGAAAGAGTATGTTGAGACGTAAGGATCAAGAGCGGGATTTGTTCATTCTTGTAATGGAAAGATACTCTGGGCCCACTCGGTGAGATTGCATCTATATAGCTGCGCAGCTTATGACTAGGTCATGGAGATGTAATATCACAGACGAGTTAATAACCTATGTCGGTAACGAGATGCAACAGGACATTGGATGTCTACGATCACATCTTGGACAAGGTAGTATCGCAGAGACAAAGGGAATGAATATCATGTTTATGGTTCAACGACGATATTCGTAGAATGCACAGGGACCGTCATATGCATCCAGGTATCCCTGGCGGTCATTGACGAGCGAAGGGTCTCGGCCATGTCTGGAGTGTTTTCGAACCGTAGCGTAACAAGCTTAAGGTCTTAACGACACCTGGAGAAGGTTCTGAGATATTATAGGATTTTATTGGAGAGAGAGAAATGATCCGGAAAGAGTTCCGGTGGTCCGGAAGGAATTCCGGGAAGGTCTGGAATGGTTCCGGGAGTGTCCGAAAGATGTTCGGGTGGTTCGGAAAATGTTTCGGAGTCACGGGATATTAAATAGTATTTAAATATATTAATTATGAATTAATTCTATTTTATATTAATTTAATTTTAATTAAAAGGAAAAAAGGGGCATCCCACCTAAATGGGCCTAGAAAGGCCCATGTGGGGGGGGGGGGGGGGGGGGGGGGGAACCGTACCAAACAAGGAGTGGGGGGGGCCCAGTCCGAACCGGCCAAGGGTTGGCCGGCCGAACCCCCCTCCTCCTCCCGTTAGTTCCACATGGGGGAGGCAAGGTGTTTGCACACCCCCTCCCCCCTTTATATAGCAAGGCATATTAATTGGATTAACACAGAAAAATACAATTAATTTTGTAGCAGGCCGGCCGAGCTGTTTCTCCGCCCGTTTTGCCTCCTCTCTCCACCAAAGCTATACCGCCGGGCGCCGTTGCCCTGCGGGATTCCAGAAAAGTTCTACCCCTGCGATCTCAGCTGGATCTGAGTGACCGGGGGTTGTTGTTAAGCTCCGTATGCTTGCGATTGCTCGGAGGCGCCACATTTGAGGAGCCTGGGCGACGTCGTCTCGCCCACCCAGCAGCCCTGCCGCTGCCCTGCCGCCAGCGCCACCCCCCCCCCCCTCAGCCGCCGGCGCCACGCCACCTTCCGCCCGACGCCCGTCGACGCAGGTCATCGTCGACACCGCCGCGTCATCGTCTACTTCGTCGCGCCAAGTTCTCCGCGACCTTGAGGTCGGCTACGTACGACTTCATCGGCAACGCTTGTGCGGGAGCGTAATCCCCGCTATCAGTCTACATGGAGGTAATGTGACCCGTTCCGCCACCGTTATCACATGTACTAGATAGATAGATCCTGGCTAGTTAGGGCGTTCTTACGCTAGAAAAATTATTGTTTTCTGCACCGGAACCCCTTCATATATACCTCCCGCCCAGGGTACGTAACTAGGGCCGGCCGAGGGCACCGGCCAACACCTGAACTACTGACACTCCTGCCAACCAGCATGGTTCCCACCTTCCAGGGCCACCGCCCCGACGTCCAAACTCCCGACACCACCAAACCGAGCAGAAAAACGAGACAATTGCGACGGTACGTACACCTGAAACCTCATCACAGTAGACATCCGCATCCGCACCACCACGAAGGACCTAGGGGCTCGTCCCAAAAGATTGGCAAAAAACAACCCTTATGGTTGCTGCTGGCGCCAGATCTAGATGGTGTGAGGTGGCCGATCAGAAACTCCAGTGAGAGAGAACGACATCATCTAGCCACCACGACGGCTAGGAATCACCAAACCGGAGGAGGGTTCCTACCCTGGCCCATGTCTGCGAGGCGGCCAACGCACACGTCTGTTACTGTGCGGCCCGTCGTCTCTTTCGAGCCTTCGTGTGGAACAACGAGACCAGATCTGCCACCACTACGTCGGGCAAACCACACCTAAGCGTTTCCCGCAATCCGCTAGCCAGCTGTGCGCGAGGAGGGGGCCTCACCACCGCCTGTCAACGACACGAGCACGTCCGACGACCTAGGCGGGGGAAGGAGGGGGAGCGAAGGTTGGGCTAGGGTTTGGATCGCCTCCGTAGTCGCAGAGGAGAGTGACCGGGGAGGAAGGTTTAAATTTTCCTTCCTCGGCACAAGGTAAATTAGGTTCAGGAAACAAAGACTTGTCATCCATTCATATTTCGTCATCACTTATACTCATTCTGTTCCATATTAGATGACTCACTTATATGTACATGCATTACTTAAACATGATTTTATGTCTAGATGTATCCGTATGTACACATAAAAGTGAGTCGAAACTTGGCCAATATGAATAAATATCATCTTTTTTGTTTGATGTTCCTGAAAGACAAGAGGCTCGATCGGCATCTACTAGCTCTTGCGACCTGCAGGATGCATGACCAGAATCCTCTGATGGTAAGTTACCGCCTACCGGCCGGGCGCTCCAGACTTCGGCCGGCGACGTACTAACTAGCTTGATGCTAGCTGCCATGGCACCAATATTTTCTAAAATTATAATCTAATATGTATTGCTAACCTGACGTGCGTGCATCCACTTGTGTGTGAATATAATATGCGGCTAAACCAGCGTTGGAGCGGCCGGCCTGCTTACAAAATATTGCACCTATAATGACAGATAATTTAGTTAAGCTGTTTACTTCGTCGTATCTTGCTCTTCGATTGGGAAAATTACATAAGAAGAGTGGCTAGCTAGGACAACACAACATTACAGATGATTTAGTTATACTTGTATCTTGTATTTTGTACGGTGTAGTTGGCAATTTTATCCGTATCTTGACTTGGTGCAGTGCCGGTCGTACACCTTTATACTTGTGACAGATAAGTACTTATAGTTTTTTTTCTCAAAGAAAAAAGTACTCCGTACTTATAGTTTTCGTAGGACACATATGTTGCTAACATTATATGTCTAGACTGGCATGATGTTGTTTCATTTTTAGATCAGATAAAATCAGATCAGGATATGTCGGCGTCATGACTAGTTGAATACTGACAATTTAGACCGGCGTGACGTTGTTTAATTCACAGATCAGATTAAATTATATGTCCACGTCACGACTACAAGCAACTTAACCACACAAGATTCTTTATTCACAAATATAAAATTGTTGCACTATTACAGTTGACTTGGACTCAGATCAGATCGATGTAGCTGCCGGCCGGCCGGTGGGGTATTTTTTTTTTGTGTTAGTACGAGCTGTGAAGCATATACATCACGAGCTGGAATCTTCACATGTTGATGCAATCAATCAGTTCCATCACAGGGAATCTTCACATTAATGACAACACGCATAGTAGAAATGATATAGTTAACACAAAGTACTCCTACAAGAGTTGATAATTGAATGGATAAGTGGTTCGATACAATGTTAGCCACCTAGCTTTGGAGAGTCGTTTTGGACCCCGATACTTGGAAAAGGAAAAAAGACGCGTAAAACAAAGTTTTGGGTGCATGGATACATATTTGTATGACCTGCATGCAAGTTTGTAAATTGTCTCAGAACAATATTGAGAATTTGTTGGTACATTTCGCAAGAAAAATGAATTTGTTGGTACACAAATATGACAAACTAGATCATACCCCGCGCGTTGCAGCGGGAACCTTTTAATTTTTTACACTATACAAATAAAGAGATATAAGACTATCTATATGGATTTGTTTACATAAATATACAACATATCAATTATCGAAAGACTAAGTTATTTGAGGTGATTTTTTTGTATTCGATGATAAATAGTTGACATGGAAAATTGGATGATGCGAAGTAAAATGACATGGATATTGTCTTTAATAAATATTAGTGGGATGACATGGACATTTGGTTGGCTAAGAGAATGGATGATGTGGATAGCTTGCATGTTGAGATAGAAAATAATTAATGCACTTAGTGGTGTTTTGCTTTATAAGAGGTATAGATCTGTGGCTCAAAACGGGATTTTTGATTTTTCTGTATCCCACATTTGTCTTTTGTTGTGTAAATCACGTATAATGATATATTTCTCCAAACTTTTGTTTATTTTTTAATCCATTTGTAGATGTAATCGTATTTATGTTTCTCATTTAATTTGAAATATTTTATTTCAATATTTTGAAAGGGCTCGAGCGAGCACGAGTCCCAATAGCCTTTCTGACATAATTTTTTTGTTTTGACTTCACCTTTCGACATCGTTAGTCGTCAATAAAATTGGGGTAGCGCTAGGCGTAGATTGCCCTATAACGCCCCCATCTAGGTCCCATTCGCCACTATTCGATCACTGTCCCGCGTCTAGGATTAGTACCAAGTATAACATCTTAGTCCTTTACAAAATGAAACATCAACCCGCACTCTACCTAAACTCCAGTTAAAACAAAGAGGTGTATCTTGTTGCCCCTAATCTTCCTGATATTTACAGAGAAAATGTCACCTTGGTGATTTATTGTGGGGCCGCAACCCACCTATTACAGCAAAATGGCTCGGCCCATGTATAAAATATATATATATTATCACAACAAATCATCGTAACTTTTTTTATAAAAGTAATGTTAAGTACAATGCCTCAGCCCATGTATATATTACACCAATATATATATTATCGCAACAAATCATCGTATTACAACAAAATGCCTCAGCGCACGTATTAATAGCACTGCGTGCGCGCAACAGAGGGCGCGGTGGGTCGCCTAAGGGGAGCGTTTTCCATAAAATTGACAGAAAATATGAATAAGTAAAATCAAACCTCCCTGTGACTAGGGGTGCGCTGGGCCTAATGTCCCTTTTGGGTAATCGGCACACTGTAATTTATTGGGCTGAAAACCGCATGTAATGAGGCCGACCTGAACTTTGGCCTACTGGGCTGGAGTAGTGAGCAAAAACTTTGACCTGAACTTTGGCCCAGTTTGCCCCCGTCATACAGGAGCTGGGGCCCTCAGAGTCTTGCTGCAGTAACAGAAATTATCACATGTAAAGAGGTAATTTTCTGTTGTATGAGCTATTAATTACTGCTCTCATTGCTCATTTCAATTAGCATCGGAAAAATATTGATGCTGAGAAAGTGAGAAGCAGATTGTTTAGGGAACCTAGCTGCAGATACACTCTGATGAGTGATGACTCACTAGTATTCTGTACCTTCAATTCTCAACCAGGCAATGTCTGGCTCCTTCTGTCCTTCACTCTACCTGCAAAACCTGATACTAGCTGTGGCACATTTTTCACCTCTTCAATGATTCCATAATGTCTTTCCACATTTCCTACTTAGGGTTGAGCACATGATTCGCTTCCACTGAACTATGAATGATCCCAAACGATCGATTCAAAGACTACTTTTTATTTCTCTGCCCACATTACTGGCGAGTGGCGAGCAGGAGGGCAGCGTTAGAACTGAGGGTGCTGGATGCAGGCGCGGTACGCACCGGACGGTGCTGGGGAGACCGCGGGGACTGGGTCGCTTGCGCCGGAACAGAGGGGGTACGGTTGCCACGCTGCCGTCGGTCATATTGCTGTGCCGAGATTTAGTGTACACAGTGCGCACACTCTTGTTACTTGCTTGATATTTCCTTACCTGCAGCTAAACAGTAAAATAATTTATGGAAAAGAAGGCTAAAGCATCTTCCTATAATGGAGGATATGTCAACTTTTTACAAAGCGGTCTTCAAAAATCTATATAGATATATTTGGTACAGCAGTTAACTACACTCCTGTACACATTGCTTTTTTAGAGAACAGGCACAAGGCCCTGCATTTTATTGATATATTGTCGACTTTATACAAAGTGGTCTTCAAATATTTGTATAGATATATTAATATTTGGTACAGCAGGAAACGACACTCCTTTACACATTACTTTTTTAGAGAATAGGCACACGGCCCTGCATTTTATAGAAATCACTAGATTTTACAAACATCCATCTTTGCTAGGAACCAGAAGCTGCTACAAGGGAACCAGAAGCCGATCCTAGGTATTATGATGACACTGAACGAAGTTCAACTAGTGAAGCATACACTCCATCTCTGATGTTCATCAGAGCCTCGTGTCTTCCTTTCTCCACTATTCCACCATCCTTGACAACGGCAATGATATCAGCTCCTTTGATGGTAGAGAGGCGGTGTGCCACAACAATCGTTGTCCTGCCAACCATCACATGATCCAAGGCATCCTGCACAATCCGCTCAGACTCAGCATCCAAGGCGCTAGTCGCCTCATCAAGTAGTAATATCTTAGGGTTTTTCAGTATGGCCCTCGCAATAGCCACCCGCTGCTTCTGTCCACCGGATAACTGTACCCCCCTCTCCCCGACGTTGGTGTCATATCCTTGGGGAAGGCTAGATACCAACTCATGTGCATTGGATGCCTTGGCTGCCGCAATGAGCTCCTCCTCGGTGACTTCCCCATCTTTACCATAGGTTATGTTGGCACGGATTGTGCCGTTGAAGAGCACAGGCTCTTGGCTCACCAGCCCCATTTGGTCCCTCAACCAATTGATGTTGAAGTTGTTGATCTGTACTCCATCTAATGTGATGGTACCTGAGTCTTGATTGTAGAATCGCTCCAACAGTCCGATGATTGTTGATTTGCCGCTACCACTCTCTCCAACAAGTGCAACTGTCTATAAAATTAGCATAGTGAATAAGTAGGTCACAATAGAAGATACAACAATCTGATGATGATGATGATGATGAGGATGATGATATGAAAAGTTGGCTAACCTTGCCGGAGGGAATGTGCAAGGTAAAGTCACTAAAGATCTGAATATCTGGCCGAGTTGGGTACTTAAAGCTGACATGTTGGAAATCAATGTTGCCATTCACCTCGTCTAATGTCAATCCCTCATTGCTGCTGGAGTCGATTTTAGACTTTCGGTCCAGTAAAGCAAATATGGAGATAGCTGAATCCTTTGCTTTTGTTGAATCAGAGGCCATTGCACTTGTTGAAGATACCCCTACAGTCGCTAAAACTAGTGCAAAGAAAACCTGCAAAGACTTACTATGTGAAATCGATCACCTCATGATATGAAAGTAGTGGCTGTGGTTGGATGGAGGGATAAGACTGAAAACAACTGTATTTACATACCTTAAAAACTCCATCAAAAGTTGAATGGCCATGGCGCACGAATTGTCCTCCAACATAGAAGCAAAGACCATACGCAAGATACTGCATCAAGAATGAGAAACCAAATCCAATGCCTCCAACTATTCCTGTTCTGACTCCTTGCTTCTTTGAGGCTTCACATTTCTCATCATATATTCCTATAATTCTTTTTTCAGAACAAAAGGAAGCTACCGTCCTGATACTACTAATTGCATCTGTGGCCACCTGACTTGCGTCTTCATACATGATCTAGAGAAGCAGCAATTCATTATCAGTAACTTAACATGCTTTCAGATAGTGAAAAAACTATTGTCATCTTTATATTGTTGTTATTATTATTAATGATAATTTTATTCTTATGATGATTATTATATAAATCATAGCTCTGTATTATGGATTACCTTCGCTTCTTGACTGAAACCCTTCAAGAACTTTACTTGGGCATAACCTTGAATACCTATTATTGGAAACACACAGATGATGACTAAAGCGATCTTCCAGTCAGCGATGATAGCTATGACAAAGCCTGTAATAAGTGTAGAGATACTCTGAACTATTAAGGCCAAGTTATCTCCCACTAAACGGCGTACATTCAGAGCATCAACAGAGAGTCTTGCACCAAGCGCTCCACTGTAAGATATAATTAGTTGGTTAGCACTTGAAAGTAAAGCTCATAGAATCTACAGGATGTTTAAAAAAAAGGTATAACAAACCTGGAATTCTTAGGATCATCAAACCAAGCAACTTCTTGGTGCATCATGCTTCGAAATGTCATAGCACGGATGCGCTCTATTAGCTTCCCTCCGGCTAGTCCAAACAAGAAGAGCTCTGCTGGTATTGAGATTATCGACATGATACCCAGAACAACACACATCAAAGCCCAAAAGCTAGAATCCTTCTTGAGTTTCTCTGGTGGCTCATAGAATGTTTTAATGAAACTGGCAATCATTGTGCCAAACATTGGGAAAATCACTCCATGAACTGCTGCAGCTAGGGATCCTAACAGAATAATATGTAGCTCTGGCTTATTAAGACGTGCTAGCCGTCCCATAGGAGCTTTCTTTGGAACCTCAACATCACCATCCACCTCATTATGATTCAAGAGAGACCATTCTTGAGCCAATTCAACCGCGGCAGGCAGCCCGAAAGAATGCCCACGACTATTACCTGTAGAACTTCTACTAATTAACCGGTTCAATGAGAAGCTTGTACTTTTAGACGTTGGATCCAACATTTGATTGTCTACTTTCTCCTCTTCTTCCTGATTTTCTTGAAGCCGGATTAGTTGAGAGTAAGCACCATCTGGGTTTTGTACCAATTCATCGTGGGGACCTATATGAAGCATACATTTGTGTAGGATATTGATCAATTTAGTTAAAATGCTAAATATGTGATTTATTAAAGGTGAGTGTTGAGAATGGAATCTTGACCTTGTTCAACCATCTTTCCTTGTTGAAGAACTGATATGCAATCAGCATTCCTGACAGTAGTCAAACGATGTGCAACCACAATCGTCGTTCTGTCCACCATCATCCTATTTAGTGCCTCCTGAACTATCCTCTCTGACTCCACATCTAATGCGCTGGTAGCCTCATCTAACAGAAGTATTTTGGGGTTTTTAATGATTGCTCTTGCAATTGCAATCCTTTGCTTTTGTCCCCCTGAAAGCTGAGCACCACGTTGGCCAACCATTGTGTCGTAGCCCTGGTACAGGATAAAAGTAAATGTTATTTAGCAGTTAACTCGAACTGGGATTACACAACTTATTGAAATGTGCCACACACATTTGGCAACTTATCAATGAAATTTGCTGCATTGGCGAGTTCAGCAGCTCTCTTGATCTCTTCAAATGTTGCGTCTTCTTTGCCATACATGATATTATCTTTAATTGTAGTCATAAAGAGCAAAGGCTCTTGGCTAACAAGACCAATTTTCCCTCTTATTGATTCAAGGTGTAAACTTTTGATATTAATCCCATCAATCAAAACCTCACCAGATTGTGGATCATAGAATCTCTCTACAAGACTAATCACAGTTGACTTGCCACTTCCACTCTCCCCGACTACAGCCATCGTAGTGCCACTAGACACATGCAAGGAGAAACCATCAAATATACGTTGCTCAGGTCTTGCTGGGTAGCTGAAATACAAATCCTTCAGCTCAACATCACCCTTGATATCTTCTAACTTCCTACCAGTCTTGTCATCATGATCAATCAATGGTTTCCTCTTGATTGTTGTGAACAATCTGTGTGCTGCAGATTGTCCTTCTGCAAAGGCTGTCATACATGGGGTTGCATTGCCTAAAGACCTGCAATACACAATTGGAATTTAATGATGCGATCTGAATCACCATTATGATATGAATTCTATGACAAAGTAAATAACTCACATTGCCCCAATCATGATAGCAAACAAAATAGTGATGACTTGTCCTCCTGTGTATCCTTTGGTAAGTACCAACTTGCTGCCGTACCATAAGGCTAAACCATAGCTAGAGAAGGTTATGAAAAAAACAGAACCCATGCCAAAGCCATTGGCAAGTCCTTCCTGGACACTAGTCTTGTATGCCGTGTGTATGAGTTTATTATATGCGTCAATGGCGTGCTTCTCCCCATTGAAAGAGGCAACCTATTTTACAGATATACCACAAGATAACTAGTGAATACTCGACAAGTCAGAACTCATAACACCTCTTGTTCCCTAGGAAACTTTGTACTATCCATTATTATATAATTTGATGTGCGGACTGAACTTACTGTTTTTATTGCTCCAATTGTCTCTTCAACAACATTGCCTGCATCAGTATATGATGCTTGAACTTTGCTAGTGATTTTAGATAGCACTTTTGCCACTGCTCCTCCAGCAATTGCAACTGGAGGTATGCATGCCAACATGACAAGAGATAGGAGCCATCCTTTGAAAAATGCTACAACGAAACCACCGGTGAAAGTAGCCACAAGTTGAAGAAACTTGCCAACCTGCACTAGTCAATTGTTAGTTTTTACCTTTTATACAAGTTAGTGTAATGAACAATATTTACGTACTCTTCATTTCATTGGTGAAATGTGTTACCTTCTCACCAATTGCATCCTGAAGTAGCATAGTATCACCAGTCATTCTTGAAACTATTTGCCCAGTTGTCATTTCTACGTCAAAAAACGATATATCCTGTCTCAGGACAGATTTGAGGTAGAGAGAGCGAATGCGTGTCGCCTGCCTTTCGCCCGTAATTGTCCAGCATGCCACCTCTGCACAGGATAGTTTGCTTGACAATTATTCTACTTCACACGAGAACAATATGGCTTAAGCGTATGGAACTGTGCTTGAGATTTTCCTTAAGCCGTGTTATGTAGTAATAATTCTGGCACCTCATTTTCTGTTAAAATTTATATGTTTCTCTTGCAGTTGAAACATAAAACATGTGGACCATGTTCTTCATATATTCAACGGGTTTTGCTGTATGCTTTGGACATTAAGTTTAGGAGCCATGAAGACAAGCACCCAGTAACAAATTTGAAATAGTAATATCCCAGACTTGATGAGACAGCATCAGCTATGCTCATCAGCCAGCAGGTGCTGCAAAGTGAAAACACATATGAATTTGAAGTTGAGGCTGCTCAATATGACGAATAATTTGAATGTGAGTAAGGTCAGTTTTTTCATTAGGTATTTGTATCCTGATATATTAACAGAGACTAACAAACACTAATAATGTACCATCAACACGAGTTTTTTTATTTCTCACCACCATAAAATATCTTAGAACATGAAGCTAATATAGGTCCATAACAGTGAATAACTGTGTTTCGAGGAAGCCCGAGATGTGTCTGATCAATATCTAGAAATTATTCAGATGTGAGCATGGTTAGTTTCTAATTAGGTATATATTTTAGTATTCTGACAAACTATCGGAGACTTACAAACATCAAATCGTAACACGTCGAGGAGAGCCTCGAGTAGAGATTTAGTATTTAGAAATGAAAATTCTTCTCTGTCGAGTGGAAAATTCGTACTCATTAATTCAGGACTAAGTAGCATTGTGCTTTATATGATATATTTCTTGCAACTGCCGAAATGACTTCTTCATAGACCAGACTGCGATTACTTCAAATGAAGGTTCTAGTGGCAAGGCGTTTGTGTGAAAAGGAAATATCATTTGGTTAGATGGAACGTGGTCTGTCGTCCGAAATATTAGGTTGGCCTTGTATCCAGGAACTTCAGGTTAAAAACAGAACCCTACATGGTAAATGGATTTTAAAGTTTCTTGCATATGATGGGTATGGATAGACCTTCTGAGAAGAAAGTACATAGGCTCATAGGCGTTATCCCAGATTTATTGGAAAACTAGAGGACTAGGATTTTTTTATGGGTCTGATGGAGATGAAGAAATATTTTTTCTGCCTTGGATCTTTACTACCAAGTGTGGCTGCAAATTATGTTTCAATGGAGAATAACAAAATATCTAAAAATGAAGGTGCATGTCAAATATAAATTGTACTTTCTCGAAAAAAATTAAGTTGACAAAGTTTGCTAGCACTTACGGAGGAAGGAGACTACTGCCGTTCCGATGCCCAAGTAGACAAAGCTTAGAACGGCCTGCAAAATTCATTCATGACTATTGTATTACCACTATTTATTATGTGAAAGCAAATAAATCGAATACTATATGAAATGCTTGAAATCTTGTTGTGACAAATCCACAACGACCAACCTTGATGTAATCTCCAAATACAATAAAAATTGCCTATTGTCCAAATGAACACTTGACATGCAACCAAAATCTAAGTTCCGAGTTACCAAGTATGTATATCTACCTCCTACTAGAGTTATTCAATCTGGAATCATATATATGGATAATGGGCTAAAGATGGATGATTTTTTTATTCATGATCCTGGCGGCAAACCTTTTTTATTCAATCCCTTTCCACTAAACGTTAACGGGAGTAGTCCTGGTGGCAACCGGACAATGAAAAATCAAGTGCAGTCCGGCAAATGTGACAGCCTGAATCATCACATCTGTCCCGTTTTAGTGTTTGAGAAGAGAAAACAAGAATACTGACAAGTGCAAGGGTCAAGAAAAGATTCCAGTGTGCTTATTTTAATGCTAATCCATGTGAAATCTCTTTCTGCTTGGCTTGCAATGGCTATCAATGATCTGCAAGAACATCAAGAAAACAACCTGCATGTTTGGGAGGTTCCATGCATCTGTGGTGAGTAGTTCATTTCTTCACCGAGACGGATAGGAACTCAACGGAAGGAAAAGGGAAGCGACTGCAAAAGGAACAGACTTGACTGTGTGCTTCACTGGAACGAACACAGTTCTTGGTGTGTTGTTACGGATAGCGAGAAGAAAGCCGGGTTGGTCGGAGAAGCTCACCTTGTTGACGCGGTGGAGGACGCTGTCCGTGGTAGCGCCGCCGAAGGCGTTGATGAGGTCGCCGAATATGACGGTCATGGCTGGCTGCACCAGGCCGTTGCCCAGTGCACCGGCCGTGCCGAACAGCATCAGCAGCAGGTCCAGGCCATCAGCGTAACGGAACAGCCCCGTGAAGGACACCTTTTTGCCATGCTCGCCATTCTTCCCAGCCGCTGTGTCCATTCCTGGTATGCGCACAACTCGCGCCTCTCTCTAAGGCTTATTCTTACGGCTCTATTAGTACTTTGCAGGGTGTTTATGGGGTTGGTTACTAGAGCTGTTGCCAGGTTGGGTACCATGCGAACCGATTGTTGATTTATGCCAAATGTCAGACATCAAGATCTGGAGCACCACGCAACAACTGCCGGCGGAGACGTACTTCGCTTCAACGGTGGATGCATGGTGACGTTGTAGTATTGTTTTTTGAGCACAAACTAATAACTAACAATGTAACAAGTATATTGCAGTGTAAAATGTAAATAACAATATGCACCATTGCATGACTCGCGTGGCATGGTAGATCTTAATAAGTCAATCCTTCGCATTATCAATTCATCAGATCCTAGACTAAAACTTGGCATTGTGGTGGCCTCGTTCGGGGCATGCTCATAGTAATCTATTTATGATGGATGCGTCTGCCACCTGAGATCAAGGAACAGCTAGCCATATCGTGAGAAGTATTACTTTACTTAGCTACTCTGATAGCTTGGAGATACCATTGAGAATAACAAACATATCTTCAAACACAGGAGTGCCAACTATTGAAGTAAGACTTCCCGTCCAGATATTATGGAGGACACCACATGTTTATAAGAATCTTCAATGAACCATCCTCGTGTAAAAACAACAACTAGCTAGGCACATTGCCCTGACATGTAAATGATTCGAGATCTTCGGTGAGCATGTGCACTCAACCTTCAACTTCATGCGTTTATTTAATATAAACCGACACTATAGTTTGCAATCGTCTAGTCAGCCAGCACACCCGCAAGGCCACGTCGTTTGCTGGTACCAATGTGATGTTGTTGCTGGTGACGGCTATCCCGTCTGCATATTTGTATATTGCAGTTCGGGTATGACATGGGGAGTAATCCCACACTAGGGTCGGTAACAGCCCACGATTCAAAAATACGGAAACGGATAATTTCTTAACACGCCTCGTAATGATTCAAATAGAAAAAAAAATACTCCTCCCATGTTATTCCCGGCGTTTTGCCTCCACCGGTTTGGCTTTAAATTATTTCGACCGTCCAGATTAGAAAACGTGGGTTTCGCCACCTTGGTACTGTCGTCCATGGTAGAAGGGCCGTGATACATGCTAAACGTATCTATAATTGTTGATGTTTCATGCTTGTTTTATATCATTGCTACATGTTTATATTGCGTTATTATATCATTTTGATACATTTTTATGAACTATCTTATTAAGTAGGTACCCAGCGCCAGTTCCTGTTTTCTACTGTCTTTTATTTCAGAAAAAACACTTCCGAAAAATATCATCGGAAAAAGCCGCAAAAATTACGGGAAAATAATAACTTCGGAACGAGGCACAACACAAAAGGGCAGGCAGAGGGGCCCACCAAGGAGGAAGTTACCTCGCTCTATCTCTCGAACGTCCGGAACCTTCCCCTCAATATGCTCCCTTAACTACTCTAGTTGTCATCCATCTCTTTGCGAGAGCGAGGTGAGGAGCAACGGTGCACTAGCTTCTTTTGTCTGGAAACATTAGGGCGGGTAGTTTTTATGTAATATAGATGTGGTTAATCGGATCCTATTAAAACCCTCGTGTCCTACAACTGGACCAACGATTAGCTGTAACAAGTCAAATATAACTTCTAGGTCGAAGAATACCTTAACTTTATAATGTCAGATAACTAAATTTAAAAAACAAAGACAGGTAACTTGGTGTCTAAATGACACAACCATGTAAATAAATATCAATTTTATTAGCTGTCATAACTCGTGTACACATTGTTAAAACGAAGTTCAGAGCCTTGTTTCACTACGGGAAAATGAGTCTTTGCCGAGTGGTCAAAAGGCTCGGCGAAGGCCTGAATCCAGCTCGGCGAAGCCTTCGCCGAGTTTGGATCTCGCCGAAATAGACTCGGCACAATTCGCCTCAGTGAAGAGGCTTCGCCGAGTGCTTTTTCACCGGAAACTCGGCGAAGCGTTCGCCGAGTGTTTTTTAGACCCCACTCGGCGAAGAAAAGGTGATATAGCCCGTCCCTTGTCAGATGTGTGTCAGGCCTTCGCCGAGTCCACAAATCCTACACTCGGCGAAGACACGACGCACAATTGGCAAAGCATTTCATCGAGCTGGGCTTCGCCGAGTGCCGGAATACATTTCGCCGTCCCGCAACTTCGCCGAGTGCTTCCTTCGCTGAGTCAGCTTTGAAGTTTGCTGAGTGTTTTTGTGTATACCCGGCAAAGCAATTAAATAAAATTAAAAAAACGCCGACGACCGGAGAACGGCGCCGTCGTCTTCCCCCACCTCAACATCGCTGTTCGTGCGGTTGACACGCCCGCACGCCACCCCGTCGCTCCCAGCCCGCACGCCCGTGCTATAGACACGGTGGCCGGAGTTGGTCGATGTTCGCGCCGCCGCTTCAGCTAATACACGTATGCCGCCGCCGCTTGGGTCGCGTCGCTGGAGGAGCCGGTTGCAGCGCAGAACCTTCGCCGCCGCGTAGAGGTTGCAGGGCACGAGCGCGAGATGCAGAAGCTGCGCACCGTCGTCCCCGCCGTCGGCGGCGTCGCCGTCACGCTGCCTTACTGCATTTCCTCCCGCTGGTGGCCTCCCGTCCCGCGTCCGTGCCCGGCCGCTTGCGCCTTGCTGCCACGAACAGGGACGCCGTGCACATCATCTTCGCGCCAAAGAACCAGCTCGGCTTCGACCCCAGGACGCGCGCAGCAGAGCATCTTCCCCGGCCGACCTCCATGGTTGCGCCTGTACCTGCGGCCGGCCGAGCCCTGGGAGTCCATCCTGCAGCCACCGTTGCTCTGAACCTCCTGTTCCCTGCGGCTCTTCTACGGCGGCGTGACACACGAGCTGGAGACAGGATTTGACCGGAAGGGGGAGAGAAGTAATGGACAAGGAGAGAGAAGCGTGGGACAAGGGTGCGAGACCACTCGTTGGAATGAAGGGAAAAGGAAGGGAGAGAGAGAGAGAAAAGGAGGGGAGGGTGAGCCACGTCACCTAGCCTGATGGCAGGGAGCGGTTTGAGCCGTTTGATCCAGAGGATCCAACGGCTCAGATGCGTGATCCACGTGAAACATCTCCTAGCCAATCACACGCATGTTTTTTTGCCTAATTGGCATAAATGCATGCAAATAGGAAAAACTAGTTATAAAGCGAGAAAACCCTAATATTTGTAGAGTATCTATCAAATAAACTACTTTGTGTGAAATTTATATAGGTGTCATTTCACACCAATTTGTTTGTACTTGCTTCACAAAATAAATCATTTTTAATAATTAGAAAATAGAAAACGATATTTATAAAAATAATTGGAAAATTCGGTTTGTCACCATTATTTTTATACCAATATACACATTTTTATCAAATATGGGTACTTTATCACAAACTATGGCACGATAATAGTCATACCTTGGTTATTTGGCTTGAAACTTCGAGGGGGATAAGTGCGGTGTGAGAAGCCGGTCACACCACGGAGTCTCAAGATGTCTCGGACAACATAACACCACAAACTCATGGATACAATATGACACCACCTAGGATTTGGTGTGGTTCCGACACCCCGGGGCCCCCGCTTCGGCCGAACCCCCCCCCCCCCCCCCCCCCTAGATTTACCAGGAAGACAACCGTGTCGTGTACTCCTTCCACGAGCGTCGAAAGGGGGTAGCTCCAAGGGATTTTATACTTGTTTGTGTTAGGGTGGGCCATGTGAACATAAGGAACCCAATTTGGGCACCTGTTATCACATGATTCCATCTGTTGAACCCGAAATAGGAGTTTCCACCTAGAAGAGCATAACCTTCGACGGGGATAAGTGTGGTTTGTGAAGTCGGTCACACATCGGAGTCTCAAGATGTCTCTTCAAGCCTCCCACCACACTATCATGGATATACTATGATACCACCTAGGTTTTGGTGTGGTTCTGACACCCCGGGGCCCCCGCTTAGGCCGAAACCCCCCAGATTTGACCGGAAGTCAACCGTGTCGTTTACCCCTTCCACGGGTGTCGAAAGGGGGTAGCTCCAAGGGCTTTTCTCCTTGGTTGTGTCAGTTTAGGCCATGTGAACATAAGGAACCCAATTTGGGCACATGTTGTCACATGATTCCATCTGTTGAACCCGAAATGGGAATTTCCACCTAGAAGAGCATAATCTTCGAGGGGGAGAAGTGCGGTATGTGAAGCCGGTCACACCTCGGAGTCTCAAGATGTCTCGGAAAACATACCGCCACACTCTCATGGATATCATATGACACCACCTAGGTTTTGGTGTAGTTCCGACACCCCGTGGTCCCCGCTTCGACCGAACCCCCCCCCCCCCCCCCAGATTTGATCGGAAGTCAACCATGTCGTCTACCCCTTCCACAGGCGTCGAAAGGGGGTAGCTCCAAGGGCTTTTATACTTGGTTGTGTTAGGTTAGGACATGTGAACATAAGGAACCCAATTTGGGCACAAGTTATCACATGATTCCATCCGTTGAACCCGAAATGGGAGTTTCCACCTAGAAGAGCATAATCTTCGAGGGGGATAAGTGCGGTGTGTGAAGCCGGTCACACCTCGGAGTCTCAAGATATCTCGGAAAACATACCACCACACTCTCTTGGATATAATATGACACCACCTAGATTTTGGTGTGGTTCCGACACCCCGGGGCCCCCGCTTCGGCCGAAACCCCCCATATTTGACCGGAAGTCAAATGTGTCGTCTACCCCTTCCACGAGCGTCGAAAGGGGGTAGCTCCAAGGGTTTTTTCCTTTGTTGTGTTAGGTTAGTCCATGTGATCATAAGGAACCCAATTTGGGCACATTTTATCACATGATTCCATCCGTTGAACCCGAAATGGGTGTTTCCACCTAGAAGACCATAACCTTCGAGGGGGATAAGTGTGGTTTGTGAAGCCGATCACACCTTGGAGTCTCAAGATGTATTTTCAACCCTACCACCACACTCTCATGGATATCGTATGATACCACCTAGGTTTTGGTGTGGTTCCGACACCCCGGGGCCCCCGCTTCGGTCAACCCCCCCCCCCCCCCCCAATTTGACTGGAAGTTAACCGTGTCGTTTACCCCTTCCACGGGGGTCGAAAGGGGGTAGCTCCAAGGGATTTTCACCTTGGTTGTTTTAGGGTGGGCCATGTGATAATAAGGAACCCAATTTGCGCACATGTTATCGCATGATTACATCCGTTGAACCCGGAATGGGAGTTTCCACCTACAAGAGCATAAACTTCTAGGGGGATAAGTGCGGTGTGTGAAGCCGGTCACACCTTGGAGTCTCGATATGTCTCGGACAACATATCACCACACCCTCATGGATATCATATGACACCACATAGGTTTACATGTGGTTCCGACCCCCAGGGCCCCCACTTCGGCCGAAACACCCCCAGATTTTCCAGGAAGTCAATTGTGTCGTCTACTCCTTCCACGGGCGTCGAAAGGGGTAGATACAAGGGATTTTATACTTGGTTGTGTTAGGGTGGGCCACGTGAATATAAGGAACCCAATTTGGGCACATGTCATCACATGATTCTATCCGTTGAACCCGAAATGGGAGTTTCCACTTACAAGAGCAAAACATTCGAGGGGGATAAGTGTGGTTTGTGAAGCCGGTCACACCTCGGAGTCTGAAGTTGGCTCTTCAAGCTTCCCACCACACTCTCATGGATATCATATGACACCACCTAGGTTTTGGTGTGGTTCCGACACTTCGGGTCCCCGCTTCGACCGAAACCCCCCTAGATTTGACCGGTAATCAACCGTGTCGTCTACCCCTTCCACGGGCTTCGAAGGGGTAGCTCCAAGGGATTTTATCCTTGGTTGTGTTAGGTTAGTCCATGTGAACATAAGGAATCCAATTTGGGCACATTTTATTACAAGAGCAGGAAAAACTCAGTCACAAAAAATAAAAATAAATTTTTTAACATCTTCGCTGAGTACCACACTCGGCGAAGAGGCCGAGGGAAAGATCTCGGCGAAGAAATGACGCGGAACGAAATTTCATTTCCCGCCCTTAACTTTGCCGAGTGCCGGCTGCCGACACACTCGGCAAAGGGGGCCTAATTCGCGCGGCAACCCAAAATAGTTTCGCGCGCTTTCGTTGCCGAGAGGAGCACTCGGCAAAGAATAGTAACATTAAACTGGTTTTTGCAGTGACATCTTCGCCGTGCGCGAAACTCGGCGAAGAAAAGTGACATTTAATATTTTTTTACGGTGACATCTTCGCCGTGCGTGACACTCGGCGAAGAAAAGTGACATTTCATATTTTTTTACGATGACATCTTCGCCGGGCGTGACACTCGGCGAAGAGCAGCTCCATCACGGCGCCCGTGGGGTCCCACTGTCAGGTGCCACGTGGCCGTTCTTTTCGCCATGACCTGATCTTTGCCGAGTGTCTTGTTTGGTCGTCGCCGAGAAATTTGTCTTCGCCGTGCGTGACACTCGGCGAAGAGGATGTTTGCCGAGCTGTCGTAGCTTCGCCGAGTGTTGTTTGTCCTGCGTCGGCGTAGGCCTCTTCACCGAGCTGCCCCCGCGTTTCAGCACTCGGCGAAAACAAAACAGCTCGGCAGAGACTCATTTTCCCGTAGTGTTTAGTCCCAATACACATACACATTACTGTCGCAAAGCATATACTTTCTCTATCCACAGTTTCAAGACAAAGTTCGTGTCATGTAAAAAAGACAAAGTTCATACAAGTTGAGACCTCTTCTTGCGGATACAAGAGACATGAGGACACGCAGACACTTGTCAGCCAAGCCCCGGATGAGACTCACACACGCACAAGGGTAAGAGGAAAGAGAGGAACAAGATCACACGCACAACATTTTCTGGTTTCGTTTCCCTTTTATTCGATGTACAAGACGTGCTCAACAGAATGAGCTAAGACCTCGCACCATGATCCTATCGATCTGTGCCATCCCACGGTTCAATGCATACCAACCATGTCAAGCTGATCATTTGCGCTACGCCATTCCATGAGCAGAATAGACCTAACGGCTATAATACGGCAGCAACTAACGTACTGAAAAACTAACACTCCATTATTAACTGAATTCATACGCAGGAGACAGTGCACGTTCTATTTGCTCACTCTGAAACTAACTGAAGAACACACAAGGTTTATCCAAAACACACATATTCCTTTGTTGTCGCAACTCACATCTCCACGTAGAGAGCCACACGAAGCTCATATGTTGCGGACAAGAACTTGAGCACCGTACTGGGGTTGGAGGGTCAGCACCATCATCGGAGCATGGATATAGGATGGCGAGACATCCAGTGCATAGCGCTGGAGGACCATGGCAAGCGCTAGCTTTACCTCAACCATTGCAAGATTCTGGCCAACACAGATGGTAGGGCCAATCCCAAAAGGGAAGTATGCGCCGAGGTCATAGCTCTTGCCATCTGCAAACCTCGATGGATCGAAGTTCTCTGCATTAGCGCCCCATATATTAATATCATGGTGAATGCCGATAATAGGCACATTGACCTGCGTGCCGACAGGGATGTCGAGTTTGCCCAACTTGATATCCCTAGTGGCTGTTCTGTTGATAAACAGAGCTGGAGGATATAGCCTGAGGGTCTCCTTCAACACCATATTCATCTGATATCAAGCCAACATAGCCAAAGTGTTATTCACTATTCTCTCATTCCCAAAATAATTGATGGTCTAATTTTCTGTCGAAGTCAAAATATTTTAAGTTTAACCAAGGTTGCCGTAAAATAGATCAACATCAAAAACAGCCATTAAGTTTTATTACATAAATCATAGCATAAATTTCGTAGATTTAGCGTTGTGGATATTGACACATATTCTAATATGTTCATTCAAAATTAGATAGATAAGTTTGACTTAAGACGAAGCTAGAACATCGATTATTTTGGAATGGAGGAAGTATGCTTCTGAAGGAGATATGATAAAAATATAAATGTATGTAGTATTCATTGAAATAAGTAGGACTCACAATTTTGAGACCGCTCAGGTTATCTGCACTTGGGTGCTCATACTTCCCACACACTTGATAGACTTCGTCGCGAGTCTTGTCTTGCCATTCTTTATGCAATGCCAAAAGAAGTGTTGCCCATGTCAAAAAGTTTCCAGCAGTTTCTTTACCGGCAAAGTATAATGTCTTGCACTCATCAATGATATCCTCGATTCCCATTTTAAACTTGTTGTCAGTTTTGCTGGCTAACAGCATCAAGCCAAGCAAATTTTTGGATTCTTCACACTTCCTTCCATTGATCTCAATCAATTTACGTAGGGAACTTCTGATTTCCTGGTTTAGGCTATGCCTTCTTCGGTTTTTCTTTGTTGGTACAAACCTAAGAAACAAAGAGATCAAATTCTTAACCCTATAGTGCAAAGTTTGAATGAAGAGAATGAGTAGAATTAAATAAAAGAAAAATATTATTTAATTATGTGTAGTAGTGAAGCAACATGTGGGAGGAACTACATGTCTATTAACAGAGAAGAAATGATGACCCAATCCCAGAGTGTAGGCGTTAATCTGACCTGAAGCCAGGAAAGTAGAATGTACTCATTGCAAGGATGGTTAATTTTATCTGTTCTTCTTGCAATTGAAAAATTCGCTTTCCTTCCTCATAGCTGCTTCCAAATGCAAGACAAGAAATGATATCCCCACTCAAAACTTGGAACTCCTTATCTACATCGATCTCAAACTCAGTGCGGGATTTTCCTTGGAGGTCCCATTTATCAAGCATGGACGAGACGATAGATGATATTTCTGGTATCCAACCCTACAGAGAAGCGATAATAAGTTCAGTAGTACCTTGCATTATTTAGCATGACCGTTGATAAATTAAACATGTTCACTAGACACCATAGGTCATGGACTATTACTCCAATATTTGACAGCTACAATTTGTGAACGAGATAATGATGCTTATAAAATATACAACCATTTGTACTAATTCAAGAAACGCCGGGCTGCTCACCTTGACCCTCTCCATGTTGAACGCCGGCGCGATGAGACGGCGGCGGTGCGCCCATGGTTCCCCGTTGAGCCCCAGCAGCCCCTCGCTGATGAGCTGCCGAGCCAGCGGGTTGCCGCCCTCGCTGGAGCCGCCCTTCTGGAAGGTTCTGGTAGAGTCGTTCAGCACGGCCTTGGCGTGCTCCGGGCTCGACACGACCAGCCGCGGCCGGGGCCCTAGCCAGAAGACGAAGGGCCAGCCGTACCGCGCCGGCCACACGCGGTAGTGCGGCGCTACGCGGCCGACGATGTCATGGTGGAAGGAAGCGAGCAGCTTGGCCCTGGCGGCGGCGAGCATGGCGCCGTACTCGTGCCCGTTGCCGGAGATGAGGCTGCGTGGAGGACCCCGGACGCCCTGCCGGCGTAGGCGGCGCTCGACGCGGTGCGGGACCCACACAAGGGAGTGGAGCAGGCGAAGCACGTAGACAAGCACCGCCGCCAAGAGTAGGCTGGCCAGGAGGAGGACCAGGAGGGCTGCCATGGCTTACTGCTTGCAGTCACTGCTTCTGCTTGGGAGCTGCAGGCTGAGAAACTAGCGAGATGTTTCTGCCGTATATATGTTGATTTCTTGCTACGATTTGGTGCCGTATATGTGCTGTTTCGCTTTCATAAGTTGGAACGCTGGAGTACGCCGATACTGCTCTAGTTTGTAGGTACAGTGAGCCCTGTGTTATCATTCTTGATACATTGTGATCAAATGGTTTCTGCTCCGGTGCTTCTCCCTTGATAAAAGTTTGGATGCAAACAACACAAGTATGATCATGATCTACCTCAACTAACTTTATCTAGTTAGCTAGCTAGAGATCATTTCTCGCGTGTCACGTCTAATTCTTGAATTATTTATTGCTTTTATGTCATATATATGCTAACTAATATGGTTTCAGTAACAAATATTGCTGATTACTATGCTTTTTTAATCTTTCGCCGTAAGTTTTTTCCGGACACTAGTAGAAAAAAGACTTTACGTCCAGAGATTTAGTCCTGGCTATGTTTGCGGCCGGTGCTAATGAGTATCAGTACCGGTCCGAACGGTCAGAGGGAAGGGGGGCAGCAGTACCGGTCCGTAAGGGACCTTTAGTACCGGGCCGTAACACGAGCCGGTACTAAAGGTCTGTGACATGGCAACGGTCGCGCGGGGCTGGGCGAGTGGAGCTTTAGTACCGGTTCGTGTTACGGACCGGTACTAAAGCCCTAACCGTTCGACTCCCGCCCACGATTTTACACGCGATTGGCTACGGGCTGATGTCTACGCACGCTTCTATTCTTGTAGACAATGTTGGGCCTCCAAGAGCAGAGGTTTGTAGGACAGCGTTAAGTTTCCCTTAAGTGAATCACCCAAGGTTTATCGAACTCAGGGAGGTAGAGGTCAAAGATATCCCTCTCAAGCAACCCTGCAATTAAGATACAAGAAGTTTCTTGTGTCCCCAACACACCCAATACACTTGTCAGATGTATAGGTGCACTAGTTCGGCGAAGAGACAGTGAAATACAAGTAATATGGATGATTATAAGTAGTAATTGCAATCTGAAATAAAAATGGCAGCAAGCAAACATGCAGCAGAACTTGTTGTAAACGGTGTTTTAATGCTTGGAAACAAGGCCTAGGGATCGTACTTTCACTAGTGGACATTCTCAACAATGACATCAAACCTGAATAATAAATACTACTCTCCAACACTCTATTGTTGGATGATAAACACCATTCATGGCGAAGGGCTATAACAGCACCCTCAAAGTATGAGTAAACACACACCACAACGTCATAAAGGAGTCACACATGGTGCGCTCACTGTCACCTTCACAACCGTGAATAACCCCGGAGTTCATATTAAAGTAACCTCTAGAGTGCATAATAGATAAAGAGTAACATCACATATTCAACTAGATTACAAAGCTCATGATCACATAAAGATCACACCATGGGAGAGAGAGATAAACCACATAGCTACCGGTAGAGCCCGCAGCCCCGGGGGAGAACTACTCACTCCTCATCATGGGAGTCAGCAATGGCGATGGAGATGGCGGTGGAGTCGATGGAGATGGCTCCGGGGGCAATTCCCCGTCCCGGCAGGGTGCCGGAACAGAGACTTCTGTCCCCCCGAATTAGGGTTTTTGGTGGCGGCGGCACAGCGGAACTCTTCTCTGGAAAAGGACTCCGTGGAGGAAAATATCGAACACCCTCCTACGGTTTTTAGTCTGGGGGGTATATGTAGGCGAAAGGGCGAGGTCGGTGGCGCCCCGAGGAGCCCACATCACCTGCTGGCGCGGCCCAGGCTCCTGCCGCGCCACGAGGTGGTGTGGCCGCCTCGGTCGCCCACTTCGTCTCGTCTTCGGTTTTCTGGAACGTTCCCAAATAAAAACTGACTTCTGAAAAGAAATCGTCCAATTCCGAGAATATTTCCTTAAGTACTTTTCTGAAACAAAAACAGCAGAAAACAGGGAACTGGCACTGTGGCATCTTGTTAATAGGTTAGTCCCAGAAAATGCATAAAACTATATAAAATGCATATAAAACATGTAATAAGTTGGTATAATATAGCATAGAACATAAGAAATTATAGATACGTTGGAGACGTATCAACATCCCCAAGCTTAGTTCTACTCGTCCCGAGTAGGCAAGAACGATAAAAGAAGAATAATTTCTGAAGTGACATGCTTTCACACAATCTTGATCACATAATAATGTAAGGCATGTAAACTGAGATCAAATGAATAAGTGTTGTAGTTTATATTGATATCAAATGAGTAATAAATAAACAAGTAGGTAAAGCAAAGTAAAGCTTTCAATGATATAGTACTAGATAGCAATCAACTGTGCAAAGTAGATATTAGAGATGATTTAAGCTTCAAGCACAACAATATAATCATCTAATGCTTCCAACAAACATGACAACTTTGTGAAAGGATCAAGTCAAGCAATATCAATATGCACGTAGAAGATCAACTCTTTATTTGTTCAAAAGAAACAAGCAAGCGTTCAACGTTGGTTCCTGGCACCAGGATGTTTTGGCTAAGAAAATGTTAAGGGGGGTTTGGAAGGCCAACGGAAGAAAGTCTCACAAAGCTGCAAGTGATCATTAGACAAGAGGAAGTCTTATAATCGAAGCTATGCAAGGAGTAGTGACTGCCACACAACGGATGCACATGGAGCTATAAGTATATGAAAGCTCTCTAATGGAACTAGTGGGGGTGCATCCAACTTGCTTGCTCACGAAGACCTAGAGCACTTTTGAGGAGGCTCATCATTGGAATACACAAGCCAAGTTCTATAGTGTAAAGTTCCCCACATAGTTATGCAAGTAAGACATGAAAACTCTCTCATATGGAGTAAAGGTGCTAAACATGAGCACAAATGATGATCATAAATGATATGGTGCTATAACATGAGCACAAGTGTGTGATAAAGAATAGTAATGCTGCCCCCTTTTTATTTTTATTTTTTTCTTTTTTTGTTTTTTTTTTGTTTTTCTGTTTCTCTTTTCGATGGCCTCCATGTCTCTTTTCACTTTTAGGGGCAAGCATCCTAATATGATGATATGACAACACACTAATGATGATATGACAACATACTGATGATACAAGTAGCTAATATGAATGAGACATAATATGTATATAACAACGGTGCCTCTGCCAGTGTAGCAGGTTATGCAATGATCTAGCGTAACATGGGTAAAACCACACATCAGCGTTATAGAATCATGCAAAGCAATATATGAGTAATGAATGACAACAACTCATGTAATGTAAGATGGATGTTGCATGGCAATATATCTCGGAATAGCTATGAAAATGCTGTAGTAGGTAGGTATGGTGGATGTTTTGAGGAAGATATTTGGCTTATGTGTAGGAGAACAAGATGAAGATCTCCCACGAGTTTGGATGTACCCGCGAAGTATGCACCAACTCTCAATGTGAGAAAGGGCAATGCAAAGTACCGAAGAGACTAGCAATATGGTGGTGGAAGTGTCATGAAAACCGCAGCTTTAGAACTCACAAGTAAAAAGATTCCAAATAAAAATATGATCTTACAAGGCATAATGAAAATCACTCCAAGAGGTGCTGTGGCAAATGAACAAGTCACTGTTGGGGACCCGACCGTAGCGCATAACACAAAGTCATTACGGTTGCCATTAGCAAATAGAAGTCATATATCATTATGCTATCAACTAGAAATTTAAGTGTGGCACAGCTTCAAGTTTTTCTAGACCAACCATTAATCATTCCACTTTACTAAACCATCATGTTTACCATTAAGCAAATTAATATCTCAAAACAACATCAATGATTCAAGTGACACAATTTAATGATCTACAAGATTATGTATCATTTAGTTATACCATCTACCACATTACATTTTCTGTTCTCAACCAAACACCAATCAACTTATTTAAAAGATAAACTCTCCAAGTAATTAAACAATGAGATATGAGAGTATGATATGATAAAGCTAACAGCTCTAGCAAGAGATGCATGAAAAACAAGAGCTAGAAAGCATTGAAGTAACATAGAAGAATACTCAACAAATATAAATGAAGAATACGAGTATTTATAAGAAAAAGCGGAGCGTGTCTCTCTCCCACAAAGAAATGCTAGGATCCATTTTATTCAGAGAATGAAAATAACAAAAGCAAAAACAAAAACAAACAGACGCTTCAAGTAAAGCACATAAGATGTGACGGAATTAAAATATAGTTTCACTAGAGATGACCTGATAGTTTGTTGATGAAGAAGGGAATGCCTTGGGCATCCCCAAGCTTAGACGCTTGAGTCTTCTTGAAATATGCTTTGGTGACCCATGGGGGCATCCCCAAGCTTAGATTCTTTCATCTTATTGATCACATCATATCATCCTTCTCTCTTGATCCTTGAAAACTTCCACCACACCAAACTCAAAGTAGACTTCATTAGAGGGTTAGTGCATAATCAAAAATTCTTATATTCTGCATGGACACAATTGCTACCAATGCTACTGGATATTAGCTACAGCCACTGATACTTTATGGAACAAAAAGATCCATTCAAAACAGCAAAAGAGGCATTGCAAAATAAATGACAGAATCTGTCAAAAACAGAACAGTCCGTAAAGACGATTTTTTTTCGAGTCACTTAACTTGCTCAAATCAGATAACTCAAAACTAATGAAAGTTGCGTAAATATCTGAGGATCACGCACAGAAAATATCAGATCTTTTCGACTTTTCTGTAAGGAGTTATGAATGAAACGGTGGACAGCAGAAAACTGTTCCTGCGCAGAAATCCAAATTTAGCATCAACTTTCTACTAGAGGCTTAACTTGACACAACAATGCGATAAAATGAAGATACAAAGGAATTGCTACAGAGGTAGACATGTTCCTTGACTCAAATAAAAGAAAATAACTGAAATAGAATATTGGGTTGTCTCCCAAAAGCTCTTTCTTTATAGCCATTTAGATAGGCATAGTGATTTTTATGATGCTCTCATAAAAATGAGAGTTGAAAAACCAAAGAGAGCATCAAGAGGCAAATATCAAACACTTTTTAAGTCTAACCCTCTTCCTATGCAAAGAAATCTTGTAAAGAAACAAGTTATGAAAGCACAAAGCAATAAGCATATGAAAGCAAAACAAGTGCAACTTCAAAATTTTCAACATAGAGAGAGGTGTTTTAGTACCATTAAAACTTCTACAACCATATTCTCCTCTCTCATAGTAGTTGCAAGTAGTAGAAATAAATTCAACCATATAACCACAAGAATCATTCAACTTAGATAATATAGGCATATAAAGAGGATCATTAAATTTATTTTGGAATTCATTAGCATGCTTCCCTCTTTCAAAATAGTTATTAAGATCAATATCAAGTTTAAGATCATGGTTGCAACAAAGATTTGGAACTAGAGACAATTGCAAACTACATAAGTATTTCTCAACATAAGCAAATTTCTCCTCCATGGTGTAATTAGGAGAATTTAAGAATAAAGCAGTACTCTCATGAGTAAGAGTACCATCACAAGCAGCAATTATATCATTTTTTTCCTCACATAAATAAGTAATAGCTTCTGAACATAGAGGATTATCGATAAGCATAGGACCATCATCTAAAGCATTATCATATAGCATATTTAAGCAATACTCATCATTATCATCAATAAGTTCACTTGTAGCATCATGAATAAAATTTACAACATAACTATCACATAAAACATTCTTATCATGAGCCACATGCATAAAAGAATTAATACTCTCCACATAAGCATAGTCATTCTTATTAATTGTAGTGGGAGCAAATTCAACAAAATAGCTATCATTATTATTCTCATCACCATAATCATCAAATATAGGAGGCATATTGTAATCATAATTAATTTTATCCTCAATAGTAGATGGACTGAAAATATCATATTCATCACTGTAAACATCATATATTGGAGGTATAGTATCATCAAAGTAAATTTTCTCCTCCATGCTTGGGGGACTAAAAATATCATGGTCATCAAAACCAGCTTCCCCAAGCTTAGAATTTTCCATAGCATTAGCAATAATGGTGTTCAAAGAATTCATACTAATAACATTGCTACTAGCATGCAAATAAAGTTCCATAGGTTTTTTAATTTTCTCTTCAAACACCTCATGTCCTAACTCGAGATAAATACTATAAAGATCTCGAATATTTTTGTTGTTTTCCATTAAGCCTAACTAGTGAAAATAAAAACAAGAAACAAAAAGAAATAATTGCAGAATCTAAAGGAGATACCTTCCAACGCTTACCTCCCTGGCAACGGCGCCAGAAAATAGCTTGATGTCTACGCACGCTTCTATTCTTGTAGACAATGTTGGCCTCCAAGAGCAGAGGTTTGTAGGACAGCAGCAAGTTTCCCTTAAGTGAATCACCCAAGGTTTATCGAACTCAGGGAGGTAGAGGTCAAAGATATCCCTCTCAAGCAACCCTGCAATTAAGATACAAGAAGTTTCTTGTGTCCCCAACACACCCAATACACTTGTCAGATGTATAGGTGCACTAGTTCGGCGAAGAGACAGTGAAATAAAAGTAATATGGATGATTATAAGTAGTAATTGCAATCTGAAATAAAAATGGCAGCAAGCAAACATGCAGCAGAACTTGTTGTAAACGGTGTTTTAATGCTTGGAAACAAGGCCTAGGGATCGCACTTTCACTAGTGGACATTCTCAACAATGACATCAAAGCTGAATAATAAATACTACTCTCAAACACTCTATTGTTGGATGATAAACACCATTCATTTCGAAGGGCTATAACAGCACCCTCAAAGTATGAGTAAACACACACCACAACGTCATAAAGGAGTCACACACGGTGCGCTCACTGTCACCTTCACAACCGTGAATAACCCCGGAGTTCATATTAAAGTACCCTCTAGAGTGCATAATAGATAAAGAGTAACATCACATATTCAACTAGATTACAAAGCTCATGATCACATAAAGATCACACCATGGGAGAGAGAGATAAACCACATAGCTACCGGTAGAGCCCGCAGCACCGGGGGAGAACTACTCACTCCTCATCATGGGAGTCAGCAATGGCGATGGAGATGGCGGTGGAGTCGATGGAGATGGCTCCGGGGGCAATTCCCCGTCCCGGCAGGGTGCCGGAACAGAGACTTCTGTCCCCCGAATTAGGGTTTTTGGTGGCGGCGGCACAGCGGAACTCTTCTCTGGAAAAGGACTCCGTGGAGGAAAATATCGAACACACTCCTAGGGTTTTTTGTCTGGGGGGTATATGTAGGCGAAAGGGCGAGGTCGGTGGCGCCCCGAGGGGCCCACATCACCTGCTGGCGCGGCCCAGGCTCCTGCCGCGCCACGAGGTGGTGTGGCCGCCTCGGTCGCCCACTTCGTCTCGTCTTCGGTTTTCTGGAACGTTCCCAAATAAAAACTGACTTCTGAAAAGAAATCGTCCAATTCCGAGAATATTTCCTTAAGTACTTTTCTGAAACCAAAAACAGCAGAAAACAGGGAACTGGCACTGTGGCATCTTGTTAATAGGTTAGTCCCAGAAAATGCATAAAACTATATAAAATGCATATAAAACATGTAATATGTGGGTATAATATAGCATGGAATATAAGAAATTATAGATACGTTGGAGACGTATCACGGGCGAGTGGGCAGTTCTCATTTTCCTCTCCTGTCTTTCTTCCTTCTCCCCGGTGATCCTCTCCTCTCTCTTCTTCCTTCTGGCCGGCGAGCCTGTCCTCTTCTTGCATCCCTCCGGCCACCATGAATCCGGCACCACCAATCACTCGCTACGGGCAGGTGCTTGCACATGGCAACACATATCTCAATGTCGCATACACGAACGATAGCGCTAAGGTGGCGGGTTTTCTCTCCGATTTCAAGTATTGGCTTGGCGAAGCTCGGGAGCAAGACAAATTCATGGGTCTTGATCTCGAGTACACGGCCGATCAAGGAGATGTTGCGGTCATCCAACTATGTTTCAAGAAACGTGTCATGATCTTCCAATGGGCAAGGTAATTAATCCAATGTTGGGGCTTATTTTCTTTAATTTGTTGATTCATAGGATAGGAAAATTGCATAGGATAGCAATTTCTCTTTGATTGTAGTGAACATAATTATATATATTGGCCGAAATGAAAGTTGCATTGCATATTGTTGTTATTCTTATATTATACATGATCTTATCAAATTATATAGTGGCCGAAAATGAAATTTGCATATTGCTGTTATAAATTCTTATTATACTTGATCTCAAATTATATATTGGCCGAAAATCTTAGTTGCATTGCATATATTGTTGTTATTCTTATTATACATGATCTCAAATTATATATTGGCCGAAATGAAAGTTGCATATTGTTGTTATTCTTATTATACTTGATCTCAAATTATATATTGGCCGAAAATGAAAGTTGCATTGCATATTGTTGTTATTCTTATTATACAAGATCTCAAATTATATAATTGGCCGAGAATGAAAGTTGCATATTGTTGTTATTCTTATTATACTACTTGATCTCAAATTATATATTGGCTGTATTTTTAACATGTGTTCCATTTGTTGTTGCAGTAGTGACAAGCAATGTCCAATACTCATGGATTTTCTTCGCAGCGGCATTCATTTTGCTAGCGTTGATATAACGAATGACAAGATCAAGATGAGACGCACCTGGGGTCTTGAGATACCATCTGCCTGCCACATTGATCTCCAGGACTTGTTTAGGCTTGACCATGTCAAGACTGGAATGGCTGATATGGCAAGCGCCGTGATCGACGAGGACGCGTACGCTGATATGAAGACAAGATTCGACAAGGAGTAGCACAAACTTTGGGAGAAGTACCCACTTGACGGTTGCAACATTGAGTATGCAGCAATAGATACGTATGTTGCATACGAGGTGTACCGCAAGATTAGAATCATCAACTATGGGCAGCATCACCTCGTATCGCGACCAGTGCGCCATGAGTCTTCTGCTTCTGGGTATTCAGATTCGGAGAACGATTTGTACTAGTGTTTGTAGTGCTTGAGGGTCTCCTCATGTGGAAGACAGTAGTGTTAGTGCAAACATCTTATCTCTCTAATATTTTGTAGTGCTTGAGAGTCTCCTCATGTGGAATTGAGTAGTGTTATTGTTGCAAACAATTTATCTCTAATATTTTGTAGTGCTTTAGAGTCTCCTCATGTGGAAGTGAGTAGTGTTATTGTTGCAAACAATTTATCTCTAATATTTTGTAGTGCTTGAGTGTCTCCTCATCTGGAAGTGAGTAGTGTTATTGTTGCAAACAATTTATCTCTAATATTTTGTAGTGCTTGAGTGTCTCCTCATCTGGAAGTGATGAGTAGTGTTATTGTTGCAAACAATTTATCTCTAATATTTTGTAGTGCTTGAGTGTCTCCTCATCTAGAAAATAGGCATAAACTCATTTAACTAGGGAAAATTAGGTAGAAATCAAGGAAAAACCTAATACTTGGGCATTATCCATCAAATGTGTACTAGTTTCCATGAAAATTAAATGGGTGCCATTTTGCATCATATTTTTGGTACTTTGTTCACAAAAAAGTCAGTTTTTGCACTTAAAAAATGGAAAATGATATTTATGAAAATAATTTCAAGATTTCCTTTTACATGGTTGTTTCTTATACCAATATGCACCTATTTGTGGAATATGAGATCTTTATCACAAACTATGCCTTGAAAATGACCATAACTTGATCATTTGGCTTGAAACTTCTAGATGTCTATACATGATAGACCTTTTTGTGAAGACTTTTTTTGCAAATTTTGTCAAAAATAAAGTTTATCATTTTTCATAGCAACTAGTACACATATAAGGTCCCCATGCCAAAGGATTTCTTTTTTTGAAGTGTTTATCACATTATTTCATTTTTTCATAAAAAAAGTCAAAACGGTCGCGATGACAATTCATCAGAAGATGTAATGTTTTATAGAACTATCAATATTTCTGTGATATAACCACTAGTTGTGTACCTTAAAATGATTTTTCCAAAAATTTCAGACCAAGCTATCAAACAGTTGTAGTTCAAATTTGAATTACTTTCGAAAAATAGGCATAAACTCATTTAACTAGGGAACATTAGGTAGAAATCATGGAAAAACCTAATACTTGGGCATTATCCATCATATGTGTACTAGTTTCCATGAAAATTAAATGGGTGCCATTTTGCATCATATTTTGGTACTTTGTTCACAAAAAAAGTCAGTTTTTGCACTTAAAAAATGGAAAATGATATTTATGAAAATAATTTCAAGATTTCCTTTTACATGGTTGTTTCTTATACCAATATGCACCTATTTGTGGAATATGAGATCTTTATCACAAACTATGCCTTGAAAATGACCATAACTTGATCATTTGGCTTGAAACTTTTAGATTTCTATACATGATAGACCTTTTTGTGAATACTTTTTTTGCAAATTTTGTCAAAAATAAAGTTTATCATTTTTCATAGCAACTAATACACATATAAGGTCCCCATGCCAAAGGATTTCTTTTTTTGAAGTGTTTATCACATTATTTCATTTTTTTTAATATTTATTATTATATAATCATTTTTTTAAATAAAATAATATTTATTTTATCATTATTTATTTCAATATTATTATTATATAATATTTTTGTTTAATCAAGTAAAATTTTATAATATAAGAAATGAAAAAGTGTTTCATCATGACCGAGTGGTTAGCATGATTGATAAGATAGAACTATCAGTTAGTTCTCAGTTCTCTCTTAGTATCTAGTTTGAAAGGAACCTAAATGTTAAGCGTGCTAGTGTTATAGCAGTTTCAGGATGGGTGACCGATCGGGAAATTTGACAGTTCCAAAATAGATTAAGTGTGTAGATATTAAGTGTGTAGGAAGGGGGAAAATTAACTAGATTAAATAGTTAGACTTGAGATTAAGTGTGGGTTAGTGGATAGTTAAGTGATGAATTGTGTGGGTTAGTGGATAGTTAAGTGAGAAATTTCGAAATTCTAAAAAAATATTTTTTTTTCTGAAAATTTCAAAAAGAAATTAATTTTTTTGAAACATCACCGACCGGTACTAAAGGTCTCCAGCCGAAACCACGCCTGCGGCCCACATGGATGTCATTTAGTACCGGTCGCAACACGACCGGTACTGATACTCGGGGGGCATCAGTCCCGATTGCGCAGTACCGGTTGCATAACCGGTACTGATGCCCCTCCCCGACCGGTACTGGATGTCCTTTTTCCACCAGTGGGATCCTGTATCTATACTATATGAATACGCTAGGTAATACGGGGCTTGAATCTGGTCTTCACAGGCCCAACGAAAAAAATAACCGGACAAAGTTACCCCTTGAAGTTTTGTCAAGGGTGGAGCACTGAAGCAAACCTCGTGATCAAATAGTTTGAATTCGTCCCTTGAGTATAGAAAGAATATTGGAGTAAATTATATACTCCCTCCGTCCAACAAAGGGTGTCACACTTTTGATTAAATTTGGATGTATCTATACATTAAGGTATGTCTAGATACATCTAATTTTTAATCAAGTTAAGACATCTTTTGTTAGACGGAGGGAGTAGATTAAGCATATACTCTTTCGAGTCTCTTAGCAAGGACCAGGTGCGTGCATAGCTGCGCGTCATGAAAGAAACAGACATAGCTTTGGATGACCCGCTTGGCCACAATGTCGATGCCTCGATCGTGATCCGGTTATGGCACAGCCAGCGATGAAGACATCGCCATCATCTCTGACGGACGGCAAGGTGATCGGTTAGTTAATATATACATTAGATGTTTTATATACTCTCTCCGTACCAAAATAAGTGTCTCAATCACAAAATTGAGACACTTATTTTGGGACGAAGTGAGTACGTGAAATTAGATGTTCTGATTTTTGTCAGCGGGAATGGCAACCATATTTCAATGGAGCCGCTGGGAATCAAATATTGTTAACCACATCCTATTAATGCTTTGTTTTGTTCTACAAGCTATATATGTCTGAATTCGTTTGTAACACGATGGGCAAGGAGGTTTTAGCCAAGGGTCTTAGACGGTTTTGTTCTACACGCTATATAGTTCCCTACAGGAAAAATCCTAGTTGCCGACGGCTTTTTATATGTCGACGGCTTTTTATCGGCGCCGTCGGCATACAATTGATATGCCGAGGGTAAATAAATAGCCGTCGGCATATGAAAAGTCGTCGGCAACTAGTGTTGTTGTCGACGGCTTTCTAAGCCTGGCTGTCGGCATACAGAAAGTCGCCGGCGTTAGTTGTATACCGACGTACGGCATATACATATTTTTATTTTTTCAATACTTATGTACAATGTGAAAATATTCAAATAAATAAATAAAAAATTAGAGACGAACATATACAAAAGTTGTACATATGTGCCAAGTGATCTGTGTAAAAAATCAGCGGTCCACGATATGTGAAATAACATTTGTAGGGGCATCGACTTTGATATGGGCTGCATTATTTGGCATCGACCAATCGGTCCATGATATTTTATTTTAGATTTTTTTATATTTAAATATATGTTTTAAAATACCGGGTGCATATGCACCCGGCACCCGGGAGTCAAAGTGGATTTCACTCTAGTCGTAGCGGGTAGTAAATTATGCTCGTAATATATGGATGTTTCTAATCTATGTTATTATCTCTTTATTATGATGTAGACTCATATTATGTTGGGATGTGTGTTATGTTATGATAACCTAGCTAAAACTTGTTGTGTAGACAATCAGAAAGTCGTCGTGCTAAGGCCCCACAGGATCAGCGCACCAGAACAACAATTGTCATCGATTAAGTGAAGCGTAAATAAGAAGTATCCGATGAACGAAGACGAACAAAAAACGAATCCAAGCGGTTCAATCAAAAACAAACACCAACCGGATCCCGCGAGATCTACCAAAGACACATCTTCTCACACTCCAACAACGCTAGACACGATGCCGAAAGGGGTGCTAGGTGGGGAGAACCTTTATTCCATCTTCATGGAGCCACCACCGCTTCATCTCCCTAAGTAGGACACAAACCACAACCAAACACAAAAAAAAAACTGTATGAGAACAGAGCCCGCTCCCGCTAGCAAGATCCGGGCTCCACCGCGCCACCATGGCCCCAAGGCTACAGAGGCTAGATGGATCGTTGGCGGCGCCGAGAGGAGGCGGTTTCTAAGTAGCATACGAAGCGATACATCAACTATTGAGATGTGTGGTGTTACTAGCTGATGTGGTACCTTACCATGGGATTTGCCGAGTTTACACCTCGTCACTAGCTTTACTTTTATTGTGGCCAGCCTCATTGTGGTGATCAGGAATGAGAGATGAATAATCAAAAAAAAAATCCTAAAACTTGTCCCAAAACTCCCCACCTCGTAAGAATAATTATATTTAATTCCCTCCCAATTTGTTGTTGCTTACCTCTTCTCACCAATACATGCAAGATTTTAGCTCCAATAATTTACCAGCTTGAGCCAAGAGATTTAAAAATTATGACCTGAATAATGGGACGGAGGAAGTAGCTAAGTTACTCCCAATGTGGCCAGCTTCATTGTTATGATTGGGAATCAGAGATGACATACAGTAAACTACGTACTGGATTGTCACAGTTAAGTATACAGAGATGACAGAAGATACCTCGACGTAGATGGCTTAACTACCTGTGAGACTGACACAATTCAGTATACACAACTAGCACTTGTTTGTCAGGAATATTTCCGAGGTCTTCAACGCACGCAGACAATATATGCCGATCGTGATACGTATATGGTTTTATATTATTCAGAAGCCTGCAACATATTGGTTATAAATTAGCAAGTGGCCAAAGAGTCATATGCACTAGTTCGTTTTTTATATAGATTCAAACCTGTGCCAATGACTGCTTGTGCTTGCATGTACCGCACAACAAAGCTTAATTAATTAGCAGCATACCTGACCCTAATCCTGCAGGAGCATCTCCAGGAACCCAATAGCAGTCTCCGGCAACACCAATAGATTTGAATTGGCGAATTTCTAATAGTGATTCATGAGGGGTACACTATAACTTGGAAAATAGTGATTGATGATAGATTTTATAGGGCTGCTAGTTAGGAATATTTCAGATATCACCTACCTATGTGGCGCGTATATAAATGATGACACACGAGATCAGAGATCAGAGATGACACACGAGATCAGATATGATGCTTAGAAATGAGCAAGTGGCCGGACATGAATATGTACTACTCCCTCCGTCCAACAAAAGATGTCTCAACTTGATAAAAAATTGGATGTATCTAGACATAACTTAGTGTATAGATACATCCAAATTTGATCAAAAGTGAGACATCCTTTGTTGGACGGAGGGAGTAGTTTGTTTTTACAGTATATGGGTTGAATCTTGCCAAACGGCTGCTTGCATCTACCACACAGAAGAACCTCGGGAAATCCTGTAAGAGCATCTCAACATCAACCAAATAGAAATGCCTGGTCATTAGACACTAATTTCTTGATTAATTTTAGAACATTAAACATAACGACATCAAATACTAACATATGAAACTCAAACATATTAAACATACTAATTAACATGAACAATGGCAGCACATACGCACAGATCGAAATACGCCATACATACCAATCGTTTGTAGGTGAAGTAGCCGTCAGTGCAGCGATGACGTTGGTGACGACAAGGTTGGTAAAGACCGGTTGCAGCAGACGGTGTTGGAGAGGGCGGTATGCAACACTGACTTAGACGGAAGACGAGAAGACAGAGCGCAGTCGCGCGAGTTGCTCCCAAAAACTTCTCCCTCGCCCATATAAGATCACAAGAGCCACTGGTTCCGAAAATTTGCTCCCCCGTTCGCCGGCCGTCGCGATGGAGTAGATTACGGTGTCGACGTAAAGCATCAGGAAGAAAAAACATAGATTGGTTCGATGTGTGACGTGATGTGATTAGACGAGCAAGCGGAGGAGGACTGTGCGAAAGAGACTACTATTCTCATTTGCTTACCAATTAGAACACTACTTCATTCAAAGTTTCCATGTGGGACTAACCTTTAGGACCCCACTTCTTGTCATTCGCATGGGGCATTTGAGTTTTCAGAATTTTCTATTACGCTACCCATAGAATGGGTCCAAATTCTAACAAGTGTTGATGCACCGGTATTACTCCCTCCGTCCAACAAAAGATGTCTCAACTTGATCAAAAATTGGATGTATCTAGACATAACTTAGTGTATAGATATATCCAAATTTGATCAAAAGTGAGACATCCTTTGTTGGACGGAGGGAGTAGTTATAACTTAGGGAAATAATGATTGATGCACAATTAGCTAATGCTCTTAGTTGACAGATCTAAAAAAAATTCTTATTATGTAGTGAAAACATCACACAATTTTCACAATTTTAGTTCTGTACTTAAATGGCCGGCCGAACATAGCCCTAGTGGGAGATAAGGGGATATTACACCGCCTTATATGTTACTACTCCTACATGCTATCTATGGCTCTCCTTCACTCGCCTCGACCTCACTCTCGGATGCATGATTTTTCTTCTTCTTGATACCAGTGAATATACACGCGTACACACAGTAAACCATGTAATGACTTGTCGGTTTCTAGTAGGCATGCATATTACGAGCGTGGACATGTGTGAGCAATAGAGCTAGAATTCAGACAAGTGTTTCAAAAATATAGATTATTGCAAGGCTTAATTTTAAAATAAAGTATGTAGAAAATAGTACCACTGATTTTTTCTTCCAAAGTTACTTTATACTATCATCATCATAACTTTTTGGTTCCGTGAAAAATTAATTTTTTAACTCAAAATGTTGCCGGGAGATGTAAAAGCTGAAACAAACCTACCTTTTTGTGGACAAAGCGAGTAAAATAAGTCAGTGAATTTATTATTTCGTTTTGCCTAGAATTAATATGTGTATGTACGCCACATGTAAACATCCATGGATGCTAGCCCAATAGTTGTTCCAAATGTATAGCATATACTTATATCAATTCACAAGGACGGAACATTGTATGCTTTGCTTGTCTAAAACTTAAAGAAAATAATTATTATTGAAGTTTGTCCTTCAAACTAGTTTTTGATACATATTGTCTCATCATAAACTTTTGCGAGCCTGACAAATCAAATTTGTACCCGGTGCTTTTATAAATTATATAGAAAACGATCCTGTGGCTGGCAAAACGAGTGCATGCACCAACTAAATCAATAATTATAGCGTGATGGGGATTTTTGTCGAGGAACCTGATGATTTTTTTTTTGATCGGCGTCTTTTTACCAATATATTTATGATTGGATCGGCCAGGCTGCATGCATGATCTTTTTCCCGATTTAATTGCTATTTACTGATGCCCCAGCTCGTTTTCTTGACGTGCCGCGTTTATCAGGGATCAGAGATGACAAAGAACAAAATGGAAGGTCAGGGATACTAAGTACTCCCTATGTTGTTTCACAATATAAAATGTTTTAGTCTTTTTACACATACACATATTCAAACTTGTATCTAAACATATTTTAGTGTATGTGTACACTTATTTTGATATAAATCTAAACAACATGTATAACATCTACAACATCTTATATTGTGGAACGGACGGAGTAGTTTACTAGGTTCGTAGTTTCCTTGTGGTATATATCTACAGATCTCCGAGACGATGGCATATCAAGTAGAATCTTTAGTGACCGACGAACCTGGTACATTAAAGAGTAGATATGAGAAATTGGTTGGACATTCATATTTGAATTTTCATTTGAATATATAAGGTGCATGTCATTGAATGTGCATGTAGACATGGTTTAGGTAGGAGTTTCCTAAGTGACAAGTTAGACATATGTAGTACATGTTGACTTAATGTTTATTTAAATGAGTAAAGATAAACACTAAAATATGTGTAGAACTGTAGATACATTTAGATAAATGTGAATCTAGTAATGGGATAAAACATATTATATTTAAAAAAAGGAGTAGTTTGTTTTTATATGAGCTGAAGCCTGCCGACGACTGCTTGCATCTACTGCACAAAGGACAAAGCTTAATAAGCAACATACCTACCGAATACAGCAAAAGCATCACCTCCCGCAATCCATAGCAATGTCCGGCCCAAAAGATGCCGATTGGCAGATTTCTAATAGTTGATACTGCTGCACACTGGAGGTGTCATCTTAGAGACCGCTCTATAACTTAGAGAAATAGTGATTGATGCTCAATTAGCAAGGGCTGCTAGTTATAGTTTCTTATTATGTTCAGGGAACGTCCCGAAATTTGCAGTTCTAGGCTTACCAAGTTGCTCAACCCAAACCTTCACCAAGGGATCGATGATTGGTGTGACGGTTTTCTATATTATCCCATCCTCGGCCATTTTTGAAACCCATATTTGCGCCGCTTCCACTTTAGTCTTCTTATCGTCTCTTATACTGCCTTGATCCTTGCTGCTTTCTCTTTAATCTTGTCGGATTCAACTTTTGCATTCTCAATCTCAAGCTTCTTGCCTTGCACCTCAAAGGAGGTTCGCGGCCTTTTTTTATCTTAATGCATATGTGTTCCATGTTATTGTCCTTATTTTGATGGTATACATGTTTTAACCTTATTTGACCTGTGAGATGTAATAAGATACACACTGGATTTTAATTAGGTAATGAAGCAGCCACATATGCATCCTTTTGCTGCAGAAGCTAGGGCAATCCCCATTTCGAGAAAGGAAATATATAATAGTTAATATTATGTTATTCAGCTAGACTTATAGCTTGGGTAATAAGAGATATACTTTCTAACAACTTGTCTAATTCGAATAAAGTACTCAGTTTAATTAGAGCAAAGTTGTAATTATTGTGTTCATCTTAGTAGCTACATCAAACTACACATGTGAAACAACATGATTTAATGAGCATATTAGATGGTGTAAGATTCCGAGCAATTGAGCATGTTGTGGATCCACCTATGATTTTATTGGTGAGTGCAATCAAATTGACGTGTCACACACTAGAGAGCGCATATTTAGATGGCAAAACATCATACAAATACAGTTAGACGACGCGTAAACCCCACAAACATGTGAACACCTTAGCTGGTTAATCAAGGCACATAACGAGCATGTTATTAGGATAAGCGTATGTTTTTTTTTTGCGAAATGGACACACTATGTTGGCAAACCAGCACTCTTCAAATATTGTTGGACGTGTAAGGTCACATAGTGGAAAACATTTCAGTTCTACAGCCCAAATTTCAATCTTGGCTAAATTAGGGAACATCTCTAATTAAATTTTTATTTGTAAACTGTAGGTATAATGTACATAGCAGCCAATGAGGTACGGTGCCACACATCTACAAAGTAGTAAATCCATTGCAGTGTAAATTACAATATGCATCATCGGACATGAGATCCGAATGGAACTGTACATGATACGGTATATCTTAGGTCAACCCTTCTCAGTATTATCAATTAATCAGATCCAAGACTGAAATCGTGTTTCCTATGGCCTCGTTCTGGGCATGATCTATGTAATATATTTATGATGAATAATGATGCTAGTTAATAATTAGTTTCGATGCTTCCTCAGATCAAGGAACAGCCATCCGTGCTTCCTGAGATGAAGGAACAGCTATCCGTGCTTCCTGAGATCAGAGAACAGCAACCCATGCATATCGAAATATATGTTACTTTACATAGTTGTTGTGATAGCTTGGAGATACGATTGAGATTAACAAATATATTTTGTAACCTGACGACCGATTCAAACGCAGTACTGCTTTTGATTTCGCACATGAAAATGATTCGAGATCTTTAGGGAGCATCTCTCATTACAGTCAGAGATGTGCAAGTCAACCTCAAGTTTATGATGTTATTGAATATAAACGGACACTATCTTGCAAGCATCTAGTTGTCAGCCTGTAAACTCACAAGGGCTTGTCGTCTGCTGGTACCAACCATCAACGGCCGAGTAACCACTTCCCAGGCCACAACTTAACATCGTTACACCACACTAACAATCTAGTAAATTTAACGGACAAAAGGGCCTGATGATCTGACTTTGATGTAATGATTAATGCATAAGTGTTACCGCGTAGAAACAATCCTACACTAGTACTTCTTTTCTAGAGAAAACGCAGATTTAGTAAATGAACTTGTCGAGAATTGTTCATCCCACATGAGGCGTTTCTACGTTAGGATTTCAGATTTCCGTCGGTGATACGGCCGAAACTACCTTCGTTTTCTGAAGTGGTTCATCCATCCCGCCAGAGGCTTTCTTATGTTAGGATATCAAGTTTGGTCCGTGTACAGGTGCCGCTTGGCGGCTATGTTTAGAATTATTCGCACTTCGGCCCACTATGCATGTTTCTAGTCTATGTTACTAGGACACTGTGTTTTGAGTCATAGGTCTAGATACACCCGTTATGTAAAATAGTTTAAAATGTGAAAAAAATTGGATGAACACTCATATATATATATTATGTCCCTACACAAAAATTTCGGGAAAAAGACATTTATGTGTGCCTGTATGAAAAAGATAACAAACGTCTCATACAAAGTCATTTTTTACATAGGGTACAAAATTGTCTTTTCCGGTGAAACTATATCGAAATTTCTTGTTTTAATTTTTTTGACATTTCAAATTATGAATATTGCCTAGTGAGTGCATATGCTCCTACGACCGAAAAGACAGTTCCGATGTTACTATCTCTTTATTAGGATGTAGATTCATATTGTGTTGGGATGTGTGATGTTACGATAACATTGCTAATTATTTCATTAGTCTCTATTTTCTTTAATTGCATTGCACATCATTATTTTCATCCATGTGCCATTTATGTTATTAACTATGTTACTCATGCTATAGCTAGTCATTAACTACTTGTCACATAACCAAACTTGTCTTCATATGTGTGATGTTACTAGCTAATTTACTTTTATTTCGATCAGCCTCATTGTGGTGATCATGAATCAGGGATGACAGCCAAAAAAGTACGGGACTGTCAACAATGAAGGATCGGTGAAGGACGATACTGCTAGGTACTCCCGTTTTAAATTAAATAACTTTCATTTGAAAAATAATAAATATATCTGAATATATTATAAGTCTATATACATCTACTTTTTGATAAATGTAGGTCACCTAATATGAAACACCTAATATGAACGGAGGGAGTAGATGGTTTAACTACCCGTGAGACTGACACAATTAAGTATACACAACTAGCACTTGTTTGTCAGGAATACTTCCGAGGTCTTCGACGCAAGCAGACCAGATATGTCGATCGTGATATGATACGTAGATGGTTTTGTTATTCGGAAGCCTGCAGGCAACATATTGGTTATAAATGAGCAAGTGACCAGAACGTCATACGCACTGGTAGGTTGTTTATTTGGATTCAAAAACCTGCCGACTGCTTTGCATCGTCTACCGCAGAAAAGACAAAGCTTAATTAGCACTACCATACCTGACCCAATCCTGCAGGAGCATCTCCGGCAACCCCAATAGATTTCTAATAGGCACATGAGAGGGTACTCTATAACTTGGAAAAATAGTGATTGATGATAAATTAGCTTTTTTTTTAGAAAAAAGGCAGTCCCGACCTCTGCATCGACTGATTCATGCGGCTTTTATTAATTTATTGAAAGTTTTTTACATCAAGGTTACATCATGTCACTCAAAGTTGAAACATGTATCAACCATCTAAACACTAGGAGAGACAATCTAAGAATATTTCAGATGTTACCTACCTATGTTGCCTGTATAGATCAGAGATGACACACGAGATCAGAGATCAGAGATCATACGTATTATATGGATTTTATTATTCTCAGAAGCCTGACAACATATATAGCTTAGAAATGAGAAATGAGCAAGTGGCCGGTCAGGAATATGTACTACTCCATCCGTCCCAAAATAATTGTGTTAAGTTTGGCTAAAATTGAATGCATGCATATACGAACATGTCTAGATACATCCACTTTTAGCTAAACTTAAGATAGTTATTTTGAGACATAGTGAGTACGAAGCTTGATTAGGAGCATACCCTCGCGAAATCCTGTAACAGTATCGCCAACATCAACCGAATAGAAATGTGCATTTCTAACAGTCAGTGTTGTTATATAATTGGACAATATAATTTCATGATTAATTCATAACATTAAACAGATGACATCAATTACTAACATATGAAACTCAAACATACTAAATATACCCACAATATGAATAGTAGTAGCTAACGCAAACACCTCCATAGTATACCCACAAAGCGGAAAATTTCATACATACTGATCATTTGTAGATGAAGTAGCCATAAGTACAGTAATGACGTTGGTGACGACAAGGTTGGTGAAGACCGGTCGTAGCTGACGGTGTTGGAGACGGCAACATATAGCACCACCTGACTTGGACGGAAGACGAGAAGACGACACGCAGTCACGCAAGACGCTTCCTAACAACTTCACCCTTTCGTATACAGGATCACAAGAGCCGCTGGTTCCAAAAACATGCACGCCCATTTGCCGGCGGATGCCCACAAGTATAGGGGATCGCTGAAATCTTCGTTGGCAATTGGAACACAAGAATACCAATAAGACTTTGGCAATTGAGACGTCACTCTCAACCACACTGTATATCAATAAACTCACAGCAGAAGTAGTGATAGTAGTAATATGATTCAAGCAAACAAAATAAAACAATAAGCATATTCGATGGCATAAGATTCCGAGCAATTGATCATGATGTGGATCCAGGTATGTTTTTATTGATGAGTGCAATCAAATCGACGTGTCTCACATTAGAGACCGTAGATTTAGATGGCAAAAACATCATACAAGTACAGTTACACGACGTGTAAAACCAACCCATTATCTAACAACGTACCCCACAAACGGGTGAGCACCTAGCTGGTTAATCAAGGCACATAACGAGCCTGTTAGGATACGCGTATGTTGGCAAACCAGCACTCTTCAAAATATTGTTGGACGCGTAATGTCACATAGTAGAAAACATTTCAGTTCTCCCCCTATAAACATTTCAGTTCTACAGTCCAAATTTCAATCGGCTAAATTAGGGATACATCTATGTGACTACTCTTATTTAAATTTGTATTTCTATTTAACTTCTGGTTATATTTCCATGGAGGTTCACCTCGTACTGATCGTATCAGGTTTGTTGAGGTAAACTATTAAACTGTAGATATAATGTATACGTACCAGCCATTGAGGTGCCACATCTACAAAGTAGTAAATCGATTGCAGTGGAAATTACAATATGCAACCTTTGCATCATCATCGGACCTGAGATCCAAATGGAACTGTACATGATACGGTATATCTTAGGTCAACCCTTCTCAGTATCAATTCATCAGATCCAAGACTAAAATCATGTTTCCTAGTGGCCTCGTTCTGGGCATGATGTATATAATAAATTTATGATGAATGACTGTGCTACTTAATAATTAGTTTTGATGCTTCCTGTGATTAAGTAACAGCTAAACGTGCTTCCTGAGATCAGAGAACAGCTAGCCATATTGAAATATATGTTACTTTACATAGCTGTTGTGATAGCTTGGAGATACGATTTTTTTTTTTTGCGGGTAGCTTGGAGATACGATTGAGATATATTTGGTAACCTGATGACCGATTCAAACGCAGTACTGGCTTTGCTTTCACACATGAAAATGATTCTAGATCTAAATATATGTTACTTTACATATCTGTTGTGATAACTTGGAGATACGACTGAGATTAACAAATATATTTGGTAACCTGATGACCGATTCAAACGCAGTACTGGCTTTGCTTTCACACATGAAAATGATTCTAGATCTTTGGGGAGCATCTCTCATTACTGTCAGAGATGTGCAAGTCAACCTACAAGTTCATTATGTTATTGAATATAAACGGACACTATCTTGCAAGCATCTACTCCCTCCGTTCCAAATTAATTGACTTCTATTTGCCCACATATGTGTATGTCATATGGGCAAATAGAAGTCAATTAATTTGGAACGGAGCGAGTAGTTCTCAGCCTGTACACTCACAAGGGCTTGTCGTCTGCTGGTACCAACCATCAACGGCCGGGTAACCACTTCCCAGGCTGCAACTGAACATAGTTACGCATCATTAACAATCCAGTAAATTTAATGGGCAAAAGGGTCTGATGATCAAACTTTGATGTAATAATGAATGCACAAGTTTTACCGTGTAGAAACAATGCGACATTGGTACTTATTTTTCTAGAGAAAACACGTATTTGGTAAATGAACTTGTCGAGAATGTCACGAATCTGAAAAGCGGATCACCAAGTTGTCAGGTGCGAGCATTTTGGTCACTCTGTGACGGCAGCCATGAGTTTGCATATGTGGCATGTTTTTTTGTTGCAAATCACCCCTTAAATTTGAGTTGCGAAATGTGAAAAGCGGGTCATAAATTTGCCACGCGCGAGAGTTTTGGTCACTCCACATGACGGTAGCCGTGAATTTGCATGTGTGGCAAACTGTTTTTTACAAATCTCCCTAATTTTTTTTCTTACAATTCCCTCCTAAAAGACAAACAAAAAATAGTTAAAAGAATCTAGCAATACCGTGACCAAACCGCACACTCTCGTAAAGTTTATGTACTAAACCTCTGGTTTTTATTTTTCCTATAAAGTTGGACCAACTTTATGGAAAGAACATTAACATACGTAACACCAAATTAGCATCACGAAATGCCCATCCCATGTGAGGCGTTTCTACGTTAGGATTTCAGATTTCCACCAGCGATACGGCTGAACCACTGTCGTTTCCTCAAGTGCGGTCGGTGGTTCATCCATTCCGCAGGAGGCATTCTAACGTTAGGATGTCAGATTTGGTGCTCCTTAAGTAGTGTAGAGGTCAGGGTTTTGGATTTCGGCCGAGAGAAACGAAATTCCACCGAAATCCGGCAATTCCGGTCAGGACCGGTAAAAGTATTTACCGGACGAAATCTTTCGAAATTAGGGCAATTTTGGTAATATATATTCATAAAATATTAGTTTAAATGAAATTTGCTTGAAAAATTCAAATTTCAGTTATTCTTGGCTCTAAGTTTCAAATTTTGGTTCTTTCTTTTCGTCCGGAATTTCACCGAAATTGCCGAAATTTCCGAAATCCGTCCATTCCGGTCAGGACCGGAAAATTTACAGAACCGAAATCCAAATCCTTGGTAGAGGTGCCCCTTGGCGGCTATGTGTAGATTTATTCGCACTTGGGCTCGGTAGCTTTGTTGCAAGATTTTTCTTACACTTCTCCTTGTTTTTTGTTCTTGCCTTGCCTCTTTGGCGCCAGCATTCATAAATTGGTTATTTTCGTCTTTTTTGGTCTTCGCTTTCAAAATGATAGCAACTGCGAATTTGTTGTTTTGCATGCTTCTTTTGTTTATTTTTTGCGTTTACATTTTTGTCTTTGGCCTTTTTCCGTGCCGTCGTTTAGTCCTGTGTTTTCCGTTACTCTGCTACTACATCATCCTATAAACTATGTCAAAATCCTACTCTGCTGCACGACGTGTCCATACAAAGACAGCCGGCCTAGCTACTTCATCCAACAATGATCTATATAAGGACGATTGCCCATTGCTCATTACACCACACACATTTCACTTTGAGACATCTATAGCTTGCTCCTCCCTCCTAACTGTGTAGAGGCTCACGACACCAGCATGTGGAAGCTGACGACCGGCGAGGGCGGGGGACCGTGGCTGCAGTCCAAGAACGGCTTCCTTGGCCGGCAGGTGTGGCACTACGACCGCGACGCCGGCACGCCGGAGGAGCGCGCTGAGGTCGAGAGGCTGCGCGACGACTTCACCAAGCACCGCTTCGAGAGGAAGGCGTCTCAGGATCTCCTCCTGCGCTTGCAGGTACGTAATGTTTGCAAAACATAATTGTCTCTCTCGGTCTATATGTGCGGCCCCGTTCTAGCTTCTTGTACTCCTTAGGTTCACTAATATATATGTGGGTTAACTGAGAAACATTCATATCGCCAGATATACATGAATGATTTATGTTTTGCATCTCAAAATGTGTATATGTTTTTCCATCGCTTGTCAAATTGAAAGCTTGGAAACGTGTTTGTCATACAATTTTAGAAACTTCATCTAATATTCTAATATATACTATTGAACCTTACGGTGCACATTATTTACTGCAGTACGCAAAACTAAACCCTCTGGTCAATATTCCTACACTGAAGCCTGAAAAGAGTACAGAAGTCACTGAAGAACTCATAACTAATTCTTTGAAGCGAGCTCTATATCAATATTCCAGTCTTCAAGCAGATGATGGACATTGGCCCGGTGATTACAGTGGAATCTTGTTCATTATGCCTATTATTGTAAGTATTGTTTTCACAAAACTATGATGCAATTGAAGTATGAATGAATGCTTGATTATTTCTAGCATACGCAAAATATGATTTGGTTGCAAAAATCCCAGATTTAGTTGTGTTACTATAGAGCTAATGAATCAATACATGTCTTTTAGCATTCAACCATCGTGATGCAATTGGTAATAGTATGATTAGTTGCTTATTTCTCACGACAGTTTGTAAAGATATAGGAGACGCATGCACAAAAACTAGTCTAGTGGAGGTTACAGTCAAACAAGGAGGACTATGTTTAATATAAACTAGACTAGTGCCGCTCGTCCAGAGAAGCCGGCAGTTGTTCTATATTAATACATACAGCGCTCATGTATATGGATCTGAAAAAAAAACCGATAGCTGATGCTGCTCGGAGTTGCCCATGTCGACCCAGCTACCATGCGGGACCCCTTAGCATCAGGAAAATTATCAGTTACTATCTTAATCTTGCAGGTATTTTCATTATATGTTACCGGATCACTTAACACGGTATTATCACCGGAACATCAGCGAGAGATATGCCGCTACATTTACAATCAACAGGCATGGACTAAATTCTACCAATTAATTTCAAGTTGGCAGTGTGAATGTTTTTCTTTTCTTATGTTATTTTATAATATGGGCAGAACGAGGATGGAGGATGGGGAAAACAAGTTCTGGGGCCAAGTACCATGTTTGGGACATGTACGAGTTATGCATCCTTAGTGCTTCTTGGCGAGAAGCTAAATGGTGATCAGGATGCATTGTCTAAAGCGAGACACTGGATCATATCTCATGGAAGTGCAACCGCAATGCCACAGTGGGGAAAAGTGTGGCTCTCGGTATGTGAAAGGCACATGAGATGATGCTCCTTGTTTTTAATTTGCAATAATGTGATAACCAAATTCTACAAAAAAAATACTATGATTTCATGTCTAAGCTAAGGTTAACGTAAGCAACGCATGTATGTCATCCCAGATAATTGGAGTATACGAATGGTCAGGAAATCATCCGATTATACCTGAACTGTGGTTGGTGCCGGATTTTCTTCCAATTTTTCCAGGTACCTGTTTTCATGGATCACCATATAACTACCAAGAATAAATTAATTACAGAATATGTAATCTTTGACAATTTGTTATTTAGCTGAGCTATCTTTTATAAATCATTGTGAAATAATCCTTCCTATGCAGGTCGATTTTGGTGTTTTACCCGGCTGGTATACATATCAATGGCGTACCTTTATGGAAAGAAATTTGTTGGGCCCCTAACTCCAACAATACTATCACTTCGTGAGGACCTCTATAGTATACCGTACGAGCAGATTAATTGGGATGAGGCTCGTGATTCTTGTGCCAAGGTCTGTCAACTGGTTGTTATATCTCCAACTTTGATTGTATTTGTTAATTTATCATTGTAGCAGGCCACAGCAAAAGTCTATGCACACAGCCATTTCTGGTTCAGCTTATAACAATCATAGTTTTACAGTTCATAGATCACTAAAAGTGGATACACAACATGATACATCCCATTCAGAAGCTATCAAAACAGGTGTGACGTATATCTAGCATGTTTCGTACAAAAGTTGAGATTTTTTACTTAGGTGCACTTGATCAGGAGTCAATTAGTAAAAGTGTATGCTCGGACTTCAGATCATGCACAAACATGAGAAAAATATTTTATTCCCACTCAAAACTAGCCAAAACACAATATACTGTTTCATAGTTGGGGTCTATCTGTGATTAATGCGTGTAAATTCTCTTCCAAAGAGGACCATTGAAGCTTAAAAGTATGTATTATGTTCTTTATCTCGCTGTATAATATCGGTATCACCACCCTACCAACATACAGATGGACTCTGGTTCACAAATCGGCAAGAGAAGCCCCACAGTTTGCCACAAAAACTCACTCAAATCAATATTGACCTGATTTCAATTTATAAGAAATAATTAGAGTCATGCTACATTGACTAGGTAAATCTCTAGAAAGAGATATCAAGATTGAGAATGTTTGTTTGGTTAATATTTTTTATGTTGTTACAGGAGGATCTTATCTATCCACGTTCACACGCGCAAAATCTTATATTTAGTTGCTTGAACAATGTTGTGGAGCCAATTTTGAATTGCTGGCCAGCAAACAAGCTTAGAGAGAGAGCTTTGAGTAATATCATGAAACATATCCATTATGATGATGAAGCAACAAATTATGTTAGCATTTGTCCTATTAATAAGGTGAAATAATTTTTAATGTAATTTGCATTTTTATTTTACTAACAATTTACGTTAAGTTATAACTTTTTTTGTATTTAGGCATTGAATATGATTTGTTGTTGGATAGAAGACCCGCACTCGGATGCATTTAAACGTCATCTTCCGAGGTTTTTTGATTATTTGTGGCTTTCGGAAGATGGAATGAAGGCGCAGGTCGGTATAACTTTACAATTATCTATCATCAGTGGTCAATCTAAATGTCTATGAAAGTTTCCTAACTTCTAAGCTATCCAATGAACAGATCTTTGGTGCCTCAGTTAAAGTGTTAAAACCACTAGGCTTATGAATATTTTTTGTTGATCTCCAATTAAGACTCATCCAATAGGCAAGATTTTATGATGCAAAAGTATGACCGCTAACAATTTGTGATCAACAACGTATGCCTAGTTTTATTAGCTGGGTGGTTGAAATCCCGAACTAACTAGAAGACGTATTCTTAAAAAATTAAAACCATACATTTTCTCCTTTTTATTTACTTCTTTCATATGGAAAATATATGGACATCTATGTCTATTTAATTCCCATTTGCTTAATAGAACAATTAGTTTTTGAAAACATTTAAGGAGTTATTTCAAATGGAAACTTTGACGGAGTCAACTGGAATATGATTATTCAGGTATATGATGGTTGCCATAGTTGGGAGATATCATTCATAATTCAATCCTACTACTCCACGGATCTTATTGCTCAGTTTGGCCCAACTCTACAAAAAGCTCACGAGTTTCTGAAAAACTCACAGGTTTGTTGTTTCTCGAGCTATATAAAATGTTCCAGAACAAGTATACGAACAAGTATACGGTACATGCATTTTTAATCGTGCTAACATGTCTTTCTTATATTTGAAGATTCTTAGCAACCATCCAAATTATGAAAGCTTTTATCGCCATAGATCAAAAGGTTCATGGACTCTTTCAAGTGTAGACAATGGTTGGTCTGTGTCTGATTGTACCGCAGAAGCTGTTAAGGTTAAGCATAATAAACTTGTGAATCTATTCCTTGAGTCCTTGAATTTGATATATAATGACTTTTGTTTGTACCATACAATTAAATGTTTGCCTAATACAAGCAAAGTTCTAATGGTTTTAACAACATTTCATCCAGGCATTGCTCTTATTATCAAAGATATCACCTGATGTTGTCGGAGACCATATTAAACAAGATAGGTTGTATGATGCCATCGACTGCATCATGTCGTTCATGGTATGAACCTTTAAGATAAATCAATCATCACATATCACTATAGTCAACATACATGTATTCTAAGAAAAATATATGGATACACGAGCTAATACATATGAGCAAATTTAGCTATTTCATCTAGTTAAACAATACCAATAGTGATATGTTATATTGTGCATTGCTAGCTTACTGTAATCAATCACTGTAATACCACTCTTAACTTAATTTAATCAGAATATATTTAGTATAAGAAAACGATAAGTTAGTCTTCAACCATTACTATTACTATACAAACATCATCAAACTAATAACATGTTCTCTTTTCATATTTCTTATTATGTTGAAGAATAAGGATGGCACCTTTTCGACGTATGAATGTAAACGGACATTCTCCTTTCTAGAGGTAAATAACGATATTTTCTAATTTCAAGAATTTAAATAATTGAATTTATTTATCAGTTTATATTCTTTTGGTCTTTAAATGACCATGATTGAGAGATGAACACCAATGGTTGGTTATGGGAGAAGAACAGAAATTAGCATCCATGCAAATTTGAATCTAGTTTGTACATCCATAATCAATTTGTCATAGCTTCAAACATGTTACTTCTGAATAAATTAACCACCCTAGAACGTGTCCAGATCGGTCAAAAAGAGGTTAACTGCAATATTATTTCGTTGTTTCTCCTGTCGTATTACACTTTCACGGTTATTTTTACCTTTAACTTTGGGGAAAACAAAGTCATTAATGTGAGGTATTGTCAGTAGTTATGTTATTCTCTTTCCTATCCAAAAACTTCTAACTTGTTCCTTTGTAACATTGAAGTTCCGATCACCACCCCCCCCCCCCTCCCCCCCCCCCCCCTTGACAAAGTTTATTTTTGGCAATCCAGGTTCTCAATCCTTCTGAGAGTTTTCGCAACATTGTCGCCGACTATCCGTAAGCTACCTAAAATCCTTCTTACTTGACAAGAAACTTTTATTATATATTCATTTTGGTGAACTGACTCATTTTACATGAAAAACTGGTAGTTCTGTTGAATGTACATCATCGGTGCTAGATGCTCTCATACTATTCAAAGAGATGTATCCACATTATCGAACAAGAGAAATAGAAAAATGTATTCAAGATGCTGCATTATTTCTTGAGAAAACTCAAAAGAGTGATGGTTCGTGGTAAGTAATTTGTATGTGCCAATTACTTTTAACACCTAATTTGGAATTTTCATGAATCATTTATTTTTATCTTGCAGGTACGGCTCTTGGGGTATATGTTTCACTTATGGAACCATGTTTGCGGTAAGGGGATTGGTTGCTGCTGGAAGAACTTATGATAATAGTTATGCCATCAGGAAAGCATGCAACTTTATGTTATCGAAACAACAAAGTACGGGTGGATGGGGTGAAAGCTATCTTTCAAGTGAAACTGAGGTAATGAATGTCTTTGCTTTTCTTGCAAGAAGTGTTAATTTTCCTGAAGACCTTTCTTCATCCGCCAAGTTTCATGATTGTTAGTTCTTAGCTAGCTATCTAATTGATGCCTACGAGTATTGTTGGTGGTTGATAGCCATTTGTATAAGTAAAGTGCAAATGTATGATGATCAATAATAAATTGGTTGATTATATAAATAGTACAAATTTTAATATGATAGATAGATAGACTTGTAATATATAATAATTTTTTTGATGCATAACTGGAAGCAAATACTGCATACAAAATTATATAATTGAAGGTGTAGCGGATTTTTAAAGATAAACACAATATCGAGCCAAAGGATTTACACACACCTTGGGATCCAATGTTGTTAATGTATCGCTGAACCCTCACTTAGTTAACTCAATGCACCCGACTAATATACTAATTATGTTGAAATACCGAATCAAACCACTTTGGTAATAAGACCTAAATATACCTTCTGTTCTAGGCTCCCCCACTCTCACATATGCTATTAGCTGAAAACTTGGGAACTAATTTCTCATCATGCATGGTGGCACTCCCCCATCAATCCACGGTGATCTTCTCTGAGCCGATAAATGTGAAGTAACATGCAATGGACATTCTCACAATTTTATGAGAGAACTACACCACTAGAACAAAATCAAACCATAGTTTAATTTAAATCGCAATGAGAATCAACTACTGGTGTTCTTTCATGTCGTCAAAAACAATATGATGACCTACTCACAATCCCCCCATATGACCATGAGAGGGGTCATAAGGATAAGAATTATGATATGAAAGTACATTAGCCATAAACGCCACGCCCCAGTTAACACCCCATAGAATATGCAATATTGGATAGAGATGGATAAGGTTTTGTCAAGGAATAGATGTTGATGCATAGAAATAAGATCCCTAGATGAAATAGTAGTAAGGTTCAAAAAAAACATGAAATAATAGAGAGAACATACACCTTATCGAGATAAATAACTCCTAGGACCCTCTTATGTTTTAACACGTCCACCTGCAATGAAGACTTACTCCACACAGGAAGTGTTCTTCTTAAAAAAAGTAGAGCCACAAATACCACCCATGAGGGTTAACTTTTTTGGTTACTTCATCAATGAAGCTAAATTTAAATCAACATTTTACAATATCGTTATCAAATCTATTCTACCAGCAGTGTAAAAAATAGATTTCATTTATTTTTCAAGAGTACATCATTTTATTATAGTTTCGAATACAATTTTCTACAGGATTATGTCGATAGCGGTAATGCCAATGCCGTGAACACTTCGTTTGCAATGTTGGCTTTAATATATGCTCGACAGGTTTGTTAATTTTCCTCAAAGATGTAGTAAATTTAAATTTGATGAAGATGCTATCAAAACATGTCATAACTCTGAAACCATTGAGTTATCTAACAGTAAACTTTAACATTTCTTTTCTAAATAGGTTGAACGGGATCCTAAGCCACTATATAGTGCAGCAAGACTATTGATCAACATGCAACTAGAAACGGGTGAATTCCCTCAACAGGTAACTTTATTTTTACCCAATAGTTTCTTAAATAGACAGTTACATTATCCTGAAAAGTAAATTTTTGATGACAACTACACCACAGAAAACACACCTAACAAAATTTAAGCAACGTATGTGGCAGCAACAAAACTGTGTGGCAAAGAAATTCTAGAAACTATATGCATTCAATCATTAGCGAATTTTGCAATTAGATTGAAAAACGTGCATTGTCTTACAATTTTGCACTAGTTTAATTGACCATGTTATGCCCGATTTAATTATATAACTAAAAAATAAATTTTAAGCTCCCTCCACCTTCATTATTTTCATTCTACTTTGATACCAGGAACATATGGGATGCTTTAACTCCTCATTCTACTTCAACTACGCCAACTACCGCAACTTATACCCCATTATGGCTCTTGGGGAGCTTCGTCGTCGACTTCTTGCGCTCAGTAACTGATATGGATACTAAACGTCATTGTACACATGATACAAAGGTCCAAGATGGTTTGTAAGCAAGAGAAATGGTGCTCCCAAAACATGTTATAATGTTTGCGAATTAACATGGATTCACCAATGATATTATCATGTAACTTCAAGCTTTACTTACTAGCCATGAATGTTTCACCCTCCCTATTACAAAGACACCTTGGGTGTGGCATGATCTGGGGAACATTGACTCCGAATATAATAATTCATAATTACACCCCGGGGCACAGTGGGTCAGAAAATCATTTATAGACATGGTAGCGGGGTGCATTGATAAGAAAGGACACTGGCAGATAAACGTTGTTGTTGTTCACAATTGTCAGTGCATCATCACACGTTGCGGTACACATTATCCGGCAAAAGGTCCATAAGAAATTAAATCCGGGCCAGATTGAGGAAATCAAATATTCCAAATGGTTAGCATAGCCAATCATCCTTAGAATGGAGAGTGGGAAAGCTCCATGCCATAAATCAGATTTTTGGGGTCTACGTGCAGCGTGTTGAAACGCAGACACCAAGGATGCGAGGTACCCGCCCCCCTTTGTTTATTCGGCAAAGGGCGCAACTCGAACCGGGCAGTCCAATACACCATGCACAAAAGTCATAAGTTTTTACCAAGGTTAAGGCCGCCTCGAGGCGTCACACCTTACATCCTACATGTCTGATTATATGGATGTAGCTTACGATTACAATGATGGACACCCTTTTGGAGACTTGTCACATTAGGAGGAGCAAGCTTGACGGCAACGAACTCGCTCCACTCTAAGATTAGGGATTAAAATAGACTCCCTAATCCCTCCCTATTCGCTTCCTAACTAATATCCTTTTATCTTTGACCTAGGGCTCCACTAGATCTAGAGTGTGATTCGCCCTCTCCCTCTGCGACAGCCTTTGCCCTCCTTTTATACCACGAGGGGAACCACATGGGCGGTTTCACACGTGGTGCATGTGAATGATGCGATGTGGTGGCTTACTAAACGTTGCATGAAAAGGCGCACGGGGGGTATTGACATGATTTTTTTCGAAATATAAAGGTGACTACAAAATATGAGGGAATGATAAAATAATGAAATATATCTTTTAAAAAGCGGATTGGCCTAAAATGGGTAAAATTGTTCAGCGCAAAAATGGTCGATAGTAATTGGTAAATTAATGATATTAATACACTCCCCTTATCGAAAGTAAAACCATCAAGCGGAGCAAATGCTTGCGTAGGCGACCCTCACAAAATATAATGATTCATATGTAATGGACGGGAGCCCTATAACCACGCACACACCCAGCGCATGCATGCACGTGCTTTCACTATTTTCCTTTTTTCTCTATATCTAGAAAATTTTAACACGAGTAGTTTTTATTTTCTGTTTCTTGATAAATATATGGATCATTGTCTGAACATATGACTATTTCTTAGAAAAATGCTGATTTTCGAAAATTATATTTCTGAAGTTTTGTAAAGAAAAGGATAATTTGAGAATCGTTCAGATTTTCAAAAATATTTGTTTTGGAAACAGATCAGATTTTAAAAATATTCCTTGTTGAAAAATGTTCAGTATGAAAATGATTTTAATAATGAAAAATATTCATTTTTCAAAATGCTTTAGCTTGGATCGGATTTGAAAAATATTCATATTTAAAACATGTCCGTGTTTCAAATAAATCTAATGTGTCCACTATTTATAAATATATTCAAGGTTCGGAAAAAAAAAGATGTCCCCCTGTTTGATCGAGTTTGATGGAAAAAAATGTAACACATGAGGCAAAATTTTAATTTTCTGTTTCTTGATAAATATATGAATCATTGTTTGAACATATGACTATTTCTTAGAAAAATGGTTCACATTTAATTCTCCATTATATATTTCTAACCTTGATAATTGGCTCGCCAACAAGTCGACAAAACAAGCATATGCCTATCACGTCAGAACAGCCTATGCTGGAGTGTGCTGACTTATACAGAGCCGATTTGATGGTGTCGGCTACTGACACCGGATATGAGTCTAGCCGGGGCACCGATCGGAGGAAATCTATTGTTTCTTATTTGCAGGACCCGTTATCAGAAGGCAGGTAAAGTTTTTCTACGGATAGACCTCAAGTTCACCCTTATCAATGAAGTTCTATATTGCCGACACACATATAGATAACTAGATCACAAACCCAAGTTTTGATTCTGTTATCTTAGTTGTAGTAATAACGAACTAGTGCTGGAAAATATACATGTCCAAACATTGCTCGAATTTAATGAGAGGCTGGCCATGAATTTCTTGAACCATAAATTACACATCCCAGTTGGTTCCTGTAGGGTGGCCGTATTTGCCAGTCACATGCCTCCTACGGATGGTTCAGCAAAGCATCTGCGACGGATTTCTTGAACCGACCTGTACCAGCAAAACTTTGTACATAGATCACAGATAACAGCTTGTAGATTCTTTATGAAAGTTGGTGGGAGTGAAATAGCTTCTATTGCTGATGGAGCTGGTTTTCTGCGCATTGAATCCGAGCTAATTCTTCCTCCGGTAATCTTGTTCAGCACCAGAGTGTAGGACAAGAAAGATACAGTGAACAAAACCATATCTCCAGTTGACAGATACATGTTGTTGTTGTTGGCTGGCTGGCTATATGATCAGCACTGTAACGAAGATCAAATGAAGGATTAAAATTTGTACGCTAGCTAGAGCTCCATATTTTTTTGCAAGATCGAGAACATATTTAGACGACCAAGTTACTACGGAAAACAATGAAAAATCCTAGCATTTCACTATGCATAACTAGTGTGGAACTGAAATATATTTCACTCCACTAAACTGAAGGAGGTAACAAATCGTGTGGATACCTGAATACCAAGTTCGAATGATTCCTTCTTCGCAAGACTTGCCTCAGGCAGGATTGATTGTGAGTGCACAAGTGTTGAAGGGCCTCGTATTTATAGAACAAATTAGTGAACCAGTCAGCCGAAGGATAGTTAATATTTTAGGAAGCACACACATGACGGGGCCATTAGAGAACATGATCATACGCACATAAGAAGTCAAACCATGTACTTCATGCTATACATGTTAGTTGAAGTACATAATGTAATCAATGCCAGACACCATGGAATATATAGAGTTGTGGAGTAGCGGTTACCCAGGATCTGACATTAATATAGCAGATAAGGTCCTGATTTGAAGATATACTTATAATATGATAAATACGATAACTTGGCACATTTGCGCGTGGAGATCATGGCAAATCATTATCTCTGACTTAGCATCACTGCATCAGAGCACCGATTGATAAACAATGCCAACAAGCATCTAAGAAGACGGGGAGATCCTTTTCAAATCTCTCTCTCTCTCTCTCTCTCTCTCTCTCATGCACACACAAGCTGGTTGCTATATTCTCTAGTACTCTTGTTTCTGTTATTTTATTTTGACATTATCACTTCAAAAAATTATGTTGAAAAATATATTGAGAAAATTATGACTGCTCAACTACTTCATGAGGAAGCCGCTACCTCTAACGTTCACGGAATTTTGTCTTTGACACTAAGGGACTTCTTTTGGGTATGCATTAGCCAGGTATGGATTTCAGTGGGTAGAAACTGTGGTGGAGGGAAGGGCTTCTAAAGTTTTGAATTTGTTCTGTTAGTTGTGAGATGTCTCTAACTAGAAGGAAAGGGCGCGCTTTGTTGCGCCCGCTTCGTGATAGCTGACTAATAATGAACGTTTCTTTTGTTAGAATTGAGAAATCAGATGCATATTCTGCTATATAGCGAGGCCCGTTCACATAAAGTGTGTTTTGCATCGCGAAATGGATACTATTATCTGAAGTTTTAAGAAAGCACAAGCAGCTACTCGATTAGTGATGAACATAGCAAGTTAAGGTTGGCTATGGAGTACCAACAACCCATATAAGGCTGAATGGTTTAGACATAAAGATGCACAAGGATAGTATATCGGTGGATCTCTAATTTACGACTAAGTCAACTTGGTTAGTACTTTTAAGCATGCGGCTCAACTTAGAAGTGAAGGTGGAGTATGTATGAACTCGTCATATTGACCAATTTACACAGTGTGAGCCACAATTATAGCAGTCATACTTGCAAAAAATAGAACTTATAAAAACTGGATATATTCTAGTGATCATATCAATGGTAAATCAATAAATCTCCCAGATTAAAGGAAGAAGCAAGTGTTTTGTTCAAATACTTCCTCCGTACCAAAATAAGTGTCTCAACTTTGATAGAAAGTGGATGTATGTAGACATAAAACATGTCTACATACATCCACTTTCTATCAAACTTGGACACATGTCTACATACATCCACTTTCTATCAAACTTGGACACTTATTTTGGGACGGAGGGAATATTAAGACTTCATAGGTAACATGATTTGCACCTATCACTTGTGGTGTAGTTTCCCATGACGTATTAGCTCTGGGCATTGACTGAATGACGAAGGTTCAGCCGATATGGTTTTGAGAGAGAAGCCTTCTAAGTGTAGCCAAGTATTTCAGATTCAAACCACCTTTTGTATTTCAAGGGTTTGAAAAAATAATTGATGTTCCGAGGCATAAATCATCTCTGGGCCATGTATACAGCTCAAAAAAGAATACTAAGCCATATATATGTTGGGCATTTGTTTCACATTACAGAAGAGATGAGCAGAAAAGCAAATCTCCCAACAGTAATGATAGTGGTTCTACATGGATGCCTTATGCCAGAAATAGCGTTAAGCAAGCAGCGCGCACAGACGTTCATCTACTGCTAACAAAAAAACATGGCAGATATCCGTTCTAAGGCATAAATCATCTCAAGGCCCGAAATGATCTAAATAGTTTTTCTTTTGTGTACGAAGCAATATCCAATTCTTGAGTAGAAGTAGTCAACAGGTCCCAAAAATCACACTAAATCAATAAAAATGAGCATATGCATACAAGACACACTTGTTCTACATGTACATCTGCATCAGTAAAGTTAACTTCTTCTCTCACTTCTACATACACGCATCTTAAAATACACATGCATCATAAATTTTGTGTGCATCTCTGGATAATAAACCACGAGTCATCCGATTGAACTTGATTGCAAAACCAATGATCACACAAGTTTAGCCACGAAAGAGATAATGGAGCAGCTGAAGGCTGTCTTGTGCTTTGTCATACCACATAAATTGGGTGTTTAACCCAGTGTCGTATGCAAAAAGAACCTGAATGATAACAAACCACACGTATTCCCGGCCATGTTGCTGCACCTCTTCAGAATCCTCATGGAACTTAGGAGGCAAATTGCAAAATTCCACGCAATACTAATCACAATCACGTATGAGTTCACTAACATGAATTATTACTTACATAATGTACACCATTCGAACAACAACCTCGCCACCATGTCCTGCTGTACACCACTCGATCACTAGCTCAAGCTAAGCCTAAAAACTAACAGAAGCCTAGCTCACTCAAAAAACATCAAACCCTACTCTAACGGCCATCAATGTACACGATACTGCGTGATAACAAAATTCCACTCATCAGACATATATCCTCACCATGCCAGAAAGCTCCGACAGTAGGAAGAGGTTTCACGTGCAAACTACCTCGCATTCAATATTTTCAGATTGCGTTAGACTGACGAACACAGCTTGTCAGCGGCATGAGGTTGAGATCCTGCCATTCGTGGTGACCGGGCACTCTACATGGTCCAGAATCTATCCGGGTCGATGCTAAACAAGGAATGGCTAGATGCTGCAGTAGGGGTTTTATCTCCTCACGAGAGCCCCGAAGCAGGGTAAATCCTCGCGTCCTCGTGTCGTTTATGTTTATTTGTGTGTGCTACTTAGCGCGTTATCCCTCCCCGAGATCCTCTAGCATCCATCGGCCCCACAAATTAGTCTACCTGTAGGGTTCTGTCTGTTCACCACCAGCTTACATGCAAGATTTTAGCTCCAATAATTTACCAGCTTGAGCCAAGAGATTTAAAAATTATGACCTGAATAATGGGACGGAGGAAGTAGCTAAGTTACTCCCAATGTGGCCAGCTTCATTGTTATGATTGGGAATCAGAGATGACATACAGTAAACTACGTACTGGATTGTCACAGTTAAGTATACAGAGATGACAGAAGATACCTCGACGTAGATGGCTTAACTACCTGTGAGACTGACACAATTCAGTATACACAACTAGCACTTGTTTGTCAGGAATATTTCCGAGAGGTCTTCAACGCACGCAGACAATATATGCCGATCGTGATACGTATATGGTTTTATATTATTCAGAAGCCTGCAACATATTGGTTATAAATTAGCAAGTGGCCAAAGAGTCATATGCACTAGTTCGTTTTTTATATAGATTCAAACCTCTGCCAATGACTGCTTATGCTTGCATGTACCGCACAACAAAGCTTAATTAATTAGCAGCATACCTGACCCTAATCCTGCAGGAGCATCTCCAGGAACCCAATAGCAGTCTCCGGCAACACCAATAGATTTGAATTGGCGAATTTCTAATAGTGATTCATGAGGGGTACACTATAACTTGGAAAATAGTGATTGATGATAGATTTTATAGGGCTGCTAGTTAGGAATATTTCAGATATCACCTACCTATGTGGCGCGTATATAAATGATGACACACGAGATCAGAGATCAGAGATGACACACGAGATCAGATATGATGCTTAGAAATGAGCAAGTGGCCGGACATGAATATGTACTACTCCCTCCGTCCAACAAAAGATGTCTCAACTTGATCAAAAATTTGATGTATCTAGACATAACTTAGTGTATAGATACATCCAAATTTGATTAAAAGTGAGACATCCTTTGTTGGACGGAGGGAGTAGTTTGTTTTTACAGTATATGGGTTGAATCTTGCCAAACGGCTGCTTGCATCTACCACACAGAAGAACCTCGGGAAATCCTGTAAGAGCATCTCAACATCAACCAAATAGAAATGCCTGGTCATTAGACACTAATTTCTTGATTAATTTTAGAACATTAAACATAACGACATCAAATACTAACATATGAAACTCAAACATATTAAACATACTAATTAACATGAACAATGGCAGCACATACGCACAGATCGAAATACGCCATACATACCAATCGTTTGTAGGTGAAGTAGCCGTCACTGCAGCGATGACGTTGGTGACGACAAGGTTGGTAAAGACCGGTTGCAGCAGATGGTGTTGGAGAGGGCGGTATGCAACACTGACTTGGACGGAAGACGAGAAGACAGAACGCAGTCGCGCGAGTTGCTCCCAAAAACTTCTCCCTCGCCCATATAAGATCACAAGAGCCACTGGTGCCGAAAATTTGCTCCCCCGTTCGCCGGCCGTCGCGATGGAGTAGATTACGGTGTCGACGTAAAGCATCAGGAAGAAAAAACATAGATTGGTTCGATGTGTGACGTGATGTGATTAGACGAGCAAGCGGAGGAGGACTGTGCGAAAGAGACTACTATTCTCATTTGCTTACCAATTAGAACACTACTTCATTCAAAGTTTCCATGTGGGACTAACCTTTAGGACCCCACTTCTTGTCATTCGCATGGGGCATTTGAGTTTTCAGAATTTTCTATTACGCTACCCATAGAATGGGTCCAAATTCTAACAAGTGTTGATGCACCGGTATTACTCCCTCCGTCCAACAAAAGATGTCTCAACTTGATCAAAAATTGGATGTATCTAGACATAACTTAGTGTATAGATATATCCAAATTTGATCAAAAGTGAGACATCATTTGTTGGACGGAGGGAGTAGTTATAACTTAGGGAAATAATGATTGATGCACAATTAGCTAATGCTCTTAGTTGACAGATCTAAAAAAAATTCTTATTATGTAGTGAAAACATCACACAATTTTCACAATTTTAGTTCTGTACTTAAATGGCCGGCCGAACATAGCCCTAGTGGGAGATAAGGGGATATTACACCGCCTTATATGTTACTACTCCTACATGCTATCTATGGCTCTCCTTCACTCGCCTCGACCTCACTCTCGGATGCATGATTTTTCTTCTTCTTGATACCAGTGAATATACACGCGTACACACAGTAAACCATGTAATGACTTGTCGGTTTCTAGTAGGCATGCACATTACGAGCGTGGACATGTGTGAGCAATAGAGCTAGAATTCAGACAAGTGTTTCAAAAATATAGATTATTGCAAGGCTTAATTTTAAAATAAAGTATGTAGAAAATAGTACCACTGATTTTTTCTTCCAAAGTTACTTTATACTATCATCATCATAACTTTTTGGTTCCGTGAAAAATTATTTTTTTAACTCAAAATGTTGCCCGGAGATGTAAAAGCTGAAACAAACCTACCTTTTTGTGGACAAAGCGAGTAAAATAAGTCAGTGAATTTATTATTTCGTTTTGCCTAGAATTAATATGTGTATGTACGCCACATGTAAACATCCATGGATGCTAGCCCAACAGTTGTTCCAAATGTATAGCATATACTTATATCAATTCACAAGGACGGAACATTGTATGCTTTGCTTGTCTAAAACTTAAAGAAAATAATTATTATTGAAGTTTGTCCTTCAAACTAGTTTTTGATACATATTGTCTCATCATAAACTTTTGCGAGCCTGACAAATCAAATTTGTACCCGGTGCTTTTATAAATTATATAGAAAACGATCCTGTGGCTGGCAAAACGAGTGCATGCACCAACTAAATCAATAATTATAGCGTGATGGGGATTTTTGTCGAGGAACCTGATGATTTTTTTTTTGATCGGCGTCTTTTTACCAATATATTTATGATTGGATCGGCCAGGCTGCATGCATGATCTTTTTCCCGATTTAATTGCTATTTACTGATGCCCCAGCTCGTTTTCTTGATGTGCCGCGTTGATCAGGGATCAGAGATGACAAAGAACAAAATGGAAGGTCAGGGATACTAAGTACTCCCTATGTTGTTTCACAATATAAAATGTTTTAGTCTTTTTACACATACACATATTCAAACTTGTATTTTAGTGTATGTGTACACTTATTTTGATATAAATCTAAACAACATGTATAACATCTACAACATCTTATATTGTGGAACGGACGGAGTAGTTTACTAGGTTCGTAGTTTCCTTGTGGTATCTACAGATCTCCGAGATGATGGCATATCAAGTAGAATCTTTAGTGACCGACGAACCTGGTACATTAAAGAGTAGATATGAGAAATTGGCTGGACATTCATATTTGAATTTTCATTTGAATATATAAGGTGCATGTCATTGAATGTGCATGTAGACATGGTTTAGGTAGGAGTTTCCTAAGTGACAAGTTAGACATATGTAGTACATGTTGACTTAATGTTTATTTAAATGAGTAAAGATAAACACTAAAATATGTGTAGAACTGTAGATACATTTAGATAAATGTGAATCTAGTAATGGGATAAAACATATTATATTTAAAAAAAGGAGTAGTTTGTTTTTATATGAGCTGAAGCCTGCCGACGGCTGCTTGCATCTACTGCACAAAGGACAAAGCTTAATAAGCAACATACCTACCGAATACAGCAAAAGCATCACCTCCCGCAATCCATAGCAATGTCCGGCCCAAAAGATGCCGATTGGCAGATTTCTAATAGTTGATACTGCTGCACACTGGAGGTGTCATCTTAGAGACCGCTCTATAACTTAGAGAAATAGTGATTGATGCTCAATTAGCAAGGGCTGCTAGTTGATACATCTAATTATAGTTTCTTATTATGTTCAGGGAACGTCCCGAAATTTGCAGTTCTAGGCTTACCAAGTTGCTCAACCCAAACCTTCACCAAGGGGTCGATGATTGGTGTGACGGTTTTCTATATTATCCCATCCTCGGCCATTTTTGAAACCCATATTTGCGCCGCTTCCACTTTAGTCTTCTTATCGTCTCTTATACTGCCTTGATCCTTGCTGCTTTCTCTTTAATCTTGTCGGATTCAACTTTTGCATTCTCAATCTCAAGCTTCTTGCCTTGCACCTCAAAGGAGGTTCGCGACCTTTTTTTATCTTAATGCATATGTGTTCCATGTTATTGTCCTTATTTTGATGGTTGATACATGTTTTAACCTTATTTGACCTGTGAGATGTAATAAGATACACACTGGATTTTAATTAGGTAATGAAGCAGCCACATATGCATCCTTTTGCTGCAGAAGCTAGGGCAATCCCCATTTCGAGAAAGGAAATATATAATAGTTAATATTATGTTATTCAGCTAGACTTATAGCTTGGGTAATAAGAGATATACTTTCTAACAACTTGTCTAATTCGAATAAAGTACTCAGTTTAATTAGAGCAAAGTTGTAATTATTGTGTTCATCTTAGTAGCTACATCAAACTACACATGTGAAACAACATGATTTTATGAGCATATTAGATGGTGTAAGATTCCGAGCAATTGAGCATGTTGTGGATCCACCTATGATTTTATTGGTGAGTGCAATCAAATTGACGTGTCACACACTAGAGAGCGTATATTTAGATGGCAAAACATCATACAAATACAGTTAGACGACGCGTAAACCCCACAAACATGTGAACACCTTAGCTGGTTAATCAAGGCACATAACGAGCATGTTATTAGGATAAGCGTATGTTTTTTTTTTGCGAAATGGACACACTATGTTGGCAAACCAGCACTCTTCAAATATTGTTGGACGTGTAAGGTCACATAGTGGAAAACATTTCAGTTCTACAGCCCAAATTTCAATCTTGGCTAAATTAGGGAACATCTCTAATTAAATTTTTATTTGTAAACTGTAGGTATAATGTACATAGCAGCCAATGAGGTACGGTGCCACACATCTACAAAGTAGTAAATCCATTGCAGTGTAAATTACAATATGCATCATCGGACATGAGATCCGAATGGAACTGTACATGATACGGTATATCTTAGGTCAACCCTTCTCAGTATTATCAATTAATCAGATCCAAGACTGAAATCGTGTTTCCTATGGCCTCGTTCTGGGCATGATCTATGTAATATATTTATGATGAATAATGATGCTAGTTAATAATTAGTTTCGATGCTTCCTCAGATCAAGGAACAGCCATCCGTGCTTCCTGAGATCAAGGAACAGCTATCCGTGCTTCCTGAGATCAGAGAACAGCAACCCATGCATATCGAAATATATGTTACTTTACATAGTTGTTGTGATAGCTTGGAGATACGATTGAGATTAACAAATATATTTTGTAACCTGACGACCGATTCAAACGCAGTACTGCTTTTGATTTCGCACATGAAAATGATTCGAGATCTTTAGGGAGCATCTCTCATTACAGTCAGAGATGTGCAAGTCAACCTCAAGTTTATGATGTTATTGAATATAAACGGACACTATCTTGCAAGCATCTAGTTGTCAGCCTGTAAACTCACAAGGGCTTGTCGTCTGCTGGTACCAACCATCAACGGCCGAGTAACCACTTCCCAGGCCACAACTTAACATCGTTACACCACACTAACAATCTAGTAAATTTAACAGACAAAAGGGCCTGATGATCTGACTTTGATGTAATGATTAATGCATAAGTGTTACCGCGTAGAAACAATCCTACACTAGTACTTCTTTTCTAGAGAAAACACAGATTTAGTAAATGAACTTGTCGAGAATTGTTCATCCCACATGAGGCGTTTCTACGTTAGGATTTCAGATTTCCGTCGGTGATACGGCCGAAACTACCTTCGTTTTCTGAAGTGGTTCATCCATCCCGCCAGAGGCTTTCTTATGTTAGGATATCAAGTTTGGTCCGTGTACAGGTGCCGCTTGGCGGCTATGTTTAGAATTATTCGCACTTCGGCCCACTATGCATGTTTCTAGTCTATGTTACTAGGACACTGTGTTTTGAGTCATAGGTCTAGATACACCCGTTATGTAAAATAGTTTAAAATGTGAAAAAAATTGGATGAACACTCATATATATATTATGTCCCTACACAAAAATTTCGGGAAAAAGACATTTATGTGTGCCTGTATGAAAAAGATAACAAACGTCTCATACAAAGTCATTTTTTACATAGGGTACAAAATTGTCTTTTCCGGTGAAACTATATCGAAATTTCTTGTTTTAATTTTTTTGACATTTCAAATTATGAATATTGCCTAGTGAGTGCATATGCTCCTACGAACGAAAAGACAGTTCCGATGTTACTATCTCTTTATTAGGATGTAGATTCATATTGTGTTGGGATGTGTGATGTTACGATAACATTGCTAATTATTTCATTAGTCTCTATTTTCTTTAATTGCATTGCACATCATTATTTTCATCTATGTGCCATTTATGTTATTAACTATGTTACTCATGCTATAGCTAGTCATTAACTACTTGTCACATAACCAAACTTGTCTTCATATGTGTGATGTTACTAGCTAATTTACTTTTATTTTGATCAGCCTCATTGTGGTGATCATGAATCAGGGATGACAGCCAATAAAGTACGGGACTGTCAACAATGAAAGATCGGTGAAGGACGATACTGCTAGGTACTCCCGTTTTAAATTAAATAACTTTCATTTGAAAAATAATAAATATATCTGAATATATTATAAGTCTATATACATCTACTTTTTGATAAATGTAGGTCACCTAATATGAAACACCTAATATGAACGGAGGGAGTAGATGGTTTAACTACCCGTGAGACTGACACAATTAAGTATACACAACTAGCACTTGTTTGTCAGGAATACTTCCGAGGTCTTCGACGCAAGCAGACCAGATATGTCGATCGTGATATGATACGTAGATGGTTTTGTTATTCGGAAGCCTGCAGGCAACATATTGGTTATAAATGAGCAAGTGACCAGAACGTCATACGCACTAGTAGGTTGTTTATTTGGATTCAAAAACCTGCCGACTGCTTTGCATCGTCTACCGCAGAAAAGACAAAGCTTAATTAGCACTACCATACCTGACCCAATCCTGCAGGAGCATCTCCGGCAACCCCAATAGATTTCTAATAGGCACATGAGAGGGTACTCTATAACTTGGAAAAATAGTGATTGATGATAAATTAGCTTTTTTTTTAGAAAAAAGGCAGTCCCGACCTCTGCATCGACTGATTCATGCGGCTTTTATTAATTTATTGAAAGTTTTTTACATCAAGGTTACATCATGTCACTCAAAGTTGAAACATGTATCAACCATCTAAACACTAGGAGAGACAATCTAAGAATATTTCAGATGTTACCTACCTATGTTGCCTGTATAGATCAGAGATGACACACGAGATCAGAGATCAGAGATCATACGTATTATATGGATTTTATTATTCTCAGAAGCCTGACAACATATATAGCTTAGAAATGAGAAATGAGCAAGTGGCCGGTCAGGAATATGTACTACTCCATCCGTCCCAAAATAATTGTGTTAAGTTTGGCTAAAATTGAATGCATGCATATACGAACATGTCTAGATACATCCACTTTTAGCTAAACTTAAGATAGTTATTTTGAGACATAGTGAGTACGAAGCTTGATTAGGAGCATACCCTCGCGAAATCCTGTAACAGTATCGCCAACATCAACCGAATAGAAATGTGCATTTCTAACAGTCAGTGTTGTTATATAATTGGACAATATAATTTCATGATTAATTCATAACATTAAACAGATGACATCAATTACTAACATATGAAACTCAAACATACTAAATATACCCACAATATGAATAGTAGTAGCTAACGCAAACACCTCCATAGTATACCCACAAAGCGGAAAATTTCATACATACTGATCATTTGTAGATGAAGTAGCCATAAGTACAGTAATGACGTTGGTGACGACAAGGTTGGTGAAGACCGGTCGTAGCTGACGGTGTTGGAGACGGCAACATATAGCACCACCTGACTTGGACGGAAGACGAGAAGACGACACGCAGTCACGCAAGACGCTTCCTAACAACTTCACCCTTTCGTATACAGGATCACAAGAGCCGCTGGTTCCAAAAACATGCACGCCCATTTGCCGGCGGATGCCCACAAGTATAGGGGATCGCTGAAATCTTCGTTGGCAATTGGAACACAAGAATACCAATAAGACTTTGGCAATTGAGACGTCACTCTCAACCACACTGTATATCAATAAACTCACAGCAGAAGTAGTGATAGTAGTAATATGATTCAAGCAAACAAAATAAAACAATAAGCATATTCGATGGCATAAGATTCCGAGCAATTGATCATGATGTGGATCCAGGTATGTTTTTATTGATGAGTGCAATCAAATCGACGTGTCTCACATTAGAGACCGTAGATTTAGATGGCAAAAACATCATACAAGTACAGTTACACGACGTGTAAAACCAACCCATTATCTAACAACGTACCCCACAAACGGGTGAGCACCTAGCTGGTTAATCAAGGCACATAACGAGCCTGTTAGGATACGCGTATGTTGGCAAACCAGCACTCTTCAAAATATTGTTGGACGCGTAATGTCACATAGTAGAAAACATTTCAGTTCTCCCCCTATAAACATTTCAGTTCTACAGTCCAAATTTCAATCGGCTAAATTAGGGATACATCTATGTGACTACTCTTATTTAAATTTGTATTTCTATTTAACTTCTGGTTATATTTCCATGGAGGTTCACCTCGTACTGATCGTATCAGGTTTGTTGAGGTAAACTATTAAACTGTAGATATAATGTATACGTACCAGCCATTGAGGTGCCACATCTACAAAGTAGTAAATCGATTGCAGTGGAAATTACAATATGCAACCTTTGCATCATCATCGGACCTGAGATCCAAATGGAACTGTACATGATACGGTATATCTTAGGTCAACCCTTCTCAGTATCAATTCATCAGATCCAAGACTAAAATCATGTTTCCTAGTGGCCTCGTTCTGGGCATGATGTATATAATAAATTTATGATGAATGACTGTGCTACTTAATAATTAGTTTTGATGCTTCCTGTGATTAAGTAACAGCTAAACGTGCTTCCTGAGATCAGAGAACAGCTAGCCATATTGAAATATATGTTACTTTACATAGCTGTTGTGATAGCTTGGAGATACGATTTTTTTTTTTTGCGGGTAGCTTGGAGATACGATTGAGATATATTTGGTAACCTGATGACCGATTCAAACGCAGTACTGGCTTTGCTTTCACACATGAAAATGATTCTAGATCTAAATATATGTTACTTTACATATCTGTTGTGATAACTTGGAGATACGACTGAGATTAACAAATATATTTGGTAACCTGATGACCGATTCAAACGCAGTACTGGCTTTGCTTTCACACATGAAAATGATTCTAGATCTTTGGGGAGCATCTCTCATTACTGTCAGAGATGTGCAAGTCAACCTACAAGTTCATTATGTTATTGAATATAAACGGACACTATCTTGCAAGCATCTACTCCCTCCGTTCCAAATTAATTGACTTCTATTTGCCCACATATGTGTATGTCATATGGGCAAATAGAAGTCAATTAATTTGGAACGGAGCGAGTAGTTCTCAGCCTGTACACTCACAAGGGCTTGTCGTCTGCTGGTACCAACCATCAACGGCCGGGTAACCACTTCCCAGGCTGCAACTGAACATAGTTACGCATCATTAACAATCCAGTAAATTTAATGGGCAAAAGGGTCTGATGATCAAACTTTGATGTAATAATGAATGCACAAGTTTTACCGTGTAGAAACAATGCGACATTGGTACTTATTTTTCTAGAGAAAACACGTATTTGGTAAATGAACTTGTCGAGAATGTCACGAATCTGAAAAGCGGATCACCAAGTTGTCAGGTGCGAGCATTTTGGTCACTCTGTGACGGCAGCCATGAGTTTGCATATGTGGCATGTTTTTTTGTTGCAAATCACCCCTTAAATTTGAGTTGCGAAATGTGAAAAGCGGGTCATAAATTTGCCACGCGCGAGAGTTTTGGTCACTCCACATGACGGTAGCCGTGAATTTGCATGTGTGGCAAACTGTTTTTTACAAATCTCCCTAATTTTTTTTCTTACAATTCCCTCCTAAAAGACAAACAAAAAATAGTTAAAAGAATCTAGCAATACCGTGACCAAACCGCACACTCTCGTAAAGTTTATGTACTAAACCTCTGGTTTTTATTTTTCCTATAAAGTTGGACCAACTTTATGGAAAGAACATTAACATACGTAACACCAAATTAGCATCACGAAATGCCCATCCCATGTGAGGCGTTTCTACGTTAGGATTTCAGATTTCCACCAGCGATACGGCTGAACCACTGTCGTTTCCTCAAGTGCAGTCGGTGGTTCATCCATTCCGCAGGAGGCATTCTAACGTTATGATGTCAGATTTGGTGCTCCTTAAGTAGTGTAGAGGTGCCCCTTGGCGGCTATGTGTAGATTTATTCGCACTTGGGCTCGGTAGCTTTGTTGCAAGATTTTTCTTACACTTCTCCTTGTTTTTTGTTCTTGCCTTGCCTCTTTGGCGCCAGCATTCATAAATTGGTTATTTTCGTCTTTTTTGGTCTTCGCTTTCAAAATGATAGCAACTGCGAATTTGTTGTTTTGCATGCTTCTTTTGTTTATTTTTTGCGTTTACATTTTTGTCTTTGGCCTTTTTCCGTGCCGTCGTTTAGTCCTGTGTTTTCCGTTACTCTGCTACTACATCATCCTATAAACTATGTCAAAATCCTACTCTGCTGCACGACGTGTCCATACAAAGACAGCCGGCCTAGCTACTTCATCCAACAATGATCTATATAAGGACGATTGCCCATTGCTCATTACACCACACACATTTCACTTTGAGACATCTATAGCTTGCTCCTCCCTCCTAACTGTGTAGAGGCTCACGACACCAGCATGTGGAAGCTGACGACCGGCGAGGGCGGGGGACCGTGGCTGCAGTCCAAGAACGGCTTCCTTGGCCGGCAGGTGTGGCACTACGACCGCGACGCCGGCACGCCGGAGGAGCGCGCTGAGGTCGAGAGGCTGCGCGACGACTTCACCAAGCACCGCTTCGAGAGGAAGGCGTCTCAGGATCTCCTCCTGCGCTTGCAGGTACGTAATGTTTGCAAAACATAATTGTCTCTCTCGGTCTATATGTGCGGCCCCGTTCTAGCTTCTTGTACTCCTTAGGTTCACTAATATATATGTGGGTTAACTGAGAAACATTCATATCGCCAGATATACATGAATGATTTATGTTTTGCATCTCAAAATGTGTATATGTTTTTCCATCGCTTGTCAAATTGAAAGCTTGGAAACGTGTTTGTCATACAATTTTAGAAACTTCATCTAATATTCTAATATATACTATTGAACCTTACGGTGCACATTATTTACTGCAGTACGCAAAGCTAAACCCTCTGGTCAATATTCCTACACTGAAGCCTGAAAAGAGTACAGAAGTCACTGAAGAACTCATAACTAATTCTTTGAAGCGAGCTCTATATCAATATTCCAGTCTTCAAGCAGATGATGGACATTGGCCCGGTGATTACAGTGGAATCTTGTTCATTATGCCTATTATTGTAAGTATTGTTTTCACAAAACTATGATGCAATTGAAGTATGAATGAATGCTTGATTATTTCTAGCATACGCAAAATATGATTTGGTTGCAAAAATCCCAGATTTAGTTGTGTTACTATAGAGCTAATGAATCAATACATGTCTTTTAGCATTCAACCATCGTGATGCAATTGGTAATAGTATGATTAGTTGCTTATTTCTCACGACAGTTTGTAAAGATATAGGAGACGCATGCACAAAAACTAGTCTAGTGGAGGTTACAGTCAAACAAGGAGGACTATGTTTAATATAAACTAGACTAGTGCCGCTCGTCCAGAGAAGCCGGCAGTTGTTCTATATTAATACATACAGCGCTCATGTATATGGATCTGAAAAAAAAACCGATAGCTGATGCTGCTCGGAGTTGCCCATGTCGACCCAGCTACCATGCGGGACCCCTTAGCATCAGGAAAATTATCAGTTACTATCTTAATCTTGCAGGTATTTTCATTATATGTTACCGGATCACTTAACACGGTATTATCACCGGAACATCAGCGAGAGATATGCCGCTACATTTACAATCAACAGGCATGGACTAAATTCTACCAATTAATTTCAAGTTGGCAGTGTGAATGTTTTTCTTTTCTTATGTTATTTTATAATATGGGCAGAACGAGGATGGAGGATGGGGAAAACAAGTTCTGGGGCCAAGTACCATGTTTGGGACATGTACGAGTTATGCATCCTTAGTGCTTCTTGGCGAGAAGCTAAATGGTGATCAGGATGCATTGTCTAAAGCGAGACACTGGATCATATCTCATGGAAGTGCAACCGCAATGCCACAGTGGGGAAAAGTGTGGCTCTCGGTATGTGAAAGGCACATGAGATGATGCTCCTTGTTTTTAATTTGCAATAATGTGATAACCAAATTCTACAAAAAAAATACTATGATTTCATGTCTAAGCTAAGGTTAACGTAAGCAACGCATGTATGTCATCCCAGATAATTGGAGTATACGAATGGTCAGGAAATCATCCGATTATACCTGAACTGTGGTTGGTGCCGGATTTTCTTCCAATTTTTCCAGGTACCTGTTTTCATGGATCACCATATAACTACCAAGAATAAATTAATTACAGAATATGTAATCTTTGACAATTTGTTATTTAGCTGAGCTATCTTTTATAAATCATTGTGAAATAATCCTTCCTATGCAGGTCGATTTTGGTGTTTTACCCGGCTGGTATACATATCAATGGCGTACCTTTATGGAAAGAAATTTGTTGGGCCCCTAACTCCAACAATACTATCACTTCGTGAGGACCTCTATAGTATACCGTACGAGCAGATTAATTGGGATGAGGCTCGTGATTCTTGTGCCAAGGTCTGTCAACTGGTTGTTATATCTCCAACTTTGATTGTATTTGTTAATTTATCATTGTAGCAGGCCACAGCAAAAGTCTATGCACACAGCCATTTCTGGTTCAGCTTATAACAATCATAGTTTTACAGTTCATAGATCACTAAAAGTGGATACACAACATGATACATCCCATTCAGAAGCTATCAAAACAGGTGTGACGTATATCTAGCATGTTTCGTACAAAAGTTGAGATTTTTTACTTAGGTGCACTTGATCAGGAGTCAATTAGTAAAAGTGTATGCTCGGACTTCAGATCATGCACAAACATGAGAAAAATATTTTATTCCCACTCAAAACTAGCCAAAACACAATATACTGTTTCATAGTTGGGGTCTATCTGTGATTAATGCGTGTAAATTCTCTTCCAAAGAGGACCATTGAAGCTTAAAAGTATGTATTATGTTCTTTATCTCGCTGTATAATATCGGTATCACCACCCTACCAACATACAGATGGACTCTGGTTCACAAATCGGCAAGAGAAGCCCCACAGTTTGCCACAAAAACTCACTCAAATCAATATTGACCTGATTTCAATTTATAAGAAATAATTAGAGTCATGCTACATTGACTAGGTAAATCTCTAGAAAGAGATATCAAGATTGAGAATGTTTGTTTGGTTAATATTTTTTATGTTGTTACAGGAGGATCTTATCTATCCACGTTCACACGCGCAAAATCTTATATTTAGTTGCTTGAACAATGTTGTGGAGCCAATTTTGAATTGCTGGCCAGCAAACAAGCTTAGAGAGAGAGCTTTGAGTAATATCATGAAACATATCCATTATGATGATGAAGCAACAAATTATGTTAGCATTTGTCCTATTAATAAGGTGAAATAATTTTTAATGTAATTTGCATTTTTATTTTACTAACAATTTACGTTAAGTTATAACTTTTTTTGTATTTAGGCATTGAATATGATTTGTTGTTGGATAGAAGACCCGCACTCGGATGCATTTAAACGTCATCTTCCGAGGTTTTTTGATTATTTGTGGCTTTCGGAAGATGGAATGAAGGCGCAGGTCGGTATAACTTTACAATTATCTATCATCAGTGGTCAATCTAAATGTCTATGAAAGTTTCCTAACTTCTAAGCTATCCAATGAACAGATCTTTGGTGCCTCAGTTAAAGTGTTAAAACCACTAGGCTTATGAATATTTTTTGTTGATCTCCAATTAAGACTCATCCAATAGGCAAGATTTTATGATGCAAAAGTATGACCGCTAACAATTTGTGATCAACAACGTATGCCTAGTTTTATTAGCTGGGTGGTTGAAATCCCGAACTAACTAGAAGACGTATTCTTAAAAAATTAAAACCATACATTTTCTCCTTTTTATTTACTTCTTTCATATGGAAAATATATGGACATCTATGTCTATTTAATTCCCATTTGCTTAATAGAACAATTAGTTTTTGAAAACATTTAAGGAGTTATTTCAAATGGAAACTTTGACGGAGTCAACTGGAATATGATTATTCAGGTATATGATGGTTGCCATAGTTGGGAGATATCATTCATAATTCAATCCTACTACTCCACGGATCTTATTGCTCAGTTTGGCCCAACTCTACAAAAAGCTCACGAGTTTCTGAAAAACTCACAGGTTTGTTGTTTCTCGAGCTATATAAAATGTTCCAGAACAAGTATACGAACAAGTATACGGTACATGCATTTTTAATCGTGCTAACATGTCTTTCTTATATTTGAAGATTCTTAGCAACCATCCAAATTATGAAAGCTTTTATCGCCATAGATCAAAAGGTTCATGGACTCTTTCAAGTGTAGACAATGGTTGGTCTGTGTCTGATTGTACCGCAGAAGCTGTTAAGGTTAAGCATAATAAACTTGTGAATCTATTCCTTGAGTCCTTGAATTTGATATATAATGACTTTTGTTTGTACCATACAATTAAATGTTTGCCTAATACAAGCAAAGTTCTAATGGTTTTAACAACATTTCATCCAGGCATTGCTCTTATTATCAAAGATATCACCTGATGTTGTCGGAGACCATATTAAACAAGATAGGTTGTATGATGCCATCGACTGCATCATGTCGTTCATGGTATGAACCTTTAAGATAAATCAATCATCACATATCACTATAGTCAACATACATGTATTCTAAGAAAAATATATGGATACACGAGCTAATACATATGAGCAAATTTAGCTATTTCATCTAGTTAAACAATACCAATAGTGATATGTTATATTGTGCATTGCTAGCTTACTGTAATCAATCACTGTAATACCACTCTTAACTTAATTTAATCAGAATATATTTAGTATAAGAAAACGATAAGTTAGTCTTCAACCATTACTATTACTATACAAACATCATCAAACTAATAACATGTTCTCTTTTCATATTTCTTATTATGTTGAAGAATAAGGATGGCACCTTTTCGACGTATGAATGTAAACGGACATTCTCCTTTCTAGAGGTAAATAACGATATTTTCTAATTTCAAGAATTTAAATAATTGAATTTATTTATCAGTTTATATTCTTTTGGTCTTTAAATGACCATGATTGAGAGATGAACACCAATGGTTGGTTATGGGAGAAGAACAGAAATTAGCATCCATGCAAATTTGAATCTAGTTTGTACATCCATAATCAATTTGTCATAGCTTCAAACATGTTACTTCTGAATAAATTAACCACCCTAGAACGTGTCCAGATCGGTCAAAAAGAGGTTAACTGCAATATTATTTCGTTGTTTCTCCTGTCGTATTACACTTTCACGGTTATTTTTACCTTTAACTTTGGGGAAAACAAAGTCATTAATGTGAGGTATTGTCAGTAGTTATGTTATTCTCTTTCCTATCCAAAAACTTCTAACTTGTTCCTTTGTAACATTGAAGTTCCGATCACCACCCCCCCCCACCCCCCCCCCCCCCCCCCCCTTGACAAAGTTTATTTTTGGCAATCCAGGTTCTCAATCCTTCTGAGAGTTTTCGCAACATTGTCGCCGACTATCCGTAAGCTACCTAAAATCCTTCTTACTTGACAAGAAACTTTTATTATATATTCATTTCGGTGAACTGACTCATTTTACATGAAAAACTGGTAGTTCTGTTGAATGTACATCATCGGTGCTAGATGCTCTCATACTATTCAAAGAGATGTATCCACATTATCGAACAAGAGAAATAGAAAAATGTATTCAAGATGCTGCATTATTTCTTGAGAAAACTCAAAAGAGTGATGGTTCGTGGTAAGTAATTTGTATGTGCCAATTACTTTTAACACCTAATTTGGAATTTTCATGAATCATTTATTTTTATCTTGCAGGTACGGCTCTTGGGGTATATGTTTCACTTATGGAACCATGTTTGCGGTAAGGGGATTGGTTGCTGCTGGAAGAACTTATGATAATAGTTATGCCATCAGGAAAGCATGCAACTTTATGTTATCGAAACAACAAAGTACGGGTGGATGGGGTGAAAGCTATCTTTCAAGTGAAACTGAGGTAATGAATGTCTTTGCTTTTCTTGCAAGAAGTGTTAATTTTCCTGAAGACCTTTCTTCATCCGCCAAGTTTCATGATTGTTAGTTCTTAGCTAGCTATCTAATTGATGCCTACGAGTATTGTTGGTGGTTGATAGCCATTTGTATAAGTAAAGTGCAAATGTATGATGATCAATAATAAATTGGTTGATTATATAAATAGTACAAATTTTAATATGATAGATAGATAGACTTGTAATATATAATAATTTTTTTGATGCATAACTGGAAGCAAATACTGCATACAAAATTATATAATTGAAGGTGTAGCGGATTTTTAAAGATAAACACAATATCGAGCCAAAGGATTTACACACACCTTGGGATCCAATGTTGTTAATGTATCGCTGAACCCTCACTTAGTTAACTCAATGCACCCGACTAATATACTAATTATGTTGAAATACCGAATCAAACCACTTTGGTAATAAGACCTAAATATACCTTCTGTTCTAGGCTCCCCCACTCTCACATATGCTATTAGCTGAAAACTTGGGAACTAATTTCTCATCATGCATGGTGGCACTCCCCCATCAATCCACGGTGATCTTCTCTGAGCCGATAAATGTGAAGTAACATGCAATGGACATTCTCACAATTTTATGAGAGAACTACACCACTAGAACAAAATCAAACCATAGTTTAATTTAAATCGCAATGAGAATCAACAACTGGTGTTCTTTCATGTCGTCAAAAACAATATGATGACCTACTCACAATCCCCCCATATGACCATGAGAGGGGTCATAAGGATAAGAATTATGATATGAAAGTACATTAGCCATAAACGCCACGCCCCAGTTAACACCCCATAGAATATGCAATATTGGATAGAGATGGATAAGGTTTTGTCAAGGAATAGATGTTGATGCATAGAAATAAGATCCCTAGATGAAATAGTAGTAAGGTTCAAAAAAAACATGAAATAATAGAGAGAACATACACCTCATCGAGATAAATAACTCCTAGGACCCTCTTATGTTTTAACACGTCCACCTGCAATGAAGACTTACTCCACACAGGAAGTGTTCTTCTTAAAAAAAGTAGAGCCACAAATACCACCCATGAGGGTTAACTTTTTTGGTTACTTCATCAATGAAGCTAAATTTAAATCAACATTTTACAATATCGTTATCAAATCTATTCTACCAGCAGTGTAAAAAATAGATTTCATTTATTTTTCAAGAGTACATCATTTTATTATAGTTTCGAATACAATTTTCTACAGGATTATGTCGATAGCGGTAATGCCAATGCCGTGAACACTTCGTTTGCAATGTTGGCTTTAATATATGCTCGACAGGTTTGTTAATTTTCCTCAAAGATGTAGTAAATTTAAATTTGATGAAGATGCTATCAAAACATGTCATAACTCTGAAACCATTGAGTTATCTAACAGTAAACTTTAACATTTCTTTTCTAAATAGGTTGAACGGGATCCTAAGCCACTATATAGTGCAGCAAGACTATTGATCAACATGCAACTAGAAACGGGTGAATTCCCTCAACAGGTAACTTTATTTTTACCCAATAGTTTCTTAAATAGACAGTTACATTATCCTGAAAAGTAAATTTTTGATGACAACTACACCACAGAAAACACACCTAACAAAATTTAAGCAACGTATGTGGCAGCAACAAAACTGTGTGGCAAAGAAATTCTAGAAACTATATGCATTCAATCATTAGCGAATTTTGCAATTAGATTGAAAAACGTGCATTGTCTTACAATTTTGCACTAGTTTAATTGACCATGTTATGCCCGATTTAATTATATAACTAAAAAATAAATTTTAAGCTCCCTCCACCTTCATTATTTTCATTCTACTTTGATACCAGGAACATATGGGATGCTTTAACTCCTCATTCTACTTCAACTACGCCAACTACCGCAACTTATACCCCATTATGGCTCTTGGGGAGCTTCGTCGTCGACTTCTTGCGCTCAGTAACTGATATGGATACTAAACGTCATTGTACACATGATACAAAGGTCCAAGATGGTTTGTAAGCAAGAGAAATGGTGCTCCCAAAACATGTTATAATGTTTGCGAATTAACATGGATTCACCAATGATATTATCATGTAACTTCAAGCTTTACTTACTAGCCATGAATGTTTCACCCTCCCTATTACAAAGACACCTTGGGTGTGGCATGATCTGGGGAACATTGACTCCGAATATAATAATTCATAATTACACCCCGGGGCACAGTGGGTCAGAAAATCATTTATAGACATGGTAGCGGGGTGCATTGATAAGAAAGGACACTGGCAGATAAACGTTGTTGTTGTTCACAATTGTCAGTGCATCATCACACGTTGTGGTACACATTATCCGGCAAAAGGTCCATAAGAAATTAAATCCGGGCCAGATTGAGGAAATCAAATATTCCAAATGGTTAGCATAGCCAATCATCCTTAGAATGGAGAGTGGGAAAGCTCCATGCCATAAATCAGATTTTTGGGGTCTACGTGCAGCGTGTTGAAACGCAGACACCAAGGATGCGAGGTACCCGCCCCCCTTTGTTTATTCGGCAAAGGGCGCAACTCGAACCGGGCAGTCCAATACACCATGCACAAAAGTCATAAGTTTTTACCAAGGTTAAGGCCGCCTCGAGGCGTCACACCTTACATCCTACATGTCTGATTATATGGATGTAGCTTACGATTACAATGATGGACACCCTTTTGGAGACTTGTCACATTAGGAGGAGCAAGCTTGTCGGCAACGAACTCGCTCCACTCTAAGATTAGGGATTAAAATAGACTCCCTAATCCCTCCCTATTCGCTTCCTAACTAATATCCTTTTATCTTTGACCTAGGGCTCCACTAGATCTAGAGTGTGATTCGCCCTCTCCCTCTGCGACAGCCTTTGCCCTCCTTTTATACCACGAGGGGAACCACATGGGCGGTTTCACACGTGGTGCATGTGAATGATGCGATGTGGTGGCTTACTAAACGTTGCATGAAAAGGCGCACGGGGGGTATTGACATGATTTTTTTCGAAATATAAAGGTGACTACAAAATATGAGGGAATGATAAAATAATGAAATATATCTTTTAAAAAGCGGATTGGCCTAAAATGGGTAAAATTGTTCAGCGCAAAAATGGTCGATAGTAATTGGTAAATTAATGATATTAATACACTCCCCTTATCGAAAGTAAAACCATCAAGCGGAGCAAATGCTTGCGTAGGCGACCCTCACAAAATATAATGATTCATATGTAATGGACGGGAGCCCTATAACCACGCACACACCCAGCGCATGCATGCACGTGCTTTCACTATTTTCCTTTTTTCTCTATATCTAGAAAATTTTAACACGAGTAGTTTTTATTTTCTGTTTCTTGATAAATATATGGATCATTGTCTGAACATATGACTATTTCTTAGAAAAATGCTGATTTTCGAAAATTATATTTCTGAAGTTTTGTAAAGAAAAGGATAATTTGAGAATCGTTCAGATTTTCAAAAATATTTGTTTTGGAAACAGATCAGATTTTAAAAATATTCCTTGTTGAAAAATGTTCAGTATGAAAATGATTTTAATAATGAAAAATATTCATTTTTCAAAATGCTTTAGCTTGGATCGGATTTGAAAAATATTCATATTTAAAACATGTCCGTGTTTCAAATAAATCTAATGTGTCCACTATTTATAAATATATTCAAGGTTCGGAAAAAAAAAGATGTCCCCCTGTTTGATCGAGTTTGATGGAAAAAAATGTAACACATGAGGCAAAATTTTAATTTTCTGTTTCTTGATAAATATATGAATCATTGTTTGAACATATGACTATTTCTTAGAAAAATGGTTCACATTTAATTCTCCATTATATATTTCTAACCTTGATAATTGGCTCGCCAACAAGTCGACAAAACAAGCATATGCCTATCACGTCAGAACAGCCTATGCTGGAGTGTGCTGACTTATACAGAGCCGATTTGATGGTGTCGGCTACTGACACCGGATATGAGTCTAGCCGGGGCACCGATCGGAGGAAATCTATTGTTTCTTATTTGCAGGACCCGTTATCAGAAGGCAGGTAAAGTTTTTCTACGGATAGACCTCAAGTTCACCCTTATCAATGAAGTTCTATATTGCCGACACACATATAGATAACTAGATCACAAACCCAAGTTTTGATTCTGTTATCTTAGTTGTAGTAATAACGAACTAGTGCTGGAAAATATACATGTCCAAACATTGCTCGAATTTAATGAGAGGCTGGCCATGAATTTCTTGAACCATAAATTACACATCCCAGTTGGTTCCTGTAGGGTGGCCGTATTTGCCAGTCACATGCCTCCTACGGATGGTTCAGCAAAGCATCTGCGACGGATTTCTTGAACCGACTTGTACCAGCAAAACTTTGTACATAGATCACAGATAACAGCTTGTAGATTCATGGTACCCTTAAATGAATAAGAGCCATCCAATTTCATCCATCCAACGGACCGGAAGAAGTCATACTACTGATAAAAAGATGACTATCATAAGTCATACTAGTGCCAAAATCGGTACCGCATCCGGCCCAAGATCGTAGATGGCCCCGGCCCAAACAAAATAACCCTTACGCGCGGTTGGTTCTGGTTTCCGAACATCAGCGACCGGCTAAGATGTACTCGTCCGGCGAGACGGCCACGCTAGGGTCCGCGCCGGCCACACCATCATGCCGACGTCCATGCCCGGCGAGACCGCCATGCCCGCGCCCTGCAACACGTACCTGCTCGTCGCCGTCTGGTCCGATCTTGGGTGGTCGTTCCCGCGGGTTCACATCTCTGGCTCTCAGTCGGGGCCGCCGTATATAAGCATCTTTGAGGACGAACAGACTAAGACTTGAGAGAGAGAGAGAGAGAGGTTGTGTAGTCCAGACGGCGGGTCTGGTGACGGCCGAGCAAGACACAGAGTCCACGGACGCGGCCAGCAAAGTTTGTTGAACACGAAGACTCTGAACGATAGCTGTGTTCACAACCGAGCGAGGCTCAGACTCGCCGGACGCTTCTAAGCAATTCCGCTGAACACCGAGAGTCAGCTCGCCAGTGGTGGTCACGCCTCACGGGATGGGCATCTTGGTGTTGTCGTGCTTGGACGTGGCAATCTTGCAGAGCGCGGATGTGGGCATGGTGGTCTGGCGGCTAGGAGCGGACGCTTGCGTGGCCGTCTCGCCGGAGCTGGATGGCGCGGATGTGGGCATGGTGGTCTGGCGGCCGGTCGTGGACGCTGTCGTGGCCGTATCGCCGGAGCTGGATGACGCGGATGTGCGCATGGTGGTCTGGCGGCCGGCCGTAGACGCTGTCGTGGCCATCTCGCCGGAGCTGGAAGGCGCACATGGCAGACGACGAGAGTCCTCGTCAGATGTGGGCATGGTGGTCTGGCGGCTAGGAGCGGACGCTTGCGTGGCCGTCTCGCCGGAGCTGGATGGCGCGGATGTGGGAATGGTGGTCTGGCGACGGGCGTGGACTCTGCCGTGGTCGTATCGCCGGAGCTGGATGACGCGGATGTGCGCATGGTGGTCTCACGGCCGGGCGTGAACGTTGTCTCGTGGCCATCTCGCCGGAGCTGGAAGGCGCACATGGCAAACGACGAGTCCTCGTAATGGGGAACAAATAGCCTCCTCAGCTCCGGCGACGTCGGGAAGTTGCTTATATCGCCGACGGTGATCAGCTCTGAGTGACGACGAAGAGAGCGCCCTGGCCGGAGCAATCGATCTTTGGCCGACCTTCATCGCTCTTGACTTCTTTCCGAGACAGTTGGCCAGACGGTAAAAGGCCACCAGAGCCTTGGCACTCGCCACCTTCAGCCAGGCCACATCGAAGAAGTCATCTACGATGCCGGACTCGGGAGAGAAAGAACCAGTGCGCTCATGTTTTTTCCGTGAATCATAGTTGATGGGCCTGTTGGGTCTAATCTCGGACGCATCTAAACCGTCGAATCAAATCATACTAGTCTCTCTACAGGACTAGTAAAAGGTACCGTAAAAGACGCCTTTATGAAAGTTGGTGGGAGTAAAATAGCTTCTATTGCTGATGGAGCTGGTTTTCTGCGCATTGAATCCGAGCTAATTCTTCCTCCGGTAATCTTGTTCAGCACCAGAGTGTAGGACAAGAAAGATACAGTGAACAAAACCATATCTCCAGTTGACAGATACATGTTGTTGTTGTTGGCTGGCTGGCTATATGATCAGCACTGTAACGAAGATCAAATGAATGATTAAAATTTGTACGCTAGCTAGAGCTCCATATTTTTTTGCAAGATCGAGAACATATTTAGACGACCAAGTTACTACGGAAAACAATGAAAAATCCTAGCATTTCACTATGCATAACTAGTGTGGAACTGAAATATATTTCACTCCACTAAACTGAAGGAGGTAACAAATCGTGTGGATACCTGAATACCAAGTTCGAATGATTCCTTCTTCGCAAGACTTGCCTCAGGCAGGATTGATTGTGAGTGCACAAGTGTTGAAGGGCCTCGTATTTATAGAACAAATTAGTGAACCAGTCAGCCGAAGGATAGTTAATATGTTGGGTTATATATATGTTTGTATGTGTAATTTGTATTATATATGAGGGTCAAGATGTAAAAGGAAACCACTGTAAATAAAGGAAAGAAGAAGAACGGGATTGGGGAAGATTCTCCACCCTTCCAGACTTACAGCTTACTGCCTCCGACCCAAAATCTGTGAGTTTGAGTTAATCTTTGTGTGATTCCAACATGGTATCAGAGCATTCGGTCCGGGGGAAGTGTTCTTGAGTCGGATTCGATCTGATTCTTGTGGTGTTTTCCGGGATTTGGAGGTCGTCGTGGTAGGGGTCGCCTTTGTGCGCCGCCGCCGTCTTCATCAAGGTCGCCATCATTCTCGTGTTGTGCAGTACCGCCGGTGTGCCGTGTCAACGTTGCCGTCGTGTTGGGCAAAGTCGCCTCTGTGCTGCCTCGTTTGCCGTCATCGTGTGTGCCGCTCTCAAGCCGTTGGAGCTGCTCTCAACCTGGCCGTGTCCATCCCAGGTACAATCTGTTCAGTTTGGAGTCTTGCGGTGTATTGAATCCTCTTATCTGTGGTAATCCGGTGGAGACCTGTCTTGGATTATTGTGCGTGCTGAATCTAGTGTGAAGCATTACTAGTTGTTCAGTTTTTTTGGAAAAACAGTGGACATGGGAGAACCTAGTAAGGATTCCAGTATTGAGAAATTGTGTGAGACCATGCAGCGCATACTAGCTCAGTTAATGGACCAGTCAAATACAAAATCAAGCAGTATGTCAGATGTGTTGAAGATTAGAATGGAACAAAATCCGGTTAAATTATCTGGTCCAGGTGATTATTTCAGCTGGGCACGCAATGCCACTTTGATTCTTGGAGCACATGGTCTACAAAATTTTCTAGAAGAAGATGGGGAGAAACCAGGGGACATTTCACAAGATCTGTGGGAACAAAATAAAAAGCGTGTTATGGTCTGGCTGCTTGGTTCTATGGAAAAAACAGTCAGAGAGCAAGTTGAGAACCTTCAGACTGCAGCTGAAGTGTGGAAATATATTGAGAAGCAGTTCTCAGGGAAATCCAATAAAATGCAAGTCTCTAGAATTTTGCAGGAAATGAGACATATCAGGCAGGGACAAATGTCAGTGACTGAGTTTGCGGGAGAGCTAAAGAAACTTTACAGGGATTTGGAGTTCTTCAGACCATTTAAACCACATGATCCAAGGGATTTTCCTTTGCTTCAAGAATGGTTTGAACCAATACTTGTGCAGACCTTTCTTGATGGTCTGAATCCAGAGTTCCACTTGCGCTCACAACTGATATTGGCGATGCCGAATTGGCCTACTTTGGAGGAGACTGTCGCAAGTATTTTGGAGGAAGAAACTCGTATGTCTAATAAACGTACAACAGAGCAAGTAAATGGAGGTGCACAAGTTGTCTTGTCGTCAGTTTCTCATCTACAGCCTACTAGCGTCTGTAACAATGATCAAGCAAACACCATGAACTTTGACTACAAACGAAGGAAAAGAGTGGTATGTGACCACTGTAATATGTCCGGTCATGTTAAGGAAAAATGTTTTGATCTAGTGGGATATCCTCCTGGCATGCAGCAGAAGCAACGAAACCATTCCAATGCTGGTAACATTGGTGAGAAGAAACAAGGAAAAATTCACCTCACATCTGTTGAAGGAGAGTCGTCTGCTATAGCTGCGCATGCATTAGAGGAATTCAAGGCAAAGTTAATGACTGTTTCGACTGAACGATCAAGTGAAGCCTCTAACTCTCACGGTGCAGAAGGTGGGAATTGTATGCCCCCTCACTGGATCATTGATTCGGGGGCAACAAATCATATGACCGGCTCATCTAAAAATTTCTCATCGTACACACCACGTTCAGGGAAGGAAAGAGTCCGTATTGCTGATGGATCTTCCGCCCCAATAATGGGCAGTGGGACAATTAGTTGTACTCCTTCTATGTCTTTGAGCCATGTTTTACATGTTCCCAAATTTCCTGTGGATCTATTGTCGGTTAGCTCAATTACAAAGACACTGAATTGTGGAGCTTGGTTTGAACCCACATCATGTTTGTTTCAGGATCTGGAGTCTGGAAGAATTCTTGGGACTGGGACTGAACATGAAGGTTTATACTACCTCGACAACACTTCAACTCCACTAGCATTTAGTACGAAGGATGTTTCAACTGCAGATGAGTTATTACTACTTCACTATAGATTGGGGCATCCTTCTTTCCAGTCTTTAAGTCGTATGTTTCCAGAATATTTTGACGCATGCCGTAAAGAGGAACTTGTCTGTGATGTGTGTGAGTTGGCTAAGCACACACGAACTAATTATCTTAGTAGTTGTGAGAGAAGTAAAATTCCTTTTGAAGTGGTGCATTCAGATGTTTGGGGTCCTTCAAATGTAACCTCCTTACTAGGAGAGCGTTGGTATGTAACCTTCATCGATGGGTTTAGTAGATGTACTTGGTTATATCTACTTAAGCATAAATCAGAAGTACTCTCTGCCTTTAAGAATTTTTACACCCTGGTGTGTAACCAGTACAATGCAAGTGTCAAAATATTTAGATCGGATAATGGAACTGAGTATGTCAACAGGAATTTTAATGATTTCATGTCATCTCATGGTATTATACATCAAACAACATGTGTGAACACAGCTGAGCAGAATGGAGTTGCTGAGCGGAAGAACCGACACTTGCTAGAGGTTGCACGTTCCCTTATGTTTATGATGAATGTACCAAAGTTCTTGTGGGGAGAAGCTGTTAAGACAGCAGCATACTTAATAAATCGTATGCCATCACGAGTTTTAAATTATAAAACACCTATTGAATGTTTGAGTGGTACTAATTCCTTTATTGTACCTCCCAAAGTTTTTGGCTGCACCTGCTTTGTTCATGATTACAGGAATTCAGTGAAGAAGCTTGATCCACGAGCTGTCAGATGTATTTTCGTGGGTTATTCTCCAACTCAAAAAGGATACCGTTGTTGGAGCCCTACGGAAAGGAAATTCTTTGTCAGTATGGACGTGACATTTCATGAGAAGGAGCCTTTCTATTCCATAAAAGGAAGTGATGTACTTGGTGCTGGTAGAAAGGGGGAGATGCCAAGTAAAGGATCTGCTCCTGAAAGCTCGGTATTAGTTCCTGTGATCAATACACCACAGTCAGATGGTGGAATCAATGGTGATGGCAATACAAATTTAGAAGAATATGGCAATGAATCTAACGAACATGAGGTATGTGATAATTCTTTGCCAGATCAATTGATAGAACCTGGTATATCTGATGCCATTTCTCCTCCACGTTCTGGTGCATCACCGGGTGAACCAACACATAATAACATAGGTGAAGAACGCAATACTTCAGCCTCACGTGACTCTTTTCCACCTATAGAGCCTGTCATTGGTTCAACAGAAGGTACTGAAATCCCCATGACATCTCTTAATAATTCAGAGGCTGAAAACCCTATTGCATTACGAAAGCCCGTTAGACGTACAAATGTTCCGGCACGTCTTAAGGACTGTGTGGGTTATAAACATGATATTGCTAAGTTTATCACTTATGATAAGTGTAGCCCGTTATTCAAAGGATTTATTGCATCTCTCGACTCCACGTCCATTCCAAAAAATTGGGGAGATGCAATGGAAGATCCCAAATGGAAGGGAGCTATGCTAGAAGAAATGAATGCCTTGGAAAAGAACAAAACATGGGAGTTGGTAAAATTGCCACCTGGCAAGAAGCCAGTAGGATGCAAATGGGTATATACTGTCAAACACAATCCTGAAGGTAAAGTAGAACGATATAAGGCCCGGTTAGTTGCTAAGGGATATACACAGACTTATGGGATCGACTACGAAGAAACATTTTCTCCAGTGGCCAAGATGAATACTATACGGGCAATAATATCATGTGCATCTAATCTTAATTGGAATCTATACCAACTGGATGTAAAAAATGCATTTCTGCATGGAGATCTCCATGAAGAAATCTACATGCATATACCTCCAGGATTTGGTACGGCGCAAACTGAGGGCAAAGTGCTAAGACTGCATCGCTCTTTATATGGGTTAAAACAATCTCCCCGGGCCTGGTTTGATCGCTTCCGTCAGGCTGTAATGCAAATGGGCTATAAACAGAGTAATGCAGATCATACCCTATTTTACAAAGGTAATCTGAACAAGTTGGCTATATTAATTGTTTATGTCGATGACATTGTCCTCACAGGAAATGATGAGAAGGAAATTGAACAATTGAAGCGACATCTGGCCCAAGAATTTGAGATTAAAGATCTTGGACAATTAAGATACTTCCTAGGGATTGAAGTCTCCAGAGGTCCACAAGGTATTTACCTATCTCAAAGGAAATATGTCTTAGACTTACTGTCAGAAACGGGAATGTCTGGTTGTTGTCCAGCTCCCACGCCGGTTGAACAAAACAGTAAGTTAGTTAAGGAAGGGGGGTCATCGGTAGACCGGGAGCAATATCAGAGAATCGTTGGGCGATTGATCTATTTATCACACACTCGCCCTGATATTGCATTTGCTGTGAGTTTGGTTAGCCAGTTCATGCATGACCCTAGAACTCACCACATGGATGCAGTTATGCGGATTATCCGCTATCTTAAAGGATGTCCTGGTCGAGGACTACTATATAAATCACATGGCAACCTGCAAATAGAATGCTTTACTGATGCAGATTGGGCAGGTTCACTAGATGATAGAAGATCAACTTCTGGGTATTGTACTTTTGTTGGCGGTAATCTAGTTACATGGCGCAGTAAGAAACAAAGTGTTGTAGCTAGATCTACGGCCGAGGCAGAGTTTAGAGCCATGTCGCACGGAATTTGTGAAGTGCTTTGGTTGAGAATTCTATTGCTTGAATTGGGCTTATTTCAACCAAAGCCATTGATGTTGTATTGTGACAATAAGGCGGCTCTTGACATTGCTAATAATCCAGTGCAACATGGAAGAACTAAACACATTGAGATCGACCGACATTTTATAAAAGAAAAATTAGACCAGGGAATCATTTGCATGCCATATGTGAGCTCCTTAAATCAAGTAGCAGATATCTTAACCAAGGGTCTAGCTGAGAAAGTGTTCTCTAGTCTTTGTTGCAAGATGGGGCTTTATGATGTGTTTGCCCCATCTTGAGGGGGAGTGTTGGGTTATATATATGTTTGTATGTGTAATTTGTATTATATATGAGGGTCAAGATGTAAAAGGAAACCACTGTAAATAAAGGAAAGAAGAAGAACGGGATTGGGGAAGATTCTCCACCCTTCCAGACTTACAGCTTACTGCCTCCGACCCAAAATCTGTGAGTTTGAGTTAATCTTTGTGTGATTCCAACATAATATTTTAGGAAGCACACACATGACGGGGCCATTAGAGAACATGATCATACGCACATAAGAAGTCAAACCATGTACTTCATGCTATACATGTTAGTTGAAGTACATAATGTAATCAATGCCAGACACCATGGAATATATAGAGTTGTGGAGTAGCGGTTACCCAGGATCTGACATTAATATAGCAGATAAGGTCCTGATTTGAAGATATACTTATAATATGATAAATACGATAACTTGGCACATTTGCGCGTGGAGATCATGGCAAATCATTATCTCTGACTTAGCATCACTGCATCAGAGCACCGATTGATAAACAATGCCAACAAGCATCTAAGAAGACGGGGAGATCCTTTTCAAATCTCTCTCTCTCTCTCTCTCTCTCTCTCTCTCTCTCATGCACACACAAGCTGGTTGCTATATTCTCTAGTACTCTTGTTTCTGTTATTTTATTTTGACATTATCACTTCAAAAAATTATGTTGAAAAATATATTGAGAAAATTATGACTGCTCAACTACTTCATGAGGAAGCCGCTACCTCTAACGTTCACGGAATTTTGTCTTTGACACTAAGGGACTTCTTTTGGGTATGCATTAGCCAGGTATGGATTTCAGTGGGTAGAAACTGTGGTGGAGGGAAGGGCTTCTAAAGTTTTGAATTTGTTCTGTTAGTTGTGAGATGTCTCTAACTAGAAGGAAAGGGTGCGCTTTGTTGCGCCCGCTTCGTGATAGCTGACTAATAATGAACGTTTCTTTTGTTAGAATGGAGAAATCGGATGCATATTCTGCTATATAGCGAGGCCCGTTCACATAAAGTGTGTTTTGCATCGCGAAATGGATACTATTATCTGAAGTTTTAAGAAAGCACAAGCAGCTACTCGATTAGTGATGAACATAGCAAGTTAAGGTTGGCTATGGAGTACCAACAACCCATATAAGGCTGAATGGTTTAGACATAAAGATGCACAAGGATAGTATATCGGTGGATCTCTAATTTACGACTAAGTCAACTTGGTTAGTAGGTGGAGTATGTATGAACTCGTCATATTGACCAATTTACACAGTGTGAGCCACAATTATAGCAGTCATACTTGCAAAAAATAGAACTTACAAAAACTGGATATATTCTAGTGATCATATCCATGGTAAATCAATAAATCTCCCAGATTAAAGGAAGAAGCAAGTGTTTTGTTCAAATACTCCCTCCGTCCCAAAATAAGTGTCTCAACTTTTTGTACAAAAAGTTGAGACACTTATTTTGGGACGGAGGGAGTATTAAGACTTCATAGGTAACATGATTTGCACCTATCACTTGTGGTGTAGTTTCCCATGACGTATTAGCTCTGGGCATTGACTGAATGACGAAGGTTCAGCCGATATGGTTTTGAGAGAGAAGCCTTCTAAGTGTAGCCAAGTATTTCAGATTCAAACCACCTTTTGTATTTCAAGGGTTTGAAAAAATAATTGATGTTCCGAGGCATAAATCATCTCTGGGCCATGTATACAGCTCAAAAAAGAATACTAAGCCATATATATGTTGGGCATTTGTTTCACATTACAGAAGAGATGAGCAGAAAAGCAAATCTCCCAACAGTAATGATAGTGGTTCTACATGGATGCCTTATGCCAGAAATAGCGTTAAGCAAGCAGCGCGCACAGACGTTCATCTACTGCTAACAAAAAAACATGGCAGATATCCGTTCTAAGGCATAAATCATCTCAAGGCCCGAAATGATCTAAATAGTTTTTCTTTTGTGTACGAAGCAATATCCAATTCTTGAGTAGAAGTAGTCAACAGGTCCCAAAAATCACACTAAATCAATAAAAATGAGCATATGCATACAAGACACACTTGTTCTACATGTACATCTGCATCAGTAAAGTTAACTTCTTCTCTCACTTCTACATACACGCATCATAAAATACACATGCATCATAAATTTTGTGTGCATCTGGATAATAAACCACGAGTCATCCGATTGAACTTGATTGCAAAACCAATGATCACACAAGTTTAGCCACGAAAGAGATAATGGAGCAGCTGAAGGCTGTCTTGTGCTTTGTCATACCACATAAATTGGGTGTTTAACCCAGTGTCGTATGCAAAAAGAACCTGAATGATAACAAACCACACGTATTCCCGGCCATGTTGCTGCACCTCTTCAGAATCCTCATGGAACTTAGGAGGCAAATTGCAAAATTCCACGCAATAGTAATCACAATCACGTATGAGTTCACTAACATGAATTATTACTTACATAATGTACACCATTCGAACAACAACCTCGCCACCCATGTCCTGCTGTACACCACTCGATCACTAGCTCAAGCTAAGCCTAAAAACTAACAGAAGCCTAGCTCACTCAAAAAACATCAAACCCTACTCTAACGGCCATCAATGTACACGATACTGCGTGATAACAAAATTCCACTCATCAGACATATATCCTCACCATGCCAGAAAGCTCCGACAGTAGGAAGAGGTTTCACGTGCAAACTACCTCGCATTCAATATTTTCAGATTGCGTTAGACTGACGAACACAGCTTGTCAGCGGCATGAGGTTGAGATCCTGCCATTCGTGGTGACCGGGCACTCTACATGGTCCAGAATCTATCCGGGTCGATGCTAAACAAGGAATGGTCTTGGATCTCCAGATTCGCTATGTGCCAATTGACTAGTCCGGCTTGAAGTGACTTGACAAGAAACAGGACAACAGGCATTATCCACCATTCATTGGCATCCCTACCCTTGAAGCTGCAGATGCGTCAAAGAACAAAAAGCATGTAACCAGTACTGAAACTCGACAGAAAATGCTATCACTAAAATAACAAACAGAAAGAATCTGACCTTCTGGTGCTTGATGCATGAGCCGAAGACGCTGCCAAAGAAGATAGCCCAGAATACATAGCACCACAGATGACTGCTACAACCTGAAAGGAAATAAGACCTCTAAATCTCCGAGCAGGTTACGCTATCTGCTTATGGACGCATGTATACCAGCTCTTGCAACGGATTTTGGCTGATAGAAATATTAAATAACATATATATGTATATATATATATATATTATCCGGTTAAATGGTTTCTACTCCCGGGTGTAACTACACCCACGTCTCATATACCACCATACGAAAGTATTTGTAATACTTTATCGGTTATATAAGAGTTCAAGGGCTAAAAGGACTTACAATGTTTATGACAGAAGTAATATTCCAAAGTGTAAAAATACGAGTCACGGAAGATCTTTTTGGTCCTCGGCTGAAAAGTGCAGTGAGACCAGCAAGAAAAGGAGAAAGCAAAGCAAGGGGTGGAATAAGCAATACAGCGAGGAAAGCTCCGACGGATATCCAGTAGTATTGTACAAGCATAAGCAAGGTGATGGAAAAATCACCCACTAGTACAATACAGATAACCAGCTGCAATGTTTCCTGAAATGCAAAAGCAAGGTCTCGGTTGAAGTGATTGTCGTGTACAGCATGAACAATTATGTGCTTACAGAAAAGGTCCAGTGGCTGCTTACCGCATAGCCAATAGGCCTGCAGTTTTGCAACAGCAACGAGAAAGGGAAGAGATAATCTCTTTTATGGTCCAGTGACTTAAGTGTTTCTTCGTTTATGACCCCACCATTCACTCCACCAGTCAACCGCTTTCTTGAAACAGCATAGCTTGTGCCAGGCTGGTCCTGATCTGCCTGCTTTGAACCCTGTACTGGAACTGCAAACTTTTTCCTGTAGAATTACAAATACAGTTATTTTACAGAGCATGACAAATACTTTTCCAAGACATGCTATTGTTGTTGGTCTACCTTGAACGGTCACCAAAGTCGGGTGCACTCTCATGATGGTGGTGACTCTTGTAGAAGTGTTCATTCACCGCTACGACAATACCTAGCTGGTAATAACCAGAAGCAGTGGTCTGAAACCACCCTAGCTCAACTCGAACACCGTGTCGCTCAAGATGGGGATTCCCATGACTATTAATCCAAGAGATGACCGGTTCCAAGGTTGTCCCTTGCTTTACTGTCCTCAGTTGGGCATTCAAGCCAGCAACTAATCTGTTCCAGATCGCAGTAGACACATACTGGGAAAATATAAGAGTCATTATGAGTGTTTAACACAAGAAATGCATTTCGGATGATATACTATTATTACAAAGAAAATGACAATAAGCGGCAGAGGCATTTTCCATTTGCCTCACAACATTCTCTGATGAATGGCCGCAGCTGTTTCGGACAAAGAGATTGAGCAGGCCCTTTTCCAAATGGGGCCGACAAAGGCCCCTGGGCCGTATGGACTTCCTGCACATTTCTATCAGCGCCACTGGGCCGAATTGAAACCTGCTGTTTCTACATGGAACACGTCCATAGGGAAAACATTGTGATGGTCCTGGACATCACCATTAAGTTACCTGGCCAAGAAGATTTGATAGTAGTGTATCGCTGTGCAGGTAGTATGGGGACATATAGCTCCCGTCACCTCCAAAAATTAAACACATTGGAAATCTCTTCTGGATTGTGGATGTTACGTCAAGTCGTTTCTCGTCACCTCCCAGAAAGAAATCAATGTAAGCAACCATCAAGTCTGGTGTTGAACCAACCTGTTAAGTTCAAACAAATTAGATGTGCGGACATATTGGTCTGCAACAAAGACAATGCACCAATTTCCCCTCAATTCCTCACAAACTGCTACTCATAGTTCAGCTTAAAGGGCTAAGGAACAGTATCATTCAGATCAGATGGCAAGAATATATTAGTCAACTGAATAATCTATCTCTGAACACCTATTCCAGTTATAATTGGTGAGATTTGGGTATAAATTTAGATACATTGCTAACTGAAACCCCGCTGAGCTGAGCTGAACTGGACATGCTGCTTCGTCCAGCCAGTTCTGGTTTTAAAAACACTGCCACAATAACCAATGGTTGTAACGAACGACATGGCTAAGTTCTGATTACTGACCTTCAACCCCTTATATAGAGCCCGTGATCTGCAAGACCGAAGACATGAATGATCGTATTCAGATTTAACGTATTCTTGAAGACGATGGCTTTTCTTTCTTCTGCGCCATTGCTTCCAAGACCAGGCACAAGGATACGCAATTACTGCAAGAATACTATGGACAGAACCTTCCCACCACTCAAAGGCTGCTACCAAATTGATCTCATCAACAAAGCGGTTAAAAGCATCTTCATACCTGCGTAGAAAGGACAGAATTCTCACCTACAATCAGCAGTTGTGTATATATTGAACTTGAAAGGGTACATTAAACATTGCTCTCTCGCAACAAATGTACCGTTAAATCAGTAACGATATTTCAGCCAGATCAATTCATGTAAATAGTGAGCTCCCATTTAGATCACAATAGTTGAACTATTTCCAGCAAATTCCATCATTGGAGCTAGGATCTTAAGGGTTCTTTTTTTTTTTTTTTTTGAAACCGATCTTAAGGGTTCTTTGGATCTCAGTTGAAACTCCCGTTTAAAACACAATAGTGTAATTTCTGCACCTATGATACTACTGTCGCTTTTTGGTTTCCCCAAATAATGTAATTTCTGCACCTATGATACTAGGACCAGATATACGGACATCCGAGCTCGACTTTTGATGAAGCAACAGTAAGTTGAGGAACGATTACGCAAATGGTAAACAAACAACACAGTGCAATCTTTTCGGGCAGAACATTAGTGACACAATAAACAATTTAGAACTGATGCTACATTTCGCTGTAAAATATAATGTCTTTTGTGAATTACTTTGTGATGAATGAAAGCAGACATATCAGTGGTCATGTAATATCACAGAATCATAAGATGAAAAGCCTTACACAATTCCAATTATAGCATCAGGAGGTGAGTAAGGAAGATGCCACGGTTCTCGGAATGTATTAGGTCCCATGAAGTATATTCTGTGTACGTGGCTTTGTGTTTCTTCCGCCCTGCTGGCCCCAGGTACCTATTTTATCAGCACAAACACGAGCAAGATTACTCAACAAATCGTACTACTAATGTACAAGTAATTTATCAGTTTTAAGAGCTAATCGTCCTCAACTTTTAAAATTTGTTCGTCAAATCACATAATAAGCCTTTGACGTTTGCTCTATTAAAATTGATCTTTGTGTATGTTTGAGTTACGCAGTGGGTGATACACAGTGAGTTGTATTTCTTACGATGGAACCAGCAAAATTATTCCTTTCTTCTAAACAATTTTTCTATATTAAGAGGTCAAGGGTTCTGTGGTTTCATCAATTGTGAAGACATGAGGGTAGTAGAATGATGGTCACACAAAGGAAGTACACATAATTATTTCAGTACTTTTTTAGAAGACATGGTTAATATATGTACAAGTGCATGTGATTAATTTGCTCAATGTCCTGGTTCTAGTGATTTTGCAATTTCTCTAGGTAACTACATCGAAAGATTTTGTATGAAATAAACTATACCTCAGCCAGTGAAAGCAAAAATGGTGAAGAAGCATATGCATCATTGTGGAATGCATTTGTTGACCGGTATGTGACATCACTCTCATGAATCTTAACTCTTAGAGCACTTAAGATGAGTGCCAAAAGAATAATTGTAAAGAAGAGAAAAATTGCAAAAGACCAAGGACCCCCAAAAGTATATATAAGTTCCTCAAGTGGAGTGTAACAATTAGGCATCTTGTACTTGGCAGATATGCACTTATACGGGCAGGATGGCTGGGTAACACCACCTAGCAAGTCAAAGTTCATTTTTAGTTTCTTCCATGCAGAGTGAAGAAGTTTGAACATAAGTTTCAGAAAGACAACGCAAAGCCACCTACCTCTTACATATGTGAAGTCAGCACGGTTTGGAAGACCATCCAGAGAACAAGGGGTGCAGAGAGATGAGTTGGACCCAATAACATTTTTATATGTGCCAACTGGGCATTCCTGGAAATAATCAGTCAGTCAATCATTTCAGAGGAACTAATGAGAAGTCAAGATTTTCTTAGTTTGGAAATAATTTGCAATACAAATCTAATGGCATTATTTCAACGTGTTAATCTATATAATTTTACATGTATTAATAATTAGTTGTTACATATATTATTTCACAATGTTGAAAATGTGTACTGTAGGACATCTATTAGTTTATAAGTACAAACAAAATCTTAAGACGCCTCAATCCTTCAGAGTCCAGTATATAGCGTCTGTACCACCTATCATGATCCTCCTTGTCTGGTCAGTTCGACGGGAGAGGAACAATCACATCTTCAAGGAAAGTGCCGTGGTCTAGCGGCATAGGTGACCAGAATCGAGATGGTTGGAGAGTGTTGGCCCTGGGCAGGTGGACACACCACCAAATGATACACATACTGAGATACTATCAGGCCAGACGAGTGTGTGGTGTGAGCTCTCTTGTGTGACTTTCCTCTCTCTCTCTCTCTCTCTCTCCAGCTAATTAGCCTTTCGTTAATCTCTTGTCCCCAACACCCTTTACCTTTTTCTTAATGAAAATGTGCGCAAAGTTTTTACGGCTTTCTAGAAAGAATAAGTTTGCACCACCGCAAGAGATAGACTTAGTTGTGCTTTGTGTCCTAGGGTTATCTCTCTTTTTTTCTATTCCCTTTGATGCAGATATTCTGGATTTTACTCCTACATAACGGAATATATGCAAAGATTTTTTTCTAGATAGGGTTTGTGCTAATAATAACAGCACAGGTCAAGAGTTTTATCAATGTAAGCTTGGATGAACAAAGAAATGGTGAGTTTTGTGTTCATACGCTGCAAAATGTTCCATATAGTCCCACAGGGCACTCCTTTCCAGTTACTGTTCCATCTTCTCCAAAATGTCCATCGTCGTTACCAGATCCTCCACTACAGAATAAAATAGCAATTGGAAGTTAGCACTTTCACTAAAAAAAATCAAGGCTCAAGCAAGTGCACAAATGAAGAAGTTACATACCATGCTTTAGAGAGAGAAGTATATGTACAACAAAACAACCTCCTCTATAATTATCAGGGTTTATACTACATGATTGCATACCTTGATGATACTGTACCATTGATAGAAGCAATTTGAACAAATTCATCTCCAGTAGCAATATTTGACCAATGGAAGTGAATTCTGCCACCGCCGCCTCCGCCTCCACCATGTATGCCACCTTCGCCGCCAGAAGCTGACAATGATGAGTTTTTCTCTACCAGAAGCCCTTGTAGAAAAAAAAGAATTGTTCCTCCAGAACCGCCACCAATGCCACCCTTAAAGGTCCCATTTGATTCTCCAGTTATGCCTCTATTGCTTTGACCATTAGAGCTCACAGAGCCATAAATTAACAATCTTACAAGTGGCCATTTCATGGACCCAATGACTGCAAAAGGAAATTGATCAGAATTTAGAAGAAAAGTTGTACCAAAAGCTTCTCAAAGTAAATGTGCTCATTTGAAGAAGAAAACTGAAAAGGAAAGGTTAGTTAAGTCAAAGAGTAGAATATGCTCTTGTCGTGCAGTGCATTATGCATGTCAAGAACGGAATGAGGAAATAAAAAATATGCTGACAGTAAGCTCGGATTATGCTATTAAAGAGCTTGAAGAAAAACAAAATGAAACGCATTATACAGGCCTATCTTCAACATGGTAACATGGTATAAATCCTATTGTGGATCCACAACAAGAGAATACACAAAAGAGTACATGTACATACCTATTAATCCCCCACCAGCACTGTTATCGGCTGACTCAACAGAACCGCTACCACTTCCTAGCTCACATGGAAGATAGGAATTGCCATATTGTTGGCCTCCTTCACTTATCATTCCATTGTAAATCCCTATACCACCCTGGCCTCCATGACCGGCACCACCGCCAGCTCCATACTTAAGGAATGTTCCTCTACCAATGCCTTCCCTGCAACCTACAGAAGTATCCCAGTTGCTGAGTGAACAGTTACAACATCGATGAAAGAGATTCCAGTTCTTTTACTGATCACAACCAAAAAAACTGAATCACCTAACTCTGAGGCACTTATTGCGCCATCATTTGTCACAGTCACGGTTCTTGCTCGATGAATATGGATTATACTCCCCCTGACTATGCCACCAACAGTTATGTCTTCAACACGGCAAATCTGCAAAAACATGAATTCATTACAGAGAGACTAGAACAAACTTCATCTCCGAACAATATAGCTAGATCCAGTTTAAATGAAATAAAAACACACATACAAGTACGAGAAAAGTGAGAACTTAATGTTATTTCTATTCGCATGAGAATATTTACCGATCTGCGATAACATGCAAGTGCACCATTCACCGCCCTCACCATGTAAGTGGCAAGAGGTGGTTCCCTTTTTTCTATAATCTATACATTTGTTATTTTAGCTGTCCTTGTTAGGTAGTATAATATATGAAACCATTCAGGTTTGCAGATCTGCATGCCTTGCATTCCAGCAGTAGAGGCAGTGTTGCATTTTTTAAATATAAAATCTATTGCAACGAAGAAAATCATCTCCCTCCTGAATGACAAGGAAGGTTGGAGTGCATGTATCAAATTTGACATGGTATATGACACATTGAGCCCAGTAAGCTATCAGATGCAAAGGCGCAAATGTAACTAAATTCAGCCATTATGCTTCCTTGCCAAAAAGTTCTTTTATGTATCGAAGATCTACAAGAAAATGGAAATTAGGAGCTTCCTTCAGAAGAGAATGTCACAGCAAGCAATTCTTACTTGAATTGTAAAGGACAAGGAGCTGTTCACATGGCAATCATCAGGGGGTGTGATTAACTCAGTAGGGCATGTTTTACTTTCACAGACCGATAGTGCATCCCTGATATACACAAACGTCAATCCACAGCATTGTTTAGAAGAAATTGAAGATCACTAATTCACATCGAAACAGCAGAACTTACAAGCTGCTTTGAACATCCTCATCTAGTGGAGCCTGGACAAGGGAACCAGGACCAACCTGCTCATATATCAAGAGAAATCATTGTCACAAAATTTATAAATACATTGAGTTACTTGGGTTTCAGAGCTCTGGCCATGAAGCGCAAGTAGCAGTACTGATAGCACAAAAACTGAATAGGTAGTGCTTATGTTATAATCTTACTTCAATGTTGTAGAACAGAGACAGAAACAGTTGCCGCGCTTTGATTCCATCTCCAGGACCACTCAAGTTAAGAAGTCCTTGTCCATAGACACCCAAAGCAGCATTGGAGGATATCACTGACCCGTGCTGTCAGAACAACAGAGAAAACTGAACTAGCAGTACTAAGGAAAGAACATTTTGGAAATAACTCTTCCAAACAAACATACCTTGAGTACGACAAGGTTTCTTGCCTCAAGCATAGATGTAAGCACAACATCCTTAGCCCCACCATCTATCTGAATCTTTGAATCCCACATCAAGAGCACCTTCACGTAAATTCTGAAAGCACCATACACCTTCAATAACAGGAGTAAGTTAGGACTGCATAACATGCTCGCAGAAGATATTATAATGAAGTGACCATACAGTACATCAAGCACATCAGATGTGTCTTCCAATTGATTCTTGTTTGCGATTACAACGAAGAAACACACACGCACACACGCACTCGAGCCCATACTTGTTGAGAAACTCACTAAATTAATAAAAGGTATGTACACAAGGCATACCTTTATAACAGAGTCGCTCATTAGAAGCTCTTCTGCAACCAACTCAAACTCTGATATTGGATTGTCAGGCAACCCAAAGCAGATGCTGCCCTTGGTAAGTAGCCTTATTTGCCCTGTCACCTGATAAGCAAAAATTAGGGGCAAAGAAAAATAATGAATATATTATAACAATGCAAATGCAGGTAGGAATAGGAAAGGTGCCAAACAATCAGCAGGTAAAGAAGAAGGATTACGCAACGAATATAAATGGCATGGAAACCATCCAAACAGATTTAGGAAGGAGGGTCATGACAAATTTGAACGTGTCTGATATGCATAAACTTCATGGCTTGTTAAAGTCTAGAAAGAGTATATTCGTCTGTAAATTATTTAGTCGCACGAGTAAAGAGAAATGTTATGATCAACAAACTAAATTAAAACAATCTAGCCACCATGAACAAAACCTACAATAAGCTGAGAAAAAATATAGTCGAGTGACAAGAACTGCAGGAACCAATGGTTACAATAGTGAGTGTCGACTTAACACTATGGCATGCCAGTGTGTGCCGCGGCGGAGATGGTACAACGAGCACCGCCAAACATTTTTTTCCTCTGAAACCCATTGTGCAGCACTACCATTGCAAGGGGCAGATAAGAAGTTGTCCGAGTCCTGGGATTTTAACGATCTGAATGGTTACGTAAATAGAGTGGCTTAGTTGTGTTGGTGGGCAATAGTTCCATTCCATATAAAACATAATAGGGCACCAGGCAGCCACGCTAGCCGAGTCAAGCTAACGAGAGTCCACTCTGGACTAGTGATGCGATTGCGGAGCACTAGTGACAACATTAGCTTGTTAAGAAAAACGTCACATCAGTTCGAGAAAATGGTGGCGTGATGTGGTGTCTCCTTGCCAAACCAAGATTCAACCCCGGTGGTTACTAAACATCGTTGATCTATTTCACAGAGCAAATAAACCAGTGTTGCCTTCTTAATAACGTGTGGGGGTCCTAGTACCCTCAGTATCATTATTAACATCATACACCAATTTATCGTGTTAATATAGCAATCAGATATTCAGATTAGTGCAGGTCTTATTACTGAACCTCTTTACATGAAAGAAATACATTTACAGAAAAACTAATATTAGTGTGGTGTAGATGTCATAGTAAAAGAAGAAATGGTTATACAGGCATGGTATGTTTGCTCGACAAAAATAAATACACAGTACTACATAACCTCTGTCGCACAAAGGCTTAGTAATAACTAATTGATGAAGAAATCATGAACTTGATGTTAGTGGGTGGGTCATAGCTTTCAAACCTGTACTCTGGACCACAACAAGGGAACCAGCACTTTTGCATTGCTCTCCACCAGCACATTGGACCAAAGTTTAGTCACTGAGAAACCCAGCAATGGAGTTTCCGTATTGGTGGTTAAGTTTCCATTGCTGACCTTTAGAGTCTCCAATGATTTATCATATATTGTACCTGCTGCACCAGCATTCTCAGGGCACCCAAAACTTTGTCCACCTGATGGATGCGAAAAAAATTGCCATCAGAATACAATGGAAGAGGTACAGATTGCATTACTGAAAAGTTATGAAGCAAAAAAGCGCATGTACATACACATACATCAACATTCAACACTCGGATGGATATGAAAAGCCATAACAGTATAAATCAAGGCTCAGAATATCCACCGAAAAGGCTGATAGTTCCCAGAAAAAGACATAAACGGGGAGAATTTGACAATGTAGGACAATCCATATTTGGATCATTTATTTTTATTTGGAATGTCTGGTTGAAATGTAGATAAATTAAGGGTGAACAACATATAGCTGATTCAAGTTAGGGTTCTCTAAGCTTTTCTAGCTTACAGGTTACAGCGGACAAGGTTAATAATCTGTTCACTTGCAGAAGATGTGCATGAGTACCAACATACGCATTTCTCGTCTTTTTGTCAAACTTTTTGTGTAGCCCATTTTACACTAAAATCACAGCTATACCACAGAACACGTGGCAGTGCGCATATTGTGACATAAATGCCCATACTTTGATAAAACAGGCAATGTATCTGATATTCTGATGCTCACTACTAATTGATATCTCGCTCTCCAGAACTTCGTTGTTGGTATTTAGCAATTGTTCCATCCAGAGAAACCACTGAGTCAGAAAAAGGATGTTGGCAAACAAGAGCATAGTGGTACTTTATGCAAGACGGTGCAAAACAAGGCTGCGTAAGTTTAACATCCAAACAGGTATAGTGCATACTATTGTTATTAGCTTTAAGGCTATTGTTCAATTGCATCTAAACATATAAACATGTCCCAACTCACGAGCAAAGAAAAGTTCAAAGTTTTTTTGCACGGCAACTAGGTTAACAGTGTGCACTTATTAAGCTACCGCTACATGCGGTGAAATCTGCATGTCACGCCCTTAACACATTTGGTACAGATACTAACTAGCGAGAGAATCAATACATTACACTAAACAGTATTATAAGTAGTCAGCAATAAATATATATTTCACTTTTAAGTACAATGGTTTGGCGGATTGTGCTCCCATATGCGGAGTGGCAGGAGAGCTACAGAACAGTTGCATTAAAACTAAGGCAAGAAAATACTCACCATGAACTATAATTTCCAAATCTTGCTGAATGCTGTAATATTCTAGAGATATCCTGCCACCACCGCCTCCGCCCCATCCATTACCACCAGAAGCACTTATTGTACCATTTCCATATCTAGAATATTATCCAAATAAGTAGTGTTGTATCTCAAGGTTGCCACAGAAAGCACACTGTACGAGGTTTGCTACTCTAATTCAGTAGCAATCCTATAGTAAAATGCTTATGAACCTTACAAAATTGATATCAAATTTTGGATCAACGATAATCTCGGTTGGGTTTCAGTTGGATTTGGCTTTTGCAAAGATTTGAACCTGCTAGTGGGTAGCTAAAAATTCAGGGTCATAAAAGGGCTATGTGTAGACTGTACCACTGGAGTTGTCCGATAACACGCAATATAACAATTCATAAATGGTCATTGTTAAATATTGTTTGCTTGAGCAGAATAACTTTTGTATAGGGTAGCAGGAAGAAAGACAGTACATCAGATAGCAAGTCACTGATTTGCAACTCAAACCCAGGAATATCACTAAGCCACGAAAACTTGGTCTTGAATAATGAAGATCCACCACCAATGTCTAATGAAATAGGATGGCATGGTAATTCATAAAATGATCTAGAAGTTCCTTTTGTAGCATGACATCTTAATGTTCACGAGACAATAATTAAGTTGTGAGCATACTGAGGCAGGTTGTGCATTTATTTATTTATCTACATAATCATTCGGACTGGCTAATTTCCATGAACTAAGTGAGAAAATAACATGGAGACATCAAATTGTTGCATCGAAGAATTTCACATTGTTAACATAAATTGTTCTGCAAAAAAAGAAACGCGGATCTTACAGCTTATAAGCTTGGATCATAATGCTTCCGCCGGAGCCGCCGCCCCCTCTGAGGCCGCCGACGCCTCCTTCTGCGAGCACAACCCCATCAACGCTCAAAATCTGGGTCGCCCTGAGCAAGACGCGGCCTCCGCCGTCCCCTCCGAGCTGCTCATCATCCGCAGCGGAGAAACTTCCCCCCTTGCTGCCGTAGCTCCACGGATTATCCAAGGACGCCCACGCGTACACGTCGCCTCCCCAGTTGGTATCGTTGGAGACCTTACACGAGGCGCCGCGGCCGCCGTGGCCGCCGCCGGCGGCCTCGAGGCTGTGCGGCGTCCCGGAGGTCTGCGGCGGGGGCTCCCCCGCGAGCGCCGTGGCGTTGACGGCGGCGCCGACCCCCAGCGAGACGTTGGAGGCGTAGAGGGCGACCGAGCCCGCGACGAGCTCGGCGCGGTCGCCGAGGGCGATGGCGCCCGACACGTTGAAGGCGAGGTGGCACCCGGGGAGAGCGCAGGCGACGGTGACCCCGGGGCGGACGTCGACGCTGCCGGCGCCGTGGAAGCAGGCGGAGGCGGGGAGGGAGGCGCTGGCGGCGACGACGCAGGCCGTGTCCAGGGACCCCGTGCCGTTGAGGTCCTCGCAGGCGTGCGAGGAGGCACCGCACGGGAGCTCCCCCCGCAGCAGCGGTGCCTCCTCCCCGTCCTTTAAGCTGTAGACGTCGGATGGTAGGAGGTCCTCGGGCGCCGCCGACGTGGGGATCACGGAGGCCGCCGCGAGGAGCAGGGCCCAGCAGGCGAAGCGGGTCGTCATGGTGGCCCGGTTCCGGTCACCACGGAACCCGAATCATGGTTCGGCGGCGCGGGAAGAGTGGCCCGGGCACCGGAGCGGCCAGGCTCCGATTGGCGGCGTGGGGAGGCGGATCTCAGGTGGGGTGGAAGAGCGAGAGGAGGGACGAGAGATCTCGAGGGTGGGGAGCTGGAGGAGACGGCGGCGAGGGGGCGGCGGCGGCGGCGGCGGCGGCGGCGGCGGCGGGGGGGAGAGAGAGTGGAGTAGAGAGAGAAAGTAGTGCCAGCTGGACTGCTTAGTCGAAATCAGTCCACGACGACAGTTATTTTGTTATTCGACACCATCCTCCTCTCCCTTTTTTTTTTTTTTTTTGCTAAAAATGACATTTTGATAACAAATCTGCCCCCTGCATAAAACTTTTTTTAAATATGGCTGTTGGGTTACGTTGTGTAGCTCGGCGTCAGGTCAAAGTGGCACCAAATCCGTCGAAGAGGTCGGCGTCATGGTCACTGGCGTTGGGGCGCCGACGTCGCCTAGCGTCGAGCTACATAACATCGGCACCGACGTTCTTGACGTCGAATCCCGCGATCAGATTTGAAAATAGTTTTATCGAGAGGCCATATGTGTCATTAGTGCAAAAACGGCTAGATTTGATAAAGAAAATACGCATCTTCCTCTCCTTTCGATTTTTTCTTTTGCAAAAGCACGGCACTAGAGCGAGTCTAAAACGGCCGCCGAACTAACCGCTCCTTAACGGAGGGTACGACTAGAAATATATTATTTGGACTTTAAAATGTCGCCACCGCCACATCATTCTTATTAAGACACTTCAACACCCTAAATAAAAGGAACAAAAACCTTTCCGCGTGCGAGGGGCTGGGATCCACCGCACCTCTAAGGCCCCAATGCTAAAGAGTGTGGCACTAGCTAGCACGACGATACGCTCGTGATTCTTAGGTTTTGTAGCCGATGTGGGATTTGTTCAATCTCAAGGACCGACAAGCAATATGAGGTGAAGAGCACAAGAACGGGCGTGGAGGGAACACAAGTGGAGATACATGGAAGATCTAGCCTTGGAACGAAGGTGCGAACCTACTTCTTCCAAAACTACACGATTTCCGTCATGGGCGCTCCAACTGATCCAACGTGCTTTCTTAAGTGAGAGATTGACAAGTACTCAATAGAATCTCAAATCTAGATGAGATCCGTCCTAGTAGAGTCCTCACTCAGAAGAGATCAATTACACTAGAACTACATACAGAAGATAGATTGAGAGTAGGGAGGGGTCTTGATATAACTCACAAGATGAAGCAATGGAGATGTCTTGGGTAATCCACATAGAGAAATTGGAGGAGCACAAGCTCTAGAATTCTTATATCTAGTCTCACCCCAATACTTAGGGCGGATGAGTCGTGTTTACGAAAAAATACAAAAGCATCAACCCCATTTTATACAAAAACTATTTTGAAGCTAGTATTGTGTGATTCAAGTAGACGAAACCGGAATGCTCCTGCTACCAGTTGGTTAATATTTGTGATAAACCGGAATTAAACAAGAAATATTCCGGTTGACTCGATCTACGGTCCGAAATGAAACGAAACCAAACTAAGTTTATTTTGACTTTTTTTTCAAGTTACCCCTCGTCTTACATGGTTACACCTTGGATGGGTTGGTTTCTCCGGTTCCCTTGACATACTCTTGTGTGCCAATACTCATCAACTCAAAACTTTTACGTGCATAATGGCTTTTCACAAGTCGGAGTGATTGACATGGTGACGTCCTAGGGATGTCATGTATCATCTCCCCCCCTCCTCCTCGTAACCACCCACGTGTGATAAATATATCGCTCAAGGTGTTTTTTTTTTTTTTTTTTTTTGAAATTTATCGCTCAAGGTGTTAACGGTGTGCATACCTTTATAAACATGTCACCGATAAATGAGCTGCAAAGCAGTAAAATAGTTAAGATTTAAAATCAAATTTATTTTATATAGCCAAAGAAATCAAATAAGAGTAAGCCTATGATTCTAACTTTTGATCAGTTCCCCGTAACTAACCGACAAATATGTGTACAAACTTACAAGTACAGAATTTGCCATTCTATTTTTGTGGCGTGTTTAATCCTGGCATGCTGGTCCAGAACAAGTAGTAAGTAGCTAGACGAAATAATAATTATTGAGTCAGTTCACGGATGACATTATGAAGCCTCCTAATCCGCATTGCTGGTTGGATAGACTGATATATATGGTACTGACCTAGAACCTACTCCATATTTGCTCCATCATACATTTGCATGGACAACGATGTAAGCATACTAGGTACAGTACTTATATACATGGCAATAAAACGAAAAGAGTTGCTTTCCATTGCAGTAAGCAGAAGGTTTGCGTGCCTGAATTTGGTCGCCGGCCATGGATTTGAATTGATTGATTTGTTGGCGCGAAAGTGACGTCGGCTATGCTATCCACATCAACGACATCCGAAGCTCTCCTTGAGTCGTCTTGTTACTTGTACTTGTTAGCAAAAAAAATGTTGTCTGAAAATTTGGTCCGCTTTGAGTTATATATATTATCTTTTTTTTTTTTGGGAAGACAGGCGGTGAAAACTACGCTTCTCGTGAGGAAAGAACTCGGTTCGCCACATTCCTCTTCCTGCTCGCCACCGCGGCCACGGTCAATGCGGCTGCCGGAAGTGCAATGCGCATTGCCTCCCACCGCCGGCACAAGCCCATGGCTTCCACATCGAGGAGGCGAGCCTGGCGACCATCCAGCAGGGGTTCGCCAACGGCAGCCTCACCTCGGCGCAGCTCGTCCGGTTCTACCTGGACCGCATCCGGGCCCTCAACCCGCTCCTCCGCGCCGTCATCGAGGTCAACCCGGACGCGCTCCGCCAGGCCGCGCGCGCCGACACCGAGCGCCGCTCCGGCAGCTGCGCCGGCGGGCCCCTCCACGGCGTCCCCGTCCTGCTCAAGGACAACATCGCCACCCGCGACAAGCTGAACACGACGGCGGGGTCGTTCGCGCTGCTGGGGTCCGCGCCGCCGCGCGACGCCGGGGTGGTGTCCCGGCTGCGGCGCGCGGGCGCCGTGGTGCTGGGCAAGGCGAACATGGAAGAGTGGGCCAACTTCCGTAGCCTTCACGGCGGCGGCAACGGCTGGAGCGCCCGCGGCGGACAGGCTAAGGTAAGCTCACCTCTCTCCAGTTATATCAATGGCGAGCGAGAGAATGGAGTAATGGACTGCTGTTCTTTCTTTCGATGTAGAACCCGTACGTGCTGTCGGCAGACCCGTGCGGGTCGAGCACGGGGTCGGCGATCGCGGCGGCGGCGAGCATGGCGGCGGTGACGCTCGGGACGGAGACGGGCGGCGAGCATGGCGGCGGTGACGCTCGGGACGGAGACCAAGCCCACGGTGGGGCTCACCAGTACTGTGCCCGGCGGCGCTGAACTCGGTGGTCGGGATCAAGCCCACGGTGGGGCTCACCAGCCGGGCCGGGGTCATCCCAATCACACCTAGGCAAGACACCGTCGGGTACGTTTGTAAACGGGAATAAACTAATTTTGCATATAGTATATACTCCCTCCGTTCCACAATATATGATGTTTTAGGTGTAACACATGTTGTCTAGATTCACACTGAAATGTGTGCACATGTACACTAAAACATGTCTAGGTACATGTGTGTACATTTGAATATGGAAAAATGGCTAAAACAACTTATATTCTGGAACGGAGGGAGTAGTACATAATTGCTACGTAGCTTCCGATCGATCGGTTTGACTTGGGCATATATATGCGGATATATATTCGAATATGCTGTGACACACTAGGGAATTAATAATGTATCCCTAATTATTCACTATAGTAATGTCGAATATACGGTTGTTCAAGTATCTGAGCACTTTCTAGTAGCTAGAACAAATTATGCCCTGATGTCCGTTTTTTTTTAAGATGAAAAAAATAGTCAAGGATATATACAACAATGATCGATATAAGGGGAAAACAACACGGGCATTTGTGAATACAAAAAACTAAATGAATCTTGCAATTTTCAACCGCAGACCAATTTGTCGTACCGTGACAGACGCCGTCCACCTGTTGGACGCCATCGTTGGCCACGACGCCCTCGACGCACCAGCCACGACAAGAGCTTCTAAGTACATCCCTCATGGCGGATATGCGCAATTCCTAAAGAAAGATGGACTAAAGGGGAAGAGGATCGGAGTCCCCAATGGCTTCTTCGCCTACCCTAACGGGACCGTGCAGAACACTGTCTACCACCAACATCTCAAAACAATGAGGTACCGGCCGGACACACATTTTCATCTTCTTTTTATTACGGAAGAGGAAGTTACCAGCCTCTGCATTGCAATATGCACAGTTATGTCACCAATTCGAACATGAAAAATAGTGTCCTATTTTTTGTTTTTTTTTTAAGGGAACAAGGAGCTGTTGTGATCGAGGGCCTCGAGATAGAGAATCTAGACATCATACTGGACACCCTTAACAACGGGCAACAGATTGCACTACCGGCAGAGTTCAAGTTAAGCCTCAACTCCTACTTGTCAGGCTTGTCCTATTCTCCAGTCCGGTCGCTTGCGGAGGTCATAGCTTTCAACAATGCACATCCCGTTGAGGTCAGCTACAACTTTTAAATTAGTGTGATTTTATTTTGTTTGCATTTCATCTTCATTACCTTATATTGTTCTTTTCAACTTATATTTTTGAATATGAGCGATAGAAATTACTTACGTGTGTTTGGTCATGGCAGGAGAAGCTGGAGGAGATTGGGCAGCTCATATTCCTGGTGGCCGAGAACACGACCGGCATCGGCGCCACTGAGAAAGCGGTGATCAGACGGCTGAACAAGCTATCCGTTTACGGGCTAGAGAAGCTGATGAAGGAGCATGAGCTGGATGCCGTTGTGGCGCCCAACGACTCCTTGTCCCCCGTGCTCGCCATCGGCGGCATGCCAGGGATCACCGTGCCGGCAGGGTACGGTAAGATGGGGGTGCCATTTGGTCTCTCCTTCGGTGGCTTGAGGGGGTATGAGCCGAGGCTGATCGAGATGGCGTACGCCTTTGAGCAGGTTACGATGGTAAGGAAGGGTCCGACGTTCTTGCAATAGAACATTGATTGATACAAGGCCCAAAAGTTAAGGTGGTATTGTATTGGGGATATTTTTATCTTATTTTCATAATGTAATAATCAAATTAATCAACAGCTTTGAGATACTTTTGAGTTCGTCACTCACCTGACACTGGGCTTGGCCCAGTTAGAAAGCATTACTGGAAGAGAGCTGGGATTTCCGGGCAACGGCGGCAAGAGCTCCAATAGCAGCAGGTGGGCAAGAAAGTCAACTTGGATCTCGCCGGAAAGTAGACGGCAAGCAAGTCAACTATCTTTACGTACGCTTGAATCCTGGCTTTCGGAAAGATGCAAGACCATATATCTGTTGTATTCATGTGGAACTCCCAATGCATGCATGCGCGAACGAATTCGAGCTCGATCGTTGGATCGTCGCCATGTTCACCCTATCCAACTTCTTGCGTTTCATCATCGGGGCAGCCATGTTGACGGCCTGCAGCGTGCTCCTGCTCTCATCTTCCTCGTCCTGCCCGTGCTCCAGCTCCGGGGACCAGCTCCAGCTTGTTGCCTCACGCAGCAATGGAACCCAACAAGCAGACCCCAGCATCAAGGTACGTCCAGTCCAACGAATGAATCCACCTTTCTGATGTAGAGGCCGGGGCATCCCATTTGGAAAAAGAAAATTGAACACCTTGCCATTTTGATAGAATCCAGTTTACTTTTTAAGCATCTCTCTCTAAGTAGCTTGCATTCATGATGGTTGATGGCCTAATATATACTTGCATGTTTGTGACGTGTGGTGTATATGATCAAGTTGCAGGCTGCTACGGTGACTGCTAGTACACCTGAAGACGACGACGACCTCGCCGTGCTACTGAGAAGTGCAGCCATGGAAGACAGCACTGTGATCATGACCTTCACCAACAAGGCTTGGACGGCGCCGGGCTCCCTCATGGACCTCTTCCTGGAGAGCTTCCGCGTCGGCGAGAAGACGGAGACGCTGCTGAAGCACCTCATCATCGTCGCCGTCGACGACAGGGCCTTGGAGCAGTGCAAGCTGGTGCACCCGCTGTGCTACTCGCTGGACGTGGGCGGCGGCATCAACCTCACGAAGGAGCAGCCGTACATGGGCAAGGACTACCTGGAGATGATGTGGGCACGGAACAAGTTCCAGACCCGTGTCCTGGAGCTCGGCTACGCCTTCCTCTTCACGGTACGGGGAACTATACCTAGTCCTAGAGACGACGATTGATCATCCCCAATTAATTCTTCACCGATCGATTGTTCAGGACATGGACATCCTGTGGTTCCGGAACGCGCTGCTGCACGTCCCGGTGGGCGCCGACATCACCATCTCCAGCGACAAGTACCTGGGCGACGACCCCTACGACCTCGAGAAGCAGGCCAATGGCGGGTTCCTCTACGCCAGGCCCAACGCGAGGACGATCGGCTTCTTCAAGGGCTGGTACGAGGCCAGGACCGGGCGGCAGAACGAGCAGGCCGTGTTTGACAAGGTGAAGCGGGAGCTGTCGGCGCAGCACGGCGTCAAGGTGCACTTCATCGACACGGCCTACTGCGGCGGCTTCTGCCAGGCCAAGAAGGACTTCCGGCGGCTCTGCACCTTCCACGGCAACTGCCTCAGAGGGCTCGCCCTCAAGCTGGAGCGGCTTCAGGGTGTCCTGGATGAGTGGAAGCAGTTCAAGATTGCTCGGCAGGAGGAGGCCAATAACATTACTAGTACTGTACTTCTTCACAATGAGCATCCATGATGCATGTGAGATGTTTTTATAGGAGAAATGATGGTTAACTTTCTAGCGCATTAATTGGATTTTTTTTTGGGTGAAAACGGTGGGAGATTTCGAACTTGGAAATAGCGCGGTGTATGTGATTTTTTGGGTGAATAGTAAGATTTCAAACTTGGAATGACACACCGTACGTGTGAAGGAATAAGAACGTGCCCTAGAGCACGCATAACAGCCTTCGATGCTACTACAAGAATTTGTCAAATCAATACTCCATGTTAGCAATTGAAACTCCATGTTAGCAATACTCCATTTGTGGCACGGCGAGAAAGGCGAGGGGAGGAAGCGCGCCCGACGAGGAAGGAGGTCGCGTCTGGTGCCTCACCCGTGGCGAGAGGGGCGACAGGGAGGAGGTGCGTCCGGTGATAGGAAGATAAGGCAGGAGGCGTGTCCAGCGACGCTCTCTTGCCAAGTTGACTTGGCGTAGTGTTGTCCATCTTCGAGGTGGTCCCATTAGTGGTGGACCTGCTTTTACTGGAATAGGGGAACCCCCATGTTTCACTGTTGCGACACCGGAAAACCTAGGGACCCGACAATCTGGGAAGTTGTGAATCCGAGAGAGTAGGCAGCCTGGGCAGGAGATATGCGTTATTCAAAAGGTTCCGAGAGCTAGAAAGACGGGTTCGGGAGATAAGAGATGAGATTGGGTGCTATGTTCTTTTATAAAATACCTAAGGTTTTAGTGGAAAGCGCTGGCATTTAGGCTAAGGGTACTCTTGGTGTATGCAAGGGAGAGACATGAAGGGTCACCGCCGTTCCGTATATTATGGGCACAACGCTAGGTGACGGCCATCCTCGACTCTCAAGTGTGGAGCGAGTTCCATTCGCCTAGTGGTTTAGAGTTGGCCAAGGTATTTTCATCACCCTAAGGAACAGGGACAGACACAACTTGGACGTGTTGTTGGTGATCAGCTATCTATATAGATTGATAGCTACTTCGTTGAGATCGGCAATAAATTGCAAGTTCATTTCTCGTTAGTGTATATATATATATCTTTACTTTGTGTTGTGGAAACAAAATAATTGTGACTTATACATGTTTTTTCAGTGGCGCAACTGCCGCCACTACAATTTCTATGAATGATATTATGTTATGTGAATTTTGCTAATACTTATCAGTTCTATATATATAGTCATTCACTGTATTTTTATTTAGAAAATAAGTACCCCTAGCATCTCATGTATAGAGCATGCCAGTGGTATATATATTACTACGGGCATGCCCATCCATGTCAGTGGTGCTCGCGTTACTACCGCGTAGCGCGGACACGCCAGTAGTAACTTTTAACACTGGCGTGACGTTACCAGCGTGGCGTTTGCCCCTGATAACATCAAAAACATCACTCTGATGATTAGCTGTTTCTTTATAATGCGGGATGGAATTAATGTACCGGTTGACTAACACAAAGTTTACGTACATGTCATTAATGTCAATTGAGGTGCTGTCTTTATTTTGCAAGTAGGCATATCTATATATAAGGCGATTTTTTTTACTCCTGTTGCCTTCACGGGTTGGTTGGTCGATGAACCTGCAGATCTTTTTCCTAAGATTAGACGTGTACTTATACATCAGTCAAGTAAATGGGGGAGGAGCACCAGGGAAGCTGCTCGTAAGGAGTAAAGAATTTAACTGTGCAAGTTGCACTAGTATTACAATGCCAACTTGCATTTGTTTGTCATTTACTGAACCCTGTTATTTGCAGTATCGGGGATTAGATTCAGTGAACCTGAACATGGGCCTATGGTTAGACCTGTATGGAGTCAAGTGAACAACGCGTTATCTCCAGTTCTCTCCCACATCACCGAATTTAAAGGTTGGAGCTGCTGGATGAGATCCGATCCTCTCATCGCCAAGCTAGGAGCAATCAACTCCATCATCACCTTCCATCTGAATTTCTCCTCCAGGTTAGTGGTACATGTGCATAGATTTAGTTGGCATGGTTCCAGTCTTTGCTCCTTCCAGAGAAAAAGTTAAGTATTGTGAAAATTATTGGTGAATGATGAAGCATATTCTCTCGACTTAGGTTGCGCGATTTTTTTTTTTCTGTTTCAGGAAGAAGAAGAAGAAGAAGAAGAAGAAGAAGAAGAAGAAGAAGAAGAAGAAGAAGAACATCGATCTTCTCAGATAAGCCCAACCGGATGGGAGATAAAAGTAGCATGGATCTGAAACTCCATGACATTGAAACTATTACAAACAATTTTTCAGGGAATCTAAAGGTTGGCAGTGGTGGGTATGGAGATGTTTACAAGGTATGGTTTCTCAGATTTAACAATTCCACCACTGGTTACAAATTCTGTCATATATGCTAACAAGTGATTTATCAGGCGGTGTATAAAGGGGAAGATATTGCTGTGAAGAAGCTTCATTCCTTGCAAGGACTCGATGATAAGCAATTTCATAGTGAACTCATTAACCTTACCAAGGTATCTCACAAGAATATTGTGCGGTTGATTGGATACTGCTACGAAACTCGGAGTAAATACCATGAGCACAATGGGCAGACTATTTGGGTGACAGCAATGGAGCGAGTTCTCTGCTTTGAATACATGCAGGGTGGAAGCCTCGAAACACATATTGCAGGTATTTATAAACCATTCAAAGATAAATGATTCACTAGCTTATTTATGTAAGTCTCGGGGATACACCCTTGATGTTTCCTTTTGAATTGCAGATGAATCTTGTGGGCTTGACTGGCCCACATGTTACAACATTATAAGAGGGACATGTGAGGGCTTAAACCACCTTCATAGTGCTTCTGAAAACCCTATTTACCATTTAGACTTAAAGCCCGCTAATATACTGTTGGATAATAGCATGATGCCGAAAATTGGTGATCTTGGTTTGTCAAGAATTTTTGCTTCATCAAAAACACATCAGACAGAGATTCTCCAAGGAACACTGTAAGTCGATGGTCATGTTCGAAGTCATTTATTGCTATATATTTTTAATCATGGTTTTGCACTAACGATATAAATATATCTGATGTTTATGATACCATGCAGCGGGTACATGCCACCGGAATACATAGACCGTCGCCTGATATCAAAGAAGTTCGACGTGTTCAGTTTTGGCGTGATAATTTTAAAGATGTTGGCCGGCAATACTGGCTATTTCCGCTGTTTCGATCTTTCTCCCAAAGAGTTTATTAAGCTTGTAAGAAAATTCCTCCGTATCTTCGTCAAAAGAAAAATAGACCATCCCTGTCTATACCGTGAACACATATGACATTTCCACATTTTACATCTTTGTTTACTTTGTCATTTTTCTTATGCAGGTAACTGAAAACTGGACGAAAAGGTTGCAGGCAATGCCGGCCGAATATTCATTGCACGAAATAGACATCCTACGAGTAAACAGGTGTGCTGCTATTGCGTCAAGGTGTGTTGACAAGGACAGAGCAAAAAGGCCTTGCATTCAGGATATTGTCCAAGAGCTGGAGGACCTAGAAGCTGAGATGAAGAAAATGTCACTGACTTGTGCTCTGTCAAAAGACAAAATTGTCCAGGTATGTTCTAAAACCTTTGTTTACGTTCTTATTATGTGTAATTATTTTGGAGGGTGAGTCGCATCAGTTAAATCTCTTATTCTTTCTTTGCAGAGAAGCTGTGACTCCAATGCTGTCTCCGTGGATCCGACGCTGGAGCTTCGGTTCCTCTTCGAGCCGAGGAAGGAGGCGTCAACCTGCCTGCAGATAACCAACAAGACGGATGGCTTCATCGCGTTCGATGTAAAGATCAACCCGAGCAAGTACCGTGTGCAGCCAAGCAGAGGGACCATGCCGCCGTGCTCCAGGTGTTACATTGTTGTGACCATGGAAGCACAGGCGAAGGCACCGCCCAACATGTGGTGCCATGACATGTTCCTAGTGCAGAGCACTGGCATCACACAACAACAGGCATCGGATCTTGATGGGACCGACTATCATGAATTATTCGATGCGGCCATGGCTGAGAGGGTGGTGGATGTGGTGAAATTACCCATCGTATATGTTACACTGGACCAATAGCCTCCTCCTCCAGTAATTAGACGCTACACACATTGTCGTGTACTTGTGTTTAACAAGAAAACAATGCAAATGCCCTTCAGTTAGTAAATATTGCTTCTGACAGTCCATTGAATAGAACAGATCCATAATATTGAAGATTAGAGTTATCTGGACTCACAAACAGAGCAACAGAGTAACATCGAGATAACAAAAAATGGTACCCAAGTGTTTCTACAATCATCATGCTACTGGGCATGGAAGAACAAAGGAGCGCCGAAGAGCAACACAAACGACTCTAGTCTGCATATTCTCCTTCAAAGCTTTTACCTTCAATGTTACTGGTATTTCAGCGTTGGTTAGTACAAAATTATGATTGCTGGCACCGTCCAAATTAAAGGGTTTCATCTTGTCAAATGTCGATGATACACTATTTTAAACACTAAAGTATTTCAGTCTCACTGTAGCGCGACATTGTCAAACAATACATCGGTTACCCAGCATTGGTTAGTACACCTCTTCCTCCTGCTGCCACGGCCTTCTCTTATGAACAAGATGCTTCAGCTTGCGCACCCCCCTCGTTATGGAAGAATGTAGAGCAAAAGGAGAGTTATCTTGCTTCCCCTCGAGCAAATTACCAAGTAGCTCTTTGACTTGCTCGAGGGTATGCTTGATGTATTTTACAGGCGATCTGGTGCTACAGACGAGAGGCCTACAATTGACAAATGCAACTTGTAAGCATCTTGAACATGGGTGAGGACAACAGAAGAAAGGAATTGCGAGGAGGATGTATTGTGTAGCCTAACAGTGTCTTGAAATACATGTAAAAAATGCGGCATGAAGGTGAATTTTAAGGTAATGCCTCCTCGGTAAAAAAAAACATCATTTAAGAAAGAAACCTTGAATGATGGGAAAAGATTGTTATGATCCGCCTTTCACACTAAAATTCATTGTTTACAAGCAATGAAGTTTTATGGGAATATACCCAAAACGCTCTACGAAATATCCGTATGCAGCTAACAGAAGTTCTGCAACTGAAAGTATTACTGAACAGAAATTGGACCTCCGATCGGCTCGCGGCGAGAGGATGGCCTCATTCCCCTCTGTGTTGCTTCTGCGATCAGATGTGCGAGTCGGCTGCGCATCTCCTTCTGCACTGCACCTATGCAAAGGAGGTCTGGGTACTGGTCGCTGGGGTGCGCCCGCATCTGTCCACGGTCGCCATGGCGGCCACGACGGTGTCCTCGTGGTGGAGGGGGTCGGATGCTGGACCTTCAAAAAGGGAACGAGCGGAGAATGCTGCATTTGCCGCTTACACGGCTTGGCATCTATGGAATGAGCGCAACAGGCGCACGTTTCAGAACAAGAGACTCACGCCGGCAGCTGTCCTGCAATTGATCCGAGATGATGTTTCCCTCATTAGCGAGGTGTTTTGGGAGTAGTCCTTTTTTCCTTCTTTGTTTCGAACTGATCTCTCCTGATCGGTTGCACTTACAAACCTTACAATTCGTTGTAATTCTTTTCCTTCTATATTGAAAAGGCAGAGCTCCTGCACGTTAACCGTCGAAAGTATTACTGACGCACACAAGCTCTGAATCTGGAACAGACCAGCAACACTGCTTTTGACAAAAAAAATCAAATAACATGTTGAATGACCTGAATCTGAAAATATCAGGGGAGAAAAAATGTCTTGTAAATTATTTAGGAACATCACACAGGTCAAATGCAAGCTGAAATAATCCATGTATATGAGCAAAGGTCTCTTTTACAGCTGCTTTTGAAGAGTAATGAATTGAAACCTTTAATAGAGAGGCACTACAACAACTGCAACACTAAATCAAAAAGGTTGAGGCAATGTTAAAATCGGATTTTACATCCTAGCAGATGATCATATTAGTCGCCCAACTAATGTTGAGATCTTTAATAGGGAGACAATCAAGCTCACAGCGCATTCTGGGATCATACATTTTTCAGCAACAAAATCACTATCCCTAATCATACATTTCTCAGCAACAAGAACTAGGGTGCTGCAGAAAAAAATCTTATAAAAAATAGGTCTATCCCCTGCCATGCATTGTCTCTGGAATCCTCCTACTTCTTCTGAGTCCTAATCAGAAATAGGTATTGGATGTTGCAATGCGTTTCGATTGGTATTAAATAATTCGTATGGACATCTATTTATGAGGTCTCATAAGTGTCCAAAATCAGCAATGTCTGCCAATCGAACCTCTGACCAAGCAAGCTTTTATATTGAATTTCATTCTGCTGTACAATTCATAGATGCCTCGAGTCCAATCTTCACCCAATATAGATCCTTGTATTCATGAGATCTAGAAAATACGAGAGCACTGGATTGAACCAACGAACTTATTTTTTCCAGGAAAACGCAAAAGCCTTGCGGTTTGGATGCACTGATAGAAAAGAAGTTTGTATGTACAAGTCCTAGGAAGGACCAACCCCACAGCATAGAAAAAACCTTGATACAATCGATCCTTGAAAGAGGATGTCGTAGCAACGGAACGAGTACTGGGCTCGGTCGTCCATCTCCATTTCAACCTATCTGAATATGCTGACAGTCGCATGCCCCTCAGCCGGATCCAAATCTGGACGTATTGCCAGAAGGCAAGCAGGCTCAATGCTCCAGTGATGTCAGCGATCCAGCTACAACGAGACGAGTCCATCAAAATAATGTGCATCAAAGCAGGATCCCAGCATTCCTTTGCTTTTGCATCCAAATTTTTCTGTGATGCGTTGATAATGCCAATGGTTATAGTTGCCATATCAGGAGGTGTTCCATCTATCCTTTTGAGCTCCCTATACTCTTAACATTGCTTGGGCGACTAATATGATCATCTGCTAGGATGTAAAATATGATTTAACATTACCTAGAAAACTGAAATTGTCAGATTTATGTTTCTGCACTGCGTTACTTTTTCTTGTTAGTGTTGCAGTGCCTGTCTATTCAAGGTTTCAATTCATTACTCTTCAGAATAAGCTGTAAAAGAGAGGTTTGCTCACAAACACTGATTATTTCAGCTTGCCTTTTTTATGCACTTACATAATTTCTCCCACAATGTTATCAGATTCAGGTCATTCAACCAATTATTACAACAGATTTGCCAAAAGAGTGTTGTTGGTCTGTTCCGGGTTCAGGTCATGCGACTGATTTAATGGTGGAGATAAAAATCACCATTAATGTTTGAGTTAATTGGATAAATGACACTTCAATTCATGCGATTTCGAAAAACGCCATTGCAAGTTCTAACTTTTGAAAAATGCCGCTCCATATATAGCATCTCAAGCCCTCTTCTTTGCTTTCTTGTCCTCCCACTCCTTGCGATTCGCGTCGACCAGCTTCTGTACATTGGCATGGAAGCCAGGATATGGTTCGTACCCACAAAGCTTATCAAGAATCTGAAGCAAACGTCAAGATTATCTTGACTCGTGAGCTCGTCAATCATCAGGGGAGTGGTCATGATGCTGGCTGAATATTTACTTACCTCAAGAAGCACAAAGTATGGGCCCATCAACAAAGCCTGGACAAGATTGTCAAGTAGAGCAGGTGCTCGCTTCTACAATCAGATTAACCGTCAAACATAACCAATAATTTTATACAACTAGTAGTGATTATCTCTTAATACTAATACCATGGTACATAGAGACTTGCCTCGAAAACTCCATGCCCAATGAATTGCATAGTCCAACAAAAAAGCTGAGCTACTAGTACCACCTGTGCACAAACAAAAATGCGTCTTAATCCAAGAAGGATATACGAGGGAGATCGCCAAAACAAGCTCAATAAAAAAAAAAGTCAAAAGAGTGACCTTGCATCCAATCGAAAATCCGAGGCGAGCGGCTAGGACGGCGCTGACAGCCCAGCAGAGTAAGCAGAGCAGAGCAGCGAGGGCACCCGAGCGGCGGTCGAGAGAGATGTAGAAGGCCCCGTAGACCGCGGCGACAACCGCGGCGCAGTGTGGGAACGGAACAGTGAGGTGGAGGAGCAGGAGTGCGGTGAGGTAGATGGGCCATACGAAGAGCTCGTGGATGAACACGTTTGACGGGTTGCTGTGGTACGCTCCGTAGAAGGCGAAGTGCCGCTCCAGGTCGAGGATGCCACCGCTGCTGGCGCCGCGAGGCATCGTCGCTGGGTTATTCGGGGTTTTGCTGTGAACACCAGGAGAATTGTTAGCTTTTGTGCAGAGGCTCTTGACTTGCTGTGGGAAAACAAAGATAGCAAATATCATTGGTAGATTCTGGCCGCTCCAAGAAAAACAAAGGTGAATGCTGGCGGTTTGATCCCCATGATCCAACGGAGGACAGTAACTACAGTACCACACTAAGGATACATACAATGGTTGGTCAGACAGCTGAAGATAATTCCAAGTTAAAAATAAATTGCAAGACTGCATGAGATGTTTGTTTCCTAAATCTTAGTAATCGCTAAAGGCCATGCTGGTCTGTAAGCCATCAAAATGTCAAAATGATGCTCCATGGGAGCTTTTAGATTCTGGATGCACAAACCTTGATTTCAATAAAAGCTGGAGCTGGGCATAGATTTTATGATGATGTGCGAATATAAGAGAAAACACTAAATTACAACAATAGGATAATAAAATGCATGATTACAGATACTTATGGGTGAAGGGGCATGTTATGAATCAGCAGTAACTGTGCACTGGTACAACATTGGGCACAAGTGGGGCTATTCCTTTCCCATGACCTTTCAAGATTGTTTTCCAATTTTCTCCAAGGTTTGTGGGTGCTGGGTACTGGGAGGGCGCAGGTGACCAAGAGAACTGAGGATTGCTCCAACATATAAGTTTTCTCCAAAGTTGGATGGATTATCCTAGAACTAAATGCTCTGTAAAATTACACAATGGAGTGCGTTGCACCTATTGATAGACGAAGTTTCTCCCCATCTATTTACTTCTTCGTTGGTTTGTTGTTGCCGCGCTTTATTTTTTTTTCCTTTCAAGTCGTATATTGCGGTTACATAATATACTGATTGTTTGGGATCTCTATTGACATCCCTGGGTTACATCTGTTAGAACACTTTGCCTAGATTTGTTTGGTTCTGGGTTCAGATGTAGTTCAGACAGAAACATGTGCGGTGATGCATTCATAGCTGTGATGTGCGGTGATGCATGCATCTAAGTATCGTTTGCCCAAAATCATATGCAGCAGCAGGGTAGCATGGCATCAATAATACTAGGAAAGAGATTGAACAGCAAGGCGTGCATCATTGGTTCCCCAAATCGGGTATGAACGGCACGGATTGGACAGCTACTTAGATTAGAAAATCTCACGGACGTGGAGTCGGCCTGCCGTGCTGCCGAATCTTGACAGCAAACTGCGATTCGTCGGATCCAGAAATTAGATGGTTCAGAGCAAGATCTGCTCCTGAAAAGCCAAGTGCGGTAGACCAAGCTGCTGGACGGAGAGCGTGGCAGCAGGGTGACCGGAGATAGGCAGGGAGGAGGAGAGCCTGACCTGCTCCGGCGTCGACCCGTGCTCGCCGCCTTCCCCGAGTCGCGCGCGAGGCATGTGTTCTTCTTTCAGGAGCGGCTTCAGGTTGACTTGCTCGGGGGCGGCAAAAGAGACTCTCCAAGCTGTGAGGTAGCATGAATTTTGACAAATGTGACCCATATCTGAAATTTAAACAAAAAACGACCCAAATTTAAATGAGTTCATGATATGAACCCTTTTCATCCCGGCCGACTCCGGGGCGCCATACTAGACTACTTGACGCCTGAGTAAACGACTCTGGGACGCCATACTAGACTGCGCGACGCCCACTAAACGACTTTGGAGAGTCATACTAGATTGCGCGACGCCTCAGTAAACAAGTCTCGGACGTTATACTAGACTGCATGACGTTCGAGTAAACTATCTGTTTTTCCGTCGACGGAGTTTTTCTCCCATTCGCCTCGCAGGATCCTGATTGTCGTCGGATTTGGACGAAATTTCATCTCACATTCCCCACCCAGATTCGCCCTCTCGTGCTATTTCCTCCCTAGCAATCATGCCGCCGCCGACACCACCCCTCTCCCCACCCATGCAAACATGCTCCGCGGGGCAGCCGCTCACCACCCCGCGAGGTATTCAACATTTTTCCTACTCGGAGATGGACTCTGACGACGAGATGCTTGTCGCGCTGTTGGAAGAGGATACCGACGGAGCCGATGATGATGACGAGCACTTGATGGTCCTCGCCTGTATGGGCGACCTATACGAGCGGAATGCAAAGCCACGAGACGGTGGCTCGGGCGCCAGGGCGCCAGGGCGCCACAAGAGCATGCAGAGGCATCGAATGGAGGGCTACTACAGGTTATACGTCGACTACTTCGCCGATGATCCGTTGCACGAAGATACAATATTTTCGGTCCCGTTTCGTGATGAACCAAAAGCTCTTCCTCATGATATATTGGGCGCCGCTTTCAGCGCATTAGATAGATATGCGCCGCCCAACCGCCTCTTACCCTCCTGCGCTCGCCACGACGTTTCTTTTCCCCTCCCCTTCGTCGCTAACCCGCAGCAGCTGGCGTGCGCGCACAGCCATATGACGCCTTCTACGCCGAGGTGTGTCTGCCGCTCGACATGTTCGAGACAGTTGGGCGGCGTGGCGGCTCAGACGACTGCGGCACCATATGAACTTCACCAATGTTTGGACGCGTGAGCAGGCCCAGGAGCTCGCCCCATCACTGCGCCTCGTCGCCGCCGAGGACGTGGAGCGTGCCTGCCTGCAGGATCGTCGAGGTGGACGACCGCGCCATGGCGGATGGAGGGAAATATTCCCCAAGACGTGGCGGTCGGGAGCGCTTCCGGAAGCAGAGTAGGGCCGAGCGCGTCGCGCGACGAGCGGACAAGCGAGCGCGGAAGGCGATCGCCGTTGTACGACACCACCACCATTGAGGAGGCACCACCACCATTGACGACGATTCAAGATGGTAGGAACTCTGAATGTCGTCCGAGTACACCACCTCAACTCAATGGAGTAGTAGCTAGGTTTAGGTTTAGTTTATTTACCTTTTTAATGAACGAACTATGTTTATCGATGAATTATGTTTAATATATTTTATTTTGTTTTAATCTATTGTTGTACAAAATCATGTTTGTGACGCGTTATTTAACGCGTGTGAAAAAGTCGAACCTCCGCGCGCTAAAATATAGCGCGCCTGCATTAATCGCCTTTGCACGCTAAGAGTGGTACTTCGGAGGTTCCTTAGACTAGTCACAATGTGGAGTATCATACGGTAGTATCATGCATATGATACTATTATATGATACTATTATATGATACTACTTTCACAATGCATAGTAACATATAAGTGGTATCATATGACACTACATTTATTAGGTGCTAGACTCATATTGTATTGGAATCCGTTATGTTACGGTATCTACTTATGATACCACTATCATCTCTTTCTTCATTAATTGCCGTGACACGTCATCATTTTGCCAACATGGCATGCATGATACCACCTATGATACCCCATTGTGACTAGTCTTAATTGTTTTTTCAGTGCTGGAATATAGCGCACGTGTTGGAGATATTTTTTTGGATGATAGTCCTCATGTCCGTCGTGTGCCTTCTACTGGGCACCACGTGTTGGAGATATTGAGAAGCCGTTATTTTGCAGCGATAGAAATAACTTCTTCTTTTTTGAGAATTGGAACACTTTATTAATAGCGATAGAAATAACTGACCCGGAGCGAGTAGATCTTCTACATTTAGGCCCACTCCGAATTCGCTCGTGGGCCTCTCCACCCAGAGCACTCGGCGCGAAGGAAATGGCGCGAACACCAGAGAGCCATTTCCTTCGCGCCGTTGCCTCCCGTGGCACTCATCGCCGTTGGCTCCCGCCAAAACATCATCGCTCCCACCCGTTGCCTCCCTCCCCTCCCCGGCCAGTTATAAACGCATCCCAAATCTCAGATCCTAACCCCCTCCCAAATCCTCCTCCACCTCGACATGGACGCCGCCGCCACCCCATCCAAGCGAGCCAGGACCACCCCGGCGGCGGCGACGACCGCCCCCATCGCCGGCACGCCGCAGAAGCTCAAGAAGCCCGCCTCGTCAGCCTGCGACCAGGCCGCAGCGACGCCGCACAAGGTCCCCGCCGCGGCGGCGGATCCGACCTGGACGCCCGACAAGACCGAGCGGCGGCCCCTGCTGCGGCGCGCGGCGGGCAGGGGCGCCGTGGCGCTCTCCGTCAAGCAGGTCCGGCGGGCGGCGCTGGAGCTGCGGCGCCCGGACAGGGGCTGCCCTGCGGCGGTGGAGGAGGAGGACGCGCTCGAGTCCGTCGCGCGGGAGCTCGGCGTCGCCCCCGGCGCCGGACGCAGCCCCGTCAAGCGCAGGCCCGAGGTCAAGCTGCCCCGGAGGTACAGATCCTGCCTAGATCTCTGGAGTCCCTGTTTTAGTGTCTACGCGCCTCAAATTTCGTCCCTTTTTTTCCTAGTTTCAGACCGTCACGAGTCTAGTCTAGTTAAAAACCAATTGCGACAATCCGTGGATCCTGTTTCTGTGATTGCAAAATAAATCCTGTTAAGTTTAGACCAGTAGCAATTGTGACAGTGCAGCGGCAGTGCTAATCTCTAATCTGGTTTGGCGGTCAGCTACGAGAACCTCTGCGAGTTCTTCAACTGCTTCGAGAGCTCCACCCGGCTGCTGCGCATGAAGGGCTCCAAGGCGACCTTCCCCAACGTCTGCGCCAGCATCCAGAATCTCGCCGACAGGTCCGTAATTCAGTCTGCTGCTAGTCAGATGACTGCTGCTCTCTAAATGGACTGTCACGATTCAGTCTCTTATATTTCTCATGGTTCTCTCTGCAGGCGGTTCACCTATGGCAATCTCGCGCAGCTCAAGTACATAATGCCCGAGGCGATCGTCATCAACAAGATCCTCTTGCGCGACGAGAAGACCTGCTGCATGAAGCCCGATCTTCAGGTGAACCTGCTGGTTGATGCGGTCGAGGACAGTGTGATGCACAAGGGGGAAACCCGCTACTCGGCACTGAGAAGAATGTTCAGGCAGAGGCTTGTGGATTTCTTCAGGAACCATCCCGAGGTATGACAATCTTGTGGACATCAGTACTTTTGCAAGCTTGTACTCGAACAAATTAGAATAGTTCACTAACTTTATGCCAATTGTATAAAGAAAATATACTAGTTTGTTAAGCATTCATGGTGTCTCTGTAATGATGATCATGTATTCAGACTTGATAATAAATCCTTGTGGCAAGTTTATAGTCAAATGGAAACCAATTAGGAACTGTATGTCTAGCATTTGCTGAAGACGTGCTTATTGGTGTATGTGTAGTTGATATGAAGTATTCATGGTGTCTATGCAATTTATCTACCAGGGAGATGATATTCCTGAGCATGAACTGCCTCATCCGTTTACCCAAATAAAACCAAGTGTCGCTCAGATCGCACCAAGAGCTGTTCCTGAAGCTGAATCTGCAGCGCCATCACCATCTCTGGCTGGACAGCAGCCTGTTGGGATGTCGCACATGTCGCATTCCTTCAAGAGAAGGTTCTCGCAGAGATCTTCAACATGCCCTGCAACGGCCAGCACAACCAGTCCATCTACCACTGCATCTCCACTTAGCAGGAAGTCGGTGCTTGGTCCTGTTTCTGGTGGCGTAGATCATGAATCGCAAGTGCAAGAGAAGGGTAGCGCACTCAGGTTTGGGGCTTCACAAGGGACTCCTGCCAAGTTTGCCTCTACGCCAGTGAGAATATTGGCTGCCACGCCAGGCCTTCACACCCCAAAGAGGCCAATGTCTGCTACGCTGTGCGAGACACCACCTCTGTCGACGGCCAAGCGTTCAGCAAGGGCCAAACTTTTCATGACACCTACAAAGGATGCAAGCAGTGTGGAAGAAGAGAACCAAAGCACAAGCACGTCTGCTGTCGATGCCGATGACGAGCTACTTAGTTTCCTTCCAAAGTCCCTCTTGCAATCGGTAAGTTCTTGTTAACTGTGACCATGATATTCTCAGTTTTGCCCTGTGAACAGAGGATAACCCACTTGTTACTTGCAGGTAAAGCAGAAGGAGAAGAAAGCTTTGGAGGAGAAGGAAACAGGCTTTGCCGGTCAGGTGCAAAGGCAGAAGCTTATATCGTGCCTGCCAAGCACCTTTGACATTGTCTTCCTGATCTATCAGTCGAGGCAGCGCTCTGTATTGTCAAAGCAGGAGCTCATTGACAGGATTATTGACCGTAGCCCGAAGATTGTTGACAAGGGTGAGTGTGAGCTGTGCTTTCTATCTTTTATTGCTTGAACTGTTGTCTGCAATGTTAATCCTGATGTTTAAGGACTAAATCTACAGGTGAACTTGAAGAGCAACTGAGATTGCTGCAAGAGTTTGTTCCAGAGTGGATATCTGAGAAGACTGCGCTAAGTGGAGATGTCCTCTGCTGGTAAACATTTCCCCTCTGATGCATAACTGTTTTTACTATAGCAACACTTAACAACTATCTTGTTCCACAGTTACATATCCTAATTTGTGCCATTGTTTGTTTCAGTGTCAATACATCACTAAGCCAGTCAGAGATTCGACAAAGGCTAAACGGAGTGGAGTAGGGTGGAAAAGTAAATGAGCACACCTTATTTCGAAATGTAGCAGTAGGATAGGGATGCGCCTGGAGAGGCTAGAAGATGGCGAGATATACCATTGTGCATGAGAAGATGTTTAATTGCAGAGGCAACTCTTGACTCAATGATTTACATGTTTAGCTTGACTATTCTAAGTAGCTGATGATATCTATTTCTTCCAAAACATGTAAATCTATAGTCTATATTCTCTTGGGGAAGCCAGTCAGAGATTCGACAATGGTTGCAGGGTGTCGAGTAGAGTGAAGCACAACACCAGTACCTTGTTTACATATGTAGCAATATCACAGTGCAAATTGGTCCCAAGAGGGTAGAAGATGACAGGATATACTATTGTCCTTGAGAAGATGTTGTTTTCACTTCTGTTCAAGTTCAGAAACAATTATTCACTCTGATTTACATGTGTAGCTTGACTATCATAACAGTTGATGATATTTTCTTCATAACGTGTATAATCCATTGTGAGTCAATAAGGTTGGTCTTCACTTCACCTATTAGATTTTGCAGTTCAACATCAGCTGATGATCTTCTCTTTGAAAGAAATGATGTGTTGTCTATGGTTGAACTCTTGAGTCCTGAATTTTCTTTCTTTTCTCATGTAAAAGAAAAGGGTGGTAATGTTAATTTCACCTCTTAAGACTAAGATGCCAACAGATTGAAATCTGCAAGAAATTCTGTAACATGGACACAACTCAAACCTACCTCTGAAATTTCATAGCGAAAATCAGTATAGTTGAAAAATGGCAGATGTTTACATATGTATAATCCATGCCACAAAAGTTTAGTGTGAGCTGTGCTCTCTATCTTCTTTTTGCTTCAACTGTTGTCTGAAATGTAAATCCTGATGTTGAACTGCAAAATCTAATAGGTGAAGTAAAGAGCAACCTGAGATAGCTGCAAGGGTTTGTTCCAGGGTGGATCTCTTAAAAAACCTCAAGAACTTCAGACGTCCTTTCTGGTAAATACTTCTTATCGGACCCATACATATCTAACTTTGTGACCGTCATTCTCAGACTATCTTGCTGCCCATTTTCAGCATCGCTGCAGCGGTGAAGTCCATCAGAGTTTTGGCACAGGTTGTATGGTGCCTAGATGTTAGAAGGTATAAAGATATAACTGTTTCTTCACTTCTTTTTAAGTTCAGACACAGCCCCTCACTCAATGAGAGACGTGTATATAGCTGAAATATTCTAATAGCCGATGATTTATCTATTCTTTTCATTTATTTTAATCCATTCTCTGTCAGTGTGTTTGAAAGAATGATGAACTCAAGGCGTAAAATTTTGTATTCTCCAAACATAATAATTAGCAGACAAGATTTCAATGCAAGGTAGGAGAGATACACTAGCTGGAGTAAACATGTTGTCTAGATGAGCATGTTGGAGAGATACACTCAGAATTGTTCAATAGTTTCAGTAGACAACAAATCAGTAACTACACCAAATTATCCTTATACGACATCTTCCCGAACTGAAACACTATCTTCTGTGAGAGTAGGCACATATCAGTTCGTTAGGCAAGGTTCCCATTGTTTAATGTTTCTCACTCGTGAAAGGCTCCAAGAATAACTCTCTGATTTGCCTTTTCTTCTGACCATCTGGTGCCCCAAAACCATCCCCGCCTTGGTAAACACAGTGTGAGATTGCAGCCAAATTGACACAACTCTTGGTGAAAGGTCTCGTAAATGTACAGTGTTTGAATGCATCTTCATTTATCGACTTCCAAGCGTCCATGGTAAGGTTTTCCATTGCTTTGCGAGACTCTTGCTCATCGGAGCTGTTCTCCGACATGTGGATAGCTATGGAAGATGGTGCATCCCCTCTCTCCAGCTCAGCCTGTCAAACATATTTTCAGACAATACACATGAACATAAATATCATAAGACAACTCACATAAAAGTTTAGTTTTGGTGAATGCACAATTTTAAAGAAAACACATTGATTGTCCTTACAGAGTGCGTTGCTGAGTCGTTACAGAGCCGTAGAATTAATGATGCAGACCGAACTAGTTTTGGGTAGCTTCCAACTTCAGCAAGAGACTTGGAGGTGAGTTCTTCTTTCATGCTGACCATGGGAAAAGCATGTTGCAGCAGCAGTGGTGCAGAGCACGACACAGATCCATTGTCCAGGTACTCATGCAGTATTGGTCTGTGGTTTCCATGGTGCCACTTTGCCTCCACCAGGAATGACTTCGCCATGTCATGCCACTGCAATGTTATTATTACTACTATTATTTTATGAATAGTACACACGCCTGACAGTGAAGTTAATTCTGTAAACAAACTTACTGCCTTCTGAAGAAGAAAACGGGTGTCGCATCCATGATTTCTCAGCACATTTTCCGCCACCTCATTGGATGTCGTGTACATCACGGAGTACAGTTCTCGCATGTACTCTGGGAGTATTTCGCTGGGAGTTTCTTCCCATCTGACAAATATTTATTTGAGCAAATTTTAGTTAATAGAAAAGGTTCATCAAGGTGAAACTATTTTGTGCTATACATATTATGACACACTAGCAAGGTGGCCCTCGCAAATGCGAGGGCATCATCTGTAATTGGTTGGAAGTGTTTAAGAAATAAAATTCTGGTTTCACTGATATCACAATATTTTCCATAATGACAATAAATAAAATTGTTCTACAACTATCACAAATTATTTGGTAACTAAATATCACGGATCTGTGTACCATATTTGGTAATCTAATATTTGTGGGAACATGATTGTCATACCATATTTTTAAACACCGATGTAAGTGTATTGAATCCGTAAAGTTAACTACTAATTTTACATGACGTTATGTCTTGCATGATGTTATATCAGTAAGCAAAGTTAGATATCTTCTAGAAAGAATAGATGAATTAAGATAAAACGCTTTATCCTCCTTAATAGATATTCTCTCCGTTCTAAATTACTCTCTCCGTTCCATAATGTAAAATGTTATAGACATCCATCTAATTTGAAACAGAGGGAGTATATCACATTAAATTACAGTGAATTATCTTGTTATGACGTTTCTTCCACTCATTTACTCACTCCATGTCACAACGTGCAAAGTTTTGCTAAAACTTTGCACATTATAATTTATATGAATATAATGCTAAAGATGAGTTACTTTCTTGTAGCCATATTCATCAACATTTTTATACATCAATAATCAAAGTTGGAAAAGTACGAAGTCTAAGTTTTCTGGACTCGTACATGTCCCTTATATTCAATCATTGGTTCTACACACGTGGACACATGTATTTTCTGAGTTATGCAAAATTTCTTGTAGCCATATTCATCAACATTTTTATACATCAATAATCAAAGTTGGAAAAGTACGAAGTCTAAGTTTTCTGGACTCGTACATGTCCTTATATTCAATCATTGGTTCTACACACGTGGACACATGTATTTTCTGAGTTATGCAAAATTACTATGTGGTTTGGATAGCATAGTTTAAGACACCCTCCCATACGCTGAGGGCATTGTCTTTTTAGTGTACGGAGTCTTCTTAAGATATTAAATGTAGTTCCACATATAATAAAACATGAAATTATCAATCGTTCTTATAATTCCCTCTCGCCGCAGCGGTGACGGTAGTGGGGCGCCTCCGGTTCACGGATTCGGCGACACGGTTGGGTGCCTCCGGTTCTTGGATACATCGACGACGGCTCCCCGAAACATTTTGGAATAACAACATATTTACCTTCATACATATAGTACCGCGCACCTTTTTTTGCAACTATTTTGAAGCGAATAGATAGAGAAAATCTCTTATCAAAATGCTTAATCCTAATCTGACGTGGTGAACAGTGCATATTTCGATGATTTTCATATTTATTATTTTTGTGTAGGCGGGAATATTAATCCCGATTAAATTTGCAGCACCTTAGAATATACTTTCTCCGTCCAATAAAGAATGTCTTAACTTGATCAAAAATTGGATGTATCTAGACATGACTTAGTGTATAGATTTGATAGAAAGTGTGACATCTTTTGTTGGACAGAGGGAGTACCTCATTAATATACGTGTCTTGCCATGTAATTAACTACAGTTAAAATCAACCATGGTCGATTATATAGGCTAAGTGTATTTGGTTCTGCCGTTTGCCGATACAACTGGCGTTCTGTACTAAGCAAGCTAGCCATCGATGGATGATCCGTTAGTTTTTTCTGTTTTAGATCGAATCATTTTTTTTTGGCTTACACATAGTCCTTATGTTTCACGGTTGGTGACCTGCCAGGTTGCCACGTTTATTGTGTTACGTAAACAGTTATTACTTTAAATCCTTCCGTTAAATCAAAACCGTCAAATATATATCTAACAATCTAAACAATTTATGTGATGTGGCTTAACCGTGGTGTCTCGAAAAACTAACTCATTTTGCTTTTAGTATATAATAGATGCTACTCCTATGTTAAAAGAATATACTACTTAAATTATGAGAAGCACAGGGCTACATATAGTTACCTTCCAATGACGTCAGTGAAGAGGATGAGTTCATCTAGAGTTCCATACACATCATAAACATCATCCAAAAGAACTATTAGATTAGCGACTTTAGCCAGCACTTCTCGACATGCTCCATGGTCTGGCTCCCAGACAATTCCATTTGCGTAATGGAAGCACTCCATCAGGCGGTCCCTCGCGAACCCCAACTTTTCACCAAGGGCAGTCTCCTTCCACCACCTAAAATCAAGCCAGGAAGCACACACAAACCCATCAACCTTTATAAGTAAAAAAAAAAAAATCTCCTAGACTCTCCTTCATAATTTCCATACAACCCATCAACCTATGCAGGCAACCACACACAAACCCATCCACTATAAAAGTAATTAGCGAGGGTAAACTGAACTGTAGGTTTCATCAAGCTTTAATTACCTTGCAAGTCTCCCAAGTTCTTGTTGATGCACACTTTGCACACTATTGAAGTCCATTGCGGCGAACCGAAGGAGCATCGGATCAGAATAGCTCTCATCTCTAGCACAATGATCTATGAACCATCTCGCCTCTAGTCCAGTAGGCCTCCAGTGCAATGGGAGGTCCAAAGCATGGGTCACGTTGCACCGTGTGTGGTGATCCATGGATGGCAGGAGCTCTCTGAGAGCATTTGTCGAAAGCGCTCGCGCCTCATCCAAAGTTTCTTCGCCTCCGAATGCAAGGTAAGAAGCCTCGTAGACCGAGAGGAGTCCTTTGACATTTGATCCGTGCTCGAGATTTTTAAGAGATTCTACATATGTTGATAGCATGAAAGACTGTTAGTTTTTGCACTAATCACATCGATCGTCCTTCAGAAGACGGGTGCGTTTAATATCTAAGTTACTTAAGGAGCTAGATACCTGGAGGGAAGAGCACTGGGAAACCGTTCTCCCTGAGCAGCCTGAACTTCAAGGCTGCGGAAGCAATATCACCACCAGCATCTTGACAGCTACAACGATGGATGGAGGTGAGGATGCCGGCGATCTCCTCCTGGAAGTGGTAAGCAATGCCGAGCCTTTGCACCGTGTCAATGAGGCTGAGCTTCGCGGCTTGGCCGTCGCCTCCGGTCACCGTCGCCACCAGGCGGTCCCTCACGCCGGCCTTCATCTTGTCAAAGTTGCAAGCTCCGGCCTGTAGTATGGTATTGTGTTAATTTCCGTTTATAAATTTTGCATACTCATTTAGTGCCATGTTAATCAAGACTCTACGGAGACACGAGGTCACCTTATGGTGGGCATGGCACCGGCTGTTTTTGTTGACATACAGCAGCTGCAGGAGGGAATCGTAGTCCCAGGAGCTGGGAGCGTAGTTGGCCGACCGCCGACCCGGTGCCGGCGCCGACAGGCATCGCACCGTTGCCGGCCGGAAGCACGTGGTTCCTGCCGTGGCCATCGTTGCCTGCCATGCCATTGCCTGATCTATTGCTGCTTGAGGACGAGGCAACACAACACTGATCAGCAGCTAGACCCCTACTGATCAATTGCTGCTTGAGAACTGATGCTGGCTGGACTAGACTACCTTCCAATTTATAGGCAAGGTTATACGGCCCAGTTTTTTTTTTTTTTTTGGGCTACGCTTCCGGGATAAGCCACCCCCGAATTTTTTTCAGACTTTCAAATTATTTAGGCTAAACTAATTTAAAAGATTAACCAAATTTGTGAGACGGTTTCTCCAGGAAGCTGTCCCGGAAGCCGTGCTGGCAGCCCAAAGAACTGAGTCATACTAGTGAACTGGCTAGCTGCTGACTTGGCCAGCCAGCGTGAAAACTGTGCTGAAATACGGCTAGTACATATGATGCATAAGTACCTCGTTTTTTGTGAAGAAGAGTCGCACCGCCAGCGTGAAAACTCGTGTACTGTACGCTTAATTTGGTGTGGTGGACGTAAAAATCTCGTGCGAGGGAAATGGCAAGAACCAGACAGCAATACCCTCTTTCTCCTATATAATTGATGATGGGAGGACGTCAATCGCCTTCATTCCTCGTAAGGATGGCAATGGGCAGGGTATGGGGCGGGTAGAGCAATACCATACCCATACCCGTGTAGTCAATGGGTACAAAACTCTACACATACCCGTACCCACGGGTATGAAACTTTACCCGTACCCATACCCGTTGGGTACCCAACGGTAGATCAAATAGTCCACAATTTTATATTCCTCAATAACACATTGATAAAATAAAACATATTTATCTCAACTCATTATATATACTTGAATACATGATAATTATCTCAACTTAAACTGATAATTGGTGAAAATTTTACTATAGGTTTATAAGCTCACGAGAATGAATATTATACCTCCATGTGTAAGATATATAAACGGGTAGGGTATGGGTATACCCACGGGTACGAGATTATACCCGTGCCCTACCCGTGAATTAACGGGCAGGGTACGGTTACTACCCATGGGTATAAAATTGTACCCATACCCTACCCATGCGGGTACGATACCCGCGAATACCCGTACCCGTGGGTAAAATTGCCATCCTTAATTCCTCGCAACGGTGCCGAAAAAGAGATCGGTGGCCACAGTCTCATCTGTTCCTATATATTCATTTCGACTCCAACCTGTAGATTTGTATAGCTAGTGGCTTTCCTTTCTCACAAGAATGATTCCTGCTTTATATCGATCTTTAGGGAGCAATATGTTCGCCCTTTTCTCTCAAGCAATGTACGGAGATTTTTTGTTGTTGTTTTGTGTCCCCAATTCAACCCCGTGGTTTTCACACACATGGCTAATAGAATAAGATAAAAAACTGAAGTGGTGCAGTAAAAGTAAGAAATATTTTTTTTTGGTTTTTGCAATAATTAATTAATGATAATAAAATTGTAGTGCATCAAAGTAAACCATGCTTTATATCGGGCCGGAGTGTCAGCTGGGGCCGACATTCTATTTATCGATTTCTCTTTTGTGGCGCCTAGTTCTAGAAGTGGTTTTAGATCAAAACAAAGCCGGTGACAAAAGAATTGAGTCAATCGAACGGTCGAGGGGCTCGATGCGCCCTGGTGCATCCTAGAGCCTTGGTGGTCGTCTGGTCTCCGTCTTAATTATGTAATCTTCTATTACCGGATGTGCCAAAAATCTCGTGTACGGTTAATGTTCGGAATGTTTCTGAAAGATAAAATAGGGAAAACAGAGTTTCCTGAATTCTGGAGTTAGATACAAAAATAAAGAAATTTAATGGGAATCAATAAATCACTAAAAGCGGTGGTATGATCATGTGGTAAGATAAAAATGTGATGTTGAAAAGTATAATGAACTACAAAGTCTGTCGATATGTTTCCAACGTATCAAATGTTTCTTCATTTTTTTTCTAAATTTTAAAAAGAGGGTCAAAATGTGCGGTATGGCTAATTATTGAAAGGAAACGAATAAATTTTTACAAATAATTTGAAAACACACATTGCAAACAATATTTGAATATTGAGATACACATATTTGCCAAATATTGAGCAAATTATTCTAAAGTATGCAATAAATATGGTCATGACCTTGGTCATTTGGTTTGAAACTCACAAATGTTCATACATGATAGTTTTTTGAAAATTGTTTTTAAAAGTAGTCATATTACAAGTTTAATATTTTTCCTCAAAACTTTTACACATCAAAATACTCGATAAGGAAGGATTTCATCTTTTGAATGCCTTTTCATTTGTTTGATATTATTTTCAAAATAGGATTAAAATGGTCGATATAGGTATTCATAAAAAAGGGGCCAAATATTTCAAAACCCAGACAACATTTTTTGATACAATCACTGTGTATGGTAGGCGACCCCGAGCCAGAAGTGAACGCACTGTTAATCACACTCATCCAGGGAACTTCTGGAATAACTCAATGTACCAAGGCAGAAGTGAATGCAGCTGCTGTTTAGTAGTAGTACGATTTTTGGTCGAGATTTGGCCTTTTCATTTCTTTGGGGACTCGCACCCTCCTTTAAAAAAAAACAGCAGGCCGATCGGGTCGTCAGAAGAAAAGATTTTTTTAGAAAATGAGCTTTCGCCAAAAAAGGACCATGCAAGGGATTAGAACATGCACGCTTTCTCTTCCACGCACACAATATTAATGCCTGCCACCTTCCAATTGCATTATTGAGGTTGGTACGATGGCCATCCAAATGTCATATATACAATAGTACTCCCTCCCTCTACAGAAGGAGATACATACAAGTTTGAGCAAACTTGTGACATCTTTTTATGGACGAATGGACTATAATCATTTTGTAGTATTTCGTCACTGCTATTTTGGCTAGCTTCACCTTGGCACCTTTTGCATAAATGGGCGCCAGCTTGTAACCCTCGACGGGTCCAGAGCATATTTTTTTCCCGTGGAAGTGATGTATCTTGTCTCACATAAAGACGAACTATATATTTCCTCCAAGATGGATGCCGACACAGTTTTGCTAATTATTGCACATCTTTACGTACCGAGGACGAAGCAAGTTAGTCCCAAATATAGTAGATCTTCTACCAAGAAAAAGAATATCACCATGCATGCTAAATAGAGCTCTTTTACGGTGGTTGTTAAAACTACGTACCCAGTAGTTTCAAGTAGCTTCCGTCCTAAAATATTCCAACCGTTGATTCAGTCTCCTCCATCCTATGTTAGGTGTTCAATCATTTATCAAAAAGTTTGACCGTGGTTCCTCGTTCGGTAGTTCGGCTTCACGTAGAAGAACCCCATGTTGGGCAAGTTTGCGACGTTGTCGGGGAGCAGCGGCCGCGGAGGCCGGTCCGGCGAGACACGAGCGAGCAACGACGGCTGAGGCAAGCCGGCGGCGAGCCAAGCGCGGGTAGCGCTGCAACGGCCACAACTGATGACGTCCCCCACGCGCAGCTCGGCGCCCCGCTGGCCATTGTCGGGTCCATACAATGAGATTGGGGTGAGGATAGTATGACGGTGGTCCCATTAACAGAAATTTACCTAGATATCCTTTTACTTTGATGAAAAATTAAAAAAATATTGGGTAGTTTTAGGTACTTTTAATCTAGTAGTTTCAGGTAGCTCTTATTTTATCACTGTTCGAGTAGAAGGGATGGACGGTTGTTAAAATTACCAACTATGATAAAACTTGTATCCTAAATATCATCTCCGGCGTCACATCAACACATTGTCGACCAGTCAATCAACCACGGAAGCATACGGCATCACAACATCCAAGTGCTCCGCCAAAAGTAAAAGTTACCCCCGGAAGAAAAATAAACAAATACAGAAAGTTTTAATACTTTGAAATTGATGAATATATCACTTACAGATAAATGTACTATGAATTTACATTATAGAATTTATTTTATTATTAAAGTTGATTTTGCCTGTACTTGCTATATAAACTGAACAAATGAATGAGAATGAATAGCCTACGGGCAGAAGAAAATGTAGCCTATGTACTGTTGTTGCCAAGGGGAGACTCTCGGCACAGACGAACAGCCATGGTTTTCTTCCCATGGTGAGTGTGAGTGTGTGTGTTGTGTTCTTGAGAGAGTTGTGTGCGGTTGAAGAAGAAGAGGGGCTCCAAGGTGCAGCTCCTATAAAAACACCAAACTTATACAAAATATAGCATGGCACACCATTATGAAAAGACACACATCTTTTCTGACAATATATGGTACACACCCATCACATTAAATATATCATCGATCACCGTTGCTTTATTGTAAAAACATAGTGTTCGAAGAACCGAAATGTTGTACAAAGTCATCTAGGACATATTTTATACCAGATGCATACTAGAAATATAAATTGAGTAAACATGTGTGATCTCTATTTCATTGCCTCATATATAGAGATGAGTAGCCAACCGTGGTTTTGCTCCCAAGATCAGCGGTTCAGCTAGGGCAAGGCTGGCACTGCCCTCTTGAAGATTGATGCCATCGACACCAGGAGGCTTGGTCCAAGTGAATCCCTGCAACATCCTTGCAAATAGCATCATCGTGACAGATGTACCAAGTGATATGCCAGGACAACCCCTTCTTCCACTACTAAAGGAAATGAAATCTAGGCTTGGCTCAGTAAGAAGTACATTGGTAGTGTTCAAATGCCTCTCGGGCCGAAACTCGAGTGGTTCGTGCCAGATCTTGGGGTTCCGACCAAGCCCGAGTCGGCTTAAAATGACATGGCTATCCTTTGGGATGTTGTAGCCAGCTACTGTGGTTTCCTCCATGGCTACATGTGGTAGGTTAAGGGCATGGTACGGGTGTAAGCGGAAAGCCTCCCGAATGCATGATTTGAGATAGTTTAGCCTAAGAATGTCAGATTCCTCGACTAGTCTATCTTTACCAACGACAACGTCTAGTTCATACATAGCTTTTTGCATGACCTCCGGCTTGTTCATCATCTCAGCGAGCACCCACTCAACAGCATTCGATGGGTTATCGGGAACTGCAAGCATCATTTCCTACACCAATATATAGATGCCAGAAAAGCAATAGGATAAGTTTCATGTTATATAGGTTGGTGAATAAATAAAATTGAAATATGCACTATATCAGATGCAGAAAATGATCAACTTATTGTTCAAATTAAGCGACTGAGAGTATTGTACTAACCATTGTTTGTGCTTTGATTTCTTTTAAGGTCAACAACGGTTGTCCATCTCCATCTTCAAGGTTAATCAGGACGTCCAAAATGTCGCTGGCCTCTTTCTTTTCGCCACCTTTCTGAAGTGTAGTGGACCTTTCACGGATCCTCTCTTCTATGATGGGATCGTGCAACCGATTGACTAGTCTCATCACATTCTTGGAAACCATTTCATGGCCCTCCAAATCGAGGCCAACCATGGTCGGGAAGTAGTCTGACACGCAGAAGCTGTAGATATGGTTGATGGCCGTGAAGAGAGCGGCAACATGTGCCACCTCATCATGTCCGGGCCCACTAGTCGACGAAGCCGGTATGTTGTTGGCAAAGTATCTCTTACCAAATACAAGGCTTCTTATGATGTTACAACAAAAATGCTGGGCTACATGGCGGACTTGGATGAAGTTGTTTGGATGTGCCATGTTGTTGATGTACGTCACAAGGTGGTTGTACTCCTCCTTTCGGAGGTGGTGGAGTTTTTTCTCCATGGACGGGGCGAGGATCTTGGAGGTGAGGACCTGCCTCATCTTCTTCCACTGCTCGCCATATGGCGAGAAGATGCAGCCTTTGTACCCGAAGCTGAATGCACCCGAGGAGAATGTAGCAGGACGAGAGGCGAGAACTTGGTCCTTCTTCCGCAGTACCTCGCGGGCCATCTCCGGGCACATCACAACAATGACATGAGCTGCCCCGAGACGGAGGCAGATGATGTCTGTGTTCATCTCGTCGAGTAGACGATGGATCCACCGGAATACTGCCGGCTTGTTCCAGATCATCTGGTGCATGTTGCCAATGATGGGCAGTGTGGCAGGCCCCGGGGGCAGCCGCTGGCGTTGCCGAGCGGGCTCTGACGAACACTGGACACGCCGGTGCTGTGGCAACGACGGCCGGAAGCATGTATTCTTCGTGACCATCGTCGGCCGCCACGCCATACCCCCAACTAGTCCGGCACTGCATAGTGCCATTACTGATTGTTTTCTTTGTGTGTTTGAGTCTGAGTAGGGCGATGATAGGTGCCAATTTTGTAGGCAAGGTGGTGGTGGATCAGCTGAGTGTGGTGAAAATTGTGGGACATGCACAAGAGCCACATGATCCAAATACCCAAAAGAAAATGACCAGAACGCAATTGATGATGGAGGTCCTGCTATGGAACAACCAAGCTGCTGTTCGCCTGATGCTGGCCGGTCGAATTTTTTTCCTTCTTTTTCTTTTTCTTTTGGGCTTACTTGTGCTGTTTTAGCCTTAGCAGTGGTTTCACAGTTATATCAGGTCGTTGCTATCAGTGGCATCTTTGGCAGAAATTGCCAGCTTGTAGCTCTCGACGGGTCCAGAGCATATTTTTTCCTGTGGAAGTGATGTATCTTGTCTCACAGAGAGATAAAAAAGAGGGAAAGCATGGTTTCCTGAATTATGGAGTTAGATACAAACATAAAGAAATTTAATGGGAATCACATAAATCATTGAAAGCGGTGATATGATCTTGTGGTAAGATACAAATATGATGTTGAAAAGTATAATAAACTACAAAGTCCATCGATATGTTTCCGACGTGTCAAATATTTCTTCATTCTTTTAATTTCGGTACAGTCAAAAGGTGCGGTGTGGCTATTTATAGAAGGAGTCGAATAAATTTGTACAAATAATTTGGAAAATCGCATTGGAAACGATATTTGAAATACTGATATACACATATTTGCCAAATGTTGGGCATATTATTCTAAGCTATGCAGTGAATATGGTCATGACCTTGGTCATTTGGTTTGAAACATAAAATGTTCATACATGATAGTTTTATTAGATTGTTTAAAAAGTAGTCATATTATAAGTTTAATATTTTTTCTCAAAACTTTTACACATCAAAATACTCGATAAGGCAGTATTTCATATTTTGAATGCCTTTTCATTTCTTCGATGTTATTTTCAAAATAGGATCAAAATGGTCGGCACAGGTATTCATAAAAAGGGCCCGGATGTTTCAAAACTCACACTGGTTTTATGATAAAATCATTGTGTATAAAAAAAGTTTTGAGGAAGAATATTGGTTCAACTTTTATTTACTTTCAAGAAATAAACGTCAAGTCATTTAAATAGGAAAAGTTAGGTAGAAAGCAAAATTAATAATATTTGGGAACTATCCGTTAAATCGGGTATACTGTTTGTGAAAATTAGACTGAAATCATTTTGCATAATATTACTAGCACTTTACAAAAACCCCCGATATTATACTACGTGAAAATGAAAATATTTGTTTTACAAGTAATCTGAAAATTCAGTTTGGCAATGTTTTTTGACAGCACAAGGTACACCTACATGAGAAATATGGACACATTAACGTGAACTACGTCATGAATTTGACCATGACCGTGGTCATTTTACTTGAATACATGATTGTACATTTTGTGCAGATTTTGTTCCAACTACTCATATTGTAGGTTAATATTTTTTCAACCAACTAGTAAACATAAAAGGAACGCATGAGGAAGGATTGCATTTTTAGATTTCCTTCGTAGTGTTTTGATTTTTTCGGATCATGGTTTAAATAGCAGACATTTCTATTCATAGAAAAGGCTTCAAATCTTATAAGACTCTCACTGATCAATCATCAAAATCATGTGCGTAGGAACTCATGCTGACTGTAATGACGGCGACAACCCAATATGAATGATGGGCACCACGCACCCAACACTGACGGTTACGTACACCCAGAGACATATTCGCTGTCCGGAGGCATGTATATATTCACCTCCACACACACGCTTTCTGCAGCACATTGAAATTGCGATACAGTGGAATGGTCTTTTCTCTTCTCTTATCTTATACCGGATGCGTGTGCTACTGGATAAGTTTGTGCTATCGGACAAGTTTGTCGCTAAGCTTCCTTATTCATGGAGAAATTTTGCCACTTCTCTTACATATCAGAGGCATGTTTAAAACAGAAGGCGAGGACAAAAGAGAAACACACTTCTCGAACCGGGTGACATTCTGCTGCAAACATGGTGAAGAAAGATCATGCCCACAAGTCCAAAAAAAAGAACAAATTCTTCAAGACTACCAAATTTAAGAAGAAGAAAGGGAAAAACAAGAAGAAAAGTTCGCTGCCCACAACACAACACAAAGGACATAATGAGCAGCCCGGACACAGCTCTAAGTCTGTCAGCATGGTTATTAGCAATACTCTCAGTATGGTTATTTATTACCTATTGTCCTTGCAGTATTTTAGTCCACATATATTTTGGATTCATACGGATGCTAATATTAATGTTTGTGCTGATATCTCCTTATGTGTCACTTATCAGTCCCAACGAAGTTCCACCATCATGATGGGGTATGGGCTACATCATTTTGTTCATGGTCTCGACACAGTTGCTCTAAATTTTATTTCGGAAAAGATCATGCAACTGAGAAACGTGCAACATGCCCCTTCTATAAAAAAATCTTGCTGGTGGATCCCGTCGTAAGATGGGTTTAAGTTGGTGTTTGAGTCAAATATTGCACTGTCTAAGTATAATTTTTTTTATTGGAAAAGGTTATGAGTACGAAGGCATGTTCCATTTCTCATCGAAAGACTTATGTGATTATATTGTGAGAAATGTATGCAATATTGCCAATGAAACTAATGTGTGGCATTCCCGACCTTTTCATTTCTTTGGGGACTCGCACCCTCCTTTAAAAAATAAATAAACAGCAGGCCAATCGGGTCGTCAAAAGAAAAGATTTTTTTTACAAAATAAGCTTTCACCAAAAAAGGACCATGCAAGGGATTAGAACATGCACGCTTTCTCTTCCACACACACAATATTAATGCCTGCCACCTTCCAATTGCATTATTGAGATTGGTACCAAAGTTTTGGTTACTGGTAGAAATTTTTTCCCGCCGAGTGGGGTCGGGATATCTGGTTACCGCGGTTATCGGAAAATCCCGACCGGTTACCGGAGAATTTGAAAACTAAAATTCTAAAATTCAAATTTTTTAGTTCACAATATGACCATTTACGGAGAGTTTTTATTAAAATTCAAAAGTTTCGGATTTTTTTTATCTGGTATGACCATTTCCCGGGGGTGGTCGGGATGTCTGGTTACCGAGCGGTAACCGGATTTTCCGACCGGTAACATAAACCATGGTTGGTACGATGGCCATCCAAATGTCGTATATACAATAGTACTCCCTCCGTCTATAAACGGAGATACATACAAGTTTGATCAAACTTGTGACATCTTTTTATGGACAAAGGTACTATAATCATTTTGTAGCATTTCGTCACTAGCTGCCATCCTTTATACAGAAAGCGGCGGCTATTTTGGCTAGCTTCACCTTGGCACCTTTTGCATAAATGGGCGCCAGCTTGTAACCCTCGACGGGTCCAGAGCATATTTTTTTCCCGTGGAAGTGATGTATCTTGTCTCACATAAAGACGAACTATATATTTCCTCCAAGATGGATGCCGACACAGTTTTGCTAATTATTGCACATCTTTACGTACCGAGGACGAAGCAAGTTAGTCCCAAATATAGTAGATCTTCTACCAAGAAAAAGAATATCACCATGCATGCTAAATAGAGCTCTTTTACGGTGGTTGTTAAAACTACGTACCCAGTAGTTTCAAGTAGCTTCCGTCCTAAAATATTCCAACCGTTGATTCAGTCTCCTCCGTCCTATGTTAGGCGTTCAATCATTTATCAAAAAGTTTGACCGTGGTTCCTCGTTCGGTAGTTCGGCTTCACGTAGAAGAACCCCATGTTGGGCAAGTTTGCGACGTTGTCGGGGAGCAGCGGCCGCGGAGGCCGGTCCGGCGAGACACGAGCGAGCAACGACGGCTGAGGCAAGCCGGCGGCGAGCCAAGCGCGGGTAGCGCTGCAACGGCCACAACTGATGACGTCCCCCACGCGCAGCTCGGCGCCCCGCTGGCCATTGTCGGGTCCATACAATGAGATTGGGGTGAGGATAGTATGACGGTGGTCCCATTAACAGAAATTTACCTAGATATCCTTTTACTTTGATGAAAAATTAAAAAAATATTGGGTAGTTTTAGGTACTTTTAATCTAGTAGTTTCAGGTAGCTCTTATTTTATCACTGTTCGAGTAGAAGGGATGGACGGTTGTTAAAATTACCAACTATGATAAAACTTGTATCCTAAATATCATCTCCGGCGTCACATCAACACATTGTCGACCAGTCAATCAACCACGGAAGCATACGGCATCACAACATCCAAGTGCTCCGCCAAAAGTAAAAGTTACCCCCGGAAGAAAAATAAACAAATACAGAAAGTTTTAATACTTTGAAATTGATGAATATATCACTTACAGATAAATGTACTATGAATTTACATTATAGAATTTATTTTATTATTAAAGTTGATTTTGCCTGTACTTGCTATATAAACTGAACAAATGAATGAGAATGAATAGCCTACGGGCAGAAGAAAATGTAGCCTATGTACTGTTGTTGCCAAGGGGAGACTCTCGGCACAGACGAACAGCCATGGTTTTCTTCCCATGGTGAGTGTGAGTGTGTGTGTTGTGTTCTTGAGAGAGTTGTGTGCGGTTGAAGAAGAAGAGGGGCTCCAAGGTGCAGCTCCTATAAAAACACCAAACTTATACAAAATATAGCATGGCACACCATTATGAAAAGACACACATCTTTTCTGACAATATATGGTACACACCCATCACATTAAATATATCATCGATCACCGTTGCTTTATTGTAAAAACATAGTGTTCGAAGAACCGAAATGTTGTACAAAGTCATCTAGGACATATTTTATACCAGATGCATACTAGAAATATAAATTGAGTAAACATGTGTGATCTCTATTTCATTGCCTCATATATAGAGATGAGTAGCCAACCGTGGTTTTGCTCCCAAGATCAGCGGTTCAGCTAGGGCAAGGCTGGCACTGCCCTCTTGAAGATTGATGCCATCGACACCAGGAGGCTTGGTCCAAGTGAATCCCTGCAACATCCTTGCAAATAGCATCATCGTGACAGATGTACCAAGTGATATGCCAGGACAACCCCTTCTTCCACTACTAAAGGAAATGAAATCTAGGCTTGGCTCAGTAAGAAGTACATTGGTAGTGTTCAAATGCCTCTCGGGCCGAAACTCGAGTGGTTCGTGCCAGATCTTGGGGTTCCGACCAAGCCCGAGTCGGCTTAAAATGACATGGCTATCCTTTGGGATGTTGTAGCCAGCTACTGTGGTTTCCTCCATGGCTACATGTGGTAGGTTAAGGGCATGGTACGGGTGTAAGCGGAAAGCCTCCCGAATGCATGATTTGAGATAGTTTAGCCTAAGAATGTCAGATTCCTCGACTAGTCTATCTTTACCAACGACAACGTCTAGTTCATACATAGCTTTTTGCATGACCTCCGGCTTGTTCATCATCTCAGCGAGCACCCACTCAACAGCATTCGATGGGTTATCGGGAACTGCAAGCATCATTTCCTACACCAATATATAGATGCCAGAAAAGCAATAGGATAAGTTTCATGTTATATAGGTTGGTGAATAAATAAAATTGAAATATGCACTATATCAGATGCAGAAAATGATCAACTTATTGTTCAAATTAAGCGACTGAGAGTATTGTACTAACCATTGTTTGTGCTTTGATTTCTTTTAAGGTCAACAACGGTTGTCCATCTCCATCTTCAAGGTTAATCAGGACGTCCAAAATGTCGCTGGCCTCTTTCTTTTCGCCACCTTTCTGAAGTGTAGTGGACCTTTCACGGATCCTCTCTTCTATGATGGGATCGTGCAACCGATTGACTAGTCTCATCACATTCTTGGAAACCATTTCATGGCCCTCCAAATCGAGGCCAACCATGGTCGGGAAGTAGTCTGACACGCAGAAGCTGTAGATATGGTTGATGGCCGTGAAGAGAGCGGCAACATGTGCCACCTCATCATGTCCGGGCCCACTAGTCGACGAAGCCGGTATGTTGTTGGCAAAGTATCTCTTACCAAATACAAGGCTTCTTATGATGTTACAACAAAAATGCTGGGCTACATGGCGGACTTGGATGAAGTTGTTTGGATGTGCCATGTTGTTGATGTACGTCACAAGGTGGTTGTACTCCTCCTTTCGGAGGTGGTGGAGTTTTTTCTCCATGGACGGGGCGAGGATCTTGGAGGTGAGGACCTGCCTCATCTTCTTCCACTGCTCGCCATATGGCGAGAAGATGCAGCCTTTGTACCCGAAGCTGAATGCACCCGAGGAGAATGTAGCAGGACGAGAGGCGAGAACTTGGTCCTTCTTCCGCAGTACCTCGCGGGCCATCTCCGGGCACATCACAACAATGACATGAGCTGCCCCGAGACGGAGGCAGATGATGTCTGTGTTCATCTCGTCGAGTAGACGATGGATCCACCGGAATACTGCCGGCTTGTTCCAGATCATCTGGTGCATGTTGCCAATGATGGGCAGTGTGGCAGGCCCCGGGGGCAGCCGCTGGCGTTGCCGAGCGGGCTCTGACGAACACTGGACACGCCGGTGCTGTGGCAACGACGGCCGGAAGCATGTATTCTTCGTGACCATCGTCGGCCGCCACGCCATACCCCCAACTAGTCCGGCACTGCATAGTGCCATTACTGATTGTTTTCTTTGTGTGTTTGAGTCTGAGTAGGGCGATGATAGGTGCCAATTTTGTAGGCAAGGTGGTGGTGGATCAGCTGAGTGTGGTGAAAATTGTGGGACATGCACAAGAGCCACATGATCCAAATACCCAAAAGAAAATGACCAGAACGCAATTGATGATGGAGGTCCTGCTATGGAACAACCAAGCTGCTGTTCGCCTGATGCTGGCCGGTCGAATTTTTTTCCTTCTTTTTCTTTTTCTTTTGGGCTTACTTGTGCTGTTTTAGCCTTAGCAGTGGTTTCACAGTTATATCAGGTCGTTGCTATCAGTGGCATCTTTGGCAGAAATTGCCAGCTTGTAGCTCTCGACGGGTCCAGAGCATATTTTTTCCTGTGGAAGTGATGTATCTTGTCTCACAGAGAGATAAAAAAGAGGGAAAGCATGGTTTCCTGAATTATGGAGTTAGATACAAACATAAAGAAATTTAATGGGAATCACATAAATCATTGAAAGCGGTGATATGATCTTGTGGTAAGATACAAATATGATGTTGAAAAGTATAATAAACTACAAAGTCCATCGATATGTTTCCGACGTGTCAAATATTTCTTCATTCTTTTAATTTCGGTACAGTCAAAAGGTGCGGTGTGGCTATTTATAGAAGGAGTCGAATAAATTTGTACAAATAATTTGGAAAATCGCATTGGAAACGATATTTGAAATACTGATATACACATATTTGCCAAATGTTGGGCATATTATTCTAAGCTATGCAGTGAATATGGTCATGACCTTGGTCATTTGGTTTGAAACATAAAATGTTCATACATGATAGTTTTATTAGATTGTTTAAAAAGTAGTCATATTATAAGTTTAATATTTTTTCTCAAAACTTTTACACATCAAAATACTCGATAAGGCAGTATTTCATATTTTGAATGCCTTTTCATTTCTTCGATGTTATTTTCAAAATAGGATCAAAATGGTCGGCACAGGTATTCATAAAAAGGGCCCGGATGTTTCAAAACTCACACTGGTTTTATGATAAAATCATTGTGTATAAAAAAAGTTTTGAGGAAGAATATTGGTTCAACTTTTATTTACTTTCAAGAAATAAACGTCAAGTCATTTAAATAGGAAAAGTTAGGTAGAAAGCAAAATTAATAATATTTGGGAACTATCCGTTAAATCGGGTATACTGTTTGTGAAAATTAGACTGAAATCATTTTGCATAATATTACTAGCACTTTACAAAAACCCCCGATATTATACTACGTGAAAATGAAAATATTTGTTTTACAAGTAATCTGAAAATTCAGTTTGGCAATGTTTTTTGACAGCACAAGGTACACCTACATGAGAAATATGGACACATTAACGTGAACTACGTCATGAATTTGACCATGACCGTGGTCATTTTACTTGAATACATGATTGTACATTTTGTGCAGATTTTGTTCCAACTACTCATATTGTAGGTTAATATTTTTTCAACCAACTAGTAAACATAAAAGGAACGCATGAGGAAGGATTGCATTTTTAGATTTCCTTCGTAGTGTTTTGATTTTTTCGGATCATGGTTTAAATAGCAGACATTTCTATTCATAGAAAAGGCTTCAAATCTTATAAGACTCTCACTGATCAATCATCAAAATCATGTGCGTAGGAACTCATGCTGACTGTAATGACGGCGACAACCCAATATGAATGATGGGCACCACGCACCCAACACTGACGGTTACGTACACCCAGAGACATATTCGCTGTCCGGAGGCATGTATATATTCACCTCCACACACACGCTTTCTGCAGCACATTGAAATTGCGATACAGTGGAATGGTCTTTTCTCTTCTCTTATCTTATACCGGATGCGTGTGCTACTGGATAAGTTTGTGCTATCGGACAAGTTTGTCGCTAAGCTTCCTTATTCATGGAGAAATTTTGCCACTTCTCTTACATATCAGAGGCATGTTTAAAACAGAAGGCGAGGACAAAAGAGAAACACACTTCTCGAACCGGGTGACATTCTGCTGCAAACATGGTGAAGAAAGATCATGCCCACAAGTCCAAAAAAAAGAACAAATTCTTCAAGACTACCAAATTTAAGAAGAAGAAAGGGAAAAACAAGAAGAAAAGTTCGCTGCCCACAACACAACACAAAGGACATAATGAGCAGCCCGGACACAGCTCTAAGTCTGTCAGCATGGTTATTAGCAATACTCTCAGTATGGTTATTTATTACCTATTGTCCTTGCAGTATTTTAGTCCACATATATTTTGGATTCATACGGATGCTAATATTAATGTTTGTGCTGATATCTCCTTATGTGTCACTTATCAGTCCCAACGAAGTTCCACCATCATGATGGGGTATGGGCTACATCATTTTGTTCATGGTCTCGACACAGTTGCTCTAAATTTTATTTCGGAAAAGATCATGCAACTGAGAAATGTGCAACATGCCCCTTCTATAAAAAAATCTTGCTGGTGGATCCCGTCGTAAGATGGGTTTAAGTTGGTGTTTGAGTCAAATATTGCACTGTCTAAGTATAATTTTTTTTATTGGAAAAGGTTATGAGTACGAAGGCATGTTCCATTTCTCATCGAAAGACTTATGTGATTATATTGTGAGAAATGTATGCAATATTGCCAATGAAACTAATGTGTGGCATTCCCGACCTTTTCATTTCTTTGGGGACTCGCACCCTCCTTTAAAAAATAAATAAACAGCAGGCCAATCGGGTCGTCAAAAGAAAAGATTTTTTTTACAAAATAAGCTTTCACCAAAAAAGGACCATGCAAGGGATTAGAACATGCACGCTTTCTCTTCCACACACACAATATTAATGCCTGCCACCTTCCAATTGCATTATTGAGATTGGTACCAAAGTTTTGGTTACTGGTAGAAATTTTTTCCCGCCGAGTGGGGTCGGGATATCTGGTTACCGCGGTTATCGGAAAATCCCGACCGGTTACCGGAGAATTTGAAAACTAAAATTCTAAAATTCAAATTTTTTAGTTCACAATATGACCATTTACGGAGAGTTTTTATTAAAATTCAAAAGTTTCGGATTTTTTTTATCTGGTATGACCATTTCCCGGGGGTGGTCGGGATGTCTGGTTACCGAGCGGTAACCGGATTTTCCGACCGGTAACATAAACCATGGTTGGTACGATGGCCATCCAAATGTCGTATATACAATAGTACTCCCTCCGTCTATAAACGGAGATACATACAAGTTTGATCAAACTTGTGACATCTTTTTATGGACAAAGGTACTATAATCATTTTGTAGCATTTCGTCACTAGCTGCCATCCTTTATACAGAAAGCGGCGGCTATTTTGGCTAGCTTCACCTTGGCACCTTTTGCATAAATGGGCGCCAGCTTGTAACCCTCGACGGGTCCAGAGCATATTTTTTTCCCGTGGAAGTGATGTATCTTGTCTCACATAAAGACGAACTATATATTTCCTCCAAGATGGATGCCGACACAGTTTTGCTAATTATTGCACATCTTTACGTACCGAGGACGAAGCAAGTTAGTCCCAAATATAGTAGATCTTCTACCAAGAAAAAGAATATCACCATGCATGCTAAATAGAGCTCTTTTACGGTGGTTGTTAAAACTACGTACCCAGTAGTTTCAAGTAGCTTCCGTCCTAAAATATTCCAACCGTTGATTCAGTCTCCTCCGTCCTATGTTAGGCGTTCAATCATTTATCAAAAAGTTTGACCGTGGTTCCTCGTTCGGTAGTTCGGCTTCACGTAGAAGAACCCCATGTTGGGCAAGTTTGCGACGTTGTCGGGGAGCAGCGGCCGCGGAGGCCGGTCCGGCGAGACACGAGCGAGCAACGACGGCTGAGGCAAGCCGGCGGCGAGCCAAGCGCGGGTAGCGCTGCAACGGCCACAACTGATGACGTCCCCCACGCGCAGCTCGGCGCCCCGCTGGCCATTGTCGGGTCCATACAATGAGATTGGGGTGAGGATAGTATGACGGTGGTCCCATTAACAGAAATTTACCTAGATATCCTTTTACTTTGATGAAAAATTAAAAAAATATTGGGTAGTTTTAGGTACTTTTAATCTAGTAGTTTCAGGTAGCTCTTATTTTATCACTGTTCGAGTAGAAGGGATGGACGGTTGTTAAAATTACCAACTATGATAAAACTTGTATCCTAAATATCATCTCCGGCGTCACATCAACACATTGTCGACCAGTCAATCAACCACGGAAGCATACGGCATCACAACATCCAAGTGCTCCGCCAAAAGTAAAAGTTACCCCCGGAAGAAAAATAAACAAATACAGAAAGTTTTAATACTTTGAAATTGATGAATATATCACTTACAGATAAATGTACTATGAATTTACATTATAGAATTTATTTTATTATTAAAGTTGATTTTGCCTGTACTTGCTATATAAACTGAACAAATGAATGAGAATGAATAGCCTACGGGCAGAAGAAAATGTAGCCTATGTACTGTTGTTGCCAAGGGGAGACTCTCGGCACAGACGAACAGCCATGGTTTTCTTCCCATGGTGAGTGTGAGTGTGTGTGTTGTGTTCTTGAGAGAGTTGTGTGCGGTTGAAGAAGAAGAGGGGCTCCAAGGTGCAGCTCCTATAAAAACACCAAACTTATACAAAATATAGCATGGCACACCATTATGAAAAGACACACATATTTTCTGACAATATATGGTACACACCCATCACATTAAATATATCATCGATCACCGTTGCTTTATTGTAAAAACATAGTGTTCGAAGAACCGAAATGTTGTACAAAGTCATCTAGGACATATTTTATACCAGATGCATACTAGAAATATAAATTGAGTAAACATGTGTGATCTCTATTTCATTGCCTCATATATAGAGATGAGTAGCCAACCGTGGTTTTGCTCCCAAGATCAGCGGTTCAGCTAGGGCAAGGCTGGCACTGCCCTCTTGAAGATTGATGCCATCGACACCAGGAGGCTTGGTCCAAGTGAATCCCTGCAACATCCTTGCAAATAGCATCATCGTGACAGATGTACCAAGTGATATGCCAGGACAACCCCTTCTTCCACTACTAAAGGAAATGAAATCTAGGCTTGGCTCAGTAAGAAGTACATTGGTAGTGTTCAAATGCCTCTCGGGCCGAAACTCGAGTGGTTCGTGCCAGATCTTGGGGTTCCGACCAAGCCCGAGTCGGCTTAAAATGACATGGCTATCCTTTGGGATGTTGTAGCCAGCTACTGTGGTTTCCTCCATGGCTACATGTGGTAGGTTAAGGGCATGGTACGGGTGTAAGCGGAAAGCCTCCCGAATGCATGATTTGAGATAGTTTAGCCTAAGAATGTCAGATTCCTCGACTAGTCTATCTTTACCAACGACAACGTCTAGTTCATACATAGCTTTTTGCATGACCTCCGGCTTGTTCATCATCTCAGCGAGCACCCACTCAACAGCATTCGATGGGTTATCGGGAACTGCAAGCATCATTTCCTACACCAATATATAGATGCCAGAAAAGCAATAGGATAAATTTCATGTTATATATGTTGGTGAATAATATAAAATTGAAATATGCACTATATCAGATGCAGAAAATGATCAACTTATTGTTCAAATTAAGCGACTGAGAGTATTGTACTAACCATTGTTTGTGCTTTGATTTCTTTTAAGGTCAACAACGGTTGTCCATCTCCATCTTCAAGGTTAATCAGGACGTCCAAAATGTCGCTGGCCTCTTTCTTTTCGCCACCTTTCTGAAGTGTAGTGGACCTTTCACAGATCCTCTCTTCTATGATGGGATCGTGCAACCGATTGACTAGTCTCATCACATTCTTGGAAACCATTTCATGGCCCTCCAAATCGAGGCCAACCATGGTCGGGAAGTAGTCTGACACGCAGAAGCTGTAGATATGGTTGATGGCCGTGAAGAGAGCGGCAACATGTGCCACCTCATCATGTCCGGGCCCACTAGTCGACGAAGCCGGTATGTTGTTGGCAAAGTATCTCTTACCAAATACAAGGCTTCTTATGATGTTACAACAGAAATGCTGGGCTACATGGCGGACTTGGATGAAGTTGTTTGGATGTGCCGTGTTGTTGATGTACCTCACAAGGTGGTTGTACTCCTCCTTTCGGAGGTGGTGGAGTTTTTTGTCCATGGACGGGGCGAGGATCTTGGAGGTGAGGACCTGCCTCATCTTCTTCCACTGCTCGCCATATGGCGAGAAGACGCAGCCTTTGTACCCGAAGCTGAATGCACCCGAGGAGAATGTAGCAGGACGAGAGGCGAGAACTTGGTCCTTCTTCCGCAGTACCTCGCGGGCCATCTTCGGGCACATCACAACAATGACATGAGCTGCCCCGAGACGGAGGCAGATGATGTCTGTGTTCATCTCGTCGAGTAGACGATGGATCCACCGGAATACTGCCGGCCTGTTCCAGATCATCTGGTGCATGTTGCCAATGATGGGCAGTGTGGCAGGCCCCGGGGGCAGCCGCCGGCGTTGCCGAGCGGGCTCTGACGAACACTGGACACGCCGGTGCTGTGGCAACGACGACCGCCGGAAGCATATATTCTCCGTGGCCATAGTCGGCCGCCACGCCATACCCCCAACTAGTCCGGCACTGCATAGTGCCATTACAGATTGTTTTCTTTGTGTGTTTGAGGCTGAGTAGCGCGATGATAGGTGCCAATTTTGTAGGCAAGGTGGTGGTGGATCAGCTGAGTGTGGTGAAAATTGTGGGACATGCACAAGAGCCACATGATCCAAATACCCAAAAGAAAATGACCAGAACGCAATTGATGATGGAGGTCCTGCTATGGAACAACCAAGCTGATGTTCGCCTGATGCTGGCCGGTCGAATTTTTTTTCTTCTTTTTTTCTTTGTTTTGGGCTTACTTGTGCTGTTTTAGCCTTAGCAGTGGTTTCACAGTTATCTCAGGTCGTTGCTATCAGTGGCATCTTTGGCAGAAATTGCAAGCTTGTAGCTCTCGACGGTCCAGAGCATATTTTTTCCTGTGGAAGTGATGTATCTTGTCTCACATAAAGATAAAAAAGAGGGAAAACAGGGTTTCCTGAATTATGGAGTTAGATACAAACATAAAGAAATTTAATGGGAATCACATAAATCATTGAAAGCGGTGGTATGATCTTGTGGTAAGATACAAATATGATGTTGAAAAGTATAATAAACTACAAAGTCCATCGATATGTTTCCGACGTATCAAATATTTCTTCATTCTTTTAATTTTGGTACAGTCAAAAGGTGCGGTGTTGTTATTTATAGAAGGAGTCGAATAAATTTGTACAAATAATTTGGAAAATCGCATTGGAAACGATATTTGAAATACTGATATACACATATTTGCCAAATGTTGGGCATATTATTCTAAGCTATGCAGTGAATATGGTCATGACCTTGGTCATTTGGTTTGAAACATAAAATGTTCATACATGATAGTTTTATTAGATTGTTTAAAAAGTAGTCATATTATAAGTTTAATATTTTTTCTCAAAACTTTTACACATCAAAATACTCGATAAGGCAGTATTTCATATTTTGAATGCCTTTTCATTTCTTCGATGTCATTTTCAAAATAGGATCAAAATGGTCGGCACAGGTATTCATAAAAAGGGCCCGGATGTTTCAAAACTCACACTGGTTTTATGATAAAATCATTGTGTATAAAAAAAGTTTTGAGGAAGAATATTGGTTCAACTTTTATTTACTTTCAAGAAATAAACGTCAAGTCATTTAAATGGGAAAAGTTAGGTAGAAAGCAAAATTAATAATATTTGGGAACTATCCGTTAAATCGGGTATACTGTTTGTGAAAAATAGACTGAAATCATTTTGCATAATATTACTAGCACTTCACAAATACCCCAGATATTATACTACGTGAAAATGAAAATATTTGTTTTACAAGTAATCTGAAAATTCAGTTTGGCAATGTTTTTTGACAGCACAAGGTACACCTACATGAGAAATATGGACACATTAACGTGAACTACGTCATGAATTTGACCATGACCGTGGTCATTTTACTTTCATACATGATTGTACATTTTGTGCAGATTTTGTTCCAACTACTCATATTGTAGGTTAATATTTTTTCAACCAACTAGTAAACATAAAAGGAACGCATGAGGAAGGATTGCATTTTTAGATTTCCTTCCTAGTGTTTTGATTTTTTCGGATCATGGTTTAAATAGCAGACATTTCTATTCATAGAAAAGGCTTCAAATCTTATAAGACTCTCACTGATCAATCATCAAAATCATGTGCGTAGGAACTCATGCTGACTGTAATGACGGCGACAACCCAATATGAATGATGGGCACCACGCACCCAACACTGACGGTTACGTACACCCAGGGACATATTCGCTGTCCGGATGCATGTATATATTCACCTCCACACACACGCTGTCTGCAGCACATTGAAATTGCGATACCGTGGAATGGTCTTTTCTCTCCTTTATCTTATACCGAATGCGTGTGCTTCTGGATAAGTTTGTCAGCATCGCTGCCCACAACACAACACAAAGGACATAATGAGCAGCCCGGACACAGCTCTAAGTCTGTCAGCATGGTTATTAGCAATACTCTCAGTATGGTTATTTATTACCTATTGTCCTTGCAGTATTTTAGTCCACATATATTTTGGATTCATACGGATGCTAATATTAATGTTTGTGCTGATATCTCCTTATGTGTCACTTATCAGTCCCAACGAAGTTCCACCATCATGATGGGGTATGGGCTACATCATTTTGTTCATGTCTCGACACAGTTGCTCTAAAGTTTATTTCGGAAAAGATCATGCAACTGAGAAACGTGCAACATGCCCCTTCTATAAAAAAATCTTGCTGGTGGATCCCGTCGTAAGATGGGTTTAAGTTGGTGTTTGAGTCAAATATTGCACTGTCTAAGTATAATTTTTTTTATTGGAAAAGGTTATGAGTATGGAGGCATGTTCCATTTCTCATCGAAAGACTTATGTGATTATATTGTGAGAAATGTATGCAATATTGCCAATGAAACTAATGTGTGGCATTCCCGACCTTTTCATTTCTTTGGGGACTCGCACCCTCCTTTAAAAAAAATAAACAGCAGGCCGATCGGGTCGTCAAAAGAAAAGATTTTTTTTACAAAATAAGCTTTCGCCAAAAAAGGACCATGCAAGGGATTAGAACATGCACGCTTTCTCTTCCACACACACAATATTAATGCCTGCCACCTTCCAATTGCATTATTGAGATTGGTACCAAAGTTTTGGTTACTGGTAGAAATTTTTTCCCGCCGAGTGGGGTCGGGATATCTGGTTACCGCGGTTATCGGAAAATCCCGACCGGTTACCGGAGAATTTGAAAACTAAAATTCGAAAATTCAAATTTTTTAGTTCACAATATGACCATTTACGGAGAGTTTTTATTAAAATTCAAAAGTTTCGGATTTTTTTTATCTGGTATGACCATTTCCCACGGGTGGTCGGGATGTCTGGTTACCGAGCGGTAACCGGATTTTCCGACCGGTAACATAAACCATGGTTGGTACGATGGCCATCCAAATGTCGTATATACAATAGTACTCCCTCCGTCTATAAACGGAGATACATACAAGTTTGATCAAACTTGTGACATCTTTTTATGGACAAAGGTACTATAATCATTTTGTAGCATTTCGTCACTAGCTGCCATCCTTTATACAGAAAGTGGCGGCTATTTTTGCTAGCTTCACCTTGGCACCTTTTGCATAAATGGGCGCCAACTTGTAACCCTCGACGGGTCCAGAGCATATTTTTTTCCTGTGGAAGTGATGTATCTTGTCTCACATAAAGACGAACTATATATTTCCTCCAAGATGGATGCCGACACAATTTTGCTAATTATTGCACATCTTTACGTACCGAGGACGAAGCAAGTTAGTCCCAAATATAGTAGATCTTCTACCAAGAAAAAGAATATCACCATGCATGCTAAATAGAGCTCTTTTACGGTGGTTGTTAAAACTACGTACCCAGTAGTTTCAAGTAGCTTCCGTCCTAAAATATTCCAACCGTTGATTCAGTCTCCTCCGTCCTATGTTAGGCGTTCAATCATTTATCAAAAAGTTTGACCGTGGTTCCTCGTTCGGTAGTTCGGCTTCACGTAGAAGAACCCCATGTTGGGCAAGTTTGCGACGTTGTCGGGGAGCAGCGGCCGCGGAGGCCGGTCCGGCGAGACACGAGCGAGCAACGACGGCTGAGGCAAGCCGGCGGCGAGCCAAGCGCGGGTAGCGCTGCAACGGCCACAACTGATGACGTCCCCCACGCGCAGCTCGGCGCCCCGCTGGCCATTGTCGGGTCCATACAATGAGATTGGGGTGAGGATAGTATGACGGTGGTCCCATTAACAGAAATTTACCTAGATATCCTTTTACTTTGATGAAAAATTTAAAAAATATTGAGTAGTTTTAGGTACTTTTAATCTAGTAGTTTCAGGTAGCTCTTATTTTATCACTGTTCGATTAGAAGGGATGGACGGTTGTTAAAATTACCAACTATGATAAAACTTGTATCCTAAATATCATCTCCGGCGTCACATCAACACATTGTCGACCAGTCAATCAACCACGGAAGCATAAGGCATCACAACATCCAAGTGCTCCGCCAAAAGTAAAAGTTACCCCGGAAGAAAAATAAACAAACACAGAAAGTTTTAATACTTTGAAATTGATGAATATATCACTTACAGATAAATGTACTATGAATTTACATTATAGAATTTATTTTATTAATAAAGTTGATTTTGCCTGTACTTGCTATATAAACTGAACAAATGAATGAGAATGAATAGCCTACGGGCAGAAGAAAATGTAGCCTATGTACTGTTGTTGCCAAGGGGAGACTCTCGGCACAGACGAACAGCCATGGTTTTCTTCCCATGGTGAGTGTGAGTGTGTGTGTTGTGTTCTTGAGAGAGTTGTGTGCGGTTGAAGAAGAAGAGGGGCTCCAAGGTGCAGCTCCTATAAAAACACCAAACTTATAAAAAATATAGCATGGTACACCATTATGAAAAGACACACATCTTTTCTGACAATATATGGTACACACCCATCACATTAAATATATCATCGATCACCGTTGCTTTATTGTAAAAACATAGTGTTCGAAGAACCGAATGTTGTACAAAGTCATCTAGGACATATTTTATTCCAGATGCATACTAGAAATATAAATTGAGTAAACATGTGTGATCTCTATTTCATTGCCTCATATATAGAGATGAGTAGCCAACCGTGGTTTTGCTCCCAAGACCAGCGGTTCAGCTAGGGCAAGGCTGGCACTGCCCTCTTGAAGATTGATGCCATCGACACCAGGAGGCTTGGTCCAAGTGAATCCCTGCAACATCCTTGCAAATAGCATCATCGTGACAGATGTACCAAGTGATATGCCAGGACAACCCCTTCTTCCACTACTAAAGGAAATGAAATCTAGGCTTGGCTCAGTAAGAAGTACATTGGTGGTGTTCAAATGCCTCTCGGGCCGAAACTCGAGTGGTTCGTGCCAGATCTTGGGGTTCCGACCAAGCCCGAGTCGGCTTAAAATGACATGGCTATCCTTTGGGATTTTGTAGCCAGCTACTGTGGTTTCCTCCATGGCTACATGTGGTAGGTTAAGAGCATGGTACGGGTGTAAGCGGAAAGCCTCCCGAATGCATGATTTGAGATAGTTTAGCCTAAGAATGTCAGATTCCTCGACTAGTCTATCTTTACCAACGACAATGTCTAGTTCATACATAGCTTTTTGCATGACCTCCGGCTTGTTCATCATCTCAGCGAGCACCCACTCAACAGCATTCGATGGGTTATCGGGAACTGCAAGCATCATTTCCTACACCAATATATAGATGCCAGAAAAGCAATAGGATAAATTTCATGTTATATATGTTGGTGAATAATATAAAATTGAAATATGCACTATATCAGATGCAGAAAATGATCAACTTATTGTTCAAATTAAGCGACTGAGAGTATTGTACTAACCATTGTTTGTGCTTTGATTTCTTTTAAGGTCAACAACGGTTGTCCATCTCCATCTTCAAGGTTAATCAGGACGTCCAAAATGTCGCTGGCCTCTTTCTTTTCGCCACCTTTCTGAAGTGTAGTGGACCTTTCACGGATCCTCTCTTCTATGATGGGATCGTGCAACCGATTGACTAGTCTCATCACATTCTTGGAAACCATTTCATGGCCCTCCAAATCGAGGCCAACCATGGTCGGGAAGTAGTCTGACACGCAGAAGCTGTAGATATGGTTGATGGCCGTGAAGAGAGCGGCAACATGTGCCACCTCATCATGTCCGGGCCCACTAGTCGACGAAGCCGGTATGTTGTTGGCAAAGTATCTCTTACCAAATACAAGGCTTCTTATGATGTTACAACAGAAATGCTGGGCTACATGGCGGACTTGGATGAAGTTGTTTGGGTGTGCCATGTTGTTGATGTACGTCACAAGGTGGTTGTACTCCTCCTTTCGGAGGTGGTGGAGTTTTTTCTCCATGGATGGGGCGAGGATCTTGGAGGTGAGGACCTGCCTCATCTTCTTCCACTGCTCGCCATATGGCGAGAAGATGCAGCCTTTGTACCCGAAGCTGAATGCACCCGAGGAGAATGTAGCAGGACGAGAGGCGAGAACTTGGTCCTTTTTCCGCAGTACCTCGCGGGCCATCTTCGGGCACATCACAACAATGACATGAGCTGCCCCGAGACGGAGGCAGATGATGTCTGTGTTCATCTCGTCGAGTAGACGATGGATCCACCGGAATACTGCCGGCTTGTTCCAGATCATCTGGTGCATGTTGCCAATGATGGGCAGTGTGGCAGGCCCCGGGGGCAGCCGCCGGCGTTGCCGAGCGGGCTCTGACGAACACTGGACACGCCGGTGCTGTGGCAACGACGACCGCCGGAAGCATATATTCTCCGTGGCCATAGTCGGCCGCCACGCCATACCCCCAACTAGTCCGGCACTGCATAGTGCCATTACAGATTGTTTTCTTTGTGTGTTTGAGGCTGAGTAGCGCGATGATAGGTGCCAATTTTGTAGGCAAGGTGGTGGTGGATCAGCTGAGTGTGGTGAAAATTGTGGGACATGCACAAGAGCCACATGATCCAAATACCCAAAAGAAAATGACCAGAACGCAATTGATGATGGAGGTCCTGCTATGGAACAACCAAGCTGATGTTCGCCTGATGCTGGCCGGTCGAATTTTTTTTCTTCTTTTTTTCTTTGTTTTGGGCTTACTTGTGCTGTTTTAGCCTTAGCAGTGGTTTCACAGTTATCTCAGGTCGTTGCTATCAGTGGCATCTTTGGCAGAAATTGCAAGCTTGTAGCTCTCGACGGTCCAGAGCATATTTTTTCCTGTGGAAGTGATGTATCTTGTCTCACATAAAGATAAAAAAGAGGGAAAACAGGGTTTCCTGAATTATGGAGTTAGATACAAACATAAAGAAATTTAATGGGAATCACATAAATCATTGAAAGCGGTGGTATGATCTTGTGGTAAGATACAAATATGATGTTGAAAAGTATAATAAACTACAAAGTCCATCGATATGTTTCCGACGTATCAAATATTTCTTCATTCTTTTAATTTTGGTACAGTCAAAAGGTGCGGTGTTGTTATTTATAGAAGGAGTCGAATAAATTTGTACAAATAATTTGGAAAATCGCATTGGAAACGATATTTGAAATACTGATATACACATATTTGCCAAATGTTGGGCATATTATTCTAAGCTATGCAGTGAATATGGTCATGACCTTGGTCATTTGGTTTGAAACATAAAATGTTCATACATGATAGTTTTATTAGATTGTTTAAAAAGTAGTCATATTATAAGTTTAATATTTTTTCTCAAAACTTTTACACATCAAAATACTCGATAAGGCAGTATTTCATATTTTGAATGCCTTTTCATTTCTTCGATGTCATTTTCAAAATAGGATCAAAATGGTCGGCACAGGTATTCATAAAAAGGGCCCGGATGTTTCAAAACTCACACTGGTTTTATGATAAAATCATTGTGTATAAAAAAAGTTTTGAGGAAGAATATTGGTTCAACTTTTATTTACTTTCAAGAAATAAACGTCAAGTCATTTAAATGGGAAAAGTTAGGTAGAAAGCAAAATTAATAATATTTGGGAACTATCCGTTAAATCGGGTATACTGTTTGTGAAAAATAGACTGAAATCATTTTGCATAATATTACTAGCACTTCACAAATACCCCAGATATTATACTACGTGAAAATGAAAATATTTGTTTTACAAGTAATCTGAAAATTCAGTTTGGCAATGTTTTTTGACAGCACAAGGTACACCTACATGAGAAATATGGACACATTAACGTGAACTACGTCATGAATTTGACCATGACCGTGGTCATTTTACTTTCATACATGATTGTACATTTTGTGCAGATTTTGTTCCAACTACTCATATTGTAGGTTAATATTTTTTCAACCAACTAGTAAACATAAAAGGAACGCATGAGGAAGGATTGCATTTTTAGATTTCCTTCCTAGTGTTTTGATTTTTTCGGATCATGGTTTAAATAGCAGACATTTCTATTCATAGAAAAGGCTTCAAATCTTATAAGACTCTCACTGATCAATCATCAAAATCATGTGCGTAGGAACTCATGCTGACTGTAATGACGGCGACAACCCAATATGAATGATGGGCACCACGCACCCAACACTGACGGTTACGTACACCCAGGGACATATTCGCTGTCCGGATGCATGTATATATTCACCTCCACACACACGCTGTCTGCAGCACATTGAAATTGCGATACCGTGGAATGGTCTTTTCTCTCCTTTATCTTATACCGAATGCGTGTGCTTCTGGATAAGTTTGTCAGCATCGCTGCCCACAACACAACACAAAGGACATAATGAGCAGCCCGGACACAGCTCTAAGTCTGTCAGCATGGTTATTAGCAATACTCTCAGTATGGTTATTTATTACCTATTGTCCTTGCAGTATTTTAGTCCACATATATTTTGGATTCATACGGATGCTAATATTAATGTTTGTGCTGATATCTCCTTATGTGTCACTTATCAGTCCCAACGAAGTTCCACCATCATGATGGGGTATGGGCTACATCATTTTGTTCATGTCTCGACACAGTTGCTCTAAAGTTTATTTCGGAAAAGATCATGCAACTGAGAAACGTGCAACATGCCCCTTCTATAAAAAAATCTTGCTGGTGGATCCCGTCGTAAGATGGGTTTAAGTTGGTGTTTGAGTCAAATATTGCACTGTCTAAGTATAATTTTTTTTATTGGAAAAGGTTATGAGTATGGAGGCATGTTCCATTTCTCATCGAAAGACTTATGTGATTATATTGTGAGAAATGTATGCAATATTGCCAATGAAACTAATGTGTGGCATTCCCGACCTTTTCATTTCTTTGGGGACTCGCACCCTCCTTTAAAAAAAATAAACAGCAGGCCGATCGGGTCGTCAAAAGAAAAGATTTTTTTTACAAAATAAGCTTTCGCCAAAAAAGGACCATGCAAGGGATTAGAACATGCACGCTTTCTCTTCCACACACACAATATTAATGCCTGCCACCTTCCAATTGCATTATTGAGATTGGTACCAAAGTTTTGGTTACTGGTAGAAATTTTTTCCCGCCGAGTGGGGTCGGGATATCTGGTTACCGCGGTTATCGGAAAATCCCGACCGGTTACCGGAGAATTTGAAAACTAAAATTCGAAAATTCAAATTTTTTAGTTCACAATATGACCATTTACGGAGAGTTTTTATTAAAATTCAAAAGTTTCGGATTTTTTTTATCTGGTATGACCATTTCCCACGGGTGGTCGGGATGTCTGGTTACCGAGCGGTAACCGGATTTTCCGACCGGTAACATAAACCATGGTTGGTACGATGGCCATCCAAATGTCGTATATACAATAGTACTCCCTCCGTCTATAAACGGAGATACATACAAGTTTGATCAAACTTGTGACATCTTTTTATGGACAAAGGTACTATAATCATTTTGTAGCATTTCGTCACTAGCTGCCATCCTTTATACAGAAAGTGGCGGCTATTTTTGCTAGCTTCACCTTGGCACCTTTTGCATAAATGGGCGCCAACTTGTAACCCTCGACGGGTCCAGAGCATATTTTTTTCCTGTGGAAGTGATGTATCTTGTCTCACATAAAGACGAACTATATATTTCCTCCAAGATGGATGCCGACACAATTTTGCTAATTATTGCACATCTTTACGTACCGAGGACGAAGCAAGTTAGTCCCAAATATAGTAGATCTTCTACCAAGAAAAAGAATATCACCATGCATGCTAAATAGAGCTCTTTTACGGTGGTTGTTAAAACTACGTACCCAGTAGTTTCAAGTAGCTTCCGTCCTAAAATATTCCAACCGTTGATTCAGTCTCCTCCGTCCTATGTTAGGCGTTCAATCATTTATCAAAAAGTTTGACCGTGGTTCCTCGTTCGGTAGTTCGGCTTCACGTAGAAGAACCCCATGTTGGGCAAGTTTGCGACGTTGTCGGGGAGCAGCGGCCGCGGAGGCCGGTCCGGCGAGACACGAGCGAGCAACGACGGCTGAGGCAAGCCGGCGGCGAGCCAAGCGCGGGTAGCGCTGCAACGGCCACAACTGATGACGTCCCCCACGCGCAGCTCGGCGCCCCGCTGGCCATTGTCGGGTCCATACAATGAGATTGGGGTGAGGATAGTATGACGGTGGTCCCATTAACAGAAATTTACCTAGATATCCTTTTACTTTGATGAAAAATTTAAAAAATATTGAGTAGTTTTAGGTACTTTTAATCTAGTAGTTTCAGGTAGCTCTTATTTTATCACTGTTCGATTAGAAGGGATGGACGGTTGTTAAAATTACCAACTATGATAAAACTTGTATCCTAAATATCATCTCCGGCGTCACATCAACACATTGTCGACCAGTCAATCAACCACGGAAGCATAAGGCATCACAACATCCAAGTGCTCCGCCAAAAGTAAAAGTTACCCCGGAAGAAAAATAAACAAACACAGAAAGTTTTAATACTTTGAAATTGATGAATATATCACTTACAGATAAATGTACTATGAATTTACATTATAGAATTTATTTTATTAATAAAGTTGATTTTGCCTGTACTTGCTATATAAACTGAACAAATGAATGAGAATGAATAGCCTACGGGCAGAAGAAAATGTAGCCTATGTACTGTTGTTGCCAAGGGGAGACTCTCGGCACAGACGAACAGCCATGGTTTTCTTCCCATGGTGAGTGTGAGTGTGTGTGTTGTGTTCTTGAGAGAGTTGTGTGCGGTTGAAGAAGAAGAGGGGCTCCAAGGTGCAGCTCCTATAAAAACACCAAACTTATAAAAAATATAGCATGGTACACCATTATGAAAAGACACACATCTTTTCTGACAATATATGGTACACACCCATCACATTAAATATATCATCGATCACCGTTGCTTTATTGTAAAAACATAGTGTTCGAAGAACCGAATGTTGTACAAAGTCATCTAGGACATATTTTATTCCAGATGCATACTAGAAATATAAATTGAGTAAACATGTGTGATCTCTATTTCATTGCCTCATATATAGAGATGAGTAGCCAACCGTGGTTTTGCTCCCAAGACCAGCGGTTCAGCTAGGGCAAGGCTGGCACTGCCCTCTTGAAGATTGATGCCATCGACACCAGGAGGCTTGGTCCAAGTGAATCCCTGCAACATCCTTGCAAATAGCATCATCGTGACAGATGTACCAAGTGATATGCCAGGACAACCCCTTCTTCCACTACTAAAGGAAATGAAATCTAGGCTTGGCTCAGTAAGAAGTACATTGGTGGTGTTCAAATGCCTCTCGGGCCGAAACTCGAGTGGTTCGTGCCAGATCTTGGGGTTCCGACCAAGCCCGAGTCGGCTTAAAATGACATGGCTATCCTTTGGGATTTTGTAGCCAGCTACTGTGGTTTCCTCCATGGCTACATGTGGTAGGTTAAGAGCATGGTACGGGTGTAAGCGGAAAGCCTCCCGAATGCATGATTTGAGATAGTTTAGCCTAAGAATGTCAGATTCCTCGACTAGTCTATCTTTACCAACGACAATGTCTAGTTCATACATAGCTTTTTGCATGACCTCCGGCTTGTTCATCATCTCAGCGAGCACCCACTCAACAGCATTCGATGGGTTATCGGGAACTGCAAGCATCATTTCCTACACCAATATATAGATGCCAGAAAAGCAATAGGATAAATTTCATGTTATATATGTTGGTGAATAATATAAAATTGAAATATGCACTATATCAGATGCAGAAAATGATCAACTTATTGTTCAAATTAAGCGACTGAGAGTATTGTACTAACCATTGTTTGTGCTTTGATTTCTTTTAAGGTCAACAACGGTTGTCCATCTCCATCTTCAAGGTTAATCAGGACGTCCAAAATGTCGCTGGCCTCTTTCTTTTCGCCACCTTTCTGAAGTGTAGTGGACCTTTCACGGATCCTCTCTTCTATGATGGGATCGTGCAACCGATTGACTAGTCTCATCACATTCTTGGAAACCATTTCATGGCCCTCCAAATCGAGGCCAACCATGGTCGGGAAGTAGTCTGACACGCAGAAGCTGTAGATATGGTTGATGGCCGTGAAGAGAGCGGCAACATGTGCCACCTCATCATGTCCGGGCCCACTAGTCGACGAAGCCGGTATGTTGTTGGCAAAGTATCTCTTACCAAATACAAGGCTTCTTATGATGTTACAACAGAAATGCTGGGCTACATGGCGGACTTGGATGAAGTTGTTTGGGTGTGCCATGTTGTTGATGTACGTCACAAGGTGGTTGTACTCCTCCTTTCGGAGGTGGTGGAGTTTTTTCTCCATGGATGGGGCGAGGATCTTGGAGGTGAGGACCTGCCTCATCTTCTTCCACTGCTCGCCATATGGCGAGAAGATGCAGCCTTTGTACCCGAAGCTGAATGCACCCGAGGAGAATGTAGCAGGACGAGAGGCGAGAACTTGGTCCTTTTTCCGCAGTACCTCGCGGGCCATCTTCGGGCACATCACAACAATGACATGAGCTGCCCCGAGACGGAGGCAGATGATGTCTGTGTTCATCTCGTCGAGTAGACGATGGATCCACCGGAATACTGCCGGCTTGTTCCAGATCATCTGGTGCATGTTGCCAATGATGGGCAGTGTGGCAGGCCCCGGGGGCAGCCGCCGGCGTTGCCGAGCGGGCTCTGACGAACACTGGACACGCCGGTGCTGTGGCAACGACGGCCGGAAGCATGTATTCTTCGTGGCCATCGTCGGCCGCCACGCCATACCCCCAACTAGTCCGGCACTGCATAGTGCCATTACTGATTGTTTTCTTTGTGTGTTTGAGTCTGAGTAGCGCGATGATAGGTGCCAATTTTGTAGGCAAGGTGGTGGTGGATCAGCTGAGTGTGGTGAAAATTGTGGGACATGCACAAGAGCCACATGATCCAAATACCCAAAAGAAAATGACCAGAACGCAATTGATGATGGAGGTCCTGCTATGGAACAACCAAGCTGCTGTTCGCCTGATGCTGGCCGGTCGAAAAAAAAATCTTCTTTTTCTTTTTCTTTTGGGCTTACTTGTGCTGTTTTAGCCTTAGCAGTGGTTTCACAGTTATATCAGGTCGTTGCTATCAGTGGCATCTTTGGCAGAAATTGCCATCTTGTAGCTCTCGACGGTCCAGAGCATATTTTTTAGAAGGAGTCGAATAAATTTGTACAAATAATTTGGAAAATCGCATTGGAAACGATATTTGAAATACTGATATACACATATTTGCCAAATGTTGGGCATATTATTCTAAGCTATGCAGTGAATATGGTCATGACCTTGGTCATTTGGTTTGAAACATAAAATGTTCATACATGATAGTTTTATTAGATTGTTTAAAAAGTAGTCATATTATAAGTTTAATATTTTTCTCAAAACTTTTACACATCAAAATACTCGATAAGGCAGTATTTCATATTTTGAATGCCTTTTCATTTCTTCGATGTTATTTTCAAAATAGGATCAAAATGGTCGGCACATGTATTCATAAAAAGGGCCCGGATGTTTCAAAACTCACACTGGTTTTATGATAAAATCATTGTGTATAAAAAAAGTTTTGAGGAAGAATATTGGTTCAACTTTTATTTACTTTCAAGAAATAAACGTCAAGTCATTTAAATGGGAAAAGTTAGGTAGAAAGCAAAATTAATAATATTTGGGAACTATCCGTTAAATCGGGTATACTGTTTGTGATAAATAGACTGAAATCATTTTGCATAATATTACTAGCACTTCACAAAAACCCCAGATATTATACTACGTGAAAATGAAAATATTTGTTTTACAAGTAATCTGAAAATTCAGTTTGGCAATGTTTTTTGACAGCACAAGGTACACCTACATGAGAAATATGGACACATGAACGTGAACTACGTCATGAATTTGACCATGACCGTGGTCATTTTACTTGAATACATGATTGTACATTTTGTGCAGATTTTGTTCCAACTACTCATATTGTAGGTTAATATTTTCAACCAACTAGTAAACATAAAAGGAACGCATGAGGAAGGATTGCATTTTTTTTTTCGGATCATGGTTTAAATAGCAGACATTTCTATTCATAGAAAAGGCTTCAAATCTTATAAGACTCTCACTGATCAATCATCAAAATCATGTGCGTAGGAACTCATGCTGACTGTAATGACGGCGACAACCCAATATGAATGATGGGCACCACGCACCCAACACTGACGGTTACGTACACCCAGGGACATATTCGCTGTCCGGAGGCATGTATATATTCACCTCCACACACACGCTGTCTGCAGCACATTGAAATTGCGATACCGTGGAATGGTTTTTGCCTAGCATGTTTTCTCTTTCACACAAAAGTTATTTCCAACCATCCGTTTGATCAAGTTCGTACGATAGTCACTTCCAATAGAGAAACGTCGTATATATATATATAACATGATTATTTTGTGCTACTACCATCTTTTTTTGTTTTTTGTGCTATATTACCATCTTTTGTATGGAAAGCAGCTGGTCTTTTTTTTTTAGAAACACAGTACAACGCAAGCGCTCATATACACGCGCACACATTCACCCCTATGAACGCACGCACGCACACCCTACCCCTATGAGCACCTACGAGAGACTGAGCCGGCGGACCAGGTCTTGAGATTGACGAAGTCACCACAGGCGCCTCGCTGTCGACGGGAACGTCGCCTCCCACTGAAGAATATTCCGCCTAAATGAGAAACACCAGCGTCAAATCTGGGATTTGAACTCTGCTGGGCTGGGGGCACAACCACCCTCCTAACCATCTTGCCACAGGCAAGTTCTCGGAAAGCAGCTGGTCTTGGCTGCATTGTTAGCCACTGGGCGTGTTACCTTCGGCAGAAACGCTGAAACGGACACACCGCTACTTGTACCCTTCCACGGATCCAGATTAATTCAGAATATATCTTTTTTCCGTTACGGGTCATGTTTCCAGAAATGCAACTCCACCGGTCCCGTGGCAGTATCTCTCACGTCTAAAACCTGGATTCGTGCTAAAAACATTGCAGTGTAGTTCCCTTCTGCCTCTGTACTTTCTCTCCTTTCTAAGTCCATGCCATTTTGCACAACACCCCTTACATTTGACGATTTTAATTATACATGTTTTGCTTCAGTTTCCCCCATGCCACACACAACTAAAATCCTAATACTCGTTGGAGATTAATATATTGAAATAATTTTCGTAGGAGATTAAATCGATGAACTAAATCTAAAGATTTTGTAGGAGATTAAATCGATGAACTAAATCATGATGAGTTTGTAGGAGATTAATTCGATGAACTAAATCATCATGATTTCGTAGGAGATTAATTTTGTAGGAATGTTCAAAAGAGTTTCATTTTTGTTTCGCTCCATTTCCAATCTCCCAGTTCACTTTTTCCACCAGAAGATTAAGAATTAAAGATGATAATAATTTTTTTAACACAATATAATAGGTTTTTCTCCATATCTCCTTTTTTTCTAGTAGGACTGATGTGGCACCCGATCCGGAGGATCGAGCTGCCACATACACCAGACCCAGAAACACTGGATATATGATAACTTGATAAACAAATACCAGACCAAATACATATATGGTTTCTAGTTCGAATAATTATGCAAGTATAACACGTGGGTTAGGCTTCGGGGTGATCACGCAGCAGGCCAACACAATAGTTTGTACATTATTCTTCTAGCAACGAGTCTCTAACAGCAACGGGAGGGGATACACGTAGACGGTACCGTGGCAACGGCGGGCTTAACTCCGTAGAGTTCTATCTGGGATACTGGTCGTAGTTCTCGAACAGCGGGTACTCGGTGACATGAATAGAAGGGTCTGGCCACATGAAAAGCCAGGCGAATACATTGCATGCACTAAACCAAACACGGTCTGCTATTCAGCAAATAGCATGGCATAAGTTAGGGTATATGTGTTCTAAGACATGTGTTTTTAGATAAAGGGAGTTTTATTACTTAAAAAAATTAAGCATTACACCCAGCCTCTGCATAACTAAGATGCACACAGCCGAAAAAAGTCTGGGATTCAATCCGAAAACAATAAAAGAGGCAAGTTACATATAAAAGGAAAATGTAAAGACATGTGTTGGATGATACTTCTGCTTGGGTGTGTATGTTGCTTAACCCCAAATGTATTTATAGGATGGACGTGGAGCAGGGAGCTGCCTATAGCTCGCCATTGTTGGTCCAAGCTTTTCTGCAGCAGATGTGTTGGTCCATGCATATATAGGCGTCTTATGCAGGAGTAGACGTAATCAACAGTTGGAGACTGCTGCCAATACACCACATGACAGCATAATTCGAATTATATTTGTATTTTATTTTTTAGAAACATTGTATAAATGTAGACAACATGCACGCAGTCACCCTGAACACATCTACGCACACATCATATCCATATGAGCACCTCTGAGAGGCTGATCTCTCTAATAAATTTTGAGGTTGAAAATGCACCTCTTAACCGACGGGCACATGATAACTCTGAAACAATAGCGCCGAAAAAACTGAAATAAATTTGAGGCTGGCACTAATTTAATTAAGGGGTGAGTATATTCCTTTCACAGACCCAAGGCATGGATGATCGGTTGATCACACCCATCCATGATCAGTGGTGGATCTAGGACCATGTGCCATCGGGGAGACCCTGACGTCGTAAATTCAACACATCTATCTATTATATACTAAAAGCAAAATGAGGATGTTTAACAAAGACATCACGTTAAGCCACATCATCCAAATTAATTTGGATAGTTAGATCTATAATCTATGGTTAGGATTTAACTAAAAAATATTAGTAACGTAACTCTATTATCCGTTTGACACGATCCACAAATTAGATAGCTTACGTACAAAAAACATTTGATGTAAAGGTCCAGACGTTTAAAAAAATGTCAAGGGCAGTCACGTAACCCAGGAAACCAGGGAACGTTGAAAAGGAAAAAAAAACTGCGCACAAGACATAGTCACGTAACCCAGGAAACGTTGAAAAAGAAAAAGAAATCTGCCTACACGAAACCGGCCGGTCTTTACCGTACATAATATTGATTTTTCACTGGAGTTTATACATTATTACAAAATCAATGGATTAAATTAGTTATATATCACCGTCAAAATTATTCTGGTAGTTAGCTCTAAACTTAATAGTTTGGATTTTAAATAAATAATAATAAGATCTAAATACACGCTCCGTGCACTGATGTAAATCATTTAGATATTTTAATATTAACTAAATACATATTCAAACGAGTGAATGTATATAAAATATGAGAAGTGCTCCGGTGCTTTCCGGAAAAATAAGTTGCACGAAATTTAAAGCGCATCGACGGCTATGATTAGTTCACAAAGTGATCTGAGAGGAGTACTAACTATGTGGGATTAGCACCCTTAATCTCCACCCCTAATCACAGCCATCGATTTTCTTTAAAATTCGTGCAACATGTTTTCTCGGAAAGCACCGGAGCATTTCTCATAAAATATTTCTAGATACATATGAATCACAAAATGCTAAACTAACTTACATGTGAACGGAGGGAGTAACAAATATGAAATCCAATATGTTTTATAAAAAGCTCAATGCACACATATATGCAACATGAGCGTCTCACTCGCGGCAGTCACCCAACTTAGATTGTCCAACACCATGTTCTTTCAACCTCTAATGCAACCCTACCATGTATTCATTTACTATACCATGAGTTACTCACTTAGCACGGACAATTTCCAAATCTGATTGAAAACTATATCTTCCTTTTTTTGTTAACAAAAGCAATTGATTATTTTTAACTGGTGTGCTTCTTCCATCAAGTTTGATCATTTTCACCTCTGTTGATTGACTACGTGGCTACTGCTTACTCGATATCCAACTAACGTGTACTACTAAGGCACATTTAACCGCTCCCAAGAAAAAGATGTAATACGTTCAATTTAAATACGTTCATTAAAAAAAAATTGTTACTGCGCACTAGTAGAAAAATGCTTATAGGTGGGATGCCCGTTTGTGACGCACCTAATTTAATGCGCCACAGAAAAACATTTTTGTGGCGCACCCGAGCCCATGCGGCACAAAAATATGACTTTCTGTGGCGCATGGGCTTGGGTGCGCCACAGAAAGTCGACATTCTGTGGCGCATCAGGTGGATGCGCCACAGAAATTGGACATTCTGTGGCGCATCAGGTGGGGTGCGCCACTAAATTGCTACACTTTCTGTGGCGCATGGGGTCCCATGCGCCACAGAATTTCTGCACTCAGATCCCACACCCCACCCCCCCCCCCCCCCCCCCGGTGGATTGCCTTTTCAATTTTGCAGCAAAAATAAGAAAATGAAAAATTGTTCAAAAAATTTCATCCTTTAAGATATGGGTAGGTATTATTATCTACTTCGTGTAGAATATTTGAAATATGAGTTTTGACCTTTTATGCAAAATCACTGTAAAAAAAGTCGAAACGGCCCTAACTTTTGCATACGATGTCGAAAAAATGCGTTTAATACCTTAAAAAAAACTAGAGAATTATAGAAAATGGCTCGAACCGGGGCTTGCCCGGTTTGGCCTTTTTCAGATCCTCAAACTGCCAAACGAAAAAAAAGTTGTTTCAAAAATAAACTTTTTCTCAGCAAAATCAAAAAAAAAGAAAAAAAATTCTGTGGCGCACCGGGAGGGGGTGCGCCACAGAATTATTTGGCGGGATTTGAAATTTGAACCGGCCGCCCCCTTTTCCTCTCCTCCTCCCTCCTATTCTCCTCCACTTCTCTCATTTCCTCCTCCTCCTCCTCCTCTCCTCTCATTTCCTCCTCCTCCTCTCCTCTCATTTCCTCCTCCTCCTCTCCTCTCATTTCCTCCTCCTCCTCTCCTCTCCTCTACTTCTCCTCCCTCCTCCTTCTCAACTCCGGCGAGCTCCATCTCCTCCACCACCACCTCCGGCGACCTCCTCCTCCACCACCATCTCCGGCGACCACCACCTCCTTCTCCTCCTTCGGTGACCTTCTCCGGCGATCACCACCTCCTTCTCCTCCTCCGGTGACTACCACCACCTCCTCCGGTGACCTCCTCCGGCGACCACCACCACATCCTCCTCCGGCGACCTTCTCCGGTGACCACCACCACTTCCTCCTCCGGTGACCTCCTCCGGCGACGAACACCTCCTCCTCCTCCTCCTCCACCCATCTCCGGCGACCCCCATCTTCCACCCACCCACCTACGGCCAAGCCCGGTGCTGCCTCCGACGAGCTCCGACGAAACGAAAATATTTTGAAATTTGGGCGGCCCGATCTAGATCTGGCCAGAATCCAGATTTAGATCTGGCCGCCCTTTTTTTTGAAATTCAAAAAAAAATTAGTGGCGCACCTAAGTGGGGGTGCGCCACAGAAATGTTTCTGTGGCGCATGGTGGTCGGGTGCGCCACAGAAATATTTTTGTGGCGCACCGGGCGGGTGCGCCACAGAAATATATTTTAGTGGCGAGATAACTGTGGCGCACCCCCCATTTTCCTGGGTGCGCCACAGAAAGGATTTTTGGTGCGCCACAGCTAGCCCTTTTTCCACTAGTGGCGGCAACAATTTCAGAACGTGACATTTCAAAAGGAAAAAAACATTCCCAAAGTTCGTAACTAAAGGAAAAGCAAAAATAAAAATTTACCCTTGGGGTCCCCGGATAATCAATGATAATATATGAAAATTCGGAATTTGAAGCCAAATCACTTAAGTCATGAGACAAACATGCAAACGTGTATAAGATTCAGCTCCAAGAATTATTAATCCCATCGACCAGCTTAAAAACATTAACCCGGTTGGCCAAAAACACATCAACCAATGAAGCACCCTCCACTGAACATATCTTTACACGAGCTGAAGACAGAACAAAAATGGTTTGCGTGATTAATGAAGGATTTTTGCTGAATCCTACACAACGTCGGAGGACTAATTCAATGTAATTTTTTTAATATTATACTGATACTGTTTCTTCAAAATGATGAGTTGTTACTCAAAAAATTATTACATCCAGTACTGCATAAAATGGAACACGTGCATAAAATACTCGACTTGAGTTAAGACTATAATCAATGTCCCCATAAAAAACTCAATGAAAGTGTTACTGTTTTATGAAACAAAGCACTCATAAAATTTGATAACTATTGATTAATTGATGACACATCTAACACACTTGATAGTTAAAAAAAATTATATATTTTCAACAATTAATTATTTTTATGAAAAATGCAATATATATGCCTACCCCACACATATAGTTAGAAAACACATCCTGAGCAGCTGACTCAAAACGCTTATTCCACCAAAATTTTAATATGTCTTGGTGAGGTCTATAGGACGCTAACCACGTAATTTGACCTCAGGTGAACTGGAAGTACAACAACCTCCGCTAACCACCGCTTGGTCGTTTTTAACAATTTGATTCTGATGCGTATTGTTGTGTTGTAATAATGATGGACGGATTGCTTTGATATAAAAGGATGTCTTTCTCTATTGGAGAAGCACATCTGATGATATGCCGAAGTAGAACATAGACTAGGATCCGTACACACTGGTAGAGTTCTTAGGTGGTAGATTGAGAAAAATCAAAGACATTATATAATATAAATTATTTGCATAAAGTCATACATGGTGTAATAAGTGTCCGCACATAAATGTCGATTGGCATACCATGTGTATAATAGAGTGTATAAAACATAGGCAGCAAAACAAAGTTGTGTGTGGTCCTTTGGATATTATGCTACACTAAGTCTTGACTTAAAAACATGAAATAACATTTGGAGAATGTTTGATCCCATGATTTGTTTTCATCGAGAATGTTATTTGCATCATTATAGGTCTTAAGAATGATTCTTTATTGATCACACATAAACATAAACCGTGATTAAATTCTCTTTGCATGTCATATTTAAAAATTAAAAAAACACTTTTCTTAGCTATAACTTAAGACATACATTGCCGTTATTTTTTTTAATATTTAGTTTAAGCTGTCAAATATTTGACCTAATGTACTGGGGCACACTGATCGTTACCAAGGAGTGTTGATGACAAGCTGGCCCTATTAAAGCACATATAGTAAAGCTTTGACTAATTCAAAATTTCAAAATACTTCTATGAAAATTATACGTGAGTAGGACTGTATATCAGATAGATTGGAGAGTAAGGAAAAATATGAAAGGAGTGAAAATAGATTCAAGTAACACTACCTACGTTATAAAACCATGCATGCCATTTTTTTTACAAATCCCAAAAATATTAGGTCACAAATTAAATTGGTTCCCACTATTTTTTACATATATTATTTTACTTATCATCGCTCGCGGTTTTGTTATCCACAGAGCCATGTAATTAAGAGTTTCATACTATTAGCATCTCTAAGACCTTAAAAAAACCTGTTCAATACGCAAAGATGATGCCCTCGCAAGGCCATCTTGCTAGTTGCTTTAAAATTAGAAAAGCTACAACAAGAATAGGACAAGATCTTTACCTTAATTAAGCTGCACACATTCGGCGTCATGTCGCTCTCTTCACTGCACGGAGGCAATCTCATCCAAGAATAGGACCTCGTTTTTAATCAGTGCATTTGCAACATACGGCTTCACGTGCATCGTTGGCTAACTAATGGACATCCGAATTTGTGCAGTACCAGAAGCCAATCACCTTTTCTCCTGCAAATGCAAATGGAAGGACATTCCACCCTCCTCAGAATGCACTAAGCTAAAAAAATATTTTACATATGTAACATACCAAAATAATGTCTCCACTTTACGTACCGATGTTGCTGTATGTCTCAATCTTCACAGCTCCGATCCTAAGAGCATCTCTAACAGAACCCTCAAACAGGCTGAAAACCGTAAAAGTCCGGCGACTTCACGGGCCGAGGCCTTTTTTGCGCCATAGCAGAGCCCTCAAACGCAAAACGGCCCGTAAACTGGATACGGGCGCCCGTAGATTCGGACGGCCGACCGGTATTTATGCCGGGTTCGCGACCATTTCCCGTTCCAAGCCCTTATCCACTCGCGCCGCCGACGAGAAATCCACCCGCCGCCACCATCTTCTCCGACGAGCAATCCGGTGCCGGAGTCCGCCGCACCCGCATGATGGCCCCCAAGCGCGAGCCCTCGACCCCGCCGCACCTCCGAGACCCTTTCGACGGGGACTTCTCCGACAAGCGCCGCGCGCAAGCGGTGACGAGCGACGGCGCTCGGAAGCGGGCGGCGCGCGCCTACAGCAACCGCGGCCAACAGATCCCGCCGGCCTACTTCCGGCGCGAGGTCGAGGAGTTCGACCGCCTCCGCGCCGAGAGCGAGGCCCGCCGCCGCCGCGCGCGCGGACGGTGAAGGAAGCTCAAGAGGCGGCGCGAGCACCTCCACCGAGCTAGTGGCGCTGCCTCCGGCGGAGGAGTGAGCCGCATCGGCGCCGCCGCACCTGGGCTCCGGTGAGCCGAGTTTTGGTAGTACGGTAGGCTCCGGCGATGATTCAGCAGTAGTTTTAGCTTTTGGATCCGTCTAGCTTAATGTAAATCGGGGATGAACTCGTAATCGAACGCATCGGTGAAGAACGGAAAATTTGTTCCCGCCAAATCTATGAATATGCAGTTCGGTTTAAGAGTTCTGCTATGCGCGGCGAGCAGCTCGACGCAGATTTGTCAAAAAACGCGAACTGTAAACTTTTTTTGAGGTTCGCAGTATAAGGACTCTGTTAGAGATGCTCTAAGCTGGCTGTATCCGGCGGTTTTTTTCTCTTCTCTCCTCCTCTCTTCTCTTATCTTATATACCGGATGCGTGTGCTACTGGATAAGTTTGTGCTATCGGACAAGTTTGTCGCAGATTGCACTGTCGCTAAGCTTCCTTATTCATGGAGAAATTTGCCACTTCTCTTAAATATCAGAGGTATGTTTAAAACAGAAGGCGAGGACAAAAGACAAACACACTTCTCGAACCAGGTGACATTCTAGTGCAAACATGGTGAAGAAAGATCCCCACAAGTCCAAACAAAAGAACAAATTCTTCAAGACTATACCAAATTTAAGAAGAAGAAGAAGAAGAAGAAGAAGAAGAAGAAGAAGAAGAAAGGGCAAAACAAGAAGAAAAGTTCCTGGTGGGTATGGGAGATGATGGGAATTGGTCGCATCGCTGCCCACAACACAGGACAAAGGACATAATGAGCAGCCCGGACAGAGCTCTAAGTCTGTCAGCATGGTTATTAGCAATACTCTCAGTATGGTAATTTATTACCTATTGTTCTTTCAGTATTTTAGTCCACATATATTTTGGATTCATACGGACGCTAATATTCATGTGTGTGTTGATATCTCCTTATGTGTCACTTATCAGTCCCAACGAAGTTCCACCATCATGATGGGGGTATGGGCTACATCATTTTGTTCATGGTCTTGACACAGTCGCTCTAAAGTTTATTTCGGGAAAGATCATGCAGCTGAGGAACGTGCAACATGCTCCTTCTATAAAAAAAACCTTGCTGGTGGATCCCTTCGTAAGATGGGTTTAAGGTTGTGTTTGAGTCAAGTATTGCACTGTCTAAGTATGAAATTTTATTGAAAAAGGTTATGAGTACGGAGGCATATATTCTATTTCTAGACTTCTGTGAATATATTGTGAACCATGTATGCAATATTGCCAATGAAACTAATGTGTGGCATTCCTGACCTTGTCATATTAATTTTGGTTCCATGACTAGCACGTATGAGTTTAAATTCAAAATTCACCTTAGTCAAAGGCTCTAAGTGACATGTTTGTGTGCAAGCAAAGCAATCTCGGAAGCCTCACAAGGCTGAGAAGGAAAGACATTTGGCATCGTTAGAACCCATACATTCAGATCTATGTATAATGAATGGTGCGTTGACAACAGGTGGAAAAATTATTCCATGACTTTGATTGATGGTTCCACTAGGTACTATTATGTATATATCTTGCGAACTAATGTTAAGGCTATAGAAGGCATAAGTTGAAATCAACTTGAAAGAAAGATTAAAAGGGTTCGGTCTGATCGTAGTGGGAAGTACTTTTCTAATGAGTTCGGTTTATTCTGTTCGGAACATCTTATAATCCATGAGAGGACGTTCCCAATTCCCTTCATCCAGTGTGGCAAAACGAGAGGCGAGAACTTTGGCATTCTTCTGCAATACCTCCGAGACATCTTTGGGCACCTCACTGCGACGACATGAGTCGACCCAAGTCAGAGGCACATGATGTCCGTGTTCATCTTCTTGAGTACGCGATGGATCCATCAGAATACAGCTGGATTGTTCCAGACCATCTGGTGTATTTGTCGATAATGGGCAGTGCAACGGGCCAGCGGGAAGCCGCTCACATCACTCTCATTGCTTCCATATTTTTTCGAAAAGGGACACTCTCGGCCTCTGCATCAAAATGATGTATATGGCCGCCTTATTTCATTTATCCAACATAAGCTGGCCAAAGAGCCTTACAACAAACATACAAACTGAAGCCACCAAACAGTGAAAACACTACAACTAGCACAAACAATAGAGGGAACGGGTCCAGTTGCCCCGACCACAGCATATCGCCGGCTCCCTGGCTAACTCAGAGATAGCGCCTTGTGCACACTCTCCGAAGATCGCCTCCTGCAACATTCGGCAACCGAACAACCACTTGCAGATCGAAGCAAAAACTCTTGCCAGGCCTGCGGTAGATGCCACCAAGACACCAGACTACGCCCCCGCCCTGCACGAGTCCATCAAGTCACGACCGTCGTCGGGTCCCCGCTGCACCATGCCGCTAGAACCTGTCGTCGTTGCCATTGCAGATGCAACACCGCCACCACCTCCTGCCCCTTCCAAGCAGCTTCTGCTCCATAGAAAGTGCTACTCAGGAGGGAGAATGACGTTAGACGCCGCCATCGTCCGATCCGGCCTAACCGGACCTGAGGTTTCCCTCGGAGTCTCGCGAGTGGGATGGCGGGATCTGAGAAGGCGATGCCCTCAACAAGGTAACGACATGAATGCCGCCACCGCCCGTCGTGACCGGAGTCTTGGTCCGGCTTTCACCGGTATCCTCGCTTGTTCCCAACCCACCGCCACGAACTGGCCAATCTCCTCCGATGAAAGGGGGAGGCTGCCAACCACCATGCCGAGGGCAGAGCCCCGACCTCCTCAGGCTGCGGCCGAAGCTGAGGATTAACCGCACCACCGAACATCGCCGCCGGCCCAAATGCCCTGACCGCCGCTGCTCCGCCGTCGCCTTGCCACAGATCCTGTCGGTGTGGGTGTCGCCATGTTGAACAGAACAGTTCCGTCGGAGGAGCGCCGCCACAACCACCCACACCATCCGGACTTCGCTAGGAGTCGCCTGGCGGCGGCGGGAGAAGGAGCTCGCAGGGAGAGGTCGAGGCGGGGAGAAGGGGGACGCCCCGGCGCGGCGTGACGCCGCCCCGTGGAGGCGGGTGGAGGGGGGAGGGGAAGGGCGGCAGGCGGACGGAGTCGGGTGGAGGCGCACACCAACAAGGTGGCCATGGCGACGAGCGTAGCCAAAGCCATATTGCTCGAGTTGAGGATATTTTTGAAGTAGGTTAGATGGGATGTATTGGGACAACTAGGTTGGAGTAATAAAGAGAGGTTTTTTTTATGATACTCCTGCTTGCTGCATCTAAAATTTTGAATCCTACGTGTATTTATAGAATGTTTGGGGAGAACGGAGATAGCTTTTTTTTGATGTAGTAGAATCCCATCCGGGTGAGGCACCAGAAATTCGCTCCCGACGCGAGTCGAACTCTGGACACAGGGTGTGCCACTGCAACCCTTACCACTAGGCCCACTGCTTAGTTCGAAGGGAGATAGCTTTGGCTTGGCCGCGATTAGTCCAAGCTTGTATGAAGCACATATGTCAATTCGTGCATATATAAGTGTCTTAGGCAGATGCATGTAACTAGTAGCACTACGAAGTGGGGGCTTCCGCCACCGCTTTCCTTCAAAATCTAATGCACACATTCCCCCTCTCATGCCTTCTCATACATGCTTGACCAAAACAACTAATAAAGAATGGGGTACATAATATACATCTACTCATACATCTCAAACACAATAAAATTGCAATCTCAAATATCAACTCATAAAATAAAGATCCACCATAAGGGAATTACATAGATAACCATCATCATGTTAGGCAGCCCATATGGTACTAAGACATAAAGAGGACGAGAGAGATATAATAAGCTACTTCCACAAGCCCATAGTTTAGAGGTGGACTACTCCCACTTCATCATGGTGACGACGGTGGAGACATTAGAGAAGGTAGAGATCAAACCGGCAGCGCTCCAGCAGTGTTTTACCCCTCCAATCTCGGCTGGTTCTGTCTCTATTTCGGTGTTTTGGTGTTTCTGCGGCGCTCTCCCCGAGGATCGATGAAAAACTTCTTATATAGTCGGTTTAGGTCACGAGCAGTTTTTAGGTCAAAAGATGGACGACTGGAGAGCCTCGACGGTCGAACGGGCATGGACGACACGGTCCCCCTCCTGGGCCCTGGGATGCTCGTTTGGCACTCAGAGCTCGCCTCCCGAGGTGCCAAAGCCCACTGGCCTTATTTCTTCCAAAAATAAATCGTTTTGACATCGTTTAGGTTCCTGAAAGTAAAAAAATACACAAAACAAGTGTTTCCTGTTCTGCAGCGTTATAACCAAAATAAGGGATGTGGAATATCCCCAAAATCATCATTAAACATAAATATAACTCTAGATAAGTTGTAAATATGTAAAAATATGAAGTAATAAACTATAAAATCCATACATACAACAATCACACGTACACTGAATGACAGCGGGGGCATTCACCTCCACACACCATGTCTGCAGCACATTGAAATTGCGTGTCCATGTGATGTGATGGATACCGTGGAATGGTCTTTGCAAGCATGCATTACCACTAGTCTGTGTGATGACTCTCTGGAAGGGGTTTGGTCGTGAGTCCCATTCCATCTCTAATTAATCAGCTGAGTTGCAGCACATGAAGCATACCTGAGTCATTTCTCGCCTCACTCTTCCACAAGGTCAGGACCCAGTATAATGGTTTCTATGGCTGGCATAAAATTTACGATAAATTACATCAAGGCTAGATCATAAAATCTTAGTAGCTATACTAACAAATCGTCTTATGTACAAGTACAATCAAATTGCACCGTTCGAACCATCTCATCTCGTCGTTACCTATATGGTGCTTTCTGTTACACACATATATATGACATTTCGCTAATCCTTGTACATTTTGGTGCGACCGAAATCTAAACTGAACGCAGATAAGTGAGAATAAGACGAAATATAAAAAGTAGAGGATTCTGTATATGATCACGTTGTTAACAACGAGGTGATCACCTAGGTCTGTTGTCACAATAAAATGGTTTAAAATTACACAAAGCTACCAAACGGGATAACATATATAACAAACTGTTTTGTGTTATAGAAATACTTGTCATTATCAACCACAGATATGGAGTCTTGTTGTTTTCTCCAAGTTGAGAGCTGTTCCACCAATCTATCGGCAGGACACCATTTAATACTTTTGCAATTTCAGTGCATTTTTTGCCAACAATGTGAGTTTGCTTATCTTGAAGTCGAAGTAACCTCACCGGAAGCTCGGCACGATCAATACATCCGCTCCCCAATTGGTTTAGCACAACATAGTTCATTTTGTCAATTAACCTTCCTCCTTTCTACGTACTTATCCAATTTCTCATCCTCCTTAAATACATTGTGATTTTAATAGTGGAAACAACACTCAGCAATGCTATATTTGAAGGATAAAAATAATATCTTTATGAATTCAATGAAATGACACCAAGCATTGTCTAAGGCTTGTTTCCATTTATTCGCGTTTGTCATTGTTGAAAGACTCTAAGAACAACTCTGTAATTTGGTCCCTTTTGTTACCATCTGGGGCTCCGAAACCATCCCCACCTTGGTAAACACAATGCGAGGTTTGTGCCAAATTCACACAAGACATAGTGAAACGTCTGGAAAATTGGCAATGGTCGAACGCGTCTCCATTAATTGACTTCCAAGTATCCATGGTAAGATCTTCCATTACTTTACGAGACTCTTGTTCACTAGAGTTGTTCTCGGACATGTGGATAGCTATTGAAGATGGTGCATCCCCTCTCTCTAGTTCAGCCTGTTATACATTTTTTTTAACCACATGGAAACATATCGCATTAGTCAACTCATAAAGATACTAAATTTTGCTGGAGAAATATTGAGGGTCAAAAAAGGAAAACTATTTATTACAGAGTGTGTTGCGGAGTCGTTGTAGAGCCGCAAAACTAGTGATGAAGACTGAATTATTCTTGGGTAGCTCCCGACTAGGTCAAGAGCCTTGGAGGTGATTTCCATGTTTAGCATGGGAAATGCATGTTGCAACAATAATGGGGCAGAGGATGAAATCCACCCATTGTCTAGGTAGTCCTTGAGGGTTGGTATGTGATTTCCATGATGCCACTTTGCCTCCAACAAGTACGATTTTGCTATGTCGTGCCACTGCAATATGTATAACATATAGCTGATTAGGAGTTTTATTGTTGTTTTCTTTGGTGATGAATGATAGCCACTATACCCTAGTGCCTTACCGCTTTCGCAAGTAGAGAACGCACGTCGAAGCCATCTTTTCTCAGCACAATTTCAGCTACCTCATTCGATGTGTTATAGATGAAAGAGTAAAGTGTCCGCATGAATTCAGGGACAACTTCACCAGCATTTTCTTCCCAGCTAAAAATATTATTGAAGCATGATGTTTTTCAAATCAATTAACCATATATATATAGTACAATGTGATAAGAAAACATGTTAATTAAATCAAAACCAATGCGATAATAGACTCAATTACCTTCCAATGGCGTCAGTGAAGAGGGTGAGTTCATCCAGGGTTCCATACACATCATAAACATCATCCAAGTGGACAGCTAGACTAATAATTTTAGCTAGCACTTCACGGCATGATCCAAGGTTTGGGTCCCAGACAATTCCATTTGCACAATGGAAGCACTCCATCGGACGATCTCTTGCAAACCTGAACTTTTCACCGAGTCCACTCTTCTTCATCCCAGCTGCAATTAAGGTTTACACATTAAAATCTGACATCACAATTAATATCACTGTGAAGTATAGATCCACCTTGAAATAAGTAAGTGATTAGGGTTAATGCTGGGTGTGGGTCGGCTTTTTCTTCAACCTTAATATATCATGGTTACCTCGTGACCCTCGCCAATTCTTGCTGATGTACAATTTGCACGCTCTCAAAGTCCATCCTAGCAAACTGAAGCAGCAACTGGTCGGAGATACTCGCATATCTAGCATAGTGATCTATGAACCATCGTGCTTCTAGTCTAGGAGACCTCCAATGGAGTGGAAGATCCAAAGCATGAACCACGTCAGACCGCAAGTGGGGTTCCATGGATGGCATGAGCTCTCTGAGACCATCAGCACAAAATATTCTTGCTTCGTCCAACTCTTCTTCATCCCCGAATGCAAAGTACGAAGCTTCATAGAGTGCAAGGAGTCCTTTGGTATCCCTCCTTTGGAGCGTTCGTTCGAGGTAACTCTCTGCAACGTGATTTAGCTAGACTTATCAGAGATTCTTCATTGGTACCATGGAACTGTAATACCAGTTAAGTACAAAATTACAGAGCTCTTTTACGGTGATTGGCACGGTACCGGGTGGTGCCGTCGGTACCGTTGACTACTATTTTTCTAAACCGTTCATCATCATATTATTTATTTTAACCATTGATTAAATCTTGATGAAATCTATATTTTTTTCGAAACTAGTATACCGGTTTCCCGATTGATTCCTGTTCTAATCCGCTGTTCGTTCAGTACCAGCTCCGTAATAGCCTTAATCATATGTTTGCTCCGGCCATGGCTGACGCGATCACTTGGAGGCTGGACGCAGACGAGCTGCCGGCGTTCCTCCCCGCCGTCTCCCACACGCGGCCCAACAACAAGACCCCATCGAGCGACCTGCCAGCGTTCCTCGCCGCTGCCCGCTGGTGCCCCGTCTCGTCGTCGTCGTGCTGCGTCGGTGCACGAACCTGAGTTCTCTATGCGTGCCGCGCGCGTCGCCGATTGCAGTTGCTTGTCGCGTTGGGACCGCTCGCCGACGTCGTGATCCACGAGCAGGACCCGTGCGCACAGCTCGCCGCCGCGGCCGGCGTCGAGGCCTCCAGCCCAGACCACCAACCCAAGCAGGTTGCCGAGCTCGTCTGCCTTGTCCCGCGGCCGCACCCTGTCGTCGCAGATGACGGCGCATTGCTTCTCGCCGTCCAGGACGTCATGCTTCCGCCACGCGGCGACCTCGCTCTCGACGTCACCGTGCACCACGACGCCTGCGATGGCGCCGTTTCTAGCTTCCTACACACCTTGGCGGCTGCCTACGCCGGCGACGAGGAGTCGCTGGTGAGTCGACCTGCCCTCTCAGGATGGAGTTGAAGATGCCGTGCTCCGACTCTGTTCTCACCAAATCAATCTTTTTGTTCAGCTCAGGCAATTGGCAAAATCAAGCGAGAGAGCAATCCGGCCCCGTGCCCACATTCCGATCCGTCCACAGCCACGGCACGTCGACGGGGAGGTGTACCTGCTGCTGGTGAGGATGTGGAGGAGGAATCCGTGTGAAGGACTCCGGCGGCCGCAATTAGGAGAAAGGGGATTTAGTGTGATTAGTGAGTGTGAGGAAGAGAGTGTAAATTGACAAATTTACCCTTAAAAATAATTACATAAAAATAATTTTGGTATCGGTCCCACGTAATTTTGGTACCGGTCCCACATATATTTTGGTACCGCGGTATCGTTTGGTACCGTTACTTTGGTACCGTCTATTTTAACACCGTTAGATTAGAGTGGATTAACGGTTCTTAAAAATGTCAATCACTCTAAAACTTGTACAAAATTACATGGGTTCATATTAATACACGTAAAATGACCACATGAATAAATATAACATAAGCAAAGGTACAATCGACACTAGGTTTGATATCCCAGTAGCCTAAGAAAGCTGCAATCCGTAGTCGGTTCCTGACTACTTAAGTGAGGTGTTAATTAACGGACGAACCTGAAAACTCACTAACTACTAGTTGTGTTATATTAGTTTAGCAGTATTGGTCAAAGATCAAAAAATTCTATTTAAAAACCGTCGGATAATACTAAAAAAATCGGATAATCTATATCCGGATTATTTAGCAATTGTATCATATAGATAGTCTCTCCGAATGTAAGTTCGGAATTAGATATTCCTATTTGTCGGTCTCCTTCAAAACGGACATATATTTTTCAAAAGATATTCGGCATGCAGCTGAATCGGTACGAAAATTGTTCTATCAGGTAACATGCACATCACATGGGTACCTGGTGGAGAGACATGGAAACCATTTGCCCGAAGCAGCCTGAACCTCAAGGCGTCGTAGGCAACATGAGTGTCATCATCATCATCCACCCGGCTGTACCGGCGGGGAGGTTGGGTACTATGGACGGAGGTGAGGATATCGGCGATCTCGTCGTCAAAATGGTAGGCGACTCCGAGCCGTTGCACCGTGTCGACGAGGGTGAGCTTGGCAGCTTGGTCGTCGACGTCTGCCACCAGCCGCTCCCTCACGGCGGCCTTCAGCTTGTCAAAGCTCCATGGGTCGCCGACCTGCATCCATGATTATATGCATGGAGATACGCGTCACTTTTGTATAGTGCTACTCAACTAACTAACAGTATCTGAATCTGACATGATGTACAAAGGGATCACCCGATCATGGCCGGCTTTGTTGAGCGACAGTAGGAGTGAGTCGTAGTCCCAGCACTACGGGACTAACAGCCTAGACCGACGGTATTTGCCGTCGGGCTCACGCTGGAAACCGTCGGCGTACACGTAGCCCGACGGTGGCCGTCGGGCTAAGGCCGTCGGCGTGTAATCCATCGGGCTCACGCCGTTGCCGTCGGCGTCGCAAATGCCGTCGGGCTCATAGTGAGCCCGACGGTATTGCCGTCGGGCTCATAGCTAGCTACGCCGACGGCATTGCCGTCGGGCTCATAGATAGCTCTACCAAATATTTTTGAAAACCAATTTTTCAAAAAAAAAATTTGAATTTTTTTTTCAACTTTTTTTTATTATTATTTCAACTCCAATTTAGTCATATATTTATATCTCATATCACACACTTAATCATAATCTTAGCTCAAACTATCCACCATTAGTCAAACTTCCCAGACGGTCACCCATCCTTAGAGTGCTCCAGGCCAAGCACGCTTAACTATTGAGTTCTATTCAAATGAGATTCCAGTTAAGATGTCATACTTGCTGCTATTAGTATGATAGCAATCATATTAACCCTCATTTGAGATATTATACTTTTTAATCTTTAAAATTTCAAAAATAAGATTTGAATGAACAAAATAACTATGTTTAATAATACTTGAATAATAATAATCAATTATTTTAGTTTTGTTTTGTCTTTTCCATTTAATAAGAAATAATTCATATCTTCATATTTGTATATCAGAATTTACTAAATAAAATGTCTATGTCGATCATAAAAATGAGAGGAATCCAAATATGACATCCATGTCATCATTTTCATAATGAATGATGTCTTTTAAAACAAACAAGAACCAACATAAATCAGCATAAAGTCTATTAAAGAGGCGAATTTAGATAGAAAGTAAGGAAAATCCTCATATTCAGGTATTATCCATCAAATATGTACTACTCTTTGTAAAAATTAAATGGGTGTCATTTTGGACCATATTTTATGTACTTGCTTCACAAAAAAAGTCATTTTTGGCACTTAAAAAATGGAAAATGATATTTCGAAAAAGAATTTTGAAAATCGCTTCGGTGACGTTGTTTCCCATACCATGACACACATATGTGCTGAATATGGGAACTTTATCACAAACTATGACATGATAATGGTCATACATTGGTCATTTGTCTTGAAACTTATGCATGTTTATATATGATTGACATTTTTGTGAAGTTTTGTTTTGAAAAGTTTGCCAAAAATCAAGTTTATCATTTTTCCTATAAACTAGTACACGTAAAAGGACTCCATGCCAAAGGGTTTCTTTTTTTGAGTACTTTTTCATATTTTTTCATTTCTTTCAAAAAACGGTCAAAATGGAGAGCATGGCTATTCATCAAAAGTGGTCGAATTTTTCAAAACTATTGACGGTTCTATGGTGTAACCACTACTTGTGTACCTTAAAATTATTTTTGTAAGAACTTCAGAGCAAACTATCACACAGTTGTAGTTCAAATTTGAATTACTTCCGGAAAATTGACATAAAGTCAATTAAAGAGGCGAATTTAGATAGAAAGTAAGGAAAATCCTCATATTCAGGTATTATCCATAAAATATGTTCTACTCTTTGTGAAAATTAAATGGGTTTTATTTTGAACCATATTTTATGTACTTGCTTCACAAAAAAAATCATTTTTGGCACTTAAAAAATGGAAAATGATATTTCTAAAAAGAATTTTGAAAATCCCTTCGGCGACGTTGTTTTCCATACCATGACACACATATGTGCTGATTATGAGCACTTTATCACAAACTATGACATGATAATGGTCACACATATGTGTTGAAACTTATGCATGTTTGTATATGATTGATATTTTTGTAAAGTTTTGTTTTGAAAAGTTGCCAAAACTCAAGTTTATCATTTTTCTAAAAACTAGTACACGTCAAAAGACTGCATGCCAAAGGGTTTCTTTTTTTTAGTACTTTTTCATATTTTTTTTGAATGTAATCTAATTTTTTAAGAAAAACTGAAAAACAGTATAGTGAGCCCGACGGTAATGCCGTCGGGCTCACAATGTGATTAGATGGACGCTGACGGCACTGTAAGCCCGACGGTGGCCGTCGGGCTCACTAAATGAACGCTGACGGCACTGTGAGCCCGACGGTGGCCGTCGGCCTTACAACTAGGACGCCGACGGCAAAACGACGCCGACGGTTTTTTCGTTTCGTCGGTTTCACGTTGTGACGCCGACGGCCCCGACATATTGCCGTCGGCGTTGAAATTGCCGTCGGGCTGGGCTGTGTTTCCCGTAGTGCAGGAGTTGGGCGGGTAGTTCACCGACCGCCGACCGGGCTCCGACGAACACTGGACACGCCGGTGCTGTGGCAACGACGGCCGGAAGCATGTATGCTCCGTTGCCATCGTCGGCCGCCACGCCATGACCACTAGTCCGGTACTGCACAGTGCCATTATGTGCCACTGATTGTTAGCCGCGCGCTACTACACTGATTGTTTTCTTTGTAGCGTGGATATGTGCCAATTTATAGGCAAGGTGGTGGTCGATCATGTGAGTGTGGTGTCTCGGAATCAGCTCCAGTTTTGTACTAGTATGATTTTTGGTGGAGATTTGGTTCTTTTCTTATATATATAAGAAATTTTTTATAACCCATAAACAGGTCGGATCCTTCTCTGTCAAGTCCTTTTATCTAGCTATGCAACTGAGCAATGTTGTACCATACAAGTTTATTTGGAAGGTTAAAACCCCCCTAAAGGACAAAACATTTAGCTGGCTAGTGCTTCAAAAAGCATCCTGACAAGATATGTGGGTGTGGCTACTGTATTTTGAGTATTCGAACAACCAGGAATACGGCATGTTCTCAGAACAAATGACCTGACGAGTCATCTTTTGTTATTTATCAGATTTGTTCGTAGGCTGTGTGCATCATCATGATGCAGAGGCCGTGACTCCCCCTTTTCTATAAAAAATCATATTTGCTCGTGGATTCAGACTAGGAGCTCTTTGCAGGTGAAACATGATCCAAATACCCAAAAAAATGACCAGCACGCAATTGATGATGGATGTCCTGCTATGGAACAACCAAGCTATTGTTCGCCGGTAGAATTTTCCAAAAAATGAGCTTTCGCCAAAAACAAAGGACCACACAAGGGATTAAAACATGCATGCTTTCTGTTCCACACACGCAATGCCTGCCACCTTCCAATTGCATTATTCAGGTTGGTACGATGGCCATATACATTTGACTCCACTAGCCAAATGTCTTCTACGGCAGTACTATATATGGAAAGCGGCGGGTATTTTGGCTAGCTTCATCTTGGCACCTTTTCGTAGAAATGGCCAGGGGCTTGTCAGCCTCGACGGGTCCAGAGCATATTTTGTCTAGTGGAAGTGATGTAACTTGTCTCACAGAAATAGGCGAACTTTCTCCTTGAAGATGGATGCCGACACAATTTTACTAATTATCGCACATTCTTATGTGTACCGAGGATGAAGCAGGTTAGTCCCAATATAGTAGATCGAACAAGAAAATTAGTATCATCATGTTAAATATCACCTCTGTAGTCACATCAACACATTGCCGACTAGTCTATCAACCACGAAAGCATACGGCATCACAACATCGAAGGGCTCCGTCAAAAGTAAAAGCTCCTCGGGAAGAAATATAAACACATGTAGGAAGCTTTAATTCTTTGAAATGGATGAATATATCACTTGCAGATAAATGTACCATGAATTTACATTATAGAATTTATTTTACCAATAAAGTTGATTTTACGTAATTCAATGGTCGACGAAACAACCAGAAAGAGTTAGAAAAATAATGGTGTGACCAAACATAATCCATATGCTTTTGACTTTGATTTGACCGTGTTTATTAAGAACCAGCCGAACAAACACTCGAGTCTTTCAAAATTCTCATGTTCTTCAACCCTCGGTTCCCTTAGGCTGTATGTTTTCATGCTTCCTTTTATGTTCTTGCTTTTTGGGATTTTGGAAATATTAATATTTTTTGTATAAAGATGGTAAACTTTTAAAAGTCGACGGGAGTAAAAATCTAAAAATTACAGTTATTTTGGTATGGAGCTAGTAAGATGTAATTAGCAGTTGGAGACTCGTGTCAATGCATCACATGGCAACATTATCCCAATTGTTGGCATAGTCGGAATTGACCAGACTACTCCTAGTTGGAATCAAGGATTTGCAGGTTTTCGGCACGACTTTATGCCTAAGATGGGAGTGGTTCTGTTGGGCCGAGCAGGACCGGCCATCGAAAGGTTCTCTTGCGCTTGGAATCTGATAAGGAGTTGTTTGCGGCCTGTATACAAATGGCTCAATGGGCAGCCTCCTGGCTCTGTTGCACCTATATATGTTACCAGTTTTGGCTTCGAGGAAGAACCTCACGGTGAAGGAGGCTCTCACAAACATCGAGGATGACAGAGACGACATCGGCTTGAGCACGAAGAACAGCTTGCCCAATTTGTCGTCCTATGGGTTACTATCCAGAGCGTCAATCTGAGATTGAGCAGTACAATGTCCAATTTCTTGGCAGGCTTCGGCAACAAAATCTTGAGAGTGCATGGCACATCTCAAGAGCGGTCAAGCAAATCTCTGCAGCTTCGCCGATCATCAAATGGTGGGACAAGATAAGAAGAGGCAAGGCGATGATCAGCAGAAACAAAACATAAGGTCTTCAGTCTATGTAATTTGGCATATCTAGAAGAAGCGTGTGAGGAGGATCTTCGCAAGAGCGAGCCGAAGCCAGCACTTGGTCTTCCAAGCTTGATCAGATTTAGTAGACCAAGTGCCGGCTTAGTAGAGTTATCAACGGTGCCACAGGTTCCGGGATGAGAATTAGTAAATTGATTGGTGCATGTACTTGTTGTTTGCAGGTGTTGGGGACAAACTGCCTTCCCCAAGAAATTTATCGCTCGGCACTATGTCCATGTGTACGTAGTATATCAACATAGAGACACTTGATGGTTAATTCCTAGGGACGTTATTGGGAACCACATATATTTTTATCATGTCATAAAACTGCATCTCAAGAAGGCATCGCCGATACCATCAACCACGCAAGCAGTCGCATCACAACATCGAAGATCTACTTCTTCAAAATACCTCTCGAAGTTAAAAATAAAAAAAAGCAGGAAGATTTATTTCTTTAATGAAACAGATGAATATCTCTTGATAAATGTAGAAATTTGAATTTACAAGGGAAGACAAATGGTACAATGGTGAAATTAGCATTCTCTTGTTCATCACTGCACTGTAAATGCCCTTATGCACACATTTGGACTTAGATTTGGACCGTGTTTGTTAAAAACTAGCCGATCATCAAACACTCAAGTCTGCAAAATTTTCGTGTTCATCAAACCTAAATTCCCTGAGCTGTGTAGGTTGTTAGATAAAACCCATCGTGTAAGTCTAAGATCTCGTGCTTCCTTTTCTCTTCTTGATTTTTTAGTTTCCTACAAATAGTCGGATAATCATGGTCATGGGAGGTGGCGGTGGAGCGTGTCCGGTGACATGGAGATCATCTGCAGCAGGCTGGAGCTGGAGAAGGTCTCCTCCAGCGAGATCTCGATCTTGCTGCTGCTCCCCATGCCGTCGCCGCCGTCGAACCTGGCCACGTGCACCAGCTCCCGCGCCGCCGCCGCCATCCCCACCCCGTTCTCCGAGCTCAGCAGGCACCGCACCGCCAGCTCCAGCACCCTCCTCACCTCCTCCGCGGCCGCCGGCAGCTGCTGGTTCCTCCCCGACGACGACGAGGACGGCAGCAGCAGCGTCGGGTCGATCACCTCGTGGAGCCTCCCTTCCCTCACCTTGGGCGCCACCGAGTCGAACGGGTTCTGGTGCCGGAGCCCCGTCAGCAGCTCGAGCAGCAGCAGCCCGAAGTTGCACACCACGTCCTGCTCCCGCGCCGCCGGCGACGAGCCGTAGTAGTAGTGGTAGTGGTAGTGGTAGCTCGCCGCCGTCGAGGAGACGAGCTTGTGGCCGGCGATCTTGGCGGTGAGGTCGGCGTCGAGGAACACGTCGCTGGTCCGGAGGTCGTGCAGGAAGGCGTCGTGCGCCTGCAGGTAGGCCAGCGCGCTGGCGAGCTCGATCGCGATGTTCACGCGGTGGTGCCAGCCGAGGGCGGCGCGCCCTCCCGGGGCCGTCCGGCGCAGGTGATCCTCCAGCGTGCCGCCGCCGGCGCAGCTCTCGTGCACCAGCAGCACGGCGCGCGCCACGGGGTCCAGGAGGCAGAAGCCGACGGCGCGGGCGATGTTCCGGTGCGAGATTTCGGGGAGGAGCGACACCGCGTCCAGGGCCTGCCGGAGCTTGCCCTGCGTCTCGTACCCGACTCTCTGCACCGCCACCACGGTGCCGTCGTCGAGCTCGAGCACGCCGCCGTGGACCGTGTCGGCGGCGGCCTTCTCGCCGTCGTCGAACCGCGCCTTCGCCGCGTCCAGCTCCTCGTACGTGAACTGCCTCGCGTTGCAGACGCTGCCGAGGATCTTGGGGATGCACGCCGGGTCCAGGTCCCACCGGCGCGTCGTGTCGCCGGAGGAAAGAGATGGCTGCCGGAGGAACAGCCAGAACGAGGCCGCCGCCGCGAGGAAGAATACCGACACGAAGAACCCGGCGAGCGCCACCGCCTTCTTGGAGCAGAACCTTCCCTGGCAGCACTCTCTGCCGCCGCAGGGGAGCCGCTTGGAGCAGCCAGTGCCGCGCGCGAAGCCGTCGCCGACGAGGCCGGGCGGGCACGCGCATCGCACGCCGCCGCGCACCGTCGTGGCGTTGACGGGCGACGCGCCACCGGCGCACGCCGCGAGAGCGCTGCCCCTCGGCACGGCCCACTCCACCTCGATCCCTCTCGCCACGCTCCCGGCCGGCGACGACGCCGAGGACGAGCGGTTCTTGACCCAGCTGGAGAAGCCGCGGCAACCGAAGCCGGCGAACACGGCCAGACCGTCGCCGGGCTTCCAGACGCTGCCGTCGGAGAGCGGGTAGCAGCACCCCGCCGTCGAAGTCTTCCCGCCGGCGCAGGCCGCGGCCACGTCATCGCAGCCGGCGCGGCAGAGCGAGGAGTCGTCGCAGGCGTATAGGCGGAGGACGTTGTTGGGCGAGACGGCGAGGAACGGCGCGGCGGCATCGAGCGCGGCGGCCGGGGAGGACGGGCGGGAGAAGGGCGCGTAGGACGGCTCGCACGGCGCGGCGACGGGGTCGGCGTAGTCGAGCAGGAGCGACGTGCCGTCGGGGAGGAAGTCGAGGACGCGAAAGGTGGCGCCGCCGAGCGGGAAGCTGAGCGTAGCGTTCACGCAGGAGAGGCGGAAGAGGGAGGAGGACGTCGCGTCGGCGCCGGCGTTGCAGGAGGAGGAGGAGTTGAGGTGGAATGGGAAGGGGAGCACCAGGTCGCCGCAACGGTCGGTGCCGCAGCTGCTGTTGCTGCTGCTTGCGCCGGCGCCGGAGACGAGAAAAAAGAGGAGCAGGATGATGATGTGGAGCGACGGCGGAGGAGTAGACATGGGTGGCATGCAGATGCAGCAGCGGTGGACATGGCCGGCCGGCGCTGTGGTTGATGCTACTAGTAGTGAAGTAGTGGCCTCGATGACGATGACGGAGGAGATCGGAGTTGGGAACGGTGACGGTGAGGTCAATCGATGGTACGAGCACGTCGGATGGCGCGCGAAGTTGAGCTGCTTAGTGAGGCAACTGCATTGTTCTTCGTTTCTTTTGATTATCGGCTCACGTGCGGGTTGATTATGTGTCCCCTCGCTATTCACTCGATCCATGTATGAACTCCGGGTACATATTACCCCCATCCCATGTGCCTTAAAAAATGTGTGAATATACAAAATATCATGCTCGACTTTGATAACTGATAAGGAGTAAGGGCCTAATTTTATTTTCAACATTTTGTTTTTGGTCAGAACATTATCATCGATGTATTGATCAATATCTATATTAGTGGCCGTATCATGTCAAAGGTCATATCATTACTGGTCCATATTGTCCTGTGAAACGATATTTACAAATTGATATGTTACATCTGTCTCGTTATACTTTTAATAAATAGGAGTGTCGGTAGACTAAAAATTGATAAACGCATTTCAGTAAGAATTCTTGTAAATATCGTAAGGACGCTTTGATAGCTTGTTTAATAGAAAAAACTTTATAAAAAGGAAAATAGTAATACAATGTAACAATCGGTGCATCAAATGGCACACACTTAGTTGTGCCAAACACAAATCGATTGTGTTTCTTGTAGTGATTAAAAAGTTCTTCTATAACACACAGGAATATCGCAAAGTTACTTTCATCAAGTTGCATTGAGATTAGTTTTGTTATTTTGATAAGTTTTATGTGGGTGAATATATGGTAATGCATATTGCTCTTAGTTGAGCAAGTAACATACTTATGATTTAACTCTACATGCAAGTATACGCGGAGGTTAGTGGGTTATAAAGATATATCTAACCTCAAATCCTCAACCACTTTGGAATCCAAACTACCTTGCACGACACCCACGACACCTCATGAACCAGGTTTGGTAGTTCTTTCACTCCGTCAACCTATCATGAATGAATTAATTTACAATGCTATCTCATAGCCCCATAAAAGTGAAGTGTAATATAGTCAACGTTCATATAACACCACTAGAGAAAAAACAGGCGGGTCCCTTTGCAGTTAAGGCGAACGTGACCAGAAAAAACAGGCGGGTCCCTAGTATCTTTTAGCTCCAAAAAATGTTTTGTCCTCTCGTGTATATTTGTCCCTATTTTCCAACTATCTGGTAATTGCCTCGGTATTTCATGCAAAAATACCAGGAATGAAAAATGAGCCTTAATGTGAAATATATCATTACAAAACAACAAATTATAATAAGAACCGTGTCCGCAAGTGAATGCCAAGTATGGTAAAGAAGACCACATGTTTATGGAGTTAGGTGCTAATGATATAGAATACCAACATGATAGAATCATCTTTTACTAATCATCATTAACCATTTTAACAAAAATAATATCATGTAAACTTCTAATGAAAAAGAAACGACAAATAAAAACGGTACCCCAACTAATGATGTCTACAAGGGGAAACATGCGCATGATACACATAGGTGTCAAACATGTCGACCATAACAAAAAAACTAACTCAAAAGCTTTGAGTACACATCAACCAAAGTTTCAATACCTCAGATATTGAAATAGATAATGTTAGTTACAAGTGGGAAGCAAATAAAAAGTGGATGCCAACGATACTCGACCAACTTTCTTTCAAAGAAACACATTAAATTTGTTCTAAGATATGGGGAAAACGACAATTCCCTTTATCCAAAAACTACTACACTGTTTGTAGAGAAAACAACAATACTTTAGTTGACCAGGAAACAACAAATTAAGTCATATCCTCCCCCAATTTGGTTTGAACAAGCACCCACGATTAATGATGACGGCTTTGGAAACAGACTCATACTCAAATGCAAGCATATTAATATACATCATACATAAAATGGATAAGCAACATCATTTATAAACACATAGCAAATACAAAAGTGAACACCATGCGTTTTGTTCTAGTGCATTGTACCACTCGTTAAAAGAACTAACACGTGCATAATAGTTCTTTTATTATTAAAAAGAACAATAATCCATCCGTTTCACATCTAACTATACTTGCCTAACCCTATAACCAACACCCTCTCGGCTGAAGTACCGGGCAAGGGTAGGGGTGATAGCCCACTCAAATCCAACCAAAATCCTATAACCAACATAGACCCGAAAGATCCATTTTCGTTATAGTATGGCGCTTGGTCACTTCTTAAAAAACAAGTAGTTGTAAAAGACAACCCTCTATATTTTATCCGTAAGTATTGAATACTAGAACATGAATGGAAGAGATCAAAAAGTGCTCCATCGACTAGGAAACGACAAATTCATAATCATATTCTTCCCCCAATCAACAACGCAACATGCTCGTGCATGCCAAAAAGGTGGACCCTCGACGAAACGCATCGACTGTATGCCTATCGAAACAAATTAAGCCCGACACGTATATGTAAGCAATATCCAATGTAAATACAAATAAAATACAAGGGTGCATACAGAAGGTGCATTCAACCATTGTTTCCACAAGGAAAGCCCTCAACCCTATCTAGACCAAGCTCAGTCCTAGCACCATTATCGTCCATTATTGGGCCACCCATAGATAGCCCTCACATGCCCAACCGGAAGCCCGAGTCCGACCATCATCTAAGAGCATAACTTGTAGCGTGTTGCCCAATCCTAGATCCTAGTTCAGCCAACCCGTCATAGCCCAACACGGTCCCAACTCCGGGCCGGGCCAACCCAAAGCCCACCCAGGAGTCCAAAATCTGAGCAGCATCTACCAAAGATCCCAAGCCACTACCCCACATTAATTCCAGGGGTGAGTTTTAAATTCACGGATCACACCAGCCTAGGATTTCTTTCTTCCTAACTAAAAACACCGTTGCCGTCACACACGTCTGTCCACACCCCACCGCCGTCGATCTCGTCCGCGGACGTCCTAGATGCGTCCACGTCGACAGGGCCTAGCCCGTGGGCTCACTTTCCCCACGGAGAAACAAAGACACCGGCGCATCATCCTCCACCCCTATTTTCTCCACCTCCTCCACCTCCAGCCACGCCACGCGACCAGCCTAGTAGCGGCGGCAGCGGACGGGAGGAGAGCCAGCCACCTCCCCCCCCCCCCCCCCCCCACGCCGCCGATCGACGATCGGTGCGCCGGAGGAAGGGGCCTGATCGGGAGGCGCGCCGGCCGGACGGGCGGGTCCTCGCTCCGTACGTTCCTTGTTCTTCCCTCGCTTCTCTTGATTGATTTCTGTGTAGCGGATGGTGTGTGGTTGGGGGTTGACGGGGTGCTGGTGACGGCCGCCTGTGGATGTCGATTTGGAGCAGATGGGGGGATGGCCGGCTGCGGATGTCGATTTGGGGGGCGAGGCTTGCGGGGTGCTGAGATCTGCGGGGGGCGGATCTGGAGGCGCCGATTTGCTGGCGGATTGCTCGGAATTTCGCCGATTCGTGGTCGGAGTAGGCTTTGGCAAGCGTTCCGTCGTATAAAAATCGGATCTTTACCATGGGAGATAGGATAAGGTGCTCCAGTCTAGTTTATTCACGGGTTTGCTTGTAAAGAAGGCCGTCGATTGTGCCTATTCTACAGTCCTGGTCGGCATGGAACCCTGCCATGGAACATGCACGGAATTTTGGGACTAGCCCATCCATCCTCTTGGAGGCTCACAGGCATTAATACTGAAACCGCTCGAAATTATTAGATTTTTCGATTTGGATTTGTTTACCTTATTATGCATGCCTGGTATGTGATTGCATTTCAGACGGAGACTAATTGGCTCTTGTTACTCTTTTCTTGGCTGAAGGTAGCGAGGCGGTTCCGTGGCGTTACCCACCAGGCTGCCGGATTCTGCAAAGGTTTCCACCATTTGTCTCGATAATTCTATTGCTGCTATTGGCCCTTGAGGTATGTGTGCTATCTGCAATCCTACATTGCTCCGTTTTGGTCGTATAATGGCGATGCATCTCGAGAGGTGCTGATTTATGCTATCTACACTCCCATCCCGTTATAGGCTCGAGAACATTCATGAAAACTGCATCCAAATGATTAGAATTTTCTATTTGAATTGTTTACCTTATTATGTCTGTTATGTGATTTGCATTTCAGTCGTAGACTGATTGACTCGTTCTACTCTCTTCTTGCCTAAAGGTAGCGAGGCGGTTCCGTGGCATTACCCAGCCGGCTGCCGGATTCTGAAAGAGTTTCCACCATTTGTCTCAATAATTCAGTTGCCGCTTTTAGTACTTGAGGTATGTGTGCTGCCTACAATCCCACATTGCTCCTTTTGGTTGTAATGGCGATGTATTTGGCGAGGGGTTGATTTATTGTGTTTCCTGGAGTATTACGGGGGTGCTTGATTTATAGAAACATGCCCCTTTTTATTATAACGTTGATGTACTTATGCAAACAGTCTTTTCATATTTCCTATGCTGAAACCATATGTTTGCTTTAAGACCTGTAAAGCCTAAATTAAAGGTTTGTACTTATATCAAGATTCAACAAACAATAAAACATGAGTTTTGTCCTGCTTAATTCAATTTGTATGACATGTCCCTTAGCAATCTAAGCAAATGCAATCACACTGCCTATCTCGTTGCTTCTCTGTTCTATACACTGCAAAGCTGACCTTGATGATGTGGGTTCCTTGCACACTGCATACTTCATGTATATGCTTCAGTAAATCTCGTCAAAGTAGGCGTAGACGCAGAGGCTGAATATAGTTTCGTTAGCGCTGTTTCTTTCATTTCTACACTTGCCATTTGCTGTGTGCAATAACAAATGCTGATTGCTTACTGTCGTTTCTTTTGTTATATCTGCCAGGATTATCTACTTCAAGTTGGAAAGTTTGCATTTTAGAGGTCAATTGTTTATTGTACTGAAATCATTTGAGTACCTTATCAAGTTACCAGGGAACACAGGATTTGATGCAACATAACAGGATCACTATGCTGTCTTCCTCGGAAACATGCCACCTTGGTTCTAGTTCCAACAACCAGGTCATCGATCAGCAGAGTTTACATGCCAGCAACCCCACTGTTGATGAACATAACTTACTCCCCGACACCCTAGAGAGTGAGAACTACCCGAATTATGTGCTCAATAGTCACGAGGTAGGAATGCCGAGTGGAAGCATGATTGGTCAGCAAAATACAAGCTTGCGTTTATGGGATTCAGCTGGATCCAGCTCTATGGGCTTCCTGGGCGATCATGATAGTCTTTTACAGGCGAAAAGGGACCATTTTACGCCTTCTTTGTCTATAGCTGGTCCTTTAATTATCGAAGGGAGAAGGCGTGAAAGCAGTAATTCGTTGCCTTCACACTTGAACCTAGACCTAAACCTTAATCAGGCTGATCAATTTGAGACCGGGAATGTTGATATGGTTCAGAGTAACGGACAATCTGGAACGAGTGCTTTTCCTCTGAACAGAGGTCTTTCCACCACTGAGCATCTTCTTCGCCGTGAATTTTCTCCCGGTGTTATAAGAAGTTCTTCGCATATTGGGAACCTTTTTGATGATACAGAAGGCCAAGAAACCGGTGGAAGTTCTTCCCATACTGTGAACCATTTTCGTTCATCCATCAAGAGAAAGAATATTGCTGGAAGTCTTGGAGAGTCTTCTGCCAATGGGAGTTCATGTAATCGTCGCATGCTGCTATCTTCACCGTCCAGTCCTGAAAGTACTGATAGTTTAAGTATGCCAACCTCTACAAACTATGGGTTTACATTCCCTCCCATCGAACAGTTGAACGAGAATACTGTTGATACGTCTGCAGATGCCATTTTTCCTGGTCCTTATACATTATCTGGTCATCTACATGAAAGTGAAAGGTTTCTGAGAAATACGCGGATGAGAGTAAGTGCAAATGAGTATGATGAATCACTTCCTAGTCTCCTGCATGAGGGAGGTTTCAGGCGTTCAGCTCGGCAGCCTGCACAGCGACAGTCTTCTTTTACTCCAGTGCAACCTAGAGCAATGAGTTCTTCAGCAAGTTCGCATAACCGTCCTCATGTACCTGCTGTTGCTCAGTTCTCGCAAAGTTTGTACCAACCTCCATCAGATGGTAATTTTGGTTCAAGAATAGGGAGTTCTTCCAGTTCTGCTGATACAATAAATCTGTTATCTGCTTCCCTAGATCCCGTTAGGAGCCTGACAAGAAGCAATCTCCATGACTCTTTCTTGCTAGGTCCGTCGATGTTTACTGCCGACCCAACAAACTTGCTATCTGCACCCGGAAACAGAAGCAACCAGCAAAATTTAAGCTCCAGTTCCACACTTCGAGCTGCTGCAAATGTAGGACTCCAACAGGTTCCTGGGTTCAATGTACATCAGCCAAGTTCAGCGGCAAGAGGTTCAACTGATATACCGAGGAGATCCTCTCTTGCTGCTAGTGTTTCTCATTCCAGAAGTTCAAGCATTGCATCGCAGCATCGTGGGCTTTCACCTTCATCGCACGAGAGCCATCAACCAGGATCGAGCTCTCGTGCAAGTCCGCAACACTACTCTAGGGCAGTTACTCCATCTATTGATAGACAAAACCCAAGTTACATGGACCTTCACTCTTTCATGCAGAGCATAGCAGCCTCAAGAGATGGAAGCAGGTCCGTCTCAGAGGTATGCATCCCTTGAGTTACCATATAACTTCTGTTCTTAGTTCTTGACAGTTGCTGATATGGTACATAAATAGTTTAATATTTGTAAACAATCCTTTGCTGCAAATTTCTTTTGCATATCTCTGGTTCTTTGGCTTGTTTACTGCATATCTGAAAGGGGCTATTATTATCTGCTGAAGAATGACTTGCACTAAAACCTATCTTTCATGTGAAATTTATGTCTGTGAGCGGTGTTATTTTCATGCCTTGCAAATTGCACTTGAATGATTAGCTATTTCTCATCTTGGCTGCTAATCATTTCCATTATTGTTCTATCAATCTAAATTTCATGCTACTTGCTGTATGATGTATATCAAATATTTACCATCATAGACGTGTTTTGCTGTTGCAAGTGGTGGATTTTCTTACTCGCTCTGGTTAGGTAGGAGCAAATCAGCCGTACCTTGTGTACGTCTGTGAGCTGATGCCAAGATGACTTCAAATTTCTCTGAATTCAGCATTTTCTATGTAATGGATTAATCCCTTAATTTTTATGTTTGTAATTATTTTTTCATATGTTTGTATTCTTGTACAGATTCGTAATATGTTTGAGCAACTTCGTCAGGGTAGGACTGCTGCTAGACTGGAGGTGAGTAACTTTTTATACACCCTGTTGCATTTCAGAAAATTGTTTACTTTCTTATAGATTGGATGTGAATTACGCCACTTAACCTTTAATTTGGTGAAGTACATTTCATGTTTAGTTCACTCTGCTGCAACAACAGTTGTAGAAATGTGATTTTCCCTTGGATGCTGTATAGTAATTGTGTTAACTTTGCTAAGCAGCTAAGCTTGTTAGCAAGCAATTTCGAAGTTCTAAGTTATAACTAGGTTGTGCCATGTAATTCTTTTTGACCAAGACCGCATAAATTGTCCTCATCCCAGTACTAATTCTCAACCAGATAGTTCACGTTCCTAGTTATTGGTTGTGACTTAACAATATTGACATTAATTTCAAGTAGTAAATCTCCTGTGCGAGCTATTATGGTTCAAGTTCCTTAAAGTATGGTCAAAAAGCTGTGAACTTTTATCCTTGAACTGAATTTTTGGAGAAAGAAGCTTGGTTTGGGCATAACATTTTATTTGTATTTTTGTGTCATGTACTATGAACCCCAATGATTATATCCTGGCACTCACCACAAGTACCATATTTTAAACATCCTGGCACTCACCACAAGTATCATATTTTAAATTGCACACCTCCACAAGTACCATATTCCAAATTACACACCTCCACAAGTATCATATTTTAAATTACACACCTGTATCCTTCTACCATGAATCTTTTCTAAAAGGTAAAAGACTGGTGAACGATAACTTAAGATTCAAATCCTTGCATAATATACATAATACTTTCGAGTTTACTGAGGATCTTCCATGTTAGCTGATGTATATTTGTTACTTCTATTATGTTATTGGAACATCAATATAATTATGTTGATGATTTTTGGACAGGAGCTTCTTGCTGATCGCTCACTTATAAGGAGAGCCAGTTTGATCGATAGGCATCGTGAGATGCGGCTTGATGTGGATAATATGTCATATGAGGTAATGAGCTAGCAGCAGCACTTCCCCCATTTCTAGATCATAACTCTGTTATCCCTCCACCAGAGATCCTTTAACTGGCTGCATGATCTTGTCTTAAGTATGCCCATGCCAAGCTTTTTTCAGTTAAGCTTGGTGTTTTCCTGTTCTTAAATATAACACGCCATGGTAAAAATGTTCGAAGATACAATAATAACTTGGGATGAAGCTGGCTTGACTTGGCCTTTGGAAGTTGGAACTAGCGGTAAGGACAAAAATTTACAATGTGGACTAGCGGTTAGGACAAAAATTAACAATGCGGAAATCTGTACATTTTTCTCTTTGGAATTTGAACCGGTGAACAGTAGTTCCAGAATGGAAGCATTTTTCTGTGTAAGATCCAACCAAATCAAAGTTCTGTGTTTTAATTTGATAGCCAGTGCCGTGCAGCGGCCAAGGCCCTCGGCTTTTCTAGTTCTCTGTAACTGATACATGCTTGGAGCTGGTGCTGAGTGGTACATTTTAGCTAGTCCGTGACACGAATGTGTGGTTTAAGTGCTCCAGTTGTAATAGCATGTGTTTGAATTTGTGTTTGATTACTGTGATTCGCCATGTTTTTTCAGGAACTGTTGGCACTTGGTGAACGTATAGGGCATGTAAGCACCGGGCTTAGTGAGGATAAAATAATGAGTGGCTTGAAGCAGTGGAAGTATCTGCACATACCATTAGAGGAACCTCCAATGACATGCATTGAACCATGCTGTATTTGCCAGGTAATTGAAAAGCTCGCGTTCTTTGCTCGCCGCGATATATTTGATTTGATTTCAAGTTTTCAACTCATCGCGGCTGTTCTACTGTCTCAAGTTTTTATAATGGTTCTTGACCTGAATATGTATATGTACGTTGGGTTTCGCAGGAGGACTATGCTGACGGGGAGGACATGGGCAGAGTGGAGTGTGGGCATTACTTTCACACTGCGTGCATCAAGCAATGGTTGGTCATCAAGAACACGTGCCCAATTTGTAAAAAAGCAGCGCTGGGCACCTAAGCAAACCGCATGCAAGCTATTATTGCTCCTGCGGAAATCCGTAGGCTTCCCCATTCTCTCATTAGACTGAGCGGTTGGTTATATAAGCAACAAGCATGCTACACCATGTTTCCCCCGAAGGCGCAATGTGACGGGGCAGACAAGGTGAAAACTATACCTATATAGGTGGTGGTGATAGGTACCACATGGTTCCGTCTTTACTGGTTGGGAAGAAAGCCAATGCAATGGCTGTAGTAGACCTGGAGCTGGTTTTGCTTTTGTTCAAACCTCTACCTAGACTTGGTACTTGAGATTTATTCAATGACATTCCATTTAACCCTGGGCGTGTGTCCTGATCTCTGTGGGTGATACTAATCTCGTTGCCCTCTGGTTGTTGGCTGTGATTTGGATCTACAGTTTGCGAGCTTTCTTCCACCCATGTTGCCCAGTATTGAATTGTAAGCTCTTCCACCCATGTTGCCCAGTATTGAATTGTGTGTGTGCGATCTATCAACTGTATTATGTTTGATTCGTCAAAGAGTAGGGGCTTTGGTGCCGAGCCATTCTAGGCTAACCTCGATAGTTGGCATGTCAGGTAAGGGCCTTGTGAGTCAATTTTGAAGCAATCTTGATGGGTTTATGTAGCATCAATTGTGTGGCTGCAACGCCTTTTTGCTGGAAGACTGAAATTTCTCGCGGATCAAGTCGGCGCATGCAGGCTTCATTGACGCTGTCGCCTTCAGCTTGAGTCCAGCAGTGGGTTGGGGCTACATGTCTGCCTCAGGGACACAATTGGAGGAGGTGGCTAGGCTCCGTTGTCGGGTTAGAGCACTGGTGGAACAGATTTTTCATCAGTTCAGATGGTTAGTTGCATTGGCTTTGGTGTTGAACCGACAGGAGCTGCTACTCTATATTCTGTTCTTCAGTTTCAATCTTCAGTTAAGATGCTTTATTTCGGTAAAGTGAACGACGTCGGACGAAAGTCCAAATATTAATATTTTGATATCCAAAGGTACTCGACCTAGGACGGAAGTTGAAGTCGTGGATAGTCCATGTACAGGCCCCGCACTGAGCAAGGTCAGTGCATACTTGTCTACTTCGGTTGCGTAGGGCATTAGCGTCGGGTGGCTGCGTAGGATCCGCTGCATCAGTACACTGAAATCCTCAAATATTAAATTTTGAAATCCGAACCTACAACTGTTACGAAGGAGGAAACCAAAATATTAGTTTTGAATTTTTGACGTGAGCAGCGCAACGCTGAATAAACCATTCATAATTTGTACAAACAATTCAAGACATATTTCATTTTAAAGTTGGTTTACAAAAATAATACTAGGACATTGCAACAATCACATCTCTCCCATCCCCACTTTTCTTCTCACCGCGACACTTGGTGAAAGAGAAGACATTTTATTTTTGACGGAAGAGAGGACATTTTATGAGCATGTAGTAATTTCTTGCCCAGGTAATACCGGCCCAGCTCCGCCCATGTTTTATTTGTACATACATGATTTGCGTGATTACCTCACAAGTATACACCGTTTTCAATAAGAATTTAGCATATATTAACCACACGCACACGGTACATGATAACATAAAATTTTCTTACTTCATTATCTCGATCAGGTCCATGCTAAGTACTAATTAGTGATCTTCTCCAGTAAGTAACCATCACTTTTCCTCTAGGCCCTGGCAATATCCTCTCATTCTCTTGTTCGGGGAATGGAGTGATTAAATTGAGCTCGAAGTTCCTCAGCAAATAGCTCCATATCACCTTGATTTGCGTGAAAGCATAATTCTCTCCCAAGCAAGAGTACCTCCCGGCACCAAACGATAAGTCCGATAACTTGCCGCCCGCTTTGTCCTCCTGTCTTCCAGGACCAAACCGGAACGGATCATACACATCAGGGTTCTTATAGATGTAAGGAAACTTGTTGCTAAGGGCAACGGAGCACACTAATGCATGACCTTTGGGGATCTCATAATCCATGCCTTCTCTAGTTTCAACGGCGAAGCTTTTGTGTGATTGTCGGATTAGCAATGGCGTTGGAGAGTAGAGCCTCAGTGCCTCTCTGATGCAGCAATGCAAGGTGCCCATCTTTGACAAGATGGTGTAGTCTACGAATTCCCCGCTTTGCTCAATGATTTGCCTCTGCTCTTCCACTGCAGCTGCCAAGTGCTTCTCATGGGTCAGCAAGCAAGCTCCCGTCCAAGTGCTGGTACTCAAGCTCGTGTGCTGCCCGGCGAAAAGGATTCCGATGAGTAGTCCGACGATCTCGCTATCGGTCATGGATCGACCGTCGCTGTATTTTCCGTTGATGAAGCTTTGCAGCACATCACCTTCCAGTGGCGGAGCCATAGGGTATGCCCGGTATGCACCGGCATACCCTGCAGTCCGGCCGTACACGGTACTAGTATAAGGGAAAAAGAACTTGATCGCTCGTATCAATTTGCACCGGATTGATACGAATGTGGTCAGCTGCAAACGGCCTTCATATATCCTTCGCCGATCTAATCAAATCAGCAAGCAAGAGACTCGCGACCGCCGTCAGACGCCCGTAAGCCGCCGGACGTCACGAAGCCTCCCGGTTTACTGATGTCCGGTCATACGCGGATACGCCGATCTACCGATCTTCAGTCATATGCGGATACATTCGTATGTCACTGGCCGTCGGAAGCCTCACCTGATTTGCCGATCATCAGGTATACGCGGATACGCCCTTACTGTCTACGTTTTTTTATATAAAAACATAGATCGCGAGTATATAAAAGTATCCATGTTGTTCATCTCTACTTATAATTCTATTACCTATATGTTTTTTATACATGATGTTTATATCATTTTTGTTTATATCTTAAAAACGTCAAAGAAGTAGTACTATAAATTCTTTTATAATTTTTTGTGACTATTAGTATGAATTTTAAATTTTGCCCGCCCAATATTCTTGCGGTCTGTGAGAATTGGTATGGCTTGTAAGCATGTTAAGCGAACTTACGCTATTGTTGGTGGGTGGTGGTTGTTTTTCGTTATAAAAGTAATGGAAATCGAACCCTATTTGGGGTTTGGCGTTTAAAAAAAATTGTGGCATACCCAATGTCAAAATCTTGACTCCGCCACTGTCACCTTCTTCGCCGTCGTAATCACCGGCTTGTGTTGAACTGATTTTTCTGCGTGACCTGACTATGTCTCCGAGAATTTCTCTTAGCCTTACACATGCTTTATCACGTCGGCGGAGAGACTCCATTGGGAGGTGTGGGAAGAAGAAGTTAATCATGTCGAAGCTGTTTTCAAATATTTCATGGAGGAGTGTTGAGACTTCTCCCAAGTTATTCTGTTTGATCTCATTTCCAAGTAAGAATCTGTTTGCGATCAGCACTATCAGCTGCCCCAGCTCGTGCTTTAGATCAACCGTGCCATGTTGTTCCCAATTTGCAAAGTATCCCTACATGCAATAATAACAAATATATATGTGTGTAAACAAAAAATACCAACAACCTATAATGGTAAAACGACAGGCTGGGGTAACTAAATACGAGGTCATATAACAATAAAAATCAATTAAAATGAAGGAGCTTGTGCTTGTCATCTATAATCAGGTTGTGTGCATGTTAATGATTTTTTTACAGATTTCTGGGCGTGGTTTTTCTCCCTAATAGCATCGAAAGAAATCCAGAGATCTGGGTGCATCCGTGATCAACTGCTAATTTCGCGAGAAGAGAATTACCTCCAGTTCACGAACCATGAGATGTGCGTCTCTTTGGAATCTGGCCGACTTTATTGCCTTGATACAAAATCGGATCTGCTCATTCCTGGTAGGCAAGTCCACGCCAAATAGAACTTCTGGACCGAGGACGGGCTTGATGATCGTTGCCGTATCACCGAAGTCGATCTCTGACGGCGGCGCCCTGAAGAAATGAGATGTGACCTCCGTCCCAATTAAGAATGTCACCTTCAAAATAGATGAGATATGTGAATATTTATGGATTATTTTTTAAACAAGGCACTTGCCCATTTTCGTTGATTAAGAAGAAGAGAGATGGCCAGTTGATTAACGCAAAACTGGCCTATATATAACCGTGTGAGTAAAAGGGATTAGTTAAGCTCACCTTCTTCAGCCCTAAAAGGTTCACTGTGAACACGCTACCCATCTTCATGTGCAGGTCGTGGATCGCAGCATGTAAACCCTTCTTGGGAGTCACAAGTGTGAGCAGAGCTGCCACTAGAGTAGCTCCACTCACCACAGGTGGCGGCGGAGTTGGTGATCTGTTGTCTTTGAGCCTAGGATGAACGGTCATGATTCTTGCGATGATCTTGGAGATAATTGTGGTGAGAAACATAATTGTTAAGGCTGCCGTGTAGATTGTGATCCGATCCATGCCGTACTACCAAACAAAGTGTTAGTTAACAGTGAGGGCGAAAATACTTAATCTGGATGTTGTCAATTACACATCTATCTGTTCTATCTATTATATACATAAGCATGAGACAGTAGACAAATAAAATATTAGCTAAAAAATGTACAAATGCTAAAAAACTGGCCCATTGAGTTAGTGAACCCACTTAAAGTAAAATCTAAGGCCAATATTAAATATTGCCGTCATGTTGAACTTTCTTGTATATACTGGAAACATGGTTTGCACTGGAAAAAAACCATGTTTCTATATATATATTTATATATATATATATATATATATATATATAATCGACATATCATTTAAGCCACAATTAGCTAAGTTTGAGTATCATTGACATAATAATAATATATAAAATCATTAATGCCTCTGTTCCGGAATAGGTGACGTACTTAAAGGTGTATAACACTTCTGTAACTTGGTCTATTTATATATAAACATATTACGATGACACTAGAAATATCATAAAATATTTTACGAAAAAAATTAAAAATATATTTATATACAAAATACTGGATATGTTGTATGCTGGAGACTCTATCCATGTCTATTTTGAAAAGAATGGGGGTAAATGAGAGGAAGAAGAGATGGAGTCTCACTGTTTAGTTGTCATAGATATCAGAGGCCATTGCTCATTTTGTTGTATTAACGCCATTAAGGAATTCTCTTTTTGTTCAAGTAAAATATCACCTAAAAAATTATACGGTTCTATAAGTAGCCGAACAAACATATTGGTCGACTTTCTGTGTGTTTTCAAGTAGGATATTGCCATATAAATTTGTATGTCAAAAATATATAGCACACACTTAATAGACACTTCAAAAACTTGTGATCAACTAAACAAGAGGAAAATGATTATAGTATTTCAAGATTGAGCCGATCTAGTATAATCAGGTATGTAGAGAGATTTTAGTAACAAAACATTATCTGGTCGACTTTTATCTTAATAACTATAGTAAAAATAATTTTAGTAAATCCTTCGGATCATATCCGATTGAACTGATTGACCAACCTAACTCTACGTGGGCAGTCATCCCGCTAATGCTCCGATTGACCCGAATCATTAGTTCACCATAACCGTATATGTAATAGCAGGGTTACAATTGCTTTATAACTCCATGTATTGGTCGTATGACATAGAACCTATCATTTATAGTCAGTCAACTATTATTGTAATGTTTTGCAAATAGTATAATAAACATTGATACAAGAATTTATCGGCTATCTCTACATATAAAATGTTTTCCTCACATGTTATATTCTTTATAGCTAAGAATTTTGGTGGCTATAATGACCGTAGCATTTAAATCAACAAAATTCGAAATCTATGAACTATGAATCTCTTTTTGAATGCTTCCAAGCTAGCTATAAATAAAGTCAATTAGAGAGAGAGAGCCTGAGTGAGAGAGAGAGAGAGAGATAGACATCTTACAGTTGTCTTCTGGTCGAGCACCATCTTTGATCAATTAGGGACGACACAAAATGAGATGGTGCTGGTTCAGCTAGCTTTACAAGGTTGATCTATGCATGGCAAGGATTGTCCAACAGGACATGCATTTTATAGATGCATACAGCCGTATTCCGACCGCAAGTGTACTACTTCGTCTCTTCTACGCTGTCCAAGGTTTGGACACGAAAATGATACTTATAATATTCAAAGTCGTGTGTGGACAGGAAGACAGCGCTGCCACGAATTGTCCATCCAACTCATTTACTTGCGGTGGAATTTTCCAAGTCTCTCTGCAAAGAATTGTTCCATTGTTACTGGAGTGTTTTCGTGGGATATAGCACATGGTTTTGGGGTCCAGTGTAAATTTAAACAGTCCGAGATCCCGTAACACGAGTTTCACGAAATCGTAGAAACCTCGTGATTTCGGCCATTTCTGATCCTTTTCGTGGGGTATAGCACACGTTTTTGGGGTCCAGGGTGGATTTAAACGGTCCGGGACCCCTAACACGAGTTTCACGAAATCGTAAAAAACTCGTGATTTCGGCCATTTTTGGCCGTTTTCGTGGGCTATAGCATACGGTTTTGGGGTCCAGGGTCGATTTAAACGGTCCGGAACCCCGTAATGCGAGTTTCATAAAATTGTAAAAAACTCGTGATTTCATCCATTTCTGGCCGTTTTCGTGGGCTATAGAACACGATTTTGGGGTCCGGTGGATTTAAACGGTCGGGACCCCGTAACACGAGTGTCATAAAATCGTTAAAAACTCGTGATTTCGTCCATTTCTGGCCATTTTCGTGGACTATAGTCCAAGGTTTTTGGGTCCGGGGAGGATTTTGATGCCCCGTGACCCACGAGACACGACTCTAGCGGCATCGTGAAAACTCATGATTTCGGCCATTTCTGGCCGTTTTCGTGGGCTATAGTCCACTGTTTTTGGGTCCCGGGAGGATTTCGATGCCCCGTGACCCCCGAGACACGACTCCAGCGGCATCGTCAAAACTCATGATTTCGGCCATTTCTAGCCGTTTTCGTGGGCTATAGTCCACTGTTTCTGGGTCCCGGGAGGATATCGATGCCCCGTGACCCCCGGTGCATGACTCTAGCGGTATCGTCAAAACTCAACATTTTGAGCATTTCTGACCGTTTTCGTGGGCTATAGTCACTGGTTTTTGGGTCCTGGGCGGATTTCGATGCCCCGTGACCCCCGGTATATGACTCTAGCGGCATCGTCGAAACTCGTGATCTCCGTCATTTCTGGCCGTTTTCGTGGGCTATAACACACGGTTTTGGGGTCCGGGGTGGATTTAAACGGTTCGGGACCCCTTAACACGAGTTTCATCAATCCTAAAAAACTCGTGATTTCTGGCATTTCTGGCGTTTTCGTGAGCTATAGCACACGGTTTTGGGGTTTAGGTGGATTTAAACGGTCCGGGACCCCGTAACACGAGTTTCACGAAATCATAAAAAACTTGTAATTTTGGCCATTTCTGGCCGTTTTCGTGGGCTATAGCACACGGTTTTGGGGTCCAGGGTTGATTTAAACGATCCGGGAACCCTAACACGAGTTTCACGGAATCGTAAAAAACTCGTGATTTCGGCCATTTCTGGCCGTTTTCGTGGGCTATAGCACACGGTTTTGGGGTCCGGGGTCGATTTAAACGGTCCGGGACCTCGTAATGTGAGTTTCATAAAATCATAAAAAACTCGTGATTTCGTCCATTTCTGGCCGTTTTCGTGGGCTATAGCACACGATTTTGGGGTTCAGTAGATTTAAACGGTCAGGACCCCGTAACACGAGTGTCACAAAATCGTAAAAAACTCGTGATTTCCTCCATTTCTGGCCATTTTCGTGGGCTATAGTCCAAGGTTTTTGGGTCCCGGGAGGATTTTGATGCCCCGTGACCCCCGAGACACGACTCTAGCGGCATCGTCAAAACTCATGATTTCGGCCATTACTGGCTGTTATCGTGGGCTATAGTCTACAGTTTTTGGGTCCCGGGAGGATTTCGATGCCCCGTGACCCCCCGAGACACGACTCTAGCGGCATCGTCAAAACTCATGATTTCGGCCATTTCTGGCAGTTTTCATGGGCTATAGTCCACTGTTTTTCGGTCCCGGGAGGATTTCGATGCCCCGTGACCCCCGGTGCATGACTCTAGCGGTATCGTCAAAACTCGTCATTTTGGGCAATTCTGACCGTTTTCGTGGGCTAGAGTCACTGGTTTTTGGGTCCTGGGAGGATTTTGATGCCCCGTGACCCCCCGGTATATGACTCTAGCGGCATTGTCGAAACTAGTGATTTCGGGCATTTCAGGCCGTTTTCGTGGGCTATAGTCCACGATTTTTGGGTCCCGGAAGGATTTCGATGCGCCGTGAGCCCCGGTACATGACTCTAGCGGCATCCTCAGAACTCGTGATCTCCGCCATTGCTGGCCGTTTTCGTGGGCTATAACACACGGTTTTGGGGTCCGGGGTGGATTTAAACCGTTCGGGACCCCTTAACACGATTTTCATCAATCCTAAAAAACTCGTGATTTCTGGCATTTCTGGCGTTTTCGTGAGCTATAGCACACGGTTTTGGGGTTCAGGTGGATTTAAACGGTCCGGGACCCCGTAACACGAGTTTCACGAAATCATAAAAAAACTCGTGATTTCGGCCATTTCCGGCCGTTTTCGTGGGCTATAGCACACGGCTTTGGGGTCCGGGGTCGATTTAAACGGTCAGGACCCCGTAACACGAGTGTCATAAAATCGTAAAAAACTCGTGATTTCGTCCATTTCTGGCCATTTTCGTGGGCTATAGTCCAAGGTTTTTGGGTCCCGGGAGGATTTTGATGCCCCGTGACCCCCGAGATACGACTCTAGCGGCATCGTCAAAACTCATGATTTCGGTCATTTCTGGCCATTTTCGTGTGCTATAGTCTAGATTTTTGGGTCCTGGGAGGATTTTGATGCCCCGTGACCCCCGAGACACGACTCTAGCGGCATCGTCAAAACTAATGATTTCGGCCATTTCTGGCACTGTTTTTGGGTCCCGGGAGGATTTCTATGCTCCGTGACCCCCGATACATGACTCTAGCGGTATCGTCAAAACTCGTCATTTTAGGCATTTCTGACCGTTTTCGTGGGCTATAGTCACTGGTTTTTGGGTCCTAGGAGGATTTCGATGCCCGTGACCCTCGGTATATGACTAGCGGCATCCTCATAACTCGTGATTTCGTCCATTTCTGGCCGTTCTCATGGGCTATGGCACACGGTTTTGGGGTCCAGGGTGGATTTAAACGGTCCGGGACCCCGTAACACGAGTTTCACGAAATCGTAACCTCGTGATTTCGGCCATTTCTGGCCGTTTTCGTGGGCTATAGCACACGGTTTTGGGGTTCAGGGTGGATTTGAACGGTCCGGGACCCCGTAATGCGAGTTTCATAAAATCGTAAAAAACTCGTGATTTCGTCCATTTCTGGCCGTTTTCATGGGGTATAGCACAAGGTTTTGGGGTCCAGGGTGGATTTAAACGGCCCGGGACCCCGTAACACGAGTTTCACGAAATCGTAAAAAACTCGTGATTTCGGCCATTTCTGGCGGTTTTCGTGGGCTATAGCACACGGTTTTGGGGTCAAGGGTCGATTTAAACGGTCAGGGACCTCGTAATGTGAGTTTCATAAAATCGTAAAAAAACTCGTGATTTCGTCCATTTCTGGCCGTTTTCATGGGCTATAGCACACGGTTTTGGCGTCCGGGGTCGATTTAAACGCTCCGGACCCCCTAACACGAGTTTCATAAAATCTTTAAAAACTCGTGATTTCGGGCATTTCCGACCGTTTTCATGGGCTATAGCACACGGTTTTGGGGTCCAGGGTGGATTTAAACGGTCTGGGTGAAGGAGATATGCCCTAGAGGTAATTAATAAAGTGTATTCTTTATCATATCTCGTTTGTTCATAATAGGTTTTTTGTGTCATGCTAGAACCGTATTAAGCGGAAACATTAATGCGGGTGTGATACGTAAACAACCAGGTCCCTAGTAGCCTCTACTAAGACTAGTTTTGTTGCGCGATTGATGATCGAGGTTTCCCGGTCATGAGGCATGGTGCCGGTCGACAATGAGAGTCATATCGCTCGAGAGTGATGTGATGGACATACCCAGATTTGGAGAACATAGTCGTTACACCTTTGACCGTGAGATCAACTCTTATTGATATTCTCGGAAGATACTTTGATTGCACCAAACGTCGTATCTTATTTAGTATGACAATAACGGTGATACTTTTGGGTATTGGAAAGGAGTATTGAGACGAGGGGTCAAGAGCGGGATTTGCCAGTCCGCGTAGCAGGATAGATACTCTCGGGCCCACTCGGTGAGATCATGTCTAATGAGCTTGCAAGCATGTGACTAGGTCACGGAGACATGAGATCATGAACGAGTAGAAGATAGCGTCGTCGGTAACGAGGTCGGGATTAGGTATGGAGATATCTATGGAACGACACTCGGACGTGCTAAGTATCGCTATGGCAAAAGGTCTAAGACTTCACGTTCAGGTTTGATAGATGAAAGTCATTCGTTATATCTCAGAGATTAATTCAGGGGGTCTAGGCTTACGAGTTAGTCGTTGATCATTGAGGAGTCTTGATCATACCTGATATTATATCGAACCGCTAGGGTAACACACTTAATGGGTTTCGACAAGACAACCGGAAAGGAAGGAGATCACCGGGAGCGTCCCGGGAGAGGTCCGATGGAGATCGGGCAGTACCGAAAGAGTTTTCGGAGCTAGGAAATATTATATATTTTATGTTTGATATTAATTAGTGTTATTAATATGCAAATATGATTTTATATATTTATTTTCGAATTTATTAAGGCAGATTTCCCTAAATGGGCCTTCCGGACGAAAGAAGGCCCAAGAGGGGAAAATTCCCGAGGGGAATTCGGTGGGGGCCAGGAGGGCCGGCCTAGGTGGGCCACAAGGGGCCCACCAGGGGGGCGGCGCACCTCCCAAGCCGAACCAGGCTATGTGGGGATAGTCCCACATTGCCTGGCTGGCAAGGTTGGCTCCCCTTGGGAGCCTATATAAGAAGGGGCACCCCCAGCCTTTCAATTCACCAATTAATTCCCGATTTCTCTCTCGATCTCGTGGTTCCCAAGTCGGAGCCGCGCCGAGCAAGAGGATCCGGGGATCTCCTCCACCATAGCCCGCTGCCGCGCTGCTGGTGTTCCGGTCCAAGTCTTCCGCTGCTCGTCCTGGACTGGAGCTTCGGAGGCGTCGTCTCCACCGTACGTGTGCGACTCCCTGCGAGGTGCTGCGCTAGCGGTACTCGGAGGCCTGCTTCCTCTACACGACCTTGAGGTCGGCTTCGTCGGTCTGCATCGACAACGTTTGTGCGGGAACGTAATCCCCGCTTTCGGTCTACAAGGGTACGTATTCCGATCTCCGTTCGTACTACTATATCTGCATAGAATAGATCTTGGCTAGTTTAAGGATATCGTTGCTAGGAAAATTATTGTTTTCTGCACACGATCCCCTTCAGTGGTATCAGAGCCGATCTATCGTAAGATATAGCTGTACGCTGTTAGAACCCGTGCTCTGCACGGGGGCACCGTTCCTGTTATTTTCTACCCTCTAGCGTGCACTTGTGTATTCCAGCGGCATTGAGTTGATGAAGTGGCCCGGACCGACTTTACGCGTACGCTTACGCGAGACTGGTTCCACTACTGACATACGGCTTGTACCGTATCTGTGGCTGGCGGGTGACAGTTTCTCTCTCTTTAGTTGGTCTTCGCATTTTCAATGGAGGGCCCGAAAGGGATGCTTAAACATGCAATTATTGGATCGTTGTTGTGGTCATAAAATTCGTAGGTATGAAGCGGTTCTATTTACGAAAGCCCCAAGCCACGTAAAATATGCAAAAGATAAAGTAGAAGCGTCTAACTTTATTTTGCAGGGGCTATGTGATATGGTCAAGGTAGGTTTATTAAATTATTTATAAACTGCGGGCGCCAAGAAGACCATGGCGCGATGGACTATATCACATGGCTTACATTTGATGTTTTGTGTGCATCTTATTTTGTGTGATTGTGTGTGTTACACGGCGGTAGCTGAATAAGATGATCCCTTCAAAATACCACTAGTGTTCTCCCTCCAACGCGCACCACCAATAAAGTTCTACGTTATGAGGCAGGCCGTGATGATCGGGTGTCATACATATCTTCGTTCGCATACGGTGGGTGTAAGCCATGTTGCACAAGCGTCAGCGTGGAGGTCTTTGGTGGCGAGCCTAGCATACTCAGAAGTATGGCCTCGGAACAGGAAGACCGAAAGGTCGAGCACGAGTCACAAAATTGATGTGGCGGACGATTTTGTCTACTCTTGAAGTTGTGCCGCCGGCTTTGATGATGAGGGGTGGTGCAATGGATGGGGGTCGTGTAATCGCTTAAACGACCAGGAGGGATGTTCGTTTGAGTGGGAGTTATGTTAGTTATTTTCTAAAATACTATAACTCAAAATTATTATGAACAAAGTCTTATGTTGTTGCAAATTCCATTGTAGATGTCTCACCCCTCCTTTAACCTGAACCTGTTCATTGAGAAAGAGAAGCTTAAAGACCGATGGGTCTAACTTCGTGTCCTGGTTCCGCGATCTGAAGTCCATCCTTGAAACCCACAAGGTGGCCTACATCCTTGATACCCCCTTAGGTGATCTGCCTGGCACCGCCCCGGAAATCGAAAGGATTGTCCATGGGGTAAAGGCGGAGATTTCTTCTTATGTCCAGAGTGGCATGCTCTTTGCCATGGAGGCTGACCTGCAAAACCGTTTCATGAACAAGGGTGCTTATGATATAATCACTGAACTCATGGTTGTTTTTGCATGACAAGTCAAGGCTGAGACGTACGAGGCAACTGTGCTTTTCTTCTCAGCCCAGATGGAAGAGCATGGCAACATCAGTGAGCACTTGGCCAAGTTGTTTGGCTGCGCTCGACTTCTGAGTGATCTGGGAAGTGTGATCCCAGAGGAGTTGGTTATCTATAGGGCGCTGATTTCTCTGCCCCCTAGCTATAAGAACGCCATAGTGGACTACGGCATGAAAGGGACGTCAAAACCCCTGTCGGAAATCCTGAAGATGCTCGAAGTGGCCGAATTAGAAATCAAGCTGCAGAAGATGGTGGTGACCATCGGATCACCTAAGCGCAACTGCCCCAAGTATATGGAGGATAGGAAGTCTGGCAAGACGATCGACAAAGAGAAAGGTATATTTGATATACATGTTATAGATGTGTACCTTACATCCACCCGGAGCAATACGTGGGTATTTGATACTGGTTCTGTTGCTCATATATGTAACTCTCAGAAGGATTTACGGAATAGAAGGCGGCTGGCGAAGGATGAGGTGACGATGCGCGTCGGCAACGGATCGAGAGTCGACGTGGTGGCTGTCGGCACGCTCCCTCTGCATCTACCATCGGGATTAGTTTTGGTTTTAAATAAATGTTGTTTTGTGCCATCCTTGAGTGTAAACATTATAAGTGGGTCTTGCCTGTTACAAGACGGTTATTCATTTAAATCAGTGTCAAGCAATTGTGCTATTTATATGAATGATATATTTTATGTTGATGCTCCCGAGAATAACGGTTTATTCTTGTTGAATCTCGATCGTAGTACTCACATCCATAACATAGAAGCCAAACGAATTAAGTGTAGTGACGATACCGCCATGTTTTTGTGGCATTGCCGTCTTGGTCATATTGGTATAAAGCGCATGAAGCGACTCCACTCCGATGGACTCTTGGACTCGTTGGATTTCGGATCACTCGATACATGCGAACCATGCCTCATGGGCAAAATGACCAGAACACCGTTCAAAGGTTTCGTTGAACGGGCGTCGAAATTGTTGGGGATCATACATACAGACGTATGTGGACCAATGAGCGTTTCGACACGTAATGGTTATCGTTACTTCGTCACCTTCACTGATGACTTGAGTAGATACGGTTATATCTATTTGATGAAACACAAGTCTGAAACGTTTCAAAAGTTCAAAGAATTCCAGAGTGAAGTTGAGAATCAACTTAATAGGAAAATCAAGCATCTCCGGTCCGATCGCGGTGGAGAGTACTTGAGTTTTGAGTTTGGCACACATCTGAAGAGTTGTGGCATAGTGCCCCAACTTACGCCAGCTGGAACGCCGCAGCGTAACGGTGTGTCCGAGCGACGTAATCGTACTCTACTGGATAGTGTCCGATCTATGATGTCTCTTACCGATCTGCCAGTGTCCTTCTGGGGTTATGCGTTAGAAACAACCGCATTCATTTTAAATAGGGCTCCGTCCAATTCCGTTGAAACGACGCCGTATGAATTATGGTATGGCCATAAGCCTAAGTTATCGTTTCTGAAGGTTTGGGGTTGTGAGGCGTACGTTAAGAAACTACAGCCCGACAAACTCGAACCGAAGTCGGAGAAAGTCGTCTTTGTAGGATATCCGCGGGAAACCGTTGGGTACACCTTCTACAACCAAGCTGAGGGCAAAACTTTTGTCGCGAAGACCGGTGCCTTTCTAGAGAAGGAGTTTCTCGCGAAAGGAGTAAGTGGGAGGAAGGTAGACCTCGATGAAATCGTTGATCCTGAACTCGAGATTTCGAGTGGCGCAGCGGAAGCAATTCCGGAAACGTCCTCCGTGGAAGGAGTGGGAGAAACTGTCGAGGAAGATGTTCTACCTCGTAGGTCTGGTAGATCTCGGATCGCACCAGAATGGTATGGCAATATGGTTTGCACCGTCATGCTAGTTGAGCAAGACGAACCTACGAACTACAAGGAGGCGATGGAGAGTCTAGAGTCCGAGAAATGGCTTGAAGCCATGAAATCCGAAATAGGATCCATGTACGATAACAAAGTGTGGACTTTGGTGGATATTCCCGAAGGGCGCAAGGCCGTCGAGAATAAGTGGATCTTTAAGAAGAAGACTGATGCTGATGGTAATGTGACCGTCTATAAAGCTCGGCTTGTCGCAAAGGGTTTCCGACAAGTTCATGGAATTGACTACGATGAAACTTTTTCACCGGTAGCGATGCTTAAGTCTATTCGGATTTTGTTAGCGGTGGCTGCCTACTATGATTATGAAATCTGGCAGATGGACGTCAAAACGGCCTTCCTGAATGGAAACATTGAGGAAGAGTTTTACATGGTACAGCCGGAAGGTTTGTTGATCCAGGAAGTGCTAACAAGGTGTGCAAGCTTCAGCGATCCATCTATGGATTGAAGCAGGCATCTCGGAGCTGGAATCTTCGCTTTGATGAGGTAATCAAAGGTTTTGGATTTATCCAGAATGTGGAAGAGACCTGTATTTACAAGAAAATGAATGGGAGCTCGGTTGTGTTCTTAGCACTGTATGTTGACGACATATTGCTAATAGGGAATGATGTGGAACTTCTGAATAGCGTGAAGGAATATTTAAACAGTAAGTTTTCCATGAAGGACTTGGGAGAAGCTGCGTATGTTTTAGGCATAAAAATCTATCGTGATAGATCAAGGCGCCTATTAGCACTAAGTCAGAGTACTTATCTTGATAAAATATTGAAGCGTTTTCATATGGAGAAGGCAAAGAAGGGTTCTCTGCCGGTTATCAAGAATAAGATACTGCGTAAGGCGCAGTGTCCGGTGACGGAACTGGGTAAGGCCGAAATGACGAAACATCCTTATGCTTCAGCCATAGGATCGATCATGTATGCAATGTTGAGTACTAGACCAGATGTGGCATTAGCTCTAAGTTTGACAAGCCGATTCCAGAGTAATCCTGGAATGCCGCATTGGGTAGCTGTTAAGAGCATTCTTAAGTATCTCAATAAGACAAAGGAAATGTTCCTTGTGTATGGTGGTTGCGATGAGGAACTTGGCGTAACGGGTTACGTAGATGCAAGTTTCTGCTCAGACCCCGATGACTGTAAGTCACAGACAGGTTACGTGTTCAAGGTGAATGGAGGCGCCGTGTGCTGGAGAAGTGGGAAGCAACCCATAGTCGCACAATCTACAATGGAGTCGGAGTACATTGCTGCCTGCGAGGCCGCAAATGAAGCTGTGTGGCTGAGGAAGTTCGTCATCGAACTTGGAGTGTTCCCGAGCGTGCAAGACCCCGTGGTCCTCTTCTGCGACAATACAGGTGCCATTGTGAACGCCAAGGAGCCAAGGTCTCACTCCACCGCCAAACACATTCTCCGACGCTTCCACGTGATACGTCAGTACGTACAAGGAGGTGATGTGAAGATTTGCAAAGTGCATACGGATCTGAATGTGGCAGATCCGCTGACGAAGCCTCTCCCGCTTGATAAGCATGAACAGCACCAGTTAGCTATGGGTGTTAGGCTTTTACCAAGTTGTAATCTAGATTAAATTGTACTCTAGTGCAAGTGGGAGACTGAAGGAGATATGCCCTAGAGGCAATTAATAAAGTGTATTCTTTATCATATCTCGTTTGTTCATAATAGGTTTTTTGCGTCATGCTAGAACCGTATTAAGCGGAAACATTAATGCGGGTGTGATACGTAAACAACCAGGTCCCTAGTAGCCTCTACTAAGACTAGTTTCGTTGCGCGATTGATGATCGAGGTTTCCCGGTCATGGGGCATGGTGCCGGTCGGCAATGAGAGTCATATCGCTGGAGAGTGATGTGATGGACATACCCAGATTTGGAGAACATAGTCGTTACACCTTTGACCGTGAGATCAACTCTTATTGATATTCCCGGAAGATACTTTGATTGCACCAAACGTCGTATCTTATTTAGTATGACAATAACGGTGATACTTTTGGGTATTGGAAAGGAGTATTGAGACGAGGGGTCAAGAGCGGGATTTGCCAGTCCGCGTAGCAGGATAGATACTCTCGGGCCCACTCGGTGAGATCATGTCTAATGAGCTTGCAAGCATGTGACTAGGTCACGGAGACATGAGATCATGAACGAGTAGAAGATAGCGTCGTCGGTAACGAGGTCGGGATTAGGTATGGAGATATCTATGGAACGACACTCGGACGTGCTAAGTATCGCTATGGCAAAAGGTCTAAGACTTCACGTTCAGGTTTGATAGATGAAAGTCATTCGTTATATCTCAGAGATTAATTCAGGGGGTCCAGGCTTACGAGTTAGTCGTTGATCATTGAGGAGTCTTGATCATACCTGATATTTTATCGAACCGCTAGGGTAACACACTTAAGGGGTTTCGACAAGACAACCGGAAAGGAAGGAGATCACCGGGAGCGTCCCGGGAGAGGTCTGATGGAGATCGGGAAGTACCGAAAGAGTTTTCGGAGCTAGGAAATATTATATATATTATGTTTGATATTAATTAGTGTTATTAATATGCAAATATGATTTTATATATTTATTTTCGAATTTATTAAGGCAGATTTCCCTAAATGGGCCTTCCGGACGAAAGAAGGCCCAAGAGGGGAAAATTCCCTAGGGGAATTCGGTGGGGGCCAGGAGGGCCGGCCTTGGTGGGCCACAAGGGGCCCACCAGGGGGCCGGCGCACCTCCCAAGCCGAACCAGGCTATGTGGGGATAGTCCCACATTGCCTGGCTGGCAAGGTTGGTTCCCCTTGGGAGCCTATATAAGAAGGGGCACCCCCAGCCTTTTAATTCACCAATTAATTCCCGATTTCTCTCTCGATCTCGTGGTTCCCAAGTCGGAGCCGCGCCGAGCAAGAGGATCCGGGGATCTCCTCCACCATAGCCCGCTGCCGCGCTGCTGGTGTTCCGGTCCAAGTCTTCCGCTGCTCGTCCTGGACTGGAGCTTCGGAGGCGTCGTCTCCACCGTACGTGTGCGACTCCCTGCGAGGTGCTGCGCTAGCGGTACTCGGAGGCCTGCTTCCTCTACACGACCTTGATGTCGGCTTCGTCGGTCTGCATCGACAACGTTTGTGCGGGAACGTAATCCCCGCTTTCGGTCTACAAGGGTACGTATTCCGATCTCCGTTCGTACTACTATATCTGCATAGAATAGATCTTGGCTTGTTTAAGGATATCGTTGCTAGGAAAATTATTGTTTTCTGCACACGATCCCCTTCACTGGACCCCGTAACACGAGTTTCACGAAATCGTAACAACCTCGTGATTTCGGCCATTTCTGGCCGTTTTCGTGTGCTATAGCACACAATTTTTGTCCAGGGTGGATTTAAACGGTCCGGGACCCCTAACACGAGTTTCACGAAATCGTAAAAAACTCGTGATTTTGGCAATTTCTGGCCGTTTTCGTGGGCTATAGGACACGGTTTTGGGGTCCAGGGTCGTTTTAAACGGTCATGGACCACGTAATGCGAGTTTATAAAATCGTAAAAAACTCGTGATTTCGTCCATTTCTGGCCGTTTTCGTGGGCTATAGCACACGATTTTGGGGTCCAGTGGATTTAAACGGTCGGGACCCCGTAACACGAGTGTCATAAAATCGTTAAAAACTCGTGATTTCCTCCATTTCTGGCCATTTTCGTGGGCTATAGCCCAAGGTTTTTGGGTCCCGGGAGGATTTTGATGCCCCGTGACCCCCGAGACACGACTCTAGCGGCATCGTCAAAACTCATGATTTCGGCAATTTCTGGAAATTTTCGTGGGCTATAGTCCACGGTTTTTGGGTCCGGGGAGGATTTTGATGCCCCGTGACCCCTGAGACACGACTCTAGCGGCATCGTCAAAACTCATGATTTTGGCCATTTCTGGCCGTTTTCGTGGGCTATAGTCCACAGTTTTTGGGTCCCGAGAGGATTTCGATGCCCCGTGACCACCGGTACATGACTCTAGCGGTATCGTCAAACTCATCATTTTGGGAATTTCTGACCATTTTCGTGGGCTATAGTCAATGGTTTTTGGGTCCTGGGAGGATTTCGATGCCCCGTGACGCCCGGTATATGACTCCAGCGGCATCGTCGAAACTCGTGATTTCGGGCATTTCATGCCGATTTCGTGGGCTATAGTCCATGGTTTTTAGGTCCCGGAAGGATTTCGATGTGCCGTGAGCCCTGGTACGTGAGTCTAGCGGCATCCTCAGAACTCCCGATCTCCGCCATTTCTGGTCGTTTTCATGGGCTATAACATACGATTTTTGGGTCTAGGGTGGATATAAACGGTCCGGGACACCGTAACACGAGTTTCACGAAATCCTAAAAAACTCGTGATTTATGGCATTTCTGGCCGTTTTCGTGGGCTATAGCACACGGTTTTGGGGTCCGGGGTCGATTTAAACGGTCCGGGACCTCGTAATGTGAGTTTCATAAAATCGTAAAAAAAACTGGTGATTTCGTCCATTTCTAGCCGTTTTCATGGGCTATAGCACACGGTTTTGGGGTCCAGGGTGGATTTAAACGGTCCGGGACCCCGTAACACGAGTTTCACGAAATCGTAAAAAGCTCGTGATTTCGGCCATCTCTGGCCGTTTTCATGGGCTATAGCACACGATTTTGGGGTCCGGGGAGGATTTAAACGGTCCGGGACCCCTAACACGAGTTTCACGAAATCGTAAAAAACTCGTGATTTCAGCCATTTCTTGCCGTTTTCGTGGGCTATAGGACACGATTTTGGGGTCCAGGGTCGATTTAAACGGTCAGGGAACCCGTAATGCGAGTTTCATAAAATCATTAAAAACTCGTGATTTCGTCCATTTCTGGCCGTTTTCGTGGGCTATAGCACACGATTTTGGGGTCCAGTGGATTTAGACGGTCGGGACCCCGTAACACGAGTGTCATAAAATCGTTAAAAACGCGTGATTTCCTCCATTTCTGGCCATTTTCGTGGGCTATAGTCCAAGGTTTTTGGGTCCCGGGAGGATTTTGATGTCCCGTGACCCTCGAGACACGACTCTAGCGGCATCGTCAAAACTCATGATTTCGGCCATTCCTGGCCATTTTCGTGGGCTATAGTCCAAGGTTTTTGGGTCCGGGGAGGATTTTGATGCCCCGTGACCCCTATGACACGACTCTAGCGGCATCGTCAAAACTCATGATTTCGGCCATTTCTGGCCGTTTTCGTGGGCTATAGTCCACAGTTTTTGGGTCCCGAGAGGATTTCGATGCCCCGTGACCACCGCGACATGACTCTAGCGATATCGTCAAACTCATCATTTTGGGCATTTCTGACCGTTTTCGTGGGCTAGAGTCAATGGTTTTTGGGTCCTGGGAGGATTTCGATGCCCCGTGACCCCCGGTATATGACTCCAGCGGCATCGTCGAAACTCCGTATTTCGGGCATTTCATGCCGATTTCGTGGGCTATAGCACACGGTTTCGGGGTCCAGGGTGGATTTAAACGGTCCGGGACCTCTAACACGAGTTTCACGAAATCGTAAAAAAACTCGTGATTTCGGCCATTTCTGGCCGTTTTCGTTGGCTATAGCACACGGTTTTGGGGTCCGGGGTGGATTTAAATGGTCCGGGACCCCGTAACACGAGTTTCATCAATCCTAAAAAAACTCGTGATTTCTGGCATTTCTGGCGTTTTCGTGAGCTATAGCACACAGTTTTGGGGTTCAGGTGGATTTAAACGGTCCGGAACCCCATAACACGAGTTTCACGAAATCATAAAAAACTCGTAATTTTGGCCATTTCTGGCCTTTTTCGTGGGCTATAGCACACGTTTTGATGTGTGGGGTGGATTGAAACGGTCCGGGACACCGTAACACGAGTTTCATAAAATCTTTAAAACCTCATGATTTCGGGCATTTCTGGCCGTTTTCATGGCCTCTAGCACACGGTTTGGGGTCCAGGGTGGATTTAAACGATCCGGGACCCCGTGACACGAGTTTCACGAAATCGTAAAAACCTCGTGCTTTCGGCCATTTCTGGCCGTTTTCGTGGGCTATAGCACACGGTTTTGGGGTCCAGGGTGGATTTAAACGGTCCGGGAACCCTAACACGAGTTTCACGAAATCGTAAAAAAATCGTGATTTCGGCCAATTCTGGCCGTTTTCGTGGGCTATAGCACACGGTTTTGGGGTCCGGGGTCGATTTAAACGGTCCGGGACGTCGTAATGTGAGTTACATAAAATCGTAAAAAACTCGTGATTTCGTCCATTTCTGGCCGTTTTCGTGGGCTATAACACATGGTTTTGGCGTCCGGGGTGGATTTAAACGGTCCGGGACCCCGTAACACGAGTTTCATCAATCCTAAAAAACTCGTGATTTCTAGCATTTTTGGCGTTTTCGTGGGCTATAGCAAACGGTTTTGGGGTTCGGGTGGATTTAAACGGTCCGGGACCCCGTAACACGAGTTTCACGAAATCATAAAAAACTCGTAATTTTGGCCATTTCTGGCCGTTTTCGTGGGCTATAGCACACGTTTTGGTGTGCAGGGTAGATTTAAACGGTCCGGGACCCCGTAACACCAGTTTCATAAAATCTTCAAAAACTCGTGATTTCGGGCATCTCTGGCCGTTTTCATGGGCTATAGCACACGGTTTGGGGTCCATGGTGGATTTAAATGGTTCGGGGCCCCGTAACACGAGTTTCACGAAATCGTAAAAACCTCGTGATTTCGTCCATTTCTAGCCGTTTCCGTGGGCTATAGCACACGGTTTTGGGGTCCAGGGTGGATTTAAATGGTCCGGGAACCCTAACACGAGTTTCACGATATCGTAAAAAACTCGTGATTCCGGCCATTTCTGGCCGTTTTCGTGGGCTATAGTCACTGGTTTTTGGGTCCTGGGAGGATTTTGATGCCCCGTGACCCCCGGTATATGACTCTAGTGGCATCGTCGAAACTCGTGATTTCGGGCATTTCAGGCCGTTTTCGTGGGTTATAGTCTACGGTTTTTGGGCCCCGGAAGGATTTCGATGCGCCGTGACCCCCGGTAAATGACTCTAGCGGCATCCTCCAAACTCGTGATCTCGGCAATTTCTGGCCGTTTTCGTGAGATATAACACAAAGTTTTGGGGTCCGGAGTGGATTTCAACGGTCCAGGACCTCGAAACACGAGTTTCATAAAATCTTAAAAACCCGTGATTTCAGGCATTTCTTGCCGTTTTCGTGGGCTATAGCACACAGTTTTCGGGGTCCAGGGTGGATTTAAACGGTCCGGGACCCCGTAACACGAGTTTCATAAAATCTTAAAGAACTAGTGATTTCGGGCATTTCTGGCTGTTTTCATGGGCTATAGCACACGGTTTTGGGGTCCAGGGTGGATTTGAACGGTCCGCGACCCCGTAACACGAGTTTCACGAAATCGTAAAAAACTTATGATTTCGGCCATTTCTGGCCGTTTTCGTGGGCTATAGCACACGGTTTTGGGGTCCAGGGTGGATTTAAACGATTCAGGACCCCGTAACACGACTTTCATGAAATCGTAAAAAACTCGTGATTTCGGCCATTTCTGGCCGTTTTCATGGGCTATAGCAAAAGGTTTTGGGGTCCAGGGTGGGTTTAAACGGTTCGGGACCCCGTAACACGAGTTTCACGAAATCGTAAAAACCTCGTGATTTCGGCCATTTCTGGCCGTTTTCGTGGGCTATAGCACACGGTTTTGGGGTCCACGGTGGATTTAAACGGTCCGTGATCCCCGAGACACGACTCTAGCGGCCTCGTCAAAACTCATGATTTCGTCCATTTCTGGCCATTTTCGTGGGCTATAGTTCAAGGATTCTGGGTCCCGAGAGGATTTTGATGCCCCGTGACCCCCGAGAGACGACTCTAGCGGCATCGTCAAAACTCATGATTTCGGTCATTTCTGGCCATTTTCGTGGGCCATAGTCACTGCTTTTTGGGTCTTGGGGAAGACTTCGATGCCCCGTGACCCCCAGTATATGACTCTAGCGGCATCGTCGAAACTCGTGATTTCGGGCATTTCATGCTGTTTTCGTGGGCTACAGTCCATGGTTTTTGAGTCCCGGAAGGATTTCAATGCGTCATGACCCTTCGTACATGACTCTACCGGCATCCTCCAAACTCGTGTTCTCGGCCATTTCTGGCCGTTTTCGTGGGCTATAACACACGGTTTTGGGGTCCGAGGTGGATTCAAACGGTCTGGGACCCCGTAACACGAGTTTCATAAAATCTTAAGAAACTCGTGATTTCGGTCATTTCTGGCCGTTTTCGTGGGCTATTGCACACGGTTTTGGGGTCCAGGTGGATTTAAACGGTCCGGGACCCCGTAACACAAGTTTCACGAAATCGTAGAAAACTCGTAATTACGGCCATTTATGGCCGTTTTCGTGGGCTATAGCACACGGTTTCGGGGTCCAGGGTGGATTTAAACGGTCCGGGACCCCTAACACGAGTTTCACGAAATCGTAAAAAAACTCGTGATTTCGGCCATTTCTGGCCGTTTTCGTTGGCTATAGCACACGGTTTTGGGGTCCGGGGTGGATTTAAACGGTCCGGGACCCCGTATCACGAGTTTCATCAATCCTAAAAAAAACTCGTGATTTCTGGCATTTCTGGCGTTTTCGTGAGCTATAGCACACAGTTTTGGGGTTCAGGTGGATTTAAACGGTCCGGAACCCCATAACACGAGTTTCACGAAATCATAAAAACCTCGTAATTTTGGCCATTTCTGGCCTTTTTCGTGGGCTATAGCACACGTTTTGATGTGTGGGGTGGATTTAAACGGTCCGGGACACCGTAACACGAGTTTCATAAAATCTTTAAAACCTCATGATTTCGGGCATTTCTGGCCGTTTTCATGGCCTCTAGCACACGGTTTGGGGTCCAGGGTGGATTTAAACGATCCGGGACCCCGTGACACGAGTTTCACGAAATCGTAAAAACCTCGTGCTTTCGGCCATTTCTGGCCGTTTTCGTGGGCTATAGCACACGGTTTTGGGGTCCAGGGTGGATTTAAACGGTCCGGGAACCCTAACACGAGTTTCACGAAATCGTAAAAAAAATCGTGATTTCGGCCAATTCTGGCCGTTTTCGTGGGCTATAGCACACGGTTTTGGGGTCCGGGGTCGATTTAAACGGTCCGGGACCTCGTAATGTGAGTTACATAAAATCGTAAAAAACTCCTGATTTCGTCCATTTCTGGCCATTTTCGTGGGCTATAACACATGGTTTTGGCGTCCGGGGTGGATTTAAACGGTCCGGGACCCCGTAACACGAGTTTCATCAATCCTAAAAAACTCGTGATTTCTAGCATTTTTGGCGTTTTCGTGGGCTATATCAAACGGTTTTGGGGTTCGGGTGGATTAAAACGGTCCGGGACCCCGTAACACGAGTTTCACGAAATCATAAAAAACTCGTAATTTTGGCCATTTCTGGCCGTTTTCATGGGCTATAGCACACGTTTTGGTGTGCAGGGTAGATTTAAACGGTCCGGGACCCCGTAACACCAGTTTCATAAAATCTTCAAAAACTCGTGATTTCGGGCATCTCTGGCCGTTTTCATGGGCTATAGCACACGGTTTGGGGTCCATGGTGGATTTAAACGGTTCGGGACCACGTGACACGAGTTTCACGAAATCGTAAAAACCTCGTGCTTCGGCCATTTCTGGCCGTTTTCGTGGGCTATAGCACACGGTTTTGGGGAACAGGGTGGATTTAAACGGTCCGGGAACCCTAACACGAGTTTCACGAAATCGTAAAAACTCGTGATTTCGGTTGTTTCTGGCTGTTTTCGTGGGCTATAGCACGCGGTTTTGGGGTCCGGGGTTGATTTAAACGGTCCGGGACCTCATAATGCGAGTTTCATAAAATCGTAAAAAACTCGTGATTTCGTTCATTTCTGGCCGTTTTCGTGGGCTATAGTTCAAGGTTTTTGGGTCCCGGGAGGATTTTGATGCCCTGTGACCCCCGAGACACGACTCTAGCGGCATTGTCAAAACTCATGATGTCGGCCATTTCTGGCCGTTTTCGTGGGCTATAGTCCACTGTTTTTGGGTCCCGCGAGGATTTCGATGCCCCGTGACCCACGGTACATGACTCTAGCGGTATCGTCAAAACTCGTCATTTTGGGCCTTTCTGACCATTTTCGTGGGCTATAGTCACTGGTTTTTGGCTCCTGGGAGGATTTCGATGCCCCGTGACCCCCGGTATATGATTTCGGGCATTTCAGTCCGTTTTCGTGGGCTATAGTACATGGTTTTTGGGTCCCGGAAGGATTTCAATGCGCCGTGACCCCCGGTACAAGACTCTAGCGGCATCCTCCAAACTCGTGATCTCGGCAATTTCTGGCCATTTTCGTGGGCTATAACACACAGTTTTGGGCTCCGGAGTGGATTTAAAAGGTCCAGGGCCCCAAAACAGGAGTTTTATAAAATCTTAAAAACCCGTGATTTCAAGCATTTCTAGCCGTTTTCAAGGGCTATAGCGCACGATTTTGGGGTCCAGGGTGGATTTAAATGGTCCAAAACCCCGTAACACGAGTTTCACGAAATCGTAAAAACCTCGTGATTTCGGCCATTTCTGGCCGTTTTTGTGGGCTATAGCACACGGTTTTGGGGTCCATGGTGGATTTAAACGGTCCGGGACCCCGTAACATGAGTTTCACGAAATCGTAAAAACCTCGTGATTTCGGCCATTTCTGGCCGTTTTCGTGGGCTATAGCACACGGTTTGGGGTCCAGGGTGGATTTAAACGGTCCGGGACCCCGTAACGTGAGTTTCATGAAATGGTAAAAAAACTCGTGATTTCGGCCATTTCTGGCCGTTTTCGTGGGCTATAGCACACGGTTTTGGGGTCCGGGATCGATTTAAACGGTCCGGGACCCCGTAACACGAGTTTCATAAAATCGTAAAAAACTCGTGATTTCATCCATTTCTGGCCGTTTTCGTGGGCTATAGTACACGGTTTTGGGGTCCAGGGTGGATTTGAACAGTCCGGGACCCCGTAACATGAGTTTCATGACATCGTAAAAAACTCGTGATTTCGTCCATTTCTGGCAATTTCCGTGGGCTATAGTCCAAGGTTTTTGGGTCCCGGGAGGATTTTGATGCCCCGTGACCCCCGAGACACGAGTCTAGCGGCATCGTCAAAACTCATGATTTTGGTCATTTCTGTCCATTTCGTGGGCTATAGTCTAAGATTTTTGGGTCCTGGGAGGATTTTGATGCCCCGTGACCCCCGAGGCACGACTCTAGCGGCATCGTCAAAACTCATGATTTCGTCCATTTCTGGCCGTTTTCGTGGGCTATAGTCCACGGTTTTTGGGTCCTAGAAGGATTTCGATGCGCCGTGACCCCCGCTACATGACTCTAGCGGCATCCTCATAACTCGTGATCTCCGCCATTTATGGCCGTTTTCGTGGGCTATAACACACGGTTTTGGGGTCCGGGGTGGATTTAAACGGTCCGGGACCCCGTAACACGAGTTTCACGAAATACTAAAAAACTTGTGATTTCTGGCATTTCTGGTCATTTTCGTGGGCTATAGCACACAGTTTAGGCGTCCAGGTGGATTTAAACGGTCCGGGGCCCCGTAACACGAGTTTCACGAAATCATAAGAAATTCGTAATTTCGGCCATTTCTGGCCGTTTTCGTGGGCTATAGCACACGTTTTGGTGTGCGGGGTGGATTTAAACGGTCCGGAACCCCGTAACACGAGTTTCATAAAATCTTTAAAAACTCGTGATTTCGGGCATTTCTGGCCATTTTCATGGGCTATAGCACACGGTTTTGGGGTCCAGGGTGGATTTAAACGGTCCGAGACCCCGTAACACGAGTTTCACGAAATCGTAAAAACCTCGTGATTTCGTCCATTTCTAGCCGTTTCCGTGGGCTATAGCACACGGTTTTGGGGTCCAGGGTGGATTTAAATGGTCCGGGAACCCTAACACGAGTTTCACGATATCGTAAAAAACTCGTGATTCCTGCCATTTCTGGCCGTTTTCGTGGGCTATAGTCACTGGATTTTGGGTCCTGGGAGGATTTTGATGCCCCGTGACCCCCGGTATATGACTCTAGCGGCATCGTCGAAACTCGTGATTTCGGGCATTTCAGGCCGTTTCCGTGGGTTATAGTCCACGGTTTTTGGGTCCCGGAAGGATTTCTATGCGTCGTGACCCCCGGTAAATGACTCTAGCGGCATCCTCCAAACTCGTGATCTCGGCAATTTCTGGCCGTTTTCGTGAGCTATAACACACAGTTTTGGGGTCCGGAGTGGATTTCAACGGTCCAGGACCTCGAAACACGAGTTTCATAAAATCTTAAAAACCCGTCATTTCAGGCATTTCTTGTCGTTTTCGTGGGCTATAGCACACAATTTTGGGGTCCAGGTGGATTTAAACGGTCGGGGACCCCGTAACACGAATTTCACAAAATCGTAAAAAACTCGTATTTTCAGCCATTTCTAGCCGTTTTCGTGGGCTATAGCACATAATTTTCGGGGTCCAGGGTGGATTTAAACGGTCCGGGACCCCGTAACACGAGTTTCATAAAATCTTAAAGAATTCCCGATCTCCGCCATTTCTGGCGGTTTTCATGGGCTATAACACACGATTTTTGGGTCTGGGGTGGATATAAACGGTCCGGGACACCGTAACACGAGTTTCACGAAATCCTAAAAAACTCGTGATTTATGGCATTTCTGGCCGTTTTCGTGGGCTATAGCACACGGTTTTGGGGTCCGGGGTCGATTTAAACGGTCCGGGACCTCGTAATGTGAGTTTCATAAAATCGTAAAAAAAACTGGTGATTTCGTCCATTTCTAGCCGTTTTCATGGGCTATAGCACACGGTTTTGGGGTCCAGGGTGGATTTAAACGGTCCGAGACCCCGTAACACGAGTTTCACGAAATCGTAAAAAGCTCGTGATTTCGGCCATCTCTGGCCGTTTTCATGGGCTATAGCACACGATTTTGGGGTCCGGGGAGGATTTAAACGGTCCGGGACCCCTAACACGAGTTTCACGAAATCGTAAAAAACTCGTGATTTCAGCCATTTCTTGCCGTTTTCGTGGGCTATAGGACACGATTTTGGGGTCCAGGGTCGATTTAAACGGTCAGGGAACCCGTAATGCGAGTTTCATAAAATCATTAAAAACTCGTGATTTCGTCCATTTCTGGCCGTTTTCGTGGGCTATAGCACACGATTTTGGGGTCCAGTGGATTTAGACGGTCGGGACCCCGTAACACGAGTGTCATAAAATCGTTAAAAACGCGTGATTTCCTCCATTTCTGGCCATTTTCGTGGGCTATAGTCCAAGGTTTTTGGGTCCCGGGAGGATTTTGATGTCCCGTGACCCTCGAGACACGACTCTAGCGGCATCGTCAAAACTCATGATTTCGGCCATTCCTGGCCATTTTCGTGGGCTATAGTCCAAGATTTTTGGGTCCGAGGAGGATTTTGATGCCCCGTGACCCCTATGACACGACTCTAGCGGCATCGTCAAAACTCATGATTTCGGCCATTTCTGGCCGTTTTCGTGGGCTATAGTCCACAGTTTTTGGGTCCCGAGAGGATTTCGATGCCCCGTGACCACCGCGACATGACTCTAGCGATATCGTCAAACTCATCATTTTGGGCATTTCTGACCGTTTTCGTGGGCTAGAGTCAATGGTTTTTGGGTCCTGGGAGGATTTCGATGCCCCGTGACCCCCGGTATATGACTCCAGCGGCATCGTCGAAACTCCGTATTTCGGGCATTTCATGCCGATTTCGTGGGCTATAGCACACGGTTTCGGGGTCCAGGGTGGATTTAAACGGTCCGGGACCCCTAACACGAGTTTCACGAAATCGTAAAAAAACTCGTGATTTCGGCCATTTCTGGCCGTTTTCGTTGGCTATAGCACACGGTTTTGGGGTCCGGGGTGGATTTAAATGGTCCGGGACCCCGTAACACGAGTTTCATCAATCCTAAAAAAACTCGTGATTTCTGGCATTTCTGGCGTTTTCGTGAGCTATAGCACACAGTTTTGGGGTTCAGGTGGATTTAAACGGTCCGGAACCCCATAACACGAGTTTCACGAAATCATAAAAAACTCGTAATTTTGGCCATTTCTGGCCTTTTTCGTGGGCTATAGCACACGTTTTGATGTGTGGGGTGGATTGAAACGGTTCGGGACACCGTAACACGAGTTTCATAAAATCTTTAAAACCTCATGATTTCGGGCATTTCTGGCCGTTTTCATGGCCTCTAGCACACGGTTTGGGGTCCAGGGTGGATTTAAACGATCCGGGACCCCGTGACACGAGTTTCACGAAATCGTAAAAACCTCGTGCTTTCGGCCATTTCTGGCCGTTTTCGTGGGCTATAGCACACGGTTTTGGGGTCCAGGGTGGATTTAAACGGTCCGGGAACCCTAACACGAGTTTCACGAAATCGTAAAAAAATCGTGGTTTCGGCCAATTCTGGCCGTTTTCGTGGGCTATAGCACACGGTTTTGGGGTCCGGGGTCGATTTAAACGTTCCGGGACGTCGTAATGTGAGTTACATAAAATCGTAAAAAACTCGTGATTTCGTCCATTTCTGGCCATTTTCGTGGGCTATAACACATGGTTTTGGCGTCCGGGGTGGATTTAAACGGTCCGGGACCCCGTAACACGAGTTTCATCAATCCTAAAAAACTCGTGATTTCTAGCATTTTTGGCGTTTTCGTGGGCTATAGCAAACGGTTTTGGGGTTCGGGTGGATTTAAACGGTCCGGGACCCCGTAACACGAGTTTCACGAAATCATAAAAAACTCGTAATTTTGGCCATTTCTGGCCGTTTTCGTGGGCTATAGCACACGTTTTGGTGTGCAGGGTAGATTTAAACGGTCCGGGACCCCGTAACACCAGTTTCATAAAATCTTCAAAAACTCGTGATTTCGGGCATCTCTGGCCGTTTTCATGGGCTATAGCACACGGTTTGGGGTCCATGGTGGATTTAAACGGTTCGGGGCCCCGTAACACGAGTTTCACGAAATCGTAAAAACCTCGTGATTTCGTCCATTTCTAGCCGTTTCCGTGGGCTATATCACACGGTTTTGGGGTCCAGGGTGGATTTAAATGGTCCGGGAACCCTAACACGAGTTTCACGATATCGTAAAAAACTCGTGATTCCGGCCATTTCTGGCCGTTTTCGTGGGCTATAGTCACTGGTTTTTGGGTCCTGGGAGGATTTTGATGCCCCGTGACCCCCGGTATATGACTCTAGTGGCATCGTCGAAACTCGTGATTTCGGGCATTTCAGGCCGTTTTCGTGGGTTATAGTCTACGGTTTTTGGGTCCCGGAAGGATTTCGATGCGCCGTGACCCCCGGTAAATGACTCTAGCGGCATCCTCCAAACTCGTGATCTCGGCAATTTCTGGCCGTTTTCGTGAGATATAACTCAAAGTTTTGGGGTCCGGAGTGGATTTCAACGGTCCAGGACCTCGAAACACGAGTTTCATAAAATCTTAAAAACCCGTGATTTCAGGCATTTCTTGCCGTTTTCGTGGGCTATAGCACACAGTTTTCGGGGTCCAGGGTGGATTTAAACGGTCCGGGACCCCGTAACACGAGTTTCATAAAATCTTAAAGAACTAGTGATTTCGGGCATTTCTGGCTGTTTTCATGGGCTATAGCACACGGTTTTGGGGTCCAGGGTGGATTTAAACGGTCCGCGACCCCGTAACACGAGTTTCACGAAATCGTAAAAAACTTATGATTTCGGCCATTTCTGGCCGTTTTCGTGGGCTATAGCACACGGTTTTGGGGTCCAGGGTGGATTTAAACGATTCAGGACCCCGTAACACGACTTTCATGAAATCGTAAAAAACTCGTGATTTCGGCCATTTCTGGCCGTTTTCATGGGCTATAGCAAAAGGTTTTGGGGTCCAGGGTGGGTTTAAACGGTTCGGGACCCCGTAACACGAGTTTCACGAAATCGTAAAAACCTCGTGATTTCGGCCATTTCTGGCCGTTTTCGTGGGCTATAGCACACGGTTTTGGGGTCCACGGTGGATTTAAACAGTCCGTGATCCCCGAGACACGACTCTAGCGGCCTCGTCAAAACTCATGATTTCGTCCATTTCTGGCCATTTTCGTGGGCTATAGTTCAAGGATTCTGGGTCCCGAGAGGATTTTGATGCCCCGTGACCCCCGAGAGACGACTCTAGCGGCATCGTCAAAACTCATGATTTCGGTCATTTCTGGCCATTTTCGTGGGCCATAGTCACTGCTTTTTGGGTCTTGGGAAGACTTCGATGCCCCGTGACCCCCAGTATATGACTCTAGCAGCATCGTCGAAACTCGTGATTTCGGGCATTTCATGCTGTTTTCGTGGGCTACAGTCCATGGTTTTTGAGTCCCGGAAGGATTTCAATGCGTCATGACCCTTCGTACATGACTCTACCGGCATCCTCCAAACTCGTGTTCTCGGCCATTTCTGGCCGTTTTCGTGGGCTATAACACACGGTTTTGGGGTCCGAGGTGGATTCAAACGGTCTGGGACCCCGTAACACGAGTTTCATAAAATCTTAAGAAACTCGTGATTTTGGTCATTTCTGGCCGTTTTCGTGGGCTATTGCACACGGTTTTGGGGTCCAGGTGGATTTAAACGGTCCGGGACCCCGTAACACAAGTTTCACGAAATCGTAGAAAACTCGTAATTACGGCCATTTATGGCCGTTTTCGTGGGCTATAGCACACGGTTTCGGGGTCCAGGGTGGATTTAAACGGTCCGGGACCCCTAACACGAGTTTCACGAAATCGTAAAAAAAACTCGTGATTTCGGCCATTTCTGGCCGTTTTCGTTGGCTATAGCACACGGTTTTGGGGTCCGGGGTGGATTTAAACGGTCCGGGACCCCGTAACACGAGTTTCATCAATCCTAAAAAAAACTCGTGATTTCTGGCATTTCTGGCGTTTTCGTGAGCTATAGCACACAGTTTTGGGGTTCAGGTGGATTTAAACGGTCCGGAACCCCATAACACGAGTTTCACGAAATCATAAAAACTCGTAATTTTGGCCATTTCTGGCCTTTTTCGTGGGCTATAGCACACGTTTTGATGTGTGGGGTGGATTTAAACGGTCCGGGACACCGTAACACGAGTTTCATAAAATCTTTAAAACCTCATGATTTCGGGCATTTCTCGCCGTTTTCATGGCCTCTAGCACACGGTTTGGGGTCCAGGGTGGATTTAAACGATCCGGGACCTCGTGACACGAGTTTCACGAAATCGTAAAAAACCTCGTGCTTTCGGCCATTTCTGGCCGTTTTCGTGGGCTATAGCACACGGTTTTGGGGTCCAGGGTGGATTTAAACGGTCCGGGAACCCTAACACGAGTTTCACGAAATCGTAAAAAAATCGTGATTTCGGCCAATTCAGGCCGTTTTCGTGGGCTATAGCACACGGTTTTGGGGTCCGGGGTCGATTTAAACGGTCCGGGACCTCGTAATGTGAGTTACATAAAATCGTAAAAAAACTCGTGATTTCGTCCATTTCTGGCCATTTTCGTGGGCTATAACACATGGTTTTGGCGTCCGGGGTGGATTTAAACGGTCCGGGACCCCGTAACACGAGTTTCATCAATCCTAAAAAACTCGTGATTTCTAGCATTTTTGGCGTTTTCGTGGGCTATAGCAAACGGTTTTGGGGTTCGGGTGGATTAAAACGGTCCGGGACCCCGTAACACGAGTTTCACGAAATCATAAAAAACTCGTAATTTTGGCCATTTCTGGTCGTTTTCGTGGGCTATAGCAAACATTTTGGTGTGCAGGGTAGATTTAAACGGTCCGGGACCCCGTAACACCAGTTTCATAAAATCTTCAAAAACTCGTGATTTCGGGCATCTCTGGCCGTTTTCATGGGCTATAGCACACGGTTTGGGGTCCATGGTGGATTTTAAACGGTTCGGGACCCCGTGACACGAGTTTCACGAAATCGTAAAAACCTCGTGCTTCGGCCATTTCTGGCCGTTTTCGTGGGCTATAGCACACGGTTTTGGGGAACAGGGTGGATTTAAACGGTCCGGGAACCCTAACACGAGTTTCACGAAATCGTAAAAAAATCGTGATTTCGGCCAATTCTGGCCGTTTTCGTGGGCTATAGCACACGGTTTTGGGGTCCGGGGTCGATTTAAACGGTCCGGGACCTCGTAATGTGAGTTACATAAAATCGTAAAAAACTCGTGATTTCGTCCATTTCTGGCCATTTTCGTGGGCTATAACACATGGTTTTGGCGTCCGGGGTGGATTTAAACGGTCCGGGACCCCGTAACACGAGTTTCATCAATCCTAAAAAACTCGTGATTTCTAGCATTTTTGGCGTTTTCGTGGGCTATAGCAAACGGTTTTGGGTTTCGGGTGGATTAAAACGGTCCGGGACCCCGTAACACGAGTTTCACGAAATCATAAAAAACTCGTAATTTTGGCCATTTCTGGCCGTTTTCGTGGGCTATAGCACACGTTTTGGTGTGCAGGGTAGATTTAAACGGTCCGGGACCCCGTAACACCAGTTTCATAAAATCTTCAAAAACTCGTGATTTCGGGCATCTCTGGCCGTTTTCATGGGCTATAGCACACGGTTTGGGGTCCATGGTGGATTTAAAACGGTTCGGGACCCCGTGACACGAGTTTCACGAAATCGTAAAAACCTCGTGCTTCGGCCATTTCTGGCCGTTTTCGTGGGCTATAGCACACGGTTTTGGGGAACAGGGTGGATTTAAACGGTCCGGGAACCCTAACACGAGTTTCACGAAATCGTAAAAACTCGTGATTTCGGCCGTTTCTGGCTGTTTTCGTGGGCTATAGCACGCGGTTTTGGGGTCCGGGGTTTATTTAAACGGTCCGGGACCTCATAATGTGAGTTTCATAAAATCGTAAAAAACTCGTGATTTCGTCCATTTCTGGCCGTTTTCGTGGGCTATAGTTCAAGGTTTTTGGGTCCCGGGAGGATTTTGATGCCCTGTTACCCCCGAGACACGACTCTAGCGGCATTGTCAAAACTCATGATGTCGGCCATTTCTGGCCGTTTTCGTGGGCTATAGTCCACTGTTTTTGGGTCCCGCGAGGACTTCGATGCCCCGTGACCCCCGGTACATGACTCTAGCGGTATCGTCAAAACTCGTCATTTTGGGCATTTCTGACCATTTTCGTGGGCTATAGTCACTGGTTTTTGGCTCCTGGGAGGATTTCGATGCCACGTGACCCCCGGTATATGATTTCGGGCATTTCAGTCCGTTTTCGTGGGCTATAGTACATGGTTTTTGGGTCCCGGAAGGATTTCAATGCGCCGTGACCCCCGGTACATGACTCTAGCGGCATCCTCCAAACTCGTGATCTCGGCAATTTCTGGCCATTTTCGTGGGCTATAACACACAGTTTTGGGCTCCGGAGTGGATTTAAAAGGTCCAGGGCCCCAAAACAGGAGTTTTATAAAATCTTAAAAACCCGTGATTTCAGGCATTTCTAGCCGTTTTCAAGGGCTATAGCGCACGATTTTGGGGTCCAGGGTGGATTTAAATGGTCCAAAACCCCGTAACACGAGTTTCACGAAATCGTAAAAACCTCGTGATTTCGGCCATTTCTGGCCGTTTTCATGGCCTCTAGCACACGGTTTGGGGTCCAGGGTGGATTTAAACGATCCGGGACCCCGTGACACGAGTTTCACGAAATCGTAAAAACCTCGTGCTTTCGGCCATTTCTGGCCGTTTTCGTGGGCTATAGCACACGGTTTTGGGGTCCAGGGTGGATTTAAACGGTCCGGGAACCCTAACACGAGTTTCACGAAATCGTAAAAAAATCGTGATTTCGGCCATTTCTGGCCGTTTTCGTGGGCTATAGCACACGGTTTTGGGGTCCGGGATCGATTTAAACGGTCCGGGACCCCGTAACACGAGTTTCATAAAATCGTAAAAAACTCGTGATTTCATCCATTTCTGGCCGTTTTCGTGGGCTATAGTACACGGTTTTGGGGTCCAGGGTGGATTTGAACAGTCCGGGACCCCGTAAAACGAGTTTCATGACATCGTAAAAAACTCGTGATTTCGTCCATTTCTGGCAATTTCCGTGGGCTATAGTCCAAGGTTTTTGGGTCCCGGGAGGATTTTGATGCGCCGTGACCCCCGAGACACGAGTCTAGCGGCATCGTCAAAACTCATGATTTTGGTCATTTCTGGCCATTTCGTGGGCTATAGTCTAAGATTTTTGGGTCCTGGGAGGATTTTGATGCCCCGTGACCCCCGAGGCACGACTCTAGCGGCATCGTCAAAACTCATGATTTCGTCCATTTCTGGCCGTTTTCGTGGGCTATAGTCCACGGTTTTTGGGTCCTAGAAGGATTTCGATGCGCCGTGACCCCCGCTACATGACTCTAGCGGCATCCTCATAACTCGTGATCTCCGCCATTTATGGCCGTTTTCGTGGGCTATAACACACGGTTTTGGGGTCCGGGGTGGATTTAAACGGTCCGGGACCCCGTAACACGAGTTTCACGAAATACTAAAAAACTTGTGATTTCTGGCATTTCTGGTCATTTTCGTGGGCTATAGCACACAGTTTAGGCGTCCAGGTGGATTTAAACGGTCCGGGGCCCCGTAACACGAGTTTCACGAAATCATAAGAAATTCGTAATTTCGGCCATTTCTGGCCGTTTTCGTGGGCTATATCACACGTTTTGGTGTGCGGGGTGGATTTAAACGGTCCGGAACCCCGTAACACGAGTTTCATAAAATCTTTAAAAACTCGTGATTTCGGGCATTTCTGGCCATTTTCATGGGCTATAGCACACGGTTTTGGGGTCCAGGGTGGATTTAAACGGTCCGGGACCCCGTAACACGAGTTTCACGAAATCGTAAAAACCTCGTGATTTCGTCCATTTCTAGCCGTTTCCGTGGGCTATAGCACACGGTTTTGGGGTCCAGGGTGGATTTAAATGGTCCGGGAACCCTAACACGAGTTTCACGATATCGTAAAAAACTCGTGATTCCGGCCATTTCTGGCCGTTTTCGTGGGCTATAGTCACTGGATTTTGGGTCCTGGGAGGATTTTGATGCCCCGTGACCCCCGGTATATGACTCTAGCGGCATCGTCGAAACTCGTGATTTCGGGCATTTCAGGCCGTTTCCGTGGGTTATAGTCCACGGTTTTTGGGTCCCGGAAGGATTTCTATGCGTCGTGACCCCCGGTAAATGACTCTAGCGGCATCCTCCAAACTCGTGATCTCGGCAATTTCTGGCCCTTTTCGTGAGCTATAACACACAGTTTTGGGGTCCGGAGTGGATTTCAACGGTCCAGGACCTCGAAACACGAGTTTCATAAAATCTTAAAAACCCGTCATTTCAGGCATTTCTTGTCGTTTTCGTGGGCTATAGCACACAATTTTGGGGTCCAGGTGGATTTAAACGGTCGGGGACCCCGTAACACGAATTTCACAAAATCGTAAAAAACTCGTATTTTCAGCCATTTCTAGCCGTTTTCGTGGGCTATAGCACATAATTTTCGGGGTCCAGGGTGGATTTAAACGGTCCGGGACCCCGTAACACGAGTTTCATAAAATCTTAAAGAACTAGTGATTTCGGGCATTTCTGGCTGTTTTCATGGGCTATAGCACACGGTTTTGGGGTCCAGGGTGGATTTAAACGGTCCGGGAATCCGTAACACGAGTTTCACGAAATCGTAAAAAACTTATGATTTCGGCCATTTCTGGCCGTTTTCGTGGGCTATAGCACACGGTTTTGGGGTCCAGGGTGGATTTAAACGATTCGGGACCCCGTAACACGACTTTCATGAAATCGTAAAAAACTCGTGATTTCGGCCATTTCTGGCCGTTTTCATGGGCTATAGCAAAAGTTTTTGGGGTCCAGGGTGGATTTAAACGATTCGGGATCCCGTAACACGAGTTTCACGAAATCGTAAAAACATCGTGATTTCCGCCATTTTTGGCCGTTTTCATGGGCTATAGCACACGGTTTTGGGGTCCAGGGTGGATTTAAACGGTGCGTGATCCCCGAGACACGACTCTAGCGGCATCGTCAAAACTCATGATTTCGTCCATTTCTGGCCATTTTCGTGGGCTATAGTTCAAGGATTCTGGGTCCCAAGAGGATTTTGATGCCCCGTGACCCCCGAGACACGACTCTAGCGGCATCGTCAAAACTCATGATTTCGGTCATTTCTGGCCATTTTCGTGGGCCATAGTCACTGCTTTTTGGGTCTTGGGGAAGATTTCGATGCCCCGTGACCCCCAGTATATGACTCTAGCGGAATCGTCGAAACTCGTGATTTCGGGCATTTCATGCTGTTTTCGTGGGCTACAGTCCACGGTTTTTGAGTCCCGGAAGGATTTCAATGCGTCATGACCCTTCGTACATGACTCTACTGGCATCCTCCAAACTCGTGTTCTAGGCCATTTCTGGCCGTTTTCGTGGGCTATAACACACGGTTTTGGGGTCCGAGGTGGATTCAAACGGTCCGGGACCCCGTATCACGAGTTTCATAAAATCTTAAGAAACTCGTGATTTCGGTCATTTCTGGCCGTTTTCGTGGGCTATTGCACACGGTTTTGGGGTCCAGGTGGATTTAAACAATCCGGGACCCCGTAACACAAGTCTCACGAAATCGTAGAAACTCGTAATTACGGCCATTTATGGCCGTTTTCGTGGGCTATAGCACACGGTTTTGGGGTCCAGGGTGGATTTAAACGGTCCGGGACCCCTAACACGAGTTTCACGAAATCGTAAAAAAACTCGTGATTTCGGCCATTTCTGGCCGTTTTCGTTGGCTATAGCACACGGTTTTGGGGTCCGGGGTCGATTTAAACGGTCCGGGACCCCGTAATGTGAGTTTCATAAAATCGTGAAAAACTCGTGATTTCGTCCATTTCTGGCCGTTTTCGTGGGCTATAGCCCACGGTTTTGGGGTCCAGGGTGGATTTAAACGGTCCGGGACCCCGTAACACGAGTTTCACGAAATCGTAAAAACCTCGTGATTTCGTCCATTTCTAGCCGTTTCCGTGAGCTATAGCACACGGTTTTGGGGTCCAGGGTGGATTTAAACGGTCCGGAAACCCTAACACGAGTTTCACGAAATCGTAAAAAACTCGTGATTCCGGCCATTTCTGGCCGTTTTCGTGGGCTATAGTCACTGGTTTTTGGGTCCTGGGAGGATTTCGATGCCCCGTGACCCCCGGTATATGACTCTAGCGGCATCGTCGAAACTCGTGATTTCGGGCATTTCAGGCCGTTTTCGTGGGTTATAGTCGACGGTTTTTGGGTCCCGGAAGGATTTCGATGCGCCGTGACCCCCGGTACATGACTCTAGCGGCATCCTCCAAACTCGTGATCTCGGCAATTTCTGGCCGTTTTCGTGGGATATAACACACAGTTTTGGGGTCCGGAGTGGATTTCAACGGTCCAGGACCTCGAAACACGAGTTTCATAAAATCTTAAAAACCCGTGATTTCAGGCATTTCTTGCCGTTTTCGTGGGCTATAGCACACAGTTTTGGGATCCAGGTGGATTTAAACGGTCCGGGACCCCGTAACACTAATTTCACAAAATCGTAAAAAACTCGTATTTTCGGCCATTTCTGGCCGTTTCGTGGGCTATAGCACACAGTTTTCGGGGTCCAGGGTGGATTTAAACGGTCCGGGACCCCGTAACACGAGTTTCATAAAATCTTAAAGAACTAGTGATTTCGGCAATTTCCGGCCGTTTTCATGGGCTATAGCACACGGTTTTGGGTCCAGTGTGGATTTAAACGGTCCGGGACCCCGTAACACGAGTTTCACGAAATCGTAAAATACTTATGATTTCGGCCATTTCTGGCCGTTTTCGTGGGCTATAGCACACGGTTTTGGGGTCCGGGTGGATTTAAACGGTCCAGGACCCCGTAACGCGTGTTTCATAAAATCGTAAAAAACTCGTGATTTCGTCCATTTCTGGTCGTTTTCGTGGGCTATAGTCCAAGGTTTTGGCTCCGGGGAGGATTTTGATGCCCCGTGACCCACGAGACACGACTCTAGCGGCATCGTCAAAACTCATGATTTCGGCCATTTATGTCCGTTTTCGTGGGCTATAGTCCACTGTTTTTGGGTCCTGGTAAGATTTCGATGCCCCGTGACCCCCGGTACATGACTCTAGCGGTATCGTCGAAACTCGTTATTTCGAGCATTTTTTACCGTTTCCGTGGGCCATAGTCACTGCTTTTTGGGTCTTGGGGAAGATTTCGATGCCCCGTGACCCCCGGTATATGACTCTGGCGGCATCGTCGAAACTCGTGATTTCGGGCATTTCATGTTGTTTTCGTGGGCTATAGTCCACGGTTTTTGGGTCCCGGAAGGATTTCAATGCATCGTGACCCTTCATACATGACTCTACCGGCATCCTCCAAACTCGTGTTCTCGGTCATTTCTGGTCGTTTTCGTGGGCTATAACACACGATTTTGGGGTCCGAGGTGGATTCAAACGGTCCGGGACCCCCGTAACACGAGTTTCATAAAATCTTAAGAAATTCGTGATTTCGGGCATTTCTGGCCGTTTTCGTGGGCTATTGCACACGGTTTTGGGGTCTAGGTGGATTTAAACGGTCTGGGACCCCGTAACACAAGTTTCACGAAATCGTAGAAAACTCGTAATTTCGGCCATTTCTGGCCGTTTTCGTGGGCTATAGCACACGGTTTTGGGGTCCCGGGAGGATTTTGAAGCCCCGTGACCCCCGAGACACGACTATAGCGGCATCGTCAAAACTCATGATTTTGGCCATTTCAGGCCGTTTTCGTGGGCCATAGTCACTGCTTTTTGGGTCTTGGGGAAGATTTCGATGCCCCGTGACCCCCGGTACATGACTCTAGCGGTATCGTCAAAACTCATCATTTCGGGCATTTCTGACCGTTTTCGTGTGCTATAGTCACTGTTCTGGGTCCCGGGAGGATTTCGATGCCCCATGACCCCCAATACATGGCTCTAGTCGTCAAAACTCGTCATTTCGGGCATTTCTGACCGTTTTCGTGGGCTATAGGCACTGGTTTTTGGGTCCTGGGAGGATTTTGATGCCCCATGACCCCTGGTATATGACTCTAGCGGCATCGTCAAAACTCGTGATTTCGGACATTTCTGACTGTTTTTTTGGGTCTTGGGAGGATTTCGATGCGCCGTGACCCCCGGTACATGACTCTAGTGGCATCCTCCAAACTCGTGATCTAGGCCATTTCTGGCCGTTTTCGTGGGCTATAACACACGGTTTTGGTGTCCGGGGTGGATTTAAAAAGTCTAGGACCCCGTAACACGAGTTTCATAAAATATTAAAAAACTCGTAATTTCGGGCATTTCTGGCCGTTTTCATGGGCTATAGCACACGGTTTTGGGGTCCAGGGTGGATTTAAACGGTCCGGGACCCTGTAACACGAGTTTCACAAAATCATAAAATCGTAAAATCGTCCGGTTTTGGGGTCCAGGGTGGATTTCTGGCCGTTTGCGTATGTCCGGGTATATTTAAACCGTTCGGGACCCGAAACCGCGAATTTCATAAAATCGTAAAAAACTCATGATTTCGGCCATTTATGGCCGTTTTCGTGGGCTATATCCACGGTTTTTGGGTACCGGGAGGATTTCGATGCTCCGTGACCCTCGGTACATGACTCTAGTGGTATCGTCAAAACTCGTCATTTCGGCCATTTCTGACCGTTTTCGTGGGCTATAGTCACTGGTTTTTGGTTCCTAGGATGATTTCGATGCCCCGTGACTCCCAATGCAGGATTCTGCAGCAGCTCCACCGGTCCAACCACATCTGAACGGCCATCTCCATCAAGCTACACTACTCGCCCTGGACGCTCTCCTCCGCATTCATGCCGGTGCTGGCGTGATGCAATCTCCGTACATCTCGCCTGGACTCCTCGACCCGCCGCCGGTGGTGCAGCGGTAGCTGTGTGAAGAAAGGAAGGCCTCAAGCAGTCAAGCATCACCACGAGAAGGCGTCAGTGCCTTGCTCCAATGGGTCCTAGTCGAAGTACACCAACCTGCCGAGCACATTCAGCAGGCTAACCTATCCTCCGCACGCGGCCGTATGGCTCCAGTGAAGGTGGTCCAAGTCGACAGTGCACGAAGGCGACGTGATTTTTTGGTGGCACGAGGTCCTCACTCTCTCGTTAGCCACCCCTGCAAGCGCCCATGTCTGCCAGCGTAGCTTAGCCGCGCCATCGCTGGAGCTGTCCTGAGACCTTCCGAGCACCCCCATCCGCTCTACCTTGATCCCCTCATCCTCTGGGCGCAAGGAATCGAACCGGGGCCACCAAAATCGACGCAGCCACAAAATGATTAGAAGACGACCAACGAGCTGAGTTGTAAATTGCGTGCCGACCTAGGCAATGATGATGAGGACATCGAGATTCATCAGATTGGATGAGGCCTCCATGAACCAGATCCCTTCCCCCGCGACGGTGCGCAGCAGACGGCAACGCCGACCCATTTTGCGGAATCCCTTCTCGGGCGCGGTGTGTTTGCCGCGGGAAGCCGAGAACGGAGGAGCGCGGAGGGCGAAAGGCTGGCGGCGGGAGTTGGGGACTCGTTCCTGAGCCTTCGTTCGGTGCTTTTTTTTGTGCGAACCATTGCTTTTTGTTGGTGGTGGCAGTATATGTAATTTCTATAAAAACCTAGGGTAAATAGGTAAATTTGGGGGTGACGAAAAAATTGGCAGAAGCCTTCTGATTTTATTATTAGGTATTGATTTTGTGCAACTCGTGTGATGGGTCCGGACCGTGTAAATCGAACCTAGACCTAGAAATTGTGTGCTATTGCCTAGGAAAATAGCCAAAAATTTCCGAAATCACGAGTTTGTTAACGATTTCGTGAAACTCGTGTGACGGTCCGGACCGTGTAAATCGATCCCGACCCAAAAATTGTGTGTTATATCCCACGAAAACAGCCAAAATTTTCCGAAATCGCGAGATATTTTATGATTTCGTGAAACTCGTGTGTCGGCGTCCCAAACCGTTTAAATCCACCCAGACCTCAAAACGGGGTGCTACAACCCACAAAAACGATCAAACTGCCCGAAATCATGAGTTTTTTAGGATTTTTGTCAAACTCGTGTTACGAGTCTTAAACCATTTAAAATCTTGGACCCCAAAATTGTGTCCTATAGCCCATGAAAACGGCTAGAAATGCACGAAATAACAAGTTTTTTATGATTTTATGAAACTTGTGTGATGGCGTCGTGAGCAGTTTAAATCCACCCGGACACCAAAACGGTGAGCTATAATCCATGAGAACGGACAAAAATGGCCGAAATTTTGAGTTTTTTAGGATTTTTGGTAAACTCGTGTTACGAGTCTCGGACCATTAAAATCACCCCGGACCCCAAAACTATGTGGTATAACCCAAAAATAGCCAGAAATTCCCGAAATCACGATTTTGTTACGATTTCGTGAAACTCATGTGACGGGTCCCGAAGCCTTCAAATCCACCCCGGACCACAAAATTATGTGCTATAGTCCACGAAAACGGTTAGAAATTTCCGAAATCATATTTTTTTACAATTTCGTGCAACTCGTGTGATGATGTCCCGGACTGTTTAAATCCACCCCGGTGTGCTATAGCGCACTAAAACGGCCATAAATGCCTGAAATCACGAATCTTTTACTATTTCGTGAAACTCGTGTGACGGTGTCCCGGACTGTATAAATCCATTTGGATCCCGAAACACGAAAATGGCCAAACATTCCCGAAATCATGAGCTTTTTGCAATTTTGTGAAACTCGCGTGACAGCGTCCCGGACCGTTTAAATCCACCCGGAACCTAAAAGTGGGTGCCATAGCGCACGAAAACGGGCAAAAATGTCCGAAATCACGAGTTTTTAGGATTTTCGGGAAACACGTGTTACGAGTCTCGGACCATTTAAAACCACACCGGACCCCAAAATTGTGTGATATAGCTCGCGAAAATGGCACGAAATGCCTGAAATCACAAGTTTTTTGCCTTTTCGTGCAACTCGTGTGACGGGGTCCCGGAGCCTTAAAATCCACCCCGAACCACAAACCTCTATGCTATAGGTCTTGAAAACGACCAGAAATTACCGAAATCACAATTCTCAAAAACGTGCAGTAGAAGTTTAACTTACAAGATGAAGTTAAGAAGCTGCAAATTGATCTTAGAAATTCCCAAGCAGAGGTGGTAAAAAAAGTAGGGAGAAGCATGTCATTCTAGCTCACAAGGCCAAGGCTGAACAACCTCTGATGGAAGCCAGGGCTGAGTTAGAGCAGAAGAGGATCACTGATGCTACAACATGTAAGATGCACAAATGGTTAGTGATGAAGGCAGAAAAGGAGAGGGATCAGTTGAAGGAAGATAAAAGGAAGCTGGAATTTGCCGTTCAATCCCTCCCCTTCTTTTTTCACATAATAAAATGAATCGCAGAGGCCATATCCTTCCTTCTCAATCAGTCCCAATAGATTGAGAAACCTAATATCAGAACAACGCATTTTTTATTGCACAAACTTTACACCGTCGAACTGAATGAAAAGATCCCACATTTCTGAATATTGCCTAAATTGAAAATTAAATTAAGTGGTTCAGTTCGAGATACTAAACCACACTTCAAATTAGCTAAACTGGGATACGAGATGTGAGATTGCATACCCGTAGTCGGGAAGGTAGTGGCTCAGCGGATCCCCGACCTCCGCCACCGACAACATCTCCATGGACTCGCGGTCGCGCTCCGTTTCCAGATCGATGAACATGCCCGGCGGCAATCCGCCTCTGCCGCGCCTAGCTCCGGCGACACCTCCGGCGCAAGACCCGGCTCCGCCGCCGCGGCCTCGTACAGTCGCCATTTCTGTCACGGGAGGAAAACGGACGAGCTCTCTCTATCCAGTGCGCCAGCCAACCCTAACAAATAGATGTAACGGGATTCCGTAACGACTGGCCACGAAGCGGGTCAGGCTCGTCAGAACTAGCGTCAAACTCCTAAACACGCGAGATCAGTGCCCCAATGTCGATAGTTATGTGTCAAATGTCCCTAAGTTGGTAGCTCCGCGTCAACTCAGCTCCAAATCTAATAGCTATCTGTCATTTCCTCCTGCGATGGATTGTAGTTGCCGGCTTCGTTCACCATGACGGCGCCCTGCAGCTAGCCAGCTAGAGACAGAGAAGACGTCATGCGGAAGAAACTTTGACGAACACACATTTCGGCAATTGTTGGATTTACCCCGATCTTCCGACACCTCGGCGTGTACTGTCCGACGAGGTATGTACATCAGGCTGGCTCGATGCGAAGTCGCCGAAGGATTTCCACGTCCATAGCTAGCTCACCTACGGACCAGGGGCTAGGGGCTAGCTACACGCGCCTAATTGAACGGGACTCATAGAACCTGCCGTGGATTGCAAAAGGCTGGATTAGTAGTCCTATTCTAACAGCGGACAGAGGCAAATCTCACGCACAAGAAGCAATTTGGGCAGTGTTGTGAGATCGGTGACTTGCTTCTCGGTATGCGGATGCTCTTCTTTGCGGGGCAGGGGTGGGGGCGCCGCGTTGAGATTGAAGACGTCACTAGCAGCAGCCGAATTCCTCGGCGACTCCTCCGACAGCAGCGACTCCCTGCACTGCACTAGCCTCTTGGATAGCATGTCCAAGGCGGCACCTGCGTTGGAGCAACGTATACAGCCAAACTCGAGGAGCATGGCGGCGGCAGGGAAAAATGAGAGCATGTGCCCTCCATTTGGTCAACGGAGGACGGTTTCTTTGGGATAAACGAGTTGAGGCTTTCTTTGTAAAATGAGATATTGTGTAAGGCAGAAAGCGGGCATGTAAATGTATAATCAATTCCATTGGACTTAACGTAAGCCATATGATTTACATCGGTCGGCCGGAAACAAAAGGGATGCAGGGATACACGGTAAGACGGGATGCATAGGATATATATGACCGCACATACATAATAACACCCAATTTTATTCCTTCCTTAACTTAGGTGCATGCTAAGTAACGAGGGATCTTCTCTTGTAAGTAACCATCACTTTTCCTCGAGCCCCTGGCAATATCCTCTCATGCTCCTGCTCGGGGAATGGAGATATCAACTTGAGCTCAAAGTTCCTCAGCAAATAGCTCCATATCACCTTGATTTGTATGAAGGCATAATCCTCTCCCAAGCAAGAATACCTCCCGGCACCAAATGATAAGTCTGATAACTTGTCGCGCGCTTTATCATCCTGTCTTCCAGGACCAAACCTGTTGGGGTCATACATATTAGGGTTCCTATGGATATAAGGCAGCCTGTTTGTCTCCGCAATGGAGCACGCCAAGACGTGCCCTTTGGGGATCTCATAATCCGTGCCGTCTCTAGTTTTGACGGTGAAACTTGTGAGTGATTGTCGGACTAGTAATGGCGTCGGAGAGTATAGCCTCAGTGCTTCTCTGATGCAGCAATGCAAGGTACCCATCTTTGACAAGTTGGTGTAGTCTATGGATTCCCCGTTTTGCTCAATGATTTGCTTCTGTTCTTCCACTACAGCTGCCAGGTGCTTTTCATGGGTCAGCAGGCAAGCTCCAGTCCAAGTGCTGGTGGTCAAGCTTGTGTGCTGCCCGGCGAACAAGATCCCGACCAGTAGCCCGACGATCTCGCTCTCGGTCATGGATCTTCCATCGTTGTATTTTGCGTTGATGAAGCTTTGTAGCACGTCGCCTTCTCCTTCGTCGCCATCGTCCCGGGCTTGGGCTGAGCTAATCTTACTCCTGCGTGCTCTGACTATGTCTCCGAGTATTTCTCCTAGTCTTGCACGTGCTTCATCACGTCGGCGGTGCGACTGGATTGGGAGGTGCGGGAAGAAGAAGTTAATTATCAGGAAGCTGTTTTCCAATATTTCATGGAGGAGTGTGGAGACTTCTCTCAAGTTGTTATCTTTGATCTCATTTCCTAGTAAGAATCTGTTTGAGATCAGCACGATCAGCTCCCCCAGCTCATGCTTTAGATCAACCGTGCCATGTTGTTCCCATTTTGCAAAGTAGCCCTACATGCAAAAATATATATATGTGTAATCAACAACACCAACAACCTATGACAATAAAGTGGTGGGCCGTGGTAAATTAATAGAGCATATCAATCCAAATGGAGAAGCTTTCTATCAATAATCCCGTGTTGCGTGTATATATATATTTGCATATATTTGCTAACAGTTGTTTAGGTCACATATATATGTTTCTCAATAATTGTTGCACTGTACCTATGAGTTTTTCTTATAGTATCAGAAAATATCCAGAGAGCTTGTGGGTGTGTAGGTGCATTCGTGCTCAACTGCTATTTTCTGGAGAAAAGAAGAATTACCTCCAGTTCACGAACCATGAGATGTGCATCTCTTTGGAACCTGGCCGGCTTTATCGCCTTGATGCAAAATCGGATCTGCTCAGTCCTAATACTCATGTCCACGCCGAAGAGAACTCCTGCACCGAGGACGGGCTTGATGATCGTTGCCGTATCACCGAAGTCGATCTCTGACGGCGGCGCCCTGAAGAAATGAGATGTGACCTCCGTCCCAATTAAGAATGTCACCTTCAAAATAGATGAGATATGTGAATATTTATGGATTATTTTTTAAACAAGGCACTTGCCCATTTTCGTTGATTAAGAAGAAGAGAGATGGCCAGTTGATTAACGCAAAACTGGCCTATATATAACCGTGTGAGTAAAAGGGATTAGTTAAGCTCACCTTCTTCAGCCCTAAAAGGTTCACTGTGAACACGCTACCCATCTTCATGTGCAGGTCGTGGATCGCAGCATGTAAACCCTTCTTGGGAGTCACAAGTGTGAGCAGAGCTGCCAATAGAGGAGCTCCACTCACCACAGGTGGCGGCCGTGCGGTAGCTCTATATTCTTTGCCATGAACGCTTCTGATTCTTGCAATGAACTTGGAGATGATTGTGGTGAAAAACAGAGCTGTTACCGCTGCCGTGTAGATTGTGATCCATTCCATTTCGTACTAACCAAGAAAAAGTGTTAGTTAATAGTGAGTATAATATCTGTTATAGATAAAAGCATGAAAAATTATAGATAAATAAGATATTTGCTAGAACGTCTGCTTGCAACATCTGCTACAAGAGGCCGCCAGTCGCCACACAATGAACCTTTGCTTGCAAAATGTCCTTCACCACACACTGTGGTGCCAAATGTTGCCAATGGCGGGCATACCACCTTGGCTACCTGCCGGAGCAGGGCCAAACTCTGTCATCATGGCTGACAGAAACCTCACTCCTAACTAAAAAGCATAGGAGGAAGGACCGGACGGCCCTCACAAGTTGGTGTGATGGGACGTCTAGAATGAGCGAAACGCCCGGATTTTCCATCGACAAGCCAATGTTTGGAGAACGGCCGGCAGACCGCGAGCATGAAACCTTCTGTTGTGAGCTTGTGACCCAGGGAACCAGACTAGAGCGCCATCCAGCTCTTCAGCTGATGCTTGGAACACTATCGGATTTTTTATAATTTAGTTTCACTTCCTCTTTGTTTATTATTTTTCAATTTTTTGAGTCCTTGTACTCTTTCTCCTAATACTATCAATGAAATTGCGGCCTTGACCGTGATTTTAGTCAAAAATTCTCACGAAATGTAATAACATCCGTCCATTGATTTGGTGGGCCCACTTTTATAAAGTATATAGGTCCACAATTATATATTAAGATTATGTTGAACATGTCTTTGTATATATACTGGAAACATGGTTTCCAAGGATGAAAAAAAGGTTTCAAGAATATATATGAAAACCTGCCACTAATTTGTAAGTTTGAGCATCATGCATTGACATACTAAGAGAAAATATATGAAAGCCATAATGCCTCCGTTTCGGAATAGGTGATGTACTAAAAGGTGTATAGCTTCTCTAAAGTGGTAAACAATTATGGTGCGGGGAGAAATGTCAAAAATTGTTTTACAACCAATCTTAAAATCATATTTGGGCAACATAATGACTATCATTGTATGTTAGAGAATGTATCCATGTTTATTTTATAAATTAATGGGTGGAAAATAAGACGAACATAATATGTGTATCATGTCTCACTGTTTAGTTGGCATGGACATATGATGCCATTGATTAGTTTTATGTATTATCACATTATTAAGAAGTTAATTTTCTATCCAAGTAAAGATCATCTAAATGAGATGGATCTATAAGCACTCGAACAAACAGATTTGTTAGATTTTTTCGTATGTTTTCAAGTAGGCTATTTCTATAGGAATTTATGTACAAATATATAGAACACACATTTATTATATATTATCACATGTACACGTGACAAACTAGAAAAGAAAAAAAAGGAAAATCGAGCTATAGAATTTCTAGATAGAGGTATCAAGATATTTTAGTAACAAAACATTATCCAGCCTCTAACTTAATAGTTATGTATAAAAATCATTCACTCGTTGATTTGATCCAACTTACTGGTCTACTACCTCTACTTAAACTGTTCTCACGCCAACGCTTGAACTAACCTGATCCTTAATCAACAATAACCCGAATTCATAGGTATAAATCTAACAGGGAAAGGTGGCAAGTGCGCTATAACTCCATGCATTGTGGTGGCATAACATAGAACCTATGGGTTACCACACATTCATTAATACACTGTTTTGCTAATCATATAATAACCAATATAACGTAAAATCAAAGATGTTAGAGAAGTTGTCGTCACATGTTATATATATTTTTAGAAAATCATTTGCCTAAATTGGATATGATACGTATGAAGTGTAAATGTATTTCACAAAATGCTTCCTAGACATGAAAGATGACGCCCTCACACTTGTGAGGGTCATTACGCTAGTTATGGAAAATAAAATGTGCCAGCTAGAGAGAAAGAGCACGAGAGCTTACTCTTTGTTTCTGCTTGTACACCTATTCTTTGCCCAGGCTCTAACAGTGAGCCACAACTTTTGCAAGGATTGTGCAACAAGACATTCCTTTTATAGATGCATATATACAGCCGTATATCCTGACAACTAAGTGTACGGCTTTGTTCCTTCCACGCTACAGTCCCCCTTCAGACTGATGATCAGGTCTGGACTAGTAGGAACAATGAAGAAAAAGAAAGTCATGTGTGGACTAGTTTAGTCCTAATTAGTAGGCCGTCGGTGGAATTTGAAGTCCCTCTCTACCGGTTTTTTGTGTGTCCCAGTTATAGCCACATAGACCACTTCCTAAATTTTAATAATCGTTAAGAAATCACGTGCTAAACGTGCCAGAGGAAAAGATGTTGGTTGTTTTTTTGTGGCTCAGTTATAGCCACAGGTCACACATAAGATTTGAAGGTGGTGGTTCCCCATCAACATCTTGCGCCAGCCGCCCGCTTCGAGCTAGCCATGCGATTTCCATAATTGGAAATTTATTCGGTCTCCCTCACTCCATGCATGGGGATGGGGTACCTACCCGTCCAATCTAGAGCCGACATGTTAATTACATGCATGAAGCAGGTATTAATTAAGCTGGATGGCTAACTTGAGTATTGCGTTGTGGCCGCATGCATTTTTTTTCAGGTATATCAAAGGTCACAAAGGTTACCAAATATTGAAAGAATAATATCGGAAAATGAGGTGCCATGAGAAGATCCTAAGAGTAGGAGAGAACAGCACACCTGTACTAATCTGGTCGAATTGATCACCACACAGGTTTGAAGTTTGGAGTTTCTTCCTCTCCGAAGCCAAACACGAGTGGTGCCTCCAAACTGCGCATGCAGAGGCCTAGCTAACAACTAACATAGTAACATGCCAAGACAAGACTTGCAAATGTAGATCAGAGGGCCGTGTCTACTCAATTTATGGCGATAATGATCAAGTTCACCCAACAACTCCAAGTTGCCAATATAGTTTTTTAATATACTCCCATTCATCAATCTGTAGTTGGCGATAAATAATCACACGGCACCTCGCAAGAACCTTCAACCTCCTCTCTTCAAGTTTTAATAAAATTCTCTACGGTTGGCCTGGTCCTACTCAACGGTTCTGCCCACATGCCCTTCTCGGCCATCTACTTCCATGCACTTACAAGAGCATAATGTTGTCGTACTCGACATTATCAATTCAGAATATCAGTTCAACCAACAATAAGCTGACATATAGAAAGTGTTCATGTGTGCCGGTTATTGCGAGCGACACGGGTGCATCGCTTGCATCCGAGGGTTCGTTTGACATCAAAATAATATTGAAGAATTGCGGAAATACAATGGTTTAAAAAACAAAAAACTTAAATAATTTTGTGGTGTTTTAATACAATGAATAATGTGGTTTCGAAACTGAAATATTCCCCCCGATGCTTCATTTTTCGTTTTGGAAACTTTGGTCTTTTTTCCTAAACCGAAGAAAATTCAAAAAATCATCCGCCTGACACTCAAATGATCCATTTTTTGTATATTGTATTTTTAGAAATCTGAGCTCCTAAATTAAGCCTTAATATCACTTTCATGTTAATCTTGAAAATATATTTATTTGATAAATATAATATAATCATTTTATTAATTAAAAAAGTGTTCATATACAAACTGCTCATGTGCCCAAGGATCGTTTACGGTTGGTAATGGCGAAAGTATACGGTTTTGGGAAGATACGTGGTTAGGGGACAAACCCCTCTCACGTCAATACCCTTGTCTCTACAACATTGTTCACCGCAAGCAAGTTTCGGTCTCTTCTATTTTACGAAATGCGCCCCCTCTTAATATAAGTTTTAGGAGAGCGCTAAACGGGGACAAGTGGGACAAATGGTTGCATCTTGTTAACCGGTTAATGGATATTCAGATAATGGATGATCCCGATACTTTTAAATGGGGTTTAACTGTATCAGGAAGTTTACGGTCAAATCGATGTATTTAGATTATCTAAGTGATCATACTAGATTTCTCCGTAAACATATTTGGAAAATGAAGGTGCCACTTAAAATAAAGATTTTCATGTGGTTTCTCATGCGTAAGGAAGTCTTAACTAAAGATAATCTTGCTAAGCGGAAGTGGGAGGGATCGAAGAAGTGTTGCTTCTGTGATCAAGATGAGACAATCCAACACTTGTTCATTTCATGCCCGCTAGCAAAGATGGTTTGGCGTATAGTTTTCATGGCGTTCAATTTAACTCCTCCAACTAGCATAAATAATCTTTTTGGCAACTGGTTGCGGGGCGTGGATAAAAACGAGAAAGTACACATCCGAGTGGGTGTATGTGCTTTACTCTGGGCCATTTGGAACATACGCAATGACTATATCTTTAACAATGCAAAATCATTTTCCTTTATGCAGGTCATACCTTTGGCTACGCACTGGATCCGTACGTGCTCCTTCCTACAGTCAACGGACAGGCGGGACGCCATGGATATTGGGTGCAACCGGCTGGAATTGGTTGCACGGGATATGTACAACCGGTGCAGCTGGCGTTTTGATCTTAGGATTTCATGTTGATGAGTAGTCACTTCATGTTGTCCGTATTTTTTTAGATGGTTGATACATGTATCAACCCTATGTGACCCATGATGTAATTTCGTGTAAGATAAAACTTTAAATAAATAAATAAAGGCCGCATGCATCAATCGATGCAGAGGCCAGGACTCCCCTTTTCAAAAAAAAAAACTTAGAGAGAAGAATTAGTAAAAGTATTAGGAAAAGAAAGGCTGATTAGTAGCTAGGTGGAGCTCGGTTTATTCATACATGCATGATGCATGCAGCCTTGTGCACGTAGTGGTTTGGCAGCCTTTTGTGGTTGATCATTAGGACTTGGTTCTTCCGGGCACATGCACACACACGTTTAGTTTATTTAATTAACTGTTAGCACAAAATAGTGAATAGAATAATTAAACGAGCATGATGATCGGGTCCGCGCCATGCACATGCTGGAGCGGTCGAAACCTTGATCCCCAGCACATGTTCTCGCCGTAGACGACGTCAATTGACATGAGGTTATTATGAAAAATTATATGATGAGATATCTAGGATCTTTTAAGAGGAAGAAGATGACGTGCTTATAGTTTCAGACGGCTGACAAGTAAGAATTTATCAAGATTCGATCCCTCATTATGACTTATGAGGTAAAGAGCTACTCCTATTTATTTGATTTGTATTCATAAAGGGTTACAAGTTGGTCGTAATGGCGATGGTGGTGGTGAGATACAATCTCGCTAGGGTTATGTTTGGTTGTTGAATGATTGTCTATTTGTCTACTCCTACATGTCTTGTGCTTACATGAAATTGTTGGGCCGCGCCATATGTGGGTCTTCAACCGAGCTGCACCTGTTATACCAATAGTGAGTACCCGATGAGATATGGCCACATCACTAATGGTGAGAAATTATAATACTATAAAATGAAAGCGATATGTGCTATGGAGTAGACACGGTGTGGTCGGTGGAATTCAAACGAGACGTCGTAGGCGTACTAGATGCGATGTAGTGCGACATTTATCCGGAGGTAGTCGAGACGGCGGACGGAGTCGACACATCAGACTTGTGCGGCGTTTCGTCGAAGGAGTCGACACGGCGAACTCGTGCAAGGCCTACCTAGCCGAAAGGAGTCCACGCGAGGGGGGGGGGGGGGGGGGGGTCGACGCGGCGGATGAAGTGGTATGTCGTTAGCCAGAAGAACTAAATGCATCGGACAGAGTCGACACGTACGGTGGACATAAGCTACATGCGGCTGCAACTCTCAGCCCTCGAACCCACTTTGTTGAATTGGCGAGGCACCGTCGATTATATGGAGCATCTAAAGGCACCGGAGTCGCTCGATATGGTGCGGTGATGCAGCCTCTGTCATAGTTGATATTGAAACGGTAGCATCCAGGGCATGTGGTATCCTTCGTAGGGAGGACGGTTTTTGTGCCCGAGAGCGATATCACCGCCGCCGACGACGACTAGTTGATATTCGAAAATCCTATCCACTGCCGTTGCCGACGAGCAATCCGTCCCCGCAACCTTCTACTCCGACGAGCAATCCACGGCCGGTGACGTATATCAGCCGCCGCCGCTGCGTGATGGCACCGAAGAGGGCGCGGTCGAATCTACGGGGCTGCGACGACCGATTCGGCGACTTCTCCGAGGCGAATCGGAAGGTTCCCGTCCGCTCCGACGCTGGTCGCAAGCGGCTGATCAAGAAGTACAAGCAGAGAGGCGAGATCGTCTCGGTGGCGCGCTACGGGCGCGAGGTGGAGGAATTCGACCGAAAAGTCGAGCACAGCCGCCTTGCAGCGAAGGCGAGCGTCGCCGCCTCGCGCCTCGACCTTCTCGAGCGGACGCTTGATCTTCTTCAACCAGACGCCCTCGACCTCCTCGAGTCGATCCCCGTCGAGATGGTGGGCGGCGTCCTCTCCCTCGTCCTGTTACGGGAGGAGAAGAAGAAGGCAGAGCAGAGCCTCGCCCGCGACGAGGACTGAAGCTTGGCGTCGACCTCGGCGCCGCTGCACCTGAGGCTCCGGTGAGCCAATTTTTGGCAGTACGGTAGGGAGGCGACGAGTATGGTAGGGAGCCAAGTGTAGTAGTAGATTATACTTTTGGAGTATATGTACATTATGTGTGAATTGGTGATGAACTCCTCCGTGGAGTGAAATGGTGAAGAAATCTAGTTTGTTCGCGTCCAAATTAGTTCTTTTGCAGATCTGTTTGAGGTTTCTGCTATCATGTGTGAGCGATAGCAAGGAGATTTGGAAAAAAAGTCAAATTGTAAACTTATTTTGAGGTTTCCATTTCAAGAACTCTTTTAGAGATGCTCTTAGTCGTGTTTCTCTCCCAGTCTTCCTCTACCACTCTCCTCGCGCTTGAGTCCCGACCCACCCCTCTCCCACGTGATCGGGCACCCCGGCGAGGAAGCTCATCTTCTTCTTAGCCTATGCAAAGGCGTAAATTCATTTCATTACGTCACCACAGGAGTAACAGGCCAGCCCGACGGCATTTGCCGTCGGGCTCACGCTGAAAATCGTCAGCGTACACGTAGCCCGACGGTGGCCGTCGGGCTAAGACCGTCGGCATGTAATCCATCGGGCTCACGTCGTTGCCGTATGAGCCCGACGACATTACCGTCGGGCTCATAGCTAGCTACGCCGACGGCATTGCCATCGGGCTCATAGATAGCTCTATCAAATATTTTTGTAAACCATTTTTTAAAAAAAAATTGGAATTTTTTTTCAACTTTTTTTATTATTATTTCAACTCCTATTTAGTCATATATTTGATCTCATAGTATACACTTATTAATAATCTTAGCTCAAACTATACACCATTAGTCAAACTTCCTAGACAGTCACCCATCATCAGATTGCTTCAGGCCAAGCACGCTTAAGTATTGAGTTCTATTCAAATGAGATTCCAGTTGAGATGTCATACATTGCTGTTATTAGTATGATAGCAATCATATTAACCCTCAGTTGAGATATTATACTTTTTATTCTTTAAAATTTCAAAAATAAGATTTGAATGAACAAAACAACTATGTTAAATAATACTTGAATAATAATAATCATCATCATCATCATCAATTATTTTATTTTAGTTTTGTCTTTTCCATTTAATAAGAAATAATTCATATCTTCATATTTGTATATTAGAATTTACTAAATAAAATGTCCATGTCGATCATAAAAATGAGAGGAATCCAAATATGACACCACACAGTTGTAGTTCAAATTTGAATTACTTCTAGAAAATTGACATAAAGTCAATTAAAGAGGCGAATTTAGATAGAAAGCAAGGAAAATCCTCATATTCAAGTATTATCCATAAAATATGTTCTACTGTTTGTGAAAATTAAATGGGTGTCAATTTGGACCATGTTTTATGTACTTGCTTCACAAAAAAAGTCATTTTTGACACTTAAAAAATGGAAAATGATATTTCGAAAAAGAATTTTGAAAATCGCTTCGTTGACGTTGTTTCTTATACCATGACACACATATTTGCTGAATATGGGCACTTTATCACAAATTATGACATGATAATGGTCATACATTGGTCATTTGTCTTGAAACTTATGTATGTTTATAGATGATTGACATTTTTGTGAAGTTTCGTTTTGAAAAGTTTGCCAAAAATCAAGTTTATCATTTTTCCTATAAACTAGTACACGTAAAAGGACTCCATGCCAAAGGCTTTCTTTTTTTGAATACCTTTTCATATTTTTTCATTTCTTTCAAAAAAAGGTCAAAATGAAGAGCATGACTATTCATCAAAAGTGGTCGAATTTTTCAAAATGATTGACGGTTCTATGTTGTAACCACTACTTGTGTACCTTAAAATTATTTTTGTAAAAACTTCAGAGCAAACTATCACATAATTGTAGTTCAAATTTGAATTACTTCCGCAAAATTGACATAAAGTCAATTAATGAGGTGAATTTAGATAGAAAGCAAGGAAAATCCTCATATTCAGTTATTATCCATAAAATATGTTCTACTCTTTGTGAAAATTAAATGAGTGTCATTTTGGACCATATTTTATGTACTTACTTCACACAAAAAAGTCATTTTTGATGCTTAAAAAATGGAAAATGATATTTCTAAAAAGAATTTTGAAAATCGCTTTGGCGACGTTGTTTTCCATACCATGACACACATATGTGCTGATTATGAGCACTTTATCACAAACTATTACATGATAATGGTCACACATATGTGTTAAAACTATTGCATGTTTGTATATGATTGATATTTTTGTAAAGTTTTGTTTGAAAAGTTGCCAAAACTCAAGTTTATCATTTTTCTAAAAACTAGTACACGTTAAAAGACTGCATGCCAAAGGGTTTCTTTTTTTAATACTTTTCATTTTTTTAATGTAATCAATTTTTTTGAGAAAAAACTGAAAAACTGTATAGTGAGCCCGACGGTATGTGATTAGATGGACGCTGACGGCACTGTAAGCCCGACGGTGACCGTCGGGGTCACTAAATGAACGCTAACGGCATTGTGAACCCGATGGTGGCCGTCGGCCTTACAACTAGGACGCCGACGGCAAAACGACGCCGACGGTCTTTCCGTTTCGTCGGTTTCATGTTATAACGCCGACGGCCCCGACATATTGCCGTCGGCGTTGAAATGGTCGTCGGGCTGGGCTGTGTTTCCCGTAGTGCGTCCATAGGATCATGAATCTCTTCTTCTTCCTTCAAAGTGAGTCTTAGTTTCTGTGTGTTGTCTCTGACGTGTGGTTGACTAATTAAGGTGGCCAAAAGCCTCCACGCTGACGTGTGGGACCTGGTCAGACATCTAAGGCCCCATTTGGAACAAAGAAATTCTATAGAAATGTTACAGGAAAATTTCCAATGGTACCGTTTGAAACAAAGAAATATGAATACGGATTCCCTTAGAATTCCTATAGGATAGGCTATTCCATAGCAATTTTATAGAAAAAAACAAACATGAGTTCTCACCTCATTTTTATTTAATATTCCTATGTCTACAATTTCTATGTTTTTCATGTGTGTCATCCAAACGACACATTAAAAAAATTATGTGGTTTTGGTTCCTGTAAAAATTTATAAAATATGACATCTTAATTCCTATATTTTTCCTAGTCTTACATTTTTACTTATTGTGTTCCTAACCTCCAAACAGGGCCTAAATTAGCAAAAACTAAACTAATTTATCTGCACTGGGACCAGTTGCCAGCGTCCTAATCATTGTCGCCCTTCTTCTTCCCCGACGTCAACGTGCGCCTCGCAGATGCAATGCGCCGGCGCAGCCGTGGCCCCCTAGTTCTTTTGGAATCTCGGTAATTTGAATCCAAACCTGTTTCTGATTACCATGCTAAGCTTACTAGTTCTGTGGGAAGGATCCCGGCACCCAGCACTAGCAGAGTAGCAGACTAAATTAATCTGACATTTATCCTGTGTATGCAAACTGTGGCCTCATCTGATCTAAGTCTTTCTTTGGCATTCATATATTCTTCGTTCGTTGGTCGATACCAGCTTGTACGCAAACATGGTATCAACAATAACAAAGTTGCTAATCACAAACTATACATACATCTCTTTATTGTTTCTTCAATTGATATTTCTATAGTTAGCCACCTTACTGAATCTCTCTAGAGCTACTGAGCGGTGGAAGTAGGGATTGCCACTTCAATGGAGAAGATCAGGGGAGGGATTGCTGGATCTGCTCATAAAACATACTACACATTTTCAGTTAATTGAGATCTCCAATACATTAGGCTGAGTGGTGTACATGACCACATCTGCCTTTTCATGTATTATTAAACAATACAGAGGGAGTTACATTACATGAGCTTTGAAACAAAAGTTAGATTGGCACTCCTCCTCGCTTCCTCCCTAGCAAGCCGGAAGGACACCATGCAGCAATTAATAAGAATTGAGCTAATAGTTGCCCAAACCACATTAGCATGACTACGACCGAAGAACAAGTGTTTAGCGGACTAAATATTACCACAGAAAGAACATAGAAGAGCCCAACCACTTTCTCTTCCTCATATTGTCTCTGGTAAGCACAACAATCTGAAAATGTTGCCACACGAATACATCCATTTTGTCATGTATCAAACAATACAACAAGAGTTACATTACATCAGGTTTGAAACAGAATTAGATTGGCACTCCTCGTCGCTTCGTCCTTAGCAAGCCACTATTACCTTCATGTGTATCCTGAGCATGGCTTGTAACAAAATTGACAAATGAATTGTGAGGGGGTATCCTTGATTCCCATGAAACTAGAATAAAGTCTTCTTTAGGTCTAACACTAGGATCTACTAAAAGTTCCCTAAGTCTCACTCTTGGCAAGTCCTCCTTGACTGAAACATCAGGTGTATAACGTGTCATGCTAAGTGGATGCATTGCAATGTCTGTTATGTCCACTGGCTGGCCTTGTTCTATAAGCTTGGTTGGGTGCACACCATGTCTGGAGAGGTTTCTTCTAACCATTCTTAACCCTTTCTCCAATACGCAACGCCAAAACCGTATGTCGAGGTTCCTTCTCAGCACATCCGCAAACGTATTTGCTGAGACAAGTGAACCTTGTGTACCGTGCAACACGTCAGCATATTTATCTGCTATTTGTGCTAGCCGTGGATGTTGCGCTGGGTCTACGCTTCCGAATGCCAGTACGTGTCTTGAAGAGATACCTCAACTCGTCGTAAGACAAGATACTTAGGAAAATTGGTTTCACGGATCCAAATCGGGTTAACTGTTGAAGTTTACTTATGATGATGATCTTGCTTCCTCTGCCCATTCTTGTGACAAATGAGCAGAACCGCTTCCACTCCTCATCACCTACATCGGAAGCAAACTCAATAACTACCAACATCATCCCTTCCATGGCCTTTCTGTGGTCAAGTATTTTCAAAAGGCTATCTCCACTCAAGTGCAAAATAGAGGAGAAGTGCGAGTGAACTCTTTCATCGCGACATGCATGGGCAACCAAAGTTTTCTTCCCAACAGAGGCACCACCTACGATTGGAAGGACAGCCGGCGCGCAATCGCCAGGAGGTTCATTCTGCTGCAACAAGAAGATCAAGAGCTTTTGCTTCTCTGCGTGTCGGCCGAACATGAAGTTGTCGGTGTAAATATAAACATCATAGGGCCTACGAGACACGCGCTCGCACCCACCCAGAAGCACAACAAAATTCTGCCATGTTAGCAACAGCAGTTTCCAAGCTTTCCAAGGTACCTTGCGGCTCGAAGCGTGTGGCCTTGTCGTGCTTTTCAATTATTGTTCGTGCACGTTTGAGGGGAATGGCAAGATGCAAGCTGCTGCTTGATGAGTTATTGTTGCTAACCTCGTCGAAGACAGAAGTGTCTCGGATGGCCGATCGGTACCTCAAGGTAAAGATCGTGCACGCTGTGTCCCCTGTACATGGCCTCTGAGAGCGTCTTGAGCTGCATCAGCATCCCAAAGTTGGTTAGGTACCGCGCATCAGCCTCCTCGACGATGGAGGTAGCTCTCATCAGGAGGTGCTGCAACCTCTCGACCAACTTCTCCTCATCTGATTGTGCATGGCTCAAGGAGGAGTGGTACTTGAGAAGGAAGGAGATTAACCGGCTCATGAGTTCACCTGCAACTACAGATATGGCAACCTCCATAGAATTGGAAAGGGAAGCTGCTGTCCGGCACACACGGATAACTAAACCATCACCGGGTGCTCTTAGAAAAGTTAGAAAAGTCAGTGACAACTACACCATTGACGGCGATCAGTTCAAGGGTGGTTGAGACATGGACGCTGACACATATATATATCCTTATATAAATATATAATACATGTAGCTATCCTATATATATTGGCTCAGAGCCCCATGGAATACTCAAGCTACCATCAGGGGGAAAAAAGCCAGCGGGAAACGTTTTGTTTCTTGCAGGATGATCGTGCCAACTCTGATCAGAGGATGTTGCAACCTCGCTACCATCTTCTCCTCTGATTGTGCATGACCGGGGAAGTGGTAGGGGTACATGTTCATGAGGAAGGAGATAAAACGTACAATTTCACCTGTAACTGCAGATGGCAGCCTCCATTGGATTGATGTGGGAAGCTACTGGTTGGTCTCTCTGTAACTGCGGACACTCTAATCAAAATAGGAAGCTTCCAGTGAGGTGACATGTGCAAGCATACTTGTCTAAACGTCCAAATTTGTGACAAGGAGAAGCCCACTGTCCAAGTGGCATGAACATTGACCTGTATTAACAATATCCGCAGTAGGAAGGTTCAAATGAATTAGTTGTCTTTGCACATTTATATTTGATTATCTCTGTGAAATTTTAAGACGCTCCAAAACTATTTTAGAGCGTTCATTCTATTTGATCCAACGGTCTAGATTGATTATGGTGACATATTACTCCCTAAGAAGGTAATAGCCTCCCAAGAGTACTCAAATTAATATAATTAGCTTATGGAAGAAAATAATGTTTATGGAAAGTACCAATTGATAGTTTGATACTAGGAAAGATATTGCTGCATGAGAAATTGACCCATATTATTAATTACTTCAGTAGGTAGGTCCAAATTATTTAATTATCTTTGCAAAATGTACATTTAATCAACCTTGCATGTGTCGTATTACATTATGTACATTTTCTCCTTTCAAAGGCCGCCTCTATACTCCAATCATTCCTTTATGTGCCTCATTTTGTGCTAGCTCAATCCTTAATCAAAAGCTGATGTACCTTGCGCATTCTTTCATTGATCAGGCTTGACCTGATGCCGTACGCTGCTGGTTGGTCTCTCGGTACAGATAGGGCGGCCTCTTGCAAAACACCAGTTTGTTTGTACATTTGTTCCTTTGGTTGTTTCTTCAGAACCTCAACTGACCTCTGTGCTGCTTATTTTGTGCTAGTTCAGCCTTTAATCGGGAAGTTCCGCACCTTGTTTTAGAGTTGATGTTTTTCCTGATGTTGATCTCCACAGTAATTAAAATGGAAAGGGAAAATAATATTAGTCCAACTTGTTTTTTTTCTGTTCTTAGCTAGCTCTAGTTCCTGTTGAAAACTATAGGATCAGAGCAATTGCTGAACCGTGAGACACTCTGAAACGGACCCAAACTGCTTCACCAAGAAGGCCCAAAATCAAACAGAAAGTTCTCAAAGAAGGCTGTACGGCCCAGAAAAAGCTCTTTAATCACGAGGCTAAACCGCTGCATATATCGCCCCTTGCTAGATAAATCTTCTTCTAACACTTAAAAATAACTTCTTCCTTTGTGTTTGTTGCACTAGATAAATGTTGGATTTTTCACCGGTACCCGCTTAACGCGTGAGCGTGCGAACAGGGCACACCACTAAAAGTGGGCTTCGTGTGGTCGTTAATCACGCGTTTAAACCCGTTGAATACCATACACACTTGTCGCAAAGAAAAGGGAAAACCATACACAATTTTGAAGATTGTGGCAATGTATACAAGCGATTTACATTTCGGAACCATGGGAGTACATTATCCCAAAGTGGACATTGTAACGATTCCATATGTGGCTCAAAGTCGACCATCAAGCATATTAGTCCAAAACGTCAGTGGGTCTAGCTACTAAATAAACCTTTGGTATTTTTTTTAGAAAGAGGCACCATACGGCAATAAACCTTTGGTATGGAAATCTTGTAAGCTAGTCAGTGAAATGGGGATCATTCAGAGGTGTCATAATCATACTACTAGCAAAAATGGGGATGTACACGCTAACGTGCATGGTCTCTAGGGCATTATGCAGAGCTATAGCTAGATAGTATCATGATTTTACTTGACTTTCGTTCTTGATGACAAGACATGGCAAACTGTGAGCTAAGATGCTGATGATTGTGATGAGGTGGACGATGTAGACCAAACGATGAGGAATTTCATCATTAAGCTTCCTATACAGGCATCGATGACAAATCATAGAAGAGTTATGGCTCAGCTGTTTGCCTGATCAACAAATTAGTTTCATGTTCATGAATTAAGGATCGGACCAATTAAGAAATCAAATCAGTCTTGTTTTCATGAGAGCCTTCTTCAGAGGATGATGGGCCTTTCACTTCTCATCTTAGCCATTACTTTTCTGTTTGGTAATAACTTGCTGGGGAAATATGTGATATTATATATTCATTGTGTTTATGGGAGCTTATCACGTATTCCATACAATATGTGACTTTTTTTTTGAGAAACACAGTACAACACAAGCGCTCATATACGCGCGCACACACTCACCCCTATGAACGCACGAACGCACACCCTACCCCTATGAGCACCTCTGAAATACTGAGCCGGCGAGTCAGGTCTTGAGATTGACAAAGTCACCACAGGCGCCTCGATGTCGACGGGAACGTCACCTGCCACTGAAGAATATTCCGTCTAAATGAGAAACACCAGCGTCAAACCTGGGGTGATATGTGACATTATATATGATATACACCTCGGGATCATTTGTGTATTTTGGTTTGACAAATCCACAAAGCTTTATGTGAATTGTTGGCTTAGAAAGTTAACTAAACATTCTACGGTGGCCAATAAAAGAGAGAACAGAGGAGGCAGTACAATCACTGTTTTACAACGTTCCCCTTGTTTCCTCCCCAGTGGGAGCACAACTCCAAAAGACACGACAATCCAGGCAAAACTAGAATGCAAATTCGTTGAGCAGATCCGTTCAGATGGAGAAATACTGATGCTGACAGTAGAACACCCTTGTCAGCTCTGACTAACCAAGTCTTGGATTCTTGCATAAATATTGTGATATATCTGGGCTCATGCTACACAAGTAATTTCGGAGGAAATCTACCATAACTGCAATGGAAAAATGAATAGATCACCGGATCGAGCGTAAACATGTCAGTGAGACATGATCGGTACTCGACAGAGCCTGCTCGGCCGACGATCGACCGACTTCCGACCGCTTCTCACATCACATGCATGATCCCAAATGAAATTGTTTTCCCCTGCCAGGAAACAGACTGCACATATGAGATGACCAAAACAAGACAGTAAGCCAGATTCCCTAAATTCTCAACAAAACCACCACCTTTTTTCCAACGCTGATCAAGCTGTAAGAGCTATATGATCTGCCACTCTCCGTGTTAGTAGACAGGAAGACTTCGATGTCACCAACCATGGCAAGTAGCTCTCTGAAGTTCTACCTGAAAGGAACCCTTGCCTGCTACCAACTCACAACCACACATGCACGCGTGTAAGGACTAAGGACACATTATCCTAGTCTCATGATATGTACTACATATTTCTAGTGGAGTGTACTATGCAGGTTGCAGCTTTAGTTTGGCCCATCATCCTATTCTCTCAAACCAGCCGGTGAATAGACCTCTGAAAATGAAATCTTTGAGTTGCAACCATGCTGAGAGGCAGCAGCTAGCTAGCTTCGACATTGTTTCACAGTTCACGTTTGAGCCACTTGCAATGCAAGATCTGCCTGCCCATAGGTAGCTAGATCACAAACAGGGTGAACAAGTGTTTTTTTAGCTGCAGCCCTTTCGGATAAAGTTTGGCAAAGGTTGAAAGATGACTCGCCCAGCGATGATGACGATTAGAGATAGGGACACAAGGCGGAACCTAAGGGCCAAGGTGCATCATTTGGCTAGAGCGTGATGATCGAGTTGCATTGCATTTGCATGCATGAATGCATGCATGGTAGTTCCCATCTTTGGATTCCATTCATGTGGAAAACATAGGATTCACGCACGCATGCAAAAGAGGAAAATGATGAAACTAAGGTAACAAATGCACACAAAAGGAGTTTGCCATGTTAAATAAATCTTATACTAAGTAAAAGCCATCTTCATCTGTGAGTGAGGTATACATAGATGTATGTGTGCTAAAAACGGGCATGATTTTCGCTTTTGACCCGAGGCTCTTGCGGGTCATCTCTTGATTAACGATCAATATATATAATTTGATGGTGTATGTTAACCTTATATTTGAAAACGGTTTGAAATGAGTTGTGGAAACTCACAGTCTCTCGAGAGTAATTAAATGGAAACTAACCAATTACAAAAAAGGAAATAAACCCCGCAATGAAAATACACCATAATAACAACCAAAACCTAGGAACTTAAACTAGGATTTTTTTTGCGTGTATTGTCGGCCTCGGAGCCCTTGTTTCACCATGGCAATCGACATGCCTTGATATCCTTAATTTTCTATTTTTCTTTCATCCTCTGATCCCTCCACCTGGCTCTACTGTGTTTGATATATTTATCACTTTCTTATATGTACCTCATATTTTTTTTTTGTGGCGATAAATAGCCGAGGCGGCTGTTAAGTGAGTAACAAAACATGATTGCTAACTCACCGTTAGGTGAGAATTAGGATAGAGCTCGGTCAACTCCTTAGTCATTGGAGGTCGCGCATAGATATGTGTTGGTTTGAGTGCAACTGAAAATTTCTTATGCTACACAATGGCTGCAAACTGAATAAATTCTTGGTCGCACCTTGATTGCAGCTAAAACAGTTCCAGATCATCATGGTTACAACTGAAATCTATATAATGCATACTAGTCGCAACATATTTTTATCTTATTTTTTGCACCGGCTATGTAATTGAAGGGTTTTTTAGAACCTCGATGACCTTCTCCAATTACATTATCAACCAAATATTTAATACTCTTTGAAAACAAGTTTAGATGAGAACAACAACAAACCCAGAAAAAGATCTCGTGCATATATACCCACTCACACACACGCACGCACACCCATGCACATATCATCATCGTCTCATCACCCTTAGCATCTCTCTCGACGCCCCAAACCCAAACGCACATCCATGGAAGGCCACGGCGCCGGCTGCCACCCATTGCTCCACGGCGGCCATCTCCAGCACCCCTCCGCCTACGGCGTGTGGGACCCTACGCCACTGGCCGCCACCTTCGACCAGCAGCATCAGCCGCCGGACGACGAGTGCTTCGCGACGGCGTCGGAGCTCCGGGAGGCTCTGCTCCGCGCGCTGGCCGAGCTGGACGCGGCGCGGGGCGCGCACCAGGCCGAGCTGCGGCGCGTGGAGGCGGAGGCCGCGCGGCTCGTGGCGTCCACGGCCGCCGAGCGCGACGAGCTCCGGCACCACTGCCACTCCCTCCTGCTCCTCCTCCACCACCACACCACCACCACCCAGCCGCCGACGCAGAGCGTCCCCGAGCCTCCGCCCACACTCCACGGCGCCGGCGCCATGGACGGGCACCACGTGACCGAGGAGGAGGACGCGGAGCTGGCGATGGCGCTGGCGCGGCGGCTTCCGGAGAAGGGGCGGCTGGTGGAGGCGGTGGTGTCGGCCGGCCCGCTCCTGCAGACGCTCCTCCTCGCCGGCCCGCTCCCGCGCTGGCGCCACCCGCCGCCGCATGCCCCGGCCGACCTCGTCATACCGCCGTTCAACCCCGGCGCCGCTTCTGACGCCAGCAACGGCAACTACTCCTTCTCGTCCGCGTCCTCTTCGTCGCCGGAGAGCAACTGCAGCGGCGGCGTTGGGCCCGCGCCGCCAGTGCCAGCAGTACAGCAGCAGCAGAACGCGCTCCCGTGCTTCCACATGATGAGCTCATCCTTCTGCATGTAAACCACTGATGATCGGTTTATCATTAGCGTTGCACTAATCACGTAACTATAGTAGGAGTACTATGAACAATGGTCATTAGACAGTGCTACCGTGTGGTTAATCAATAATCGAGAAGTGTATGTGATGAGAAAGTGGGTAAAGATGCCACTTTTGTATCACCCAAGTGTCTTGTGTCAGTGTAGCATACGTACTGTGATGTTCATTTCTCACTTAATTTCAGTGTGACCATTGGGAAGTGATCTTCTGCATGGAAAGCAATCTACGTGGCTCGTCATGCACGTCCTTAATTTGACCTGTTTGGAATTTGGAGAGATTTCTATTCAAATTCCCTAACAAACCAATTGAGTGTATGTCAACTATTATAAGAAACTTCACGCATTTAATCTCCAAGTGTAACCAAATAGTCGTTGTATATGCGAAGTGCCCCTAACTCAACTGGTTTGGTTCCTTGTGATGAAACCAGACCACCCAGGTTCAAGTCCCAGTCTTGGCATGGGTGCTCGCATTTTATTGGATTTTACAAAATTTAACCGGCGCTATACTTTCAGTGGTAGGCGACGTGCCCGTCAACATCGAGGCGCATGTGGTGACTTCGTCAATCTCAAGATATGCCAGACCAATCTCTCGGAGGTGCTCATAGAGGTAGGGTTTGCGTGTGTGCGGTCATAGTGGTGTTTATACGTGCGTGTATGTGAGCGTCTGCGGCTGTAGTGTGTATCTCAAAAAAAAATAGTCGTTGCATATGATTGTTTTTTCTCATCTGCTTAGGATTCAAAATGTCTGCCTTGTTCCCTGGAACAAGCCTGCCTTGGTCCCTGGCACAAGCCGCCGGCTTTCCTTGCGCGCCTGCTGCTATCAAATCGTCATTGTCGTCATGGGTTACAACATGTGGTGTTTCTCCTCATTATATGAAAGTCCCTAGGATACACGTGTTCGATACTAACACTACCGTACCGTGTCCACACATATTACAACACCAAGTCCACGTAACCCCAGTCGTACATAATATTCGACACACCAAAAACAACAAGTTCCATCTCTACTTCAAAACTGGACCGTTTCTTCTCAACCAGCTCCTCGAGAATGAAGTGAGGATGCGTGAAAATTTCACAAATTCCATGATGTCCAAAAAATCTTAGGGATAGATGCACATTAATAGATAATATAAAAGGTAAAGTTTCTATATAATCTATCAAGTAATGGTAAAATATTCTAAATTCTTACGGATTTCATGGGCGAATATTACTCTTTCATTTCCTTTTTTTTTGTGATCCAAGGAAAAGATAAAACTTCACAGGAAGGATGAAAAAAGAAAAATAAAAGTGGTAATTATAGTGGCACTTTTACATACCAAGTTCTGAACTACGATGGGAGTTCAAACTTGAAACAGCCCCTGTTGCATGGTTTCTTTGTCAGAGCAAATGGCTGTGTTGGGCCATGCCTTTGTATAGACATACGGTGGGCCCAACACTTTCTTCTGACACAAGGTGGAGCCGTATGTATCATCTTACACCCAGTTGATGGATCACAGCCGTTTGTTTTCTCTCCTTTCTATGACGAAACAACTCAGGGTGGTACACAGTCACGCAGACACACATGCCTGTTCAAATAGAGCATATATTGTCGATTTAAAAAGAAGAAACCGAGCATATATATGTCGTATGTTGCTTGTATTGTATACGTAGATCGAAAGGCTTCTCTATAGCTCGGAGTACATGAAAAAAAAACATAGGCGATGCTTCTTTATCATGTTTCATACATTCACATACTGACGATGTGAGGACACCATCCAACACTGAATTACGTGTTTGTCTTAAAAAATATATGTTCACATGCTAATCCGTTGACATTCATGCATGTATAAATGTTCACATGTTTATAAGGAAACTAAATCTACCATATAGTATGACAGAGAGAAAATTATTGCTAGAGTGCACTCGCCATCACATACGCACACATGGGCATCTTGGGCAAGCGTACTTCGCATGTCGGCAGCATCAGATCATCCATACGTACGGCAAGACACTATGCAGGGAAAAGAAATAGAGAGAAAAGTATAGAGTAGCTGGCTGGCTAGAGTAGCTGGCTGAAAAGAAATAGACTACATCATCCATACATCTAGAGTATATCCTCTTTATACATTTTAGACTTTTTCCTGTGGCTGGCTAGCTCCAACTCAAGGGCCGGCCACCCAATGTGCAGCACATGGTGCATGCATATACTTGTTGCTCCAAGATATCTTTGAATATATTGCATGTATATTCCTGACATACTTGTTGTATGTGCACTGCCACTTCCAAAACATGCATGCGCGCATTAGCTTTGAGATGGATTATGTGGAATCATGCACGCATTAGTTTTTCATGGAAAGGAAATTATAGACAACTACTCATACATATGTTTATTTGGGTTCCTTTAGCTTAAGAGGTTATGCAAACATGGTTACCAGTGAAAATGTATCATTGAAGTTGTTGACCATGAATGTACATATAATACCAGGTTGTGCAACCGTATGACACGTGGATGTGTCAAATAAGTTGGCCATATTGTAGGTCGGTGCGGGGATGGCTTTATGTTGGCGTGATGTAATATCATAGTCCAAAATATAATTGGTAACAACCAATGTAGACAATTTTGCATAAGATTTTTGCTTGTCATGGATTGGTACCAATCCTATACGCGTATACGGAGTGATTGATGGCAGGTAGTTAACATTGAACCATCACATAGTTGTTTTCCACAAGCTGCATTTGCCAATTGAGTGTGCATCGATGCACCACTATTGTCTATCGACACGTATCACCTACATTAGCGATGATATTATTGTATTTTTGTTGTCCATGCAATTATAATGACACGCTTTTATACTGGTAAAGTGGTCGATGCACATCATACAATTCCACATCTCTTAGGACCACAAGGTCCACTATAAATTTGTAGTGCTCGGATTAAGCTTGCACCCACCTTTGGTTGTAAAACCACATGTAAAAAGAAAATTTGGCACTATGCTATCCTCCAAATGGTGTCATAGGTGTCATGTGAGTAGCAACACTCACATGCTTGCTGCTATGGCTTATCGACCTTGCACACTCAAAAACCAGCCTCTCCGTGCATGGTGCCTTCCCTTAGCTAGCCTCTTTTGGACTGGTCCATGGCAACAAGCAAGGAGGAGGATAATGCTACGGCAATGCTATTGCTACACTACCAAACAATTCACATCTAGAAAGAACCACACTAGATTCATCATCCATGCACGCGTCTCCACTTTTTTTTCTTGCAAAATTGCTCATGTGTGCATGGATCACTATAATATAGTGCCAATCACATTAAAAATTGTTCATGAATCACTGGTGTGTCAATCACATCTTGGGTCAAATAAGGGGGGAGCAGCATAGTGTGGAATTGACTAGTGATACTCTAGACGCGTAGCTAGCCTTGAGAGCTAGCTACACTCTCTTTGCTTTCCTAAAAGAAGGATGAGCAAGATATAAATATAAATCTTTTCAATCATAGGCTAAATTGTTTTGCACTAGCTTGCTAGGCACTTGTTTCTGTCTCAAGCCTCATGCAACCCCGTAGTGTCCTTCCTCTCTACACTGCCCTGCCTTTATCTTGAAATTTTTGTGTTGATTTGTTTGGCCTCGGAGAAAGCAGGATCCTGCCATCAAGTGCTGCGAGACTGCACGGTTGTGCATGCTAGCTACGTGGATGAGTGGGCTGGGTATCATCATATATACAATATTTATCAGATGTATTATTTAATCTTTTCTAGAGTATTCATCCTACCAAGAGAAGTATGACATATATATAGTTGGGAATGAAGAGTTGAGGTGGTTCTGTATTCTGTATGGATGTCTTTTCACATAAGCTAGTTATAAGTAGCATTAAAAAATTTATTCAAAAGTTTTATATGGAGGCAGTTTTGTCAGGAAAGGTCATTGACAAGAACTATAGGAATCACAGGGAAACCTCATGCATATGGATGCCTAGCTAGACGATAATATTATAGTAACATATGCTCCTCCGGCTGATTGGAAACATGCATTGTGACTCCAGTTCCCTAGATATATCTTTGTCGGCAGCCAGCTTAAATTATGATTAACATTTTTTCGATAAAGAATTATGATTAACATGATAGCAGTTTTTTAAGTTGCCTTATATATTTATATACAACAAATGTTGTTGTAAAACTGAACGCATTTTGGCCGGAGAGCAATAAGCTGGTTCTATTCACAATCTATGCAAGTGATATTTACTTTTCTAGAATAAAAATAATCAAGGAGAAAATCGTTGGTGTAAAATAAGGAGACATCCAAGAAGGGCATGCATGCATGGTTCAATGATATGATACGGTTGCAGACTTGCAGGCAGTTGGATATGGTGCAAAGAGAAGTGATGTTTGTAGTGTGAAAAAAATGTATGAAACGTGGAGGCAAAAGCTGGCGTCTCGAGCGAAAAAAAGAGGCAAAATGCAGCAGGCTTAGCTTTGCAAAGGAGGTCCAGCTTTTCAGTGATTCCATATTTCTCTGGTGTTTTTGGACTACTCCTTCGTCACTATTTAGGTGACGTCCTTACTTTGAGCAACGTTAACCAGTTGAATGCCCGTGCGTTGCTACGGCATCATAATTTTTATTTTTGTCTTAAATATCACGTGTGTACATATTGAAAAGCACATAAATATCTTATCATACATATACCAAAGATAACCATGTCATATTACAAATATAGAAATATTACAATTCACATTATAAAGTGACATACATAAGGAAAAAGCAGTAAAATAATTATTTATCTTTTACAAACTAAACATGTACCTCCAATGAGACATATTCTTATAGAACATTGGAATGTCCAACTAACTTCGGCGCAGCAATATCAAGTGGTAAGAACATCCTTATATACTATATTTTGTGTGGTCGTTATCAAGGACTCAAAAGACTCAGATATTTTGTGCTTCTTTGATTTTTTTTTTGTCTGTTCCTTCCTCTCATCCTCGAATGCCAGGATCTTAATGTTACACTTTGCGGTCGCTCTCGATAACGCCACGTAGAGCTGGCCATGTGAGAATACTGGTTCCGGAAGGTACACGCCGACAATCGGGATGGTCTGCCCTTGTGCCTTGCTGATTGTCATGGCAAAACTAAGTCTGATCGGGAACTGCTTCCTCTTGAATTTGAATGGGAACATTTCATCGTCTGAGGGACAGAGAGGTATCCACGGAAGAAATATCCTACGTCCAGCGTGTTGTCCCATCACAATCTCCGCGTCGATGGCGTTCCTCTGGAACCCACGAACCACAAGCCTCGTGCCGTTACACAACCCATTAGCTGGGTCGATGTTCCTCAGCAATATAATTGGGCAATTTATCTTCAGCTTCAGTGTGTGCGGCGGAAGGCCATTTGGAGTCAGATCATTTAGAAACTCTTGAGAGTAGTAGCCATGTGGATCATCTTCTGCACTGTCAAAGCTATGATAGATCTTCTCATCTCCCTAAAAACGCTCTATCATTCGCATGTTTATTACATCGACGTTGTCATTCTTGGTGGATAGGATTGCTCTAGACGTCATGTAATCTGGATTGGCCATATTGTGGTCGAGAGCAGGAAACACATGATCGATCAACTTCTCTATGTCGGCTACCTTGCCTATGGAAGGTACGCATATATCTTCGGGTAGTTGGATGTTGCCTTGTTCGTCAGTTTGCTCGGTGCCATTGCCTACCCTCAATAGGTAGTCTGCGAACCATCTGTCGTTAAGAGCCCTCATGTTAGCGACGAGCCTTTTCTGGCGCATTACATTCCAGAGGTATGAACTACGCAGGCTCGCGTCAATTATCTGACCCCGTGACCCTTTCCTAACTACCGGAAGCACCTGCCTGAAGTCCCCACCAAACACGACAGTCTTCCCTCCGAAAGGTATGTCTCGTCGACCCATGATGTCTCCCATGCTCTTGTCCAACGCCTCAACCGCCTGCCTCTTCGTCATGGTGGCCTCGTCCCATAGGATTAGTGAAGCCATCCTGAGGAGCTTTGTTGTTCCACTTTGCTTGGTGAAGTTGCACGATGCACCATCATCAATGTTTAGTGCACCACCATCGTCAGCATATCTTTCATTGTTTCCAGCTTGGCCCTAAACACTCGGGCCACAATATCAGGCCGGTCCTGCGGGGTTTGGCCTGGAAGCAACTCGTTCTTTATCTCTTGCCAGTATGGATTGCAGGTCATCGTTAAGAAGATGTCAGGCTTGTCGTACGTCTGCACCAGTGCCATTGCGTCCATATGCCTCCGCTTCATGTCACGGAAGCCCCCCTGGAATGTCCATGGGAGAACAGTCCTAATGCCAACAGTGCTAGCTCGTGTCTCTCCTGCCGTGATGCTATCGACAACACCTTTGTATAAGTCGGCACGTAGCTCAGGCTGGTCACCCCTTATCCAGTTTAACCTGCATCCCTCGACCTTTATGTACTGGTCGACCCCCCACTGCTGGAACAGACACCCTCCGTGAAGTGTGGGGTTGAATATCCCAGCACGTATTTGAAGCTTGTAGCAGTAGTAGTCTCTGATGGAGACGCATAAACGGCCGCCCCCCTCTACGTGAAAGATTGAAAATGAAGGTTAGACACGATGGGAGGATGATTCATTCTATTAAAAAATAAAGAAGCATCTCAAGTAGACGAACCTCCATCATCATCACGTTCCGCTCTTGGTAGTTGTGCAACGTGCCAAGGTACATTACGTTTAGGGATGTTAGGATGCCATCCAAACTCTCCCCTTGGGAAGAAGAGGGGATAGGAGAGCGAGTCGTAGCATCCTTGTGTTGCTTGTATGCTATACCTCTCATTGTTGTTCCCATGGAGGGTAATGCTGCGCTTGAACCTATTTGCCATTTCATTGCCCTCGACCCAGATGGCGGCCACTTCTGTCGATATTGGTAGATTGTACCTCCGTTGGTCTAGCTTATGATCGGTGTTAAGTTCTATCATGTAATCCTCGAGGTTGTTCCTGTGAGCCCCCAAACTCCTAAACTGCTCAGAATAGGGGTTCCCTCTCATGATGTTCGTCAACTTTCGGACAACCTCCTGGTCTGTTGCTTAGTGGCTTCCTTTCGATGAGTCAGGTTGGGGTCATCGTCATAGAAGTACAATTGCAGATGTTCTGGACGAGAGCCTGGCCCGAACAAATGCACGTTGTGGTACATGCCGCCGTTTGCCCGGAATGTGTAGGTACTAGACCTCATGTTCGTGCAACTGTTGTCAAGGCTTACCCCAAGGGTGGTGAGGAGAAGTGGCCGTTGAAGAATCGGATGCTCTCCCGAAAATGTCTTGAGTTTGCATCTGCGCTAGACCATAACCTCATCATCTCCGGAATAGGTTCTGGTTCAACAAGGTCTACTTGCCCATTTAGACAGCAGAATCCGGGGGTCTCACGCTCAAACTTCTTGGCCTTGCAGTGTCTGCAATCTGGCACTTTCTTCAACATGTGTGTGCTATCTGGGAGGTTTGAGTACACGAAGTCGTAAGGATCGATAGGACCCGTGCTGGATGAGTCTGTGAGATACTCGAAGTCCATATCATCAACATCAGAACCTGCAAGCATATCGTGCAAAAAAAAGATATTAATATTATTAACTCGTAATAGAGAAGGTAGGTGGAAAGGCTCGATACGTACCTTCACCAGTAAATAGGTAGTCGTCCTCGTCCATGAGGTCATTAGGGACAGTATTCTCGTCCATGAGCCTGCTAAGGAAGGCATCCATGTCACCTGCAACGTTGAGTCGGTAAGTAAAAGTTCGACGAAGCTTAGCATAAGAAGAAGAGTGAATTATGAGAATCACCGTCCGTTCCGATGGTGTAGCCTGATGTGTTCCCTGAAGGGGAGACGGGAGGTGAAGCATCTTCCTATCCGGTGGGTGGTGCGTGCTTGCTCGATGTTTGTTTTTCTGTCGCCAAAGCAACTGCATTTGGGCACGGCATTGCAATGGATTTAGCGCAAGGGGTGTTCCGCCTAGCTGCCTTGTTTGCTTTGCGCTTAGTTAGCAAAGCCTCCCTCTCATGTTCAGGTATGCTTTGCCTGCGTGTTCTTCTGTTGGCGTTGATCTCTTGCCTCTTCTCCGAATCTATATTTTGTCGGGACTGTCTTCGACGGGCATTCCTCTTGTCAAAGGATCCATTCTTCTCTGCCTTCTTTTTGGCATAGGCTGCTCGTTTACGTGCATTACTCTCCTCCTTTTGCTCAGTCGTCAAGCAATTTCGTCGAGCTCTATCACGTTCATGTCTTGCTCCATTTCTCTCTTCTTTTGAAATGCTGACAATCGGTTGACTTTGCTCCGCCATCATTGTACTTGATCTTCCTGTGAGATCATTGACATGTTTATTCCCTAAATTATGTCATTAAGAAAATAATTAGATATAAAACCAGGTGGGCAACATTGTATTATGCGACATGACGAAGTTTGTACCATTTGAACCTTCGACCTCGAAGTATCACTGTATTGGTAAGGTTATTTTGAAATTGAGTAAGTGGAGTATACAATTCAATATGATCCTCTTCCTCATCCTCATCGGACGACGAAGTAAGTGGAGTATTCAAAGGTTCGTGTATATAAAACCATGTGAGAGGCCGCGACACATTACTTGTGCGGGATCGCTTTGAAACACCTTGTTCACTAACCACCGGTCGAACAATAATTCAAAAAACATGAATCATGTTATTGTCAATTAATATGTCACATGTGAAGTGATAATTTTTTAACTACTTAATAAAGGGTCCGCGAATTGTAAGCTTCTTTTCCTTTTCGTGACATCTTTGAATTACTGTTTTTGTAATCTACTCCTCGCACCTTTTATTACTCTGTAGGAAAAGATATGATGAAATGAAGGGAAAATATGAAAATAAAAATAAACAGTATAACAAAGAAGGTTAAACATGAGTAAACGAACACACTTTGTCTATCCAACATGGCACTAATGGCCAACACATGGCGTGGTGCAAAAACTTTCATACATAGTAAGATGCTAAAAGCATCTTATTCATTATTCATTAGATCTTCTTCCTTATATGAGATTCCGGTACATTTAGTTATTTCACAAACAATGTAGTAACCAAATTTAGAATTACGTGTTATACTCATACGCAACAAATCGTACACATATAAATTATCAAGGAAGCGCCGATTCATTTACTGCACAATGGAGTAATATCTAAGTTTTAAACATCCAGAAATAGTTGTACCTCGTATCTACATACATACGTAGCTGAAGATTTTTCCAAAGCAACTCAAATGGTAGCAGCAAGTATGCTTTCAACAATATATATTTTATTAACTTGTGTACGCACAAATGCCTTATCAATTAAAATTTTGTATCATAAATATCAAGCTTAGGATACCATCATGAGAGAAGAAATCTACTCGATGCATACAGAAGATAAGATTTTGGTAATTCACACATAAACTGTAAAAAAAACTCCAAAAACTGATTGTATTGAGCATCAAATTACAAAGTGTCATCTCTCCAAATTGGTATTACATGGAATGTTGACCGGGAACAACCCAGTAAACAATGGTACATAGAAGTCTTCACACAATGGGCTCAGTTAGACAACACTTTATGGACAAAATAGTATGATGATTAAATGTCTGTCCTCACCATATTACAGAACACATAGAGAGAATAGGTAAACCATACAACTTTCAGGCTTTCACAACAAAAGTTAATCCAACAACGAGTATGATAGACGTCTCCTACATCTACTTCATGCGTCGACAATCCCTTTTAGCCAACACAACTGCTAGAAAAGCCCATCTCCTCTCGAGAAACCTTCGAACGGGCATTCTCATGTCAATCGCCCCACTAATTATTTTTTGGCGGATATATGCATTAACATTTCAATTTAACTTATATTAATCATTAGTTTGTTTAAAGATATTTAATTTGGTGTTGTGTTAAAATAACTCACCCTGGAGAGTAATTGTTGCACGATGAGTAGGGTTGAAAGCAAATTTGTATTCTCTGAAGTATTCAGATCACCTATTGTTAAGTTGAAGAAATATAATAATTATCTTAGTATTTCATTAAATAAATCTCTACTAAATATACAATATATGGTGATGTAGAAAAGATTAATTACCAAATTTAATATCTTTCTGCAACATAGTTGCAATAACAATAGGGTTGCCGCCATTAGCCGTTGACCATAGGTATGAGTTTTGAATGAACTGAGAACCCCAAATGCCAACAGGAATAAGATTGCAACTACAGTTTCCATGTTTTTGAGACATTATTTTGAAATTCTCTTAAGCTAAGATCTTAAAAATAGTTGTGTTGTTTATTTAGTAACTACACATACCACGCATCCATGAAGATAGCCTCTCTATAATTGGACATCCCAATACGTTCACGTTCACAACAGTGAACGACTATGCCAACTATGTCTGTACAAAGTACCATTTGGAAAGATATTGAATATTGAAGTTGCATTGTTCTGAGCGAGTATATTATATAGGTGAAACAAATACGATACATAACTACAAAGGTTTTATTTGGTCGCTTGGCTACATCCCAAAATGGCATAAGATGTTTTGGGAGCACTGGGAACTCGAGCGGCAGAGAAGGTTCAACAATTGTCCATCGACCAAAGGAGCATTCATATTCGTGTCCAATCGCTCTAAAGTCCACACCTTCCATGTTACAACCAATTGTAACCCTGTGAATAACATACTTGCAACCAAGTTGCAGTATGCGGTTATATCGCTCTACCTCCACCTTTCCCCAAACATTTGCTTCGATTTTTTGCTCCCTTGAATGTGTTTCAGAAGAAAAATTTAAGGTTGTGTTTAAAATATCTTTACATTTTAGGAATTTATTATCAGAAAATTTTTGGTACTTACATTCTTATCCATTAGAATAAAGGAAATGTTGTCACCATATTTATTAGGACGAAATTTTACTTCCACCCTGACGCAAATACTCCACCTTGCGTAGAAACGGGTATCTCCAAACTCAATATCATCAAAATCCTTAAACTTAGGGGTCGGCGGAGTTTTAGTGATGGTTGCATATGTCCGCTTACTTGCAAGTCTAAAGGGTTCCATCTACACAAGCAGCAATGCATACTATCACCCAGAAATAAAACTATATTAAGAAAAGAAAATTTTAAGTTGGTCGTCATACACTGTAATTTGCAATTTCAAAGATGTGGCTCGGACAGGCTGTAGTGACAAAATGACTCAATTTGACATATGGTTCAGTTAGGTCTATTTTGGTCCTGATTGAGATAGTGACATGAAACAATTGGTTGGTTTTACTAAATGTTATGCGAGCAAAGGAAATTAACACATAAGAGAGCAAGAAAGCAAAAGTCCATCCACAAATATGAGAGCATGCATTAAGTATCAGAAACTTCCTAGAGGAACGTTTGAAATTTGAGGCAGATTAAGAATAACTTCCACTCGGATTTTTTTGAAGTAAACTTCTAGAAAAACTAACATCACTCTTCATAAAACAATGGATCCCACAAGCAAAATGGATACTATCACCCAGATTTTCGCCCCTAACAAGCAGCAATGCATACTATCACCCACAAATCTCTACTATATTGGTCATAGTTTGGTTACCTATTGAGCGTGGAAATAGAGGGGCACTGAGTACTTGAGAACATACACCATATTCTCAGCCACTCTTCCCGAGTATCTGCATCAGAGCAAAGATGGTTATAAGTGCATGTGCAACAATAGGGGAATGAACATCAACAATTATTCCTACGTGTACTCTTACAACGCAAAATCAACAATAGAGGACTGACATTCAACGCAAAATCAACAATATTCATTTCCTAAATAATATACTCCACTGATAAGCTAAAAAATATTCAGTAGGAGTATTGATAGTAAAATAAGTTTCAGTCTACTTATACTCTTACTTAATCTTCGAAGAAACTACCTTAATATTTAATTTAAGGTAACTTATAGTAGCAGCAAGTTGTTTTATTCCTACGTGTGTATTTCAGCAAGAAATTATGAAGTCTAGAGTAGCAGTGAGCATTTCAATTACAGTCTCCACTATGTTCTACAATGGAAGAAAATTTTCTGGGAGCGGGCCGCACCATCTCCTACTAGGGCCCCTCTTAAGATTGTGACACGTCATCTAATATCATCAATCTCAAAACTCCTCCTAACCACCCAGATTGTACAGAACCGGGAAAAACAGGAGGGTACAATCAAGGAAACGATCAACGAACAGTCTTCGGAAAGATCAGGGAAACGATCGTGGCTGCATCTTTCTTAACAACGATCATGCCGCCTGCCGGCTATCCGTCGCCAGCAGTCGCCTCCACCGTCCGCACAGCGACAGTGCCGAGACCTCCAATGTTTTAGACGACTCGTCGACGGCAGCCGCCTCTCCAACGTATGACACGACAGAGCTAAGATCTCCGATGTCGAGTACAATGCAGCTGCCGACGGCAGCGACAGGCATCTGGTTTCTTCCTTCTCAGATCACTCATCTCACAATCATGTTGCCATTCTTAACGAACCACATGAGACAGTGGTGGGGATCCCGGCGACGTGCCACCGCTTCTGCGACGAACGCCAAAGCCACAAGGAATTCCTAGCAGTAAGTGGACAGATGGGAAGCGGGACGGGATATGGATTGTTGAACCTGGCCACCGGCGCAAGGGGTGGCTACCTAGAGCCGGCGCAGATCGATAGACTCTCCTTGTCGGCAGAGGTTGGAGAAGGCCGGTGCGGCTGGGAGAGATAGGAGCTTTAAGATCCGTGCCACAGAATGACGTGTTCACATCCCACGAGGGGCCTCAGGAGCGTGATGTTACGGCCCGTTCCCAGAGAATTTTTTTCCGTTCTACAATGCCTTATCCTCATATAACACATGTGAGGCATTACTAAATAGGAATCAGCATTGCAGCTTGTATAAATATCAGGCAAACAACGTATAGTTCATGTACGACACCGTGAATGCACCTAACCAGAGAAATGTAGTTCCATCAACGTATAGTTCATGTCTGTAGATTAATGATTTGAATGTAATTCCATATAACCAGAGAAATGGGTCAGGGGTCGAGAAATGGTATCAGATAATGTATACAGATATTGAAATGACATTGTCAATACTAATATATAAAACCAATATGCATCATGGAGGATAACATGCTTCTATCTGAAGTTTCCTTTGAGTCAGTTATGTTACAAGCATGATTCATTTGGACCAAGCCATAAGAGTTGAATAAATACAATTCTAACAAAAGAGTGGAAGAAATATAATGCATCAGTTATGAGATCACACAACAAATACAGTTCAAAGTTAAAAATCTAGCAACATATCAGAATTTATCATTAACTCTTTTAGAGCTATAATATAATAAGATGCCAAATTCTGCTTAGAGTAGATGACAAGAAGGCCGAATTCCCTATCAACAAAAGTCAGCTAAATAAGAATTCATTTGTCACTCAGCCTTGTGACAGCAAGGGGTGATCTAGATGTCTTCTAGTGTACACGACTAATATTAGATATCAAGCCAGGAACAGTACTATTTGTTGTAGGATGAGAGCTACACAACTAATATTTCTTAATCGACATGACTAAGAAATATTAACCTATCATTAATATGGAACATTAAAAAATAGGCATTCGTCAAGAGTCCGCAAAAAACAAGATTCATGCCTCTCTAAAATTGTTCTATAAAAATTAATTCAGAGTGTGAAGTTAGACTAAATGGCAGCTCAACGATCAACTTAATGTGCTAGCTTATTGTCTGCATATGATCCAGTCAAGATGATTGTAAAAAAATCAGTAAAAAGCTGTCCAACTTTGTACTGAAAAATTAAAACTAGAGCTCTTGGTAGTTTTGTGTGAATTTTATATTCTTTAAGTAACAGACCAATTCTTTCATCATACCCAAGAAAAGATACAAAAAATATGACAACCTACCAACATAGATAATCTGATGAAAGTGCACTCGAACAGAAAAGATAAGTCAAGATAATTTTGAACAAAAAGCTACTTGGAGTGTTGGTTGCCTCCTACCCTGATGTGTGCTGCAGGAACTCAATGGAAAATGGTGGATGACCTGAGAATGAAACTTGCACATATTACATGGGGATATCATAAGTTCATAGCTCAATTCAGCAAGCTTAGTAGCGTGAACCCTAAATGCAAAAAATTCAGGCTACTCCTCCATGGACATACCTCAAACAGGGAGTCGTCAGTTGTGAGGAAAAGGTTGATGGTTGACTCCTCCACGGCTCTGGCTTGTCGTCGACAAGGTTGTGAAGGAAGAGGTCGTTGTGGTCTCCTCCACAGCTCCGGCGTAGTCGACGAGCAGGTGGTTCTGAGAGTGACAGAGTTGCGTGAGGACAAGCGATGATCACGGTAGCCAAAGAAAAACATTTATGGTCGTGATCCCCATAAAAAACCTCACCTTCCTCTCCCTGGAACTCGTGATCGACGCGGTACACTGATAGGACGACGCCGGCCAAGCCCCCCAGCTACTTCCCTGGCACGGGCATTAAACACAACAATCTTGAACAGAGCATAACTAATCATCAATGTCTAGATTATCTAGAACAGAGAAGTGAGACTTATCTCACCTGAATGCTTGGCAAGCAATCAATAGAATAAACACTTCAGTGAATCACGGTTTTCTTGAACAACGTCTTCACAGATTTCACAACCGTGCTTTCCAAATTTCCTGAACACTACATAAGAAACAAAAAAAGGATGGCCTCATTCTCAATATCAAAGATTAAACATGAAATCACATTAGGATAAAAGCAAGTTTGTAGATGACCCAAACTCGTAACAAAAGAACTGAAGTGAGACAGTGGGGGTTATTTATTAATACTTGAAATGTAATTAAAGAAGTATGGACAGTGCGCAATGTAGTTTGCAAAATTATAAATGCATGTTATAGTCAGATGCAACAAAATTACTTTGATCTTCTCTTATGGTCCAGTTTAGCTCTTCCTACACTTTTAAATTAACAGCAAGCAAGTATTGATTGACTGGACTATATTAAAGAAGGTTTGAGCATCCAAGAATAATTGTACACTGTATATCTCCATAGAAAGGGTTTTTTCCAGAGGAAACAAATCAAATGCTAGCAGCTAGTATGCTTGGAAAAATAATATGTATGTCCAGTAGCTGGTTTGCTTTTGCCCTAGCGTTCCTGATAATAAAAACTGAGCCTAACCCCTACTGTACCCCATGTAAAGTGTGTTGCTGCAGAAATGCACTAACCCAACATATATTCATCGCATCTGGTTATAGTTTCTCATGCTATGTCTAAGTACCAGACCTTGATCTCTAGTTCTCAAATGAACATGACACCATGCTATAACCCATGTTTTGTGCACTCTACAATCTGAATCGGTGTATGTGTATTTATATACCCAGCCTTGGTGAAATATTCAGGCTACTCCTCCACTGAACCAAGATTGCTGAAAAATTCAGGCTACTCCTCCACGGATATACCTCAAACAGGTCGGCAGTGGTGAGGAAAAGGTTGATGGCTGACTCCTCCACGGCTCCGGTTGTCGTCGTCAAGGTTGTGCAGGAAGAGGTCGGTGTGGTCTCCTCCGCAGCTCCGCCGTAGTCGACGACGAGCAGGTGGTTCTGGGAGTGACATAGTTGCGTGAGGACAAGCGATGATCACGGTAGCCATAGAAAAACATTGCTGGTCGTGATCCCCATGAAAAAAACTCACCTTCCTCTCCCTGGAACTCGTGCTCGACGCGGCGGACTGATAGGACGACGCCGCGGGGCAGATAATTCCCTGGCAGGACGCTTCGAGGTGGTGGTTCCGGGGATTGCAGAGCTGCGTGATGGGGGTGTTAGGAGCTCGGAGATGAGAATGAGAGAGGATGAGAGAAATCAGACGGGAGGGCACGGATAATTATACCGGTTGAGAGCGAGGCGCACGAGCTCCACGATCGCCGCTGAACGGTGGTTGCGCATGGACCGAAGGGAAATGGCGGCGGTTGCCATTGGTGGTGTTGACCACGAGACATGACGTGGAAGACCGATGCAGCGCGCATAGATCCTCCACCTTCGAGCTGCCCTGCATCCGCAACCGCCGGGCACGATGGACGGCCGTCTCCGACGCCGCCGACCTCCCCCGCCGTCGCCGACCTGCCCCGCCACCGGCCGTGCGCCTCCACCTCCATCCCTTCGCCGTGCCTCCCGGTGCCCCCCCCCCCCCCCCCCCCGATTCCGGCAGTTGAGGGTGGATCCTTCTCTGCCCCGATCGGCCGATCTGTCATGGGGAGAGACCGAGAGATGAGGTCGTGGCCCTCGTGGGAGTTGGGGACGAAGGGGTCACTTTTTTTTCGACGCCATGGTCGTGCGGGACTGAGGGAGACGGGAGTTTTTCTTTTTTTTTCTTAGCGATCGTCGGGCGGGAGGTATGGAGGACGGACGACCCACCACCTCTTTTGCTTTAATATAGTAGAGATTTCTAGCAAGTAATATGTGTGTTATGTCTTATAAAAAACATGCCACAGTGTTTGTATTCGGGAAACAAATTGAGTGGTATAATTTTCATGACACATAACACACATTTTATTAATTTTATTCATGGTCAAATCTGAATCACGTAAAATAAAGAAATGTCGCCTAAATATCGACAAAGGGAGTAGTGGAGAACCGATTGAAGTTGCATCTAGTCGTTTCGAAAAATCTTGATATATACTAAGAAGTACGTTGGGCGCCTTTTGTTCCGGGAGTGGGTATACTAAATTTTGGTTCGAGGATTCTAGTTTTCTTAAACAAAAATATATAGTTTAATCCCATTGAGGCTTTCATTCTATATATTCCTCGACCATTTAGTTTTCCTACGTTTTTAGTGAATTCATACATCTAAAAGTAAACCTTTCAAAGTGTGGAAAAACTACTGAAATTAATGTTATGTCAATTTTAGGAAAGTTTGGATTTGCTGATCTCCATAGGATTATTAGAAAGGGTAACAGAAATTTAAAAACAACTCTACTCAACTTATAAATATAAAATTCCATTTCTTGGGTTGTCCTTCTTTGTATACATATCAGAAACCCTGGATCAAATTTTTCCTAGAAGCTTACAAATGCTTCATTGAAATTTTGGTGCATCGATATTTGACTCTCAGGCATCTCATACCCTTTATGGCTCCAGGAGCCTCTCGAATAAGTTCATGGTTCTGTCCTCATCACAAAGCTCCTAGAACAATGCCTCATCCCTCTCCCATCTCCTCTCGGTCGCGTCGGCCTTTATATTTGCCATGTTGGTTCGCATGGCTTGTAGTCATGGGAAACTGTTGGTATGCCCCCTCCCTATCTCCCCCATATGATGTATGTCGCCACAAGGCATCCTCAGGCATGTCGTGGGGGCGGTAGAGGCGTGTGGCGTCATTCTTTTCGAAGAGTGTGGCCAGATGGCACAACCGTCTCCCAGACTGGGTTGGTTTGAATAAATGTAAGAAAATAGTGTTTAATTTACAGATGCTCTCGTTGTGCAAGAAAGTAGCAAGGCCTTGGTACACAAAGAATCTTACGAAAGTGGATAACGTTGTGGGGGCGGTAGAGGCATGCGGCTTCATCCTCTTCGAGGAGTGTATGTCCCGCACGCGCAGCAGCTACCTCGAGGGAGGTGAATATGCAGGATAATTACGTTTTAGGTCTAAATAAATGTGAAATAAAAATGTTCTTTAATTTATCAAGCATAAAACCTAAATATGCTACGGTCAACTATGTCAACATTAATTAAAACATGAAAAACAAGAAAGCCAAATGCGTCGCTTGTGCTGGTAGCCCTTTTATTTTACTTTCTTTCGTGTCATTTTTCTCTTCTCGTTAAGATTCCACACTATTTTTTTCTTGAGAGAGAAATAATTCCACACTATTTGATACACCATGGGGAAGATAGTGGCCTGTCACCAAGATTGTGGCATGTGGATGGGCCTAGCTCCATCCTTTAGCAGGAGGTCCGTTATTCGCATTTTGTTTCACTCACTTGAGCCAGAGCGGCCTCATGTACAGTAAGAAACTGCATCGCTAGATTTCCCGGCCCCATCTACGCTGTTTTTCTTTTCATTTTCCCAATCATTTCCAGTTTGATTCGCACGTCGATCGTATTCGCTGTCTGTGTCTGTTTCTTCGCCTGATCAGTCGATAAACCTGGATGGTAGTTTGCCCAAGAACAAACATTTCATACTTGTCTGTCTCATGCATCATCTTTTGTAAAGAACAAAGGGTAGTAGTAAAAATGCCATGCTTGTGCATGCTCTCGCCATGGAAGAAAGCAGCAAAGCCTTGGTACACAGAGAAAATGAAGGAGAAAGAGCAGTCGGTTATCCCGAAACTTATGTTATCAGTGCACCGACAGCCACAACGAGATCCCTCCGTCCTTCCTTAACTGACAGGGAGGGAGACACACACAGCTTTCATCCATGGCCTAACCCATGTGATCTCCAAGCGCTCGACTCCAGCTCCCTTCACACCATTGACACTTCTCTTCATTCATTCATTCGTACCAGCAGGCAGCAGCCCATCATCCACACTGTTTGCTGCTTCCTTGTCTGAACATTTCCTGGGGCCAGATCAATCCATACAAAGCAGCAAAGCTGTAGTATTAGCTGCTCAACCGACGTGCAGCATTCATTCATTCAGACCAGCACGATGCACAGTTCGGAAGCTGAAAACCTCCCTAGGGATTATTCATCCATTTCGTTCCCACCACAATGAGGAACAACAAGGACCATTCCGGCCGTATCATCCTCCTCCGTACCAACCGTCCTCCCTCCCACCGGATTCATATCACCGCCGACTTGATTCCCTGTTCTCTGTTCATCCATCCTTCACTGACAACTGACAAGGAGACATGATGCTCCTTGCATCTGATAACCCAGTTCATGAGATCCTCAGCCCTTGCAAGTGCCATAAGTGTCATGTAGGAGAAGAGAAGACCCCATCACCATTCCATCTCGTTTAGATGATCAGATCAAGGAACCCAACTCCAGCTCCATCCATGCATTCATAACTGATCCCTTCCATTCCAAGCCTGGGACCAGATAGACCCATGCATGCTAACCCATTAGTTGCTGCTCAACCGACGTGCAGCATTCACTCAGCCCCGAGCATACAGCTTGGAAGCTGAAACAAACCTCTCTCAGGTTTGTTAGAACAGAGCAGCATCACGATTCATGAGGAGCAACAGAGGCGAGTAACAGCAGTTGGGAGCATTCGGGGTGCCCTGACTAGGAAGTTAAGTACTTGTGCCAACGCAAGGACCGGCTGAACATCGCCATCACCGACGGTCCGCCGCAATAGACACAACTTCATTGGTAGGTAACACCAGACAGTCAGAGCAATCGAGTGTGCTGAAAACAAGGCTGGAATGCAAGGACAAATAACGGAACTGAACACCATGGATCCAGGAGGTTCGAGCGAGAAAAACAGAGCACTGCCAGGACTTGACAAGTTAGATGGAGCAGAATGTGGTTCATAAGGAAGGACAGATTTTCATCGGAGCATTGAAAAGCGCCGAAAGATATATGCAGCGAAGTTGCATAAGCACGAGCAGACACTATCAGCCAGGCGTGTTCGAACTCGACCAAGCAAATAGAACGTCAAGGGTAACATTGCTTCTCAACACATCAATTCTGGCTTCAGTTTCCAGAGATGACAGACTGGATATCCCCGTCACAGACTGTTCGAGCAAGAAACAGAAGATCAGATGTGACAGTGATCTGGGAAGATTTATTTGTTAGGCAGAGGAGCGTCCTGGTTAAAGAAGAACAACAAATGTCCAGAGAGCACTAGACACTCCAGGGATGGCATCAGAGTACAAACACAACCACAAGCATATACCAGGGGTTCATAATTCGGAAAAGAAAACAGAACAGCAGAGGCAACATTGGTGCTCAACAGATCAATCCATCTTTCAGTTTCTACCCAAGGCAGATAAAACCATTCAGCAGGAGCAGTATATCTTACAGCTAGCATTACCATTTTAACAGCCAGCCCATTTCAGGGCACAATCTTCTTGTGGCGGTAGTAACGATCCTAGCGGGGGTTTTCAGTCAACAAGAACAATAATAACACCAGAATCATCATCTGGCAACGAAAGGCACAACAACAAACACACTCAGGGGACTAATAGGACACCGAGCGACACGAATCAATCAGCAACGCTTCTCGCCTGCTGCTCCGGGGCGAAAACTTTCTCGGCAGCGGGAGGCAGGGGGAGGTTGACGAATGGTGAACTTCACTTTTGGGGCCAGGAGGAGGCTTCTTCCGCATATGTAGTAGTAACCGTCGTTAAAAAGGGCAAAGGAAAAAAGAATGTAACCATGTTCTGGTAGTAGTAGTAGCTTTAGCTTCTATATCTTCTTGGGGTGTTTTTTCTTTTCTGTTGTGTCCCAGCGGCATGCCGCTACGTGCTAGCAGGAGCCCTTGCGGCATGATAGGACACCCGCCCCGGAGGTGATGGTCCCGACCATGGACGAGGACTTGGCGCCGAGGCTGGACGCGCGAGAGTAGCTGGCCGAGGCTCCGGCCCCCGACGGGGTGAAGAAAGCGCCGTTCAGCAGGAGGTCACCCTCCGACCGCCAGTTCCAGCCCTCCCAGGTGGTCTGCTCGGTCTCAACTCTCTTTGTCACCTGCAGTTTGTCCATGTCAAGAGTCAGTTAAGATAGCAAATGGATGCTCGTCAGTGAACCAATGAACTGTGATGATAGTACATTGAGAAGAAGAAGAATGCACCTCCTTGGCGAAAGGGTTGGTTGGTGCAAGGTAGCGGTTCCCCTGGCTGTTGATGGTCGGCTCGGCACTCCCTCCGATGGCGTACATCTCCCAGTGGGTGTAGTCGTTGTTCACCACATGGAAGTAACCATGTCTGCACCTGAACAGTGGCAATTGATTTCGACAGTGAATGTAGTTAGTATTTTGAAATGTCAAGCAACAAACAAACTGAATGTCATCTGTGCAACGCAATGCTGGACAGACTTAAACACAGCTTTCTACTAGTGTATGTTGGGCAAATCCTCAGTATCTGGAGCTTTTATAACAGAAGATCACAGTTCAGTTACTGGATACCTAGGCATTCTCTGAATGAGTCCTTCCCCGAAATGGTTGAAAGCTATTGTGACCTGCATCGCCTTGTCCTTGAGATAGGAGTCACTGTGACCCAGGAGCATCACCTGCACAAATTGTGTCATTTACCATGTGTCAGAGAAAAATCCAAACAAATCACTTTGCGCATATAAAATACGACTAAAGAATCTTGTTTGCACGTGAGATGCTGCTACATAGAAATAAAAATGACAGAACAGCCAACCGACAATTCCTTGTTAGATCTGCAAGACAACAATTCACATGGAACCTATTATGCTAAACTAGAATTCAGCTAGTAGAAAACAAAACGAGTACTTTCACATACGCCAAACCATGTAGATTCCAGTGGCTGATCATTAACTGACACGAGGACAATCTCCCGCGAAAGAGATTAACATTGGCAATCAATCAATTATTGCAGGCTGAGTGAGAAGCACATGATGAGTAGGATCTAGGATAGGATGTCGGTAGTACCTCATTGTGGTGGGTGAAGTAGTTGTTGGACACAGTGATGGCTGTGGAACCCATGATGGCGTCGATGAGGCCGTCGGCGCAGTTGGAGAGGGAGCAGTGGTCGACCCAGACATGGCTGGACCCGAAGATGGACACCGCGTCGCCGTCGGCAATGGTGCGCCACCCGTAGTGGCTCGGCGAGCTGCGCACCATTGCATTGCCCGTGGGCTTGCAGTCGTGGATGTGCAGGCCGTGGATGATGACGTTAGTGACGAACTGGATGGTGAGGCAGGCGCCGTTGGCGATGTGCACGTTGGCGCCCCGCCCGTCGATGGTCTTGAAGCTGTTCATAATGAGCTCCTGCTTGAGAGTGATGACCATGTCGCGCTTGAAGATGATCCACAGCGGCTCTTCCTGGATGACAGCGTAGCGCAGGGTGCCCTTCTTGGGGGTCACAGGGTCGTCGTCCCCAGCGTCTGTGACCACGTAGATCTTGCCGTCGCGGCCGCCGATGGCATTGCGGCCGAAGCCAATGCCACAGTCGGCAAGGCGCTGCCGGTTGTTGTGCCAGTCCGGGTCGCAGCGCCAGCAGTCGTCGATCGGGTTTCCCGTCCCGCATGACAGGTAACCCCCCAGGTTTCTCCGGGCAGTGCTGTTCCTGATGGACCTGCACATCAAACAGTCAGAGTTTCATCATCAGTTAATAAAAGCCAATAGCTCAATATCATCAAGGTGTGTGACTGAGTCAGAGTTGCAGGATAAAGAGAGTTGTGAATTTAGCTCATGATTTGACTCACCAAAAAGTCTACAGTTTTTCACAAGGTGTCAAATTCAGGTAGAGTAGAACATGAATGCACAGTTTGATGATGATCAACGCACAAAACATTAGAATTCGGTCAGAGTTTCAGGATGAAGACAGTTGTGAATCAGCTCATGGTTTAACTCACCAAAGTTTACAGTTTTTCACAAGGTGTCAAATTCAGTAGAGTGGAAGAGAAATGCAGAGTTTGATGATGATGAATGCACTAAACCTACGGTTGGGTCAGAGTTTTACTGTAAAAAAGTTGTGAACTAGCCCATGATCCCTCTGGCTACAAGTTTACATTATTTTCTCAAGATGTCAAATCCAGGCAGAACATAACAAGAATGCGCAGTATTGAACTATTGATGATGATCAGCGCACAAAACCTACAGCCCGGTCATAGTTTGTGTTAAACAGTTGTGAACTAGCTCATGATCCCCCTCGGCCTCACTAAAAGTTTACAGTTTATTCCACAATATGTCTAATTCAGGCAGCAGAACATAACAAGAACGCGCAGTATTGATGACGATCAATGCAGGAAACAGTCAAAACTTGATGAAAATTCCATGTACAATGCAGGTACAGATCTACAGTTCACAGGGTGCAAGCTGCTAGTAGTACATATCAGTAGCTATCTAGCTAGCTGGTTCTCGGTGCCAAATTACTGAGAGAACAAGAACAGTTGCCTGCCTGCTACTCCGTCACTTCATCATTCTACTCAACGGTAGCAGCAACAACCCGAGAAAGAAAAGTGCCGGAAACGTCAATTCACCTGCCGTTACCAGCTCCACCAGCAGATCGTAGGCGCTCACTTCCGGGGAGTGATTGAGGGGATGGGGAGAAGATCGATTAGGTAGGTGGTGGGTTCGGCGCGCCAAGGTTTCTGGTGATGGCCATCAATGCAATGCGTCGCGTCCGGCCGTGGTGGCGAGTGGCGATGCAGGGGCACATGAGCGAGAACGTGGCATGTCCACTACTCCCACCTGTCACTCGCCTCGCTCTACTGGACAGTGTGCAGTGCGCGGCTCACTCATCTCATCTCAGTGTGTGTGATCAGCGAGAGGGATCCAAAAGAGGAAGATGGTTGAATGGAACTGTTGCGGTGTTGCTCTGGGCTCGCAGGTCAGGTCGCAATAAAAGAGCACGAGGGACATGGCTCGTGTCATGTGGGAGCCACGTGCCCCCCCTGCCGATCTGGTGGGCCCACATGGAAGGCCAAAGTACACTGCTGCTACGAGCCTACTACAGCGAGCACACTACAGTCCCTCGCTGTGTCGAATCAGAACTTCACATTTCACTTTTCTTTTTATCTCTTTGTTGTGAGAGGCTGTGGTTTGGGCGTAGGCTTATGATAAAAGAGCGAGCACAAAGGCTGCTAGTAGAGCGAAAGAAGATGCTAGCAGTATACTGAGCCCAGAAACACACCACTGCTAATGCAGATCTACTACCGCTACTTGCAGCAGCTGCTGCTGGTTAGCTCCACCTTTCCTCGTTCTGGAATTGGTAGCAGCTGAGGCAGAAGTAGTAGAAGAGGCATTGAATTGAAAGGATGGAAAGCGACTTACATGTGCACCTGCGATGCCACCGATTCGGGATCGTCGACCGCGCCAGCCACCGTCGCGGACCCGTCGGCGTCGCCCCTGCATCAACAACAACAGCAGCAGCACGATGATAGTAATGAGCATTCGAGACAGAACGCACATGTGCGACCGACAGGAACATGTAACAATGATGAAACTGATCACAGGACGCATGTACTAGTAGCAAATTTGTACAAATAGAGATCCAAGAGGGATTTTGTGCTAGTAAAAAAGAATGGTAGGGCGTAGTAGTGATGTGCTGAAGCACGAACGCATTGAGTTGTGTGGTTAGGAAGAGGTAAATAAAGAGAAAAAGTGGCGAAATTTTCCTCCTATCCTCGTACAGGAACACGGTGCCAGTCAGTCAGTCCCCCTAGTACTGCATCTACCACTAATCACGAAGATTATACTATGGCACCAGCAGCAGTGGATGATTAAACGGTACAAAGTGGCTGTCGGATGGGCCGTGCGCCGTGTCCATGATGATCCGTGCTGTGCCGCTCTCTCTAGGCGGGCGGTCGCGGGTTGGGTGCCGCGCGCCGTGTTCATCATGATCCGTCTCTCTAGGCGGGCGGTCGCGGGGCCCAAGACAAGAGGTGAAAACTCTTCTTCTTTTCATATAAAAAAACAATTACTTTAGTAGTAGTAGTTTTGTACCGCCTGCTGCAGAGCGGACGCACGCGACAAGAGTGCACTCCAAACTCTGCACACGCACCCGTAGCACTACTACCACAGCAAAAGCAAAAGCAGAGGAGGAACTGCCATGGCAGAGGCAGAGGAGTGCTTTCGCGGGGTACATTGCTGGGGACGCGGAGCGAGGATGCAAAATGAAACCTGCCATGGTTCCTACTTCTTCTTCTTTGGCCCAGCTTTTGACCACCGTGGGGGTGGCCGGTGCAGGGAGGACGCCTGTCTCCGCGTAATTACCGCACTACCCCCGCTGCCACCGTAACTAGTACTAACTAGTTACGGGAACCAACCAACGGACGGACGGAAAGGAATATCTCTCTGCCGCTTTTCTGCTTCTAATCCTACACTAGTAGAAGAATCTGGGAGGGACATACATAACCGCCGCCCAGCCGAGGATTTCAAATTTCAATCAAGATTATCCATCCATCCCCCCACGAAATCCTTCTCGTCACTCACTCGCCGCGCGTGCCAACAGGAGAATCCTTTTCTTTCATGTTTGGGTTTTTGGTCGAATAAACACGGAGGGAAACCCAAACGGCGACGCAAAATTAAACTCCAGGGTTGAGTGCGACGGCGACGGTGTGTGCGTGTGTGTTCCGGATCTGCTTTCTTCCGGGTCTGGGTGCGGAAGAGAAAGGTGGACGGACGGGAGACTCCGGTGCGACCGACGGCCACGATGCGCCGCCTCCGGTGGGGGGGTGTTCGAAACGGAACGCGCAGAAGGAGACGGGATTTTGGGAGAGCGCTGCGCTCACCTCGCCGCCGCCGCCGCCGCGAGCCGTAGCGACGAGGTCGTCGAGTCCCGGAGCCACCGCCTCGCGCCGCTGGCCGCCGCCGTCGCCGTATTCGTCGCCGCGCTGCTGCCGGACCTGCAGGTGTCAAAACGAGGAAAGCGCCCGCTGCCCGGAATGAGAAACGCGTGAACAACGGCGCGGACTTGGAGCCCAACAGGGGCCCGGGGGGAATTTCCGAAGCACCAAGGAGCAGGGGGGAGGGTTAGAGAAGAGTTCACCTGAGCCGCCCGCCGGAGAGCGCCGCGCCGCCGCCGGACTGGTCCACCACGAGGACGACGAGGAGGAGCAGCAGCAGCGCCGCCGCCCACCTCCTCCTGGCCTTCCCCGAACCCGCACCCGCGCCAGCTGCTTCACCCGCCATTCCCGCCGCCTCGCTCGAGCTCCTCCTCCTCCTCTCGGTCGCTCGCTCTCAAAAATCTGGGACGGTGGGAAGGAGGGAGGGAAAGCGGAGAGGGAAATTTGGGGGCGCGGCGGAGGGAGGGAGTGGCACGGCCTGGAGACCCGCGCCGGTTTTATACACCTCCGCCCCTCACCGCATTGCCCCTAGTCACTAGTGTTTTCGCAGACCGGTCCTCAGGTTACGCTGTACGAGGGGCTGGGTGCAAATTAGAGACATAAGAGGGTCTATAAGCGCCCTTTTTGGTGGTTACTTTCGCCATGGCGCCATCGTATCAATTACTTGCAGTGTTTTTTTTTAAAACTAACTAAACACCTTTATTCGTCCAAAGATAACTACAATGTGCTACAGTGGGCTCCTGTTCTTCTAACCACTAAAAAAAATTGATAGAATTTCAAACATCGACTTTGACCTCTTTATGCATTTGTTTAGGCTCAAGGCGCTTTTTCCGTGTGTTCTGATGTACTCTGCTTACCGAATTCATGCGTTGTCTTATCCTTTGTCCGAAAAAGCCATATATGTAATTTGGTCTCTGTTATGGAAACACATGCCAAAGGCATACCCTACAACTCACAACGCCACCCCGGTTAAGATGCACTACTACACTGCTGCAGCAGCAGCAGCAGATGTACAACGCGTACTGGTACAGTAGTACGGAGTAATTCCTATTGCTCTGGGAATAATTAATTAGTAGGTGGATTAACGGCATGCATGCATGCTTATCCCAGGCTGCTTGTCCTTTCGGGAGTCCCCCCATGGTGGCGCGCGGCTCCGTATGAAGACCGTAATTACAACAACACTCGAACCAATCAATAAATAATCGACCAAAAGGTTCAGAAAGGATAAACAAAGCCATGAGAAGAAGAACACCTCTCCGGACACGCAAGCAGGCAGCATGATGATGAAGAACACCTCCGAGCTCTCACAGCGATGATGCTGCGTGAGTGTGCCGCATGCTTGTGTCGATAACTCTGAACCAGTAAACATCCTTAGAATAGGGTCGCGTCGTTTGAGTCATCTTTCGAATGCGGACTTAGCTGTGAAACTTTCAGTTTGGGAACTCTGAACGTTTTAAAACGCGATTGGAACGCAAAAATGTTGGAGAAAGGGTCAGATGCCCCCGGCTAGGTTCAGATCGTGCACTCTTTGTCATTGACCTCCAGCTGAAAATGATGCAGTAACTTGGGGTGGCCTTCTTCTTCCCGGGCTGAATTTGATGTGTAGACCAGTTAACGCAACGACACGGGAATTAAGCTGCTGGGTAGCGTACGGCATACATGATACATGATCTCCCGTGTACGCATCTCACTCACCATCTACGGACGCATCATGCATGCGTCGCTTGCTAGCTCCATGGTTCACGGGAATTCAGGTGCGCCGCCGCATTGCACGCCGTAGCTGCGGCCGGAATTAACGCCGGCTGGCCACAAACCTTCACGGGCACGCATACACTCAAACTAATTGACGACTTCACGGCATCGCTTCATCAACACGCCGCTCTACGTAGGCGCTGCATGCATGCACTCCCTAATGTACGTATTCGCTGCGTGTTAGATTAACTGGACTAATCATTTCTGTCTGAAATTAGTCTCTTGGCGTACGTGCAGATGCAGTGGGAACAAATAGAGGGATTAGTTTGCGCCCGCAGACGCGAGACGTGCTTACGGTTGCTGTATGTGCATTGAGTCCTGAGTTCAACGCGAGAGAGAGAGAGAGACGTCACGCATGGATCTACCCTAGCAACAAATCCGGCCGCTAGGGCCCCATTTTGGCATCCAAGGAAGAAAGATCAACTCATGGTCGGTCTGCTCACTCTATCTATCTAGGTGCTACTCCCTCCATTTTTTTTAAATATAAGATGTTCTGGTTGCAACATGTGGTGTCTAGATACATATTAAAAATGAGTGTGCACAATATTAAAAAACTAAATTTTCTCGGTGCATCTCCTCCTTAGTGCAACTTCAAATGCATCCAAATACAAAATTTCCTATCTATTACCAATTCATCCGCAAACAAGTGACATGCCATGCGCACAGGGAGCCGTGTACGCACGCGCTCGATATTACGCGTACGACCTCTCGTTCTTTTTGAAGATTTTGGACATCTTGATGGTAAAAAATGTTTATGTAGCACGGATCGAGCCTTGGCCCAAGTTATGAATCTGACTCAGGGCTCCATGCTCAGCAGGTGCTTCGTGTTGTACAGTATGGAGCCCCGCGAACGGACTTCAAACAAAAGGAGGGTTAGATCGTAAACGAATTGAAATTTTTATCCATTTTATGAGACAAATTTGAAGAAAAAACAATTTGGTTAAACTTGCCGTGACCTGATGACTCTATGTGCCACGTGTCTGTCATCTCCGTTGCGTGCGAGCAGTTAATCGGCGCGACAATCGAGAAAACGGCCGGATCCAATGCTCTACGCAGACGTACGATGACAGTCAGCAGCTCGCATGTGGCTGCACTGTGCTTCTGCTGCCGAAAAACATGTTCAAGTTCAGCACCGAAGATAGTTCCAAGTTGTGTAGGGTATTTCCTAGGGTACCCTCAGATTATGTCCACTACCTCTAAAAACTTGTAGATTATAGGCGTCGGTCACATGTCAGTTGCACCGAACAAACAAAAAAGATTGAGGCTGGCGTTGAAAATATATTTAAATTTGGTCATATCTTACAAAGAGTTTGAACAAAATTTAAACAGGACAATCGACCCTAAAACCTTACTACTCCCTCCGTCCCAAAATAAGTGTCTCATGTTTGTCAAAAAGTAGATGTATCTACATGTACATCTACTTTTTAATAAACATGAGACACTTATTTGTGTACGGAGGGAGTACTCCCAATCCTTCCTTAGGATGTCCAGTCAATTTAGGTACTTCTTGGTAGGTGCATTGTCAAGTGGGTCAGCCGATGACGGTGTTTCGACATCGCTTCCCCATTGGTGGCATTGTGTTTGGAGTTTGCAACGGCTAGGTGACAAGCGGCTTGTGTTCGGTGGCGTCGATCTGTGGGGACCAATGACAATGGTGAGCACATATGAGTCGTGCCATATCTTCGTCGCTGTCTGTCTTGCATGTATGTTTGGTATCTATACATGGTTCTGTCGTGATGCGATGAAGTCGAACTTGTGGGGGCACGTCGGCAATGATGCCACCTGATCGGCCTTCGGGTGTGTGGATCTCCAGCGGGAGTGTGGATTTCGTCGATGCAAGATGTGTAACTTTCTCCAAAGAAGATCTTTGTCAAAGTCGGAGTTGACTCTTTCTCGGCGCAGTGGGTTGATTATTGGGCTTGGGCCGACTTATTGGGTTCCGACGTTGGTCGTGGCGAGGGCTTCATCGATGGGCGTGGAAGGTGAAGTGGATTGACCATTGTTTAAATTGTTATTTCCAATGCTTATCATGTCGTTGTAATTAGCCTTTTTGGCTTTTTTTGTTGGTTATGGTCAACAAGTATATGCCGGCTAGCACACTCGGACGGAAGTGTACCAGGATGATGTACCACGTGGTGGCTATATGGCGACGACTGGGCCGTCGGGAAACATATCGACGCCCTCAAATGAATTTGTCCATTAATTTGTTTGCCGACGGTCAAGGAAACCCGTCGACAATAAGCTACATTTTGAGGGTTTTGATACCGACGACTTTTATATACCGATGACATTATGCTTATATACCAAGGAAGCAGAAGGCGACAACTTTTCGGCATACACATTGTGTCGTTAGCATATTAATTATATGCCGACGGCATCAGTGCCTTTTATCCAAGGTCTTTTACCGTCGCCATACCTGGAGAATCCTGATTCCTTTGCTACTGTCTTTTACCCTGTTCAAGTGGATACCCAAGCAAATCGGTCTCTACAGGAGAGACAACATTATTAGATGCCACAGGAAGACGAAGCAGTTGTTCAACTTTCATGAGAAATGATGCACACCCAAAACGAACGGTCGACCGGATATATATGTGTATAACACGACCAACGGAGCACAGCAAACGAGACGCCATCATGGGAACTGGAATGATATACATGGCGTCCACTAGTGAAACTCCATCGATCGTATTTACCTTGCCGTGCATGCCATCCATGTCCTCTATTTCTTCATCAAACCCCTACTAAAAACAGACGAGAGGAATATATACTTGTCCAAGTGTTACCGCAACACTCAGCTCTATGCTTTTGCTTAATGCGAACCACTTCACTTCTTTTGCGAGGCTACCTCTAGCGTGTTAAATGGAGGCAACAGAAAAAAAGGATCAAGACTAAATAGTACATGACTAGAGCAAATCGTACAAGGCATAAATACACGCCTTATGTTTCTTAACAAGAGATGATCCCAAATGTAAGGGCAAGTTTATGCCTTTTTTTTGCTCTCTCTCTCTCCTCCACGTCAGCCAACACTTGGCACTGTTAAGGAAAGGCTAACATCAGAGCATTACACATGCTCTTATATTTAGGAACGGCTAGTTTTATAGTACCTTTTACTAGTCCTATGAAGAGACTAGTATGGTTCCATCCAACGATGGAGATAGATTTGGCCCAATAGGCCCATCATGTATGATTCCATCATCTAAATTACATAACAGGCAGGCGCAGAAATTAGGCAGCGTTGATCGGCGCGTCCGCTTAGCCTATCGCGTCCGTTTTAGTCCGCCATTGAAGAAGCTCCGTGGGTTGCAGCAGCAAAACTCGTCGGACGCAAGGCCTAGTTGCGACTTGCGAGGCAGCGCCAAGCTCGTCGGCTCTAGCGGCTGCGACGCGACCTGCCTGCTGCTCGTTGCCCCTTAGCATCTGGCCGCGGCGCCACCCAGCTACGACTCGTCGAGGTAGTTACCCGTTCTCCGTCGAGGACCCTAGAGGCTAGAGGAGAGCTCTTAGGTAATTCTGCGTCGTCGTAGTCGTACGGATGGGTTGTTAATATGTAATACATATACATATAACTGTGACTCACTGCATGTGATGTTCAAGTATTGTCCACGCATGTAGGAGCTAGCTAGCTTTGATTTGGACTGAGCCGGCATAGTACAATGGGTGAGCACGCGCAAGTCCAGCAGCAAGCTGAGTCAAATCTTCTCTTTTGATTTGATTTTCCCCGACTCAGCTTAACTAACTGAGTTCACGTTGCTGACTTTCGACGGCTCAACTTTTGCCCGGCCAACGAGTTCCGACGGCTAAACTTGGGTCCGATCTCATCCCCGGTACTTCTCCTTCTGTGTTGCCGGCTTAGCAATTTTATGTATTTGGGCCAGGCCCATGTATAGGATTTTGATTGGTAATGAACGGCTTTGACTAGTACGAATTCTACTAGTCAACATATCATGACTAGTATGAAATGCTGTCAGCCGTTAGATGTACGAAAATGAACGGTTATTATTCATTTGCAGGTACCATAAAAGGGCTCTTAGGAACAAAGGGAGTAGGTTCTTTTTTTCACCTGTTTCAAATGATTCTACCCTAGCCACTATCAAGAAACTTGATTCAAGCATGAAATTCGTTGTTTAGACCATACAATTAAATGATGTTTCTCTATAATAAATAAAAAGTCATACAAATGAGTTGAAGTACAGTTTTGTCTAACCAAACTCTAGTTTCCCACAATATGTGTGAATGTGATGGACCATGCAAACATGCTTACTTGCAATGGCAGTCCATGTGCAGAAAACCAGTGGGTAACGTGCAATTGGGTTTAATTGCCCAATAACGTTGAAACATACATACACGCCACATAAATTGGGTCTGCCCAAGTTAGGCATATCGCACCATGCATATGCATGTGGCGGGAGCATGCCATGTGAAGTCCAAAACGTATGTGATTGTATACGGAATACATATGTATTTATGTATATATATGCTTTCTATTTCGAAATCACGCGATGCGATCATTTGTGGCCTACTTATCTTTTTTCGAAAGAGTTTTCTGATTGGCTGGAGGTAGCCATCTCATTTATTTAGTGATTCTTAATTTCGTCAACTATGTAGTCACTTTCTTCATAAATTCTCAATTATTCCTTGGTTTATCGGGGAGTCATGTTCTCCACACCCGTCATGCATTCATGACCTAAGTATGCATGTAGCTGCGGCTGCAAGGCATAACATTAGTATCTTCCTGGCTATAAAAATGTCAACAGTGCAATGTGATCACTGATCAGGACATGGGGCACGCAATTTTCTACAATACAGAAGCGCTTCACGTGAAGAAGCAACGCAAGCATTAATTGATGTTTTTTTTTTGTTTCCAGAGAATTTAAATGTTGAAGTGTTTTTTTGTTGAGAATCAGATGCTATCGTTCGTAGCTAGAAATTAGAATCATGAATGTGTCAGGCTGTCAGCTCAGTTTTTTTTGAGAACTTGGCTGTCAGCTCAGTGGGACTACTATGAATTTGCCAAGCCCAGAGTTGAGCCCATTTAGATCGCACGCAGATATGGGCCGGCCAGGCTTCCAAAGTTAGTGCACTTGTGGTACTTTTAGATTTTTTCTCATGGTCGGTTCGGTGGGCAAGGATTGGGAAATTACACATCATGATTTTCTCATGTTAATTTGGAAAATTACGAAGGACATACATAGTTTAAAGTTTCTTGTTGTGTATGTTGTGTTGTAAAGGGAAAAATCAGCCGTTCTTCTCCGTTTTAAACCTTTTATTCAACCATTGGCGAACATCGTCTACACGGTTTAAATGAAAAAAACGGACACACAAGGAAATAACCAACTACTCGCATTTCAGTATTAAATTACATACAAACTGAAACGAGAGTGAACTTAAAACGCGTGTAGATACAACAGAAAAAAAGTTTAAACATGTTATACTGTAGTATTTTGGAACAGAGCAGCTAGTACTGTGCTAGACTTGCCGTGACCTCAGCCGCGAAGCGAAGCATTGCATGGCCTGGCAGCACGACGGGGACGCATACTGCATCCTCGCCGTCGCCATCGCCATTCTTGACGGCGATGAGGTAGCTCATGCCGAAGACGAAAGGTCCGGCCAGGCCAGCGAACACGGGCTGGCCCCAGCCAAGGTCGACGCCGTCCAGCCCGAGCCGCCGGGTGTCGGAGACCCCGAACCAGCAGCTGGGATCCAGCGTCGTCCTGCCCGTGCCGAGCACCACCATCTCGTCCACCCGGGAACGGACGTACTCGGCCGTCACCGCCGCCTTGGCCCGCCGCACCAGCGCGACGGCGTCGCCCAGGGAGCCGCGGCGCAGCGCCTCACTCCCTACCACCGCCTTGGAGGCCACCGCCGCGTTGCCGTAGTACCCGTCCGGCAGGCCCAGCACGCCGGCGCCCCGTGAGTTGACGGCGATGGCCAGCGGGGCGTCCTCGTCCGGCGCGAGCTCCAGGGCGGAGGTGCGAGCGCGCCAGAGGAACGCCGCGAGGGCCTCGAAGGTGGTGGCCGTGACGCCGCCAGCGCGGAGGTACTGCTTCATCTTCGCGACATCCGACGCGCTGAAAGTGAACGTTCGCGTCACCATATCGTCGCCGCCGATCCGTGCCGGAGCTGGCGGTGGCAGCAGTGGTACGTCCAACTCTCGGCAGCCGCGGCGTGCCGGGCTGCGCGCCCTTATGAGCTCGCGGGACCACACGGGCGTGACGGTGACGGACGGGAGGCCTCGAGCGAGCTCGCCGACGGCGTTCAGGAACTGGCCGATGCCGATGCCGTCGCAGATGGGGTGGCTAAAGCGGAGCGCGAACGCGAAGCCGCCGCACGAGAGCCGCGTCACCTGGATGAGCAGCAAGGGAGTGTTGAGCACGGCGGCGGTAGAGGTACACCCCTCCACGCCGTCGTACTCGTACAGCAGCTGGTCCCAGCAAGGGAATGGCGGCATGAGCCCGTGCCCGGCCGCCTCCAGGTCCGCCAGCCGCACGTCGGCGTCGGCCTGCACCAGCAGCACCCCCTCGCCGGTGCAGTCCACCACCAGCTTCCCGCCCTCGACCTCCCTCAGCCGACCTGCCAGCGGGTGGTACTGCACCAGCGCCTCGCCGAGCGCGTCTCGGATCACGCCAGCGGCCGGGTGTACGCCGCCGGCGTCCTCTTCTTCCTGTCCTCCTCCACGCCGTCGGTAAAACAGGGCCAGCGACACGTGCGACCGCAAGATGTCGACGCCGTCCAGGTCCGACAGGGTCCTCGTCTCTCGGGGCGTCGGGGAAGCCGGGCCGACGAGCTCGGGATCCTCCCGGCGCACCGCGAAGGCAAGCGCCGGCGGCGTGTACACCCGCTCCTCCCTGGCAACCTGAACCATAGCCGCGCGCGCGCCTGCTTGACAGAGTTCTTCTTCCTGATCCAGAGGTGGACTTGAATGAATGACAGTTCAGTTGGGGTTTAAGCCTGCCAAAGATCCGATTTTGTTGATCAGATCAGTGACAGAAGATGAGAGATCAGAAATATGTGATTCGCTCACATGATTCGACCCTGCGAGGTCTATGGAAACCACTGTTTGCGATCGGATCGTATCTTGGAGATTCGATATAGTAAACAACATTGTATGATATCCTAACAACCTTGAAAATCCTGCTTCCTGATCGAGCAATGTCACTCTCTTTTCTGTATGAGTTGTTATGGATGCAGTCTTGCAGATACGGCAAAAGAGAGAGATGTAGTGAAATTCTTTGACCAAGGAGGATCCGGGCCATCCCGGATGTTGATCTCCATTGTTGGCTTGAAGGAGAAGGCGACCACAAGCCTCGCCGTCAAAGGTCAGCGCAAAGGCTAACGCTTGAAGGAGAAGGCGACCACCGCGGCAGCTTCTCCCACCGGTTGCTCGAAGCGCCGCTCGAAGCGCTCGTAGGCCACCTTCTGGTCTGCGACGTTTTCGTCGTACCTCTGGGTCGCCTTGGCCAACTCGCCCTCTCGCTCCTCGAGGGCCTCGCGCTGGGCGACCAAGTCCTTTTCCGCCTGGAGGCGCTGCACCTCGCGCTGCTGAAGCTCCTCCTCCTTGAGGACCAGCTGCTGCTCGCGCTCGGCGAAGACCCTGCGGTCCTCCTCCAGAGCAGCCGACGCGGCCTGGTGGGCGGAGAGCAGCCGGGCCTCCAGCTGGCCCAGCTCTCGGCGCTTCTGCGCCAGCGAGCCCTCCATCGCTTCACGCTCCACCCTGACCTCGCGCAGGAGCTCCGCCGCAGCATCACGTTCCGCCTGGAGGGGGTCAAGCAGCTCGGCAGCGTCGCGGATGACCCCCTCGCGGATCTCCTTGGCGAAGCTGATGGCCTCCTCACGGGTGGCATGCAACGCCAAATCTTCCAGTCGCCGCGCCTCGACCGCCGCGTGGAAGGACGCCCACGACGTCACCAGCTCCTCCTGCTGGCGAGCGAGCCAGATGTCCCCAAGGGCGAGGTGCGCCTCCAGGCCCTCCAAGGACTCCCTCACGAGGCCAAAGGCGACCTCGCGGTGCCCCGCGCTCCAGTCCCAGCCGCGGAGCACCAGGTCTTGGCTCATAGAGGGCCCGGCCTCAGCGTCGAGGCCCGCGGTTCCGGCCTCAGGAAGAACTTGGGGGCTGGCCTGAGCCCCGCCTGAGCCCGCGCCCGCTCCCTCTTCAGGGCCCGTAGCCGTGAGAGGCGCCTCGCCTCTGGCCTGGCGGAGAGAAGAAGAAGAAGAACCGCCCCCGACGAACGCGCCCACACCTGCTGGCGCCTCACAGGTCTCCGTCGCGGGCTGCGCAGAGGTTGTGGGCGCAGGCGGCGCCGCCGGCGCACCAGGAGGCGTCGACGCGAGCGGCGGCGTTAGCTCGCGTGGCGGGGTGGCCTCACGCGGAGGTGTAGCCGCACGAGGTGGAGTGGCCTCGCGAGGCGGCACAGAAGTTCTCCCCGCTGAACCCTCCACCACCAAAGCCTCGCGGGGCGCTGAAGGGACGTCTGGAGCGGCGGCGACCTCCTTCACCTGAGGACCAGCCGCCCCCGTGAGAGGCGCCGTCACCTCCAATTGAGGCGCCTCCTCAAGGGAGACAGCTGGGGCTGCCTCGGCAGGCCTCGCGGCCTCGTCAGCTGCGGCCCCTTCCGTGGCACTCTTCACCTCAGACGCCTTGCGGAGCCGGCGGCGCTTCGTAGGCGCAAGGCCGCTGGCAAGAGCCCACGAAAAGACGTCAACAAAAGATGAAGTGAAAAAGAAAACAAAGGGAAAATGAACCAGCGCCATTTAAACTCACCCTGGAGGAGAAGCGCCAGCGTCGACCCACGCCAGGCCTGGCGAGCGCCAAGAGGGGAAGGGCTGGGATACCGGCCTTGCGGGGAGCGCCTCCGCTTTCCTTTTGGAAGGAACGTCAGACGACCTCGCCCCCGAGCGAACCACGACGACCTTGGCGCGAGGCCCGCGCCTTCCTGGAGAAGCCTCCGCGCCTGAGGCCTCCCCTTCCTCAGCTTCCTCCTCCACGAGGCGCGAGGGCGCCACCATGAAGGCGTCTTCGTCGCCTGACGAGATATCGCAAATCTCGTCAGTAAGCGGCCCAGCTCTAGAAGAAGAAACCTCCCCAGCAGTAGCTTCCTCCTCACCTAGGCCGGCTCCTGAAGCCGAGGGAGAATCAGCCCCTTCCGCTCCTCGCGGGGCCGGCATCGGCACATCGGAGTCCGCCGGGCCTGTCGAGGTAAACGGAGGCATCCCCTCCAGGAAGACCATGCACTCCGTCAGGTTGTACTGGTGGAGGGGACGGAGCGTCGCGGGGAGCTCGTCCACGGGGAGCACTGAGGGGCTGACGAAGAGCGTGGAGAGGATGTTGTCGATGGTGTCCTTGTCGTTGTCCTCGACGTGAAGCCGCATCTTGTCGTTCGGCCCCGAGTACATCCACATGGGAACCGAGTGAGCTTGGAGGGGCGCGATGCGGCGCGTCACGAAGTCTGCCGCAATCATCTGCCCCGTGAGACCCTCCTCGCGGAGGAAGCTCAGGCGCCCCATCAGGCTCACGTTCCTGGCGCCGTCGAAGGCGGCCTTGCCCCAATGGGAGTTCTTCACCGGGGGCTCGTCGGGGACCTCAAGGAAGGCGCAGGGACGCTCCACCCCGACGAAGAACCACTTCTGGCGGAAGTCGTCCACCTTCTTCGTCACGGAGGTGATGGCCTTGTCCTCGCTCCAGGACATGGGGATGTAAACGCCCCCCATGCCATCCACGATGCGGAACGAGACGCACCCGGAGCGCTCGTTCTTCGCCGTGTTCCGGAGCGCGTAGAAGCACCGGAACAGCCCCACCGTGGGCTTCACGCCCAGGTACGCCTCACAGAGGTAGGCGAAGATGGCGAGGATGAGGACAGAGTTGGGGTGCAGGTGCAACAGCTGCACCTGATAGAACACCATCACTGCCTCCAAGAACGGCGAGAAGGGCGGCACCAACCCCGCGGCCAGGCAGTGCTGGAAGATCGGGAAGAACCCTCGCGGGCGCTTCCCGTGCCCCGTGGGCTTCAGGGCGGTGGCGCCGTGCTCATTCGTGCGGTCCGCCACCAAATGACGGATCTTGGTCAGCGCCTTCTCATTGACGCGCACGCCGAGCAGCGCCGCGCCCATCACGGGCTCCATGGCTTCCGCCTGGGAAGAAGACCCCACGGCGGCCTTGCCCTTGCTCTTGAGAGGACTCATGGTTGAAGGTGTGGAGATTGGCTGGAGATGGAGAGCAGAAATTCGCAGAAGAGAGCGGAGGCGGAGAGCTCTGTAGAGCGGAGTTCTCTGTGAAGAATTGGAAACGGTAACGGCTCCCTGCCGCGGCGCTCGGGCTTTATGTCCTCTCCAGGAGCAGTTACCGGGGCGTGGTGGGACCCCCCACGACTCGTGCCCCAGATCGTGCGAGTCCGTTAAATCGCCCGGGTGCCGCCTGGCTCGGGCTGGCTGGGCACTAAGGGCCCACGACGCTTCGCCTAAGCCCATGGGCTCAGTCGTGCCCATCATGGGCCCGGGGGCTACTGTCGGCCCAGTGAGAACTGGGGTATGGAGAGCCCATTCCCCCATGCCTCGAACGCGGGCCCATCAGACGAAGCGACTAAGGACCATGCGTCACCGCCTGGCGAGACCCTCGAGAGGCAATTCCCCTCGAGGGCCTGAGGAGGGATTGAGGGCCTCAAGGGACCCCCCCCCCCACCCGAGGCGCCAACCCGCCTGAGGGGAGTCCAACGAGAATCCCCTCTCAGGCCTGAAGGGAACCGTAACGGCCAAGGAAGCACAGCAGGGCGCACGTGACCTCTGCCACGCTTCTGCAGGGACGCACTCACCCCCGTCGCTGTCCCTGGCGATAAAGTGGTCAACAAAGTCGCTCCGCCTGCTGCGCAGTTGTGAGGACCTTCTACTCTGGCAATAAAGCGGGTGGACGGCGCAACCCTCCAACGGGGATCGTCATCGCGGGCTCCACCTCAGAGACGGCCCGCTCTGCTGATCGTACCACGCGGTCGACCGCCTGTCAGCCACGGCGCCACCTTTATCAACAATGGACCGAGTCCATGGACGGATGGAGCGCGGTGGACTCGTGCTCCGCACTGCCACTGGCAGGTGGGGGGCACCTTGAAGGCCAAGCCGAAGGAGAAGGCCCGAGGCGCCTATAAAAGAGAGGAGACCTCCATCGTAGGAAAGGTTGGCCCTTTGCGCGCACAACACCCTTGTAAACCCTAGCAACTCTGGTTAGGTTAGCGGAGCACCGGAGGAGGAAGAAGATCATCGCTTCCCTCCCCAGGCAAGAACTGCCTCAAGGGGGCTTCCGGCAAGCTCAATTGTACTGTAACCTTCCACATATAATACAGACAAGCAGGAGTAGCGGTTTTACCTCTTCACGAGGGCCGTGAACCTGGGTAAAGGACGGTGTTTTCCGTGGTCGGGGGTGCGTCTTCTTCGGGTCCGGAGAGCAACGTCGCGGAGCCTCTTGAGGGTCTAGACCTCCGCGTTCAATCCCCTGTCGAACTACACTTCAGGAAGTGACTACCCCGATTCCTAGGAGTCATAACCCGACACATACAAAATAAAATCAACTTTGATAGGAGGCCAAACAACTTTAATGTGCGTTGAGACAACTTCATGATAACAGTAAGCAACTTTGATGTGATATAAGAACTTTCGAACATCGATAAACAACTCCACCATGCTTAAAAGCAACTTTGATGCAAGGCGAAACAATTTTGATGTGCGCTGAGACAACTTTCACTATAGAGGTAAGAAATTTTTGTGTGCGACAAGAATTTTAGAACTTGGGCAAGCAACTCCGCCTTTATATGCAACTTTCATATGATGAGAAACAATTTTGGTGTGCGTTAAGACAACTTTACTATAGTGGAAAGAAACTTTGGTGTGCGATAAGAATTCCAGAACACCGGTAAGCAACTCTATCACAACTAAAAGCAACTTTGACGAGAGGAGAAACAATTTTATATGCATTGAGGCAACTTCTTAGTTGTGATGAGAACTAAGCGTATCAGCGGTAAGAAACTCCAGTACAAATACACGAGCCGACAAAATTTAGTGTGCCTTGAGACAACTATTAAGCAATAAACTGAAAAAGAATAAACAACTATACTGATATCAAAAATTGTGAAAATGTCTCCTTTTAATTGGCGACTATCAAAATAGGACCCAAATCAAAAGAGCCTCTCTCGAATGACGAACTGCTCAATCCTAAGGCCTGTCTTCTGCTCATTCTCGATGACCTTTCAGCAGCGGAGCGGGAGCCGCCTTGATTCCAACGGCAGCTGGCTCCAAAATTCGGCGGTGATACGACAGATGCGCAGGACCTCATTTCGGCTGCGACGGGAACCAGGGCTGTCGTGGTTAGCAGTGGGTATGTGGGCTCCGGCGCTCGATTTGTCAAACGGGCCCAACTGCCTTATGAGGCATTTACCTTTTAAAATGCATTTGATTTTTCATCAACATTCTATTTTCTGGCGCATGAAACCTTCTAATTATTCAATATACAGGAACGTTTGTTATAAAGTATGTTTCCAAAAATAAAAGTAGATACAAATATTTAAAATATGTTCACACATTTCTTTCATTACTGAACTAAATTCACTATATATTTTCACCTTGATTAAAACAAAACTACTTATTAATGGGGCTACCCAAATTCTTGACATAATTACACAACTAAGTTTAGCATATTTTCCCTTTTTTTGTAAAATTAAAAAACAATGGAACTGCCTATTAATGGGGTGCCCAAATTCTTGAAACAAAAATATTTAAAACATGTTCTCAAATTTCTTTCATCAATTCTCACCTATTTTAAGATTTTTTATTAAATAAAAAAAATGAAAGGCTACTTGTTGGCAAGGCTGAAAAGTAAACGAAATTAGATAGAAAAGAAGGTTATATGTTCACGTATATTTTTTTCATCACTTCTTACTATTCAGATGTTAGAAAATAAAATAAACTACCTGTTATCAGGCTGAAACGAAGTAACCGAAATGAGGTAGAATACACAACTATGAATTCCAATCAAAAGTAATAATCAAACATAAGTCGATATATTTCAAAACAAAGATACATGCCAGGTAATATACTGTAACAAAAGAATAAACAAAATGACACGAAAGGGTATAAACAGTTAGACCTTGACAATTTACTCTTATTATAATTACATCATATTACAGCAAACCCACACCGCAAGGGTGAATATGTAAGAGGAAAAGGGAAAAAAACAAAAGAATTAAATAGCAAGGGGAATCCTGAAGAGAAAAGAGTTATTATACGAGCAGAACATGTCCTTTTTGCGATGTATACATGAGCACTGAGCACACCATTTTTTAGCTCTAAAGGATTTTCTTCAGGCGTCTCATGTTTCTGGAACTACCGCTGCAAGGGAGCCTGCTTCGACGAACCGTTTGGAGGAGATTTCCCCAGGACATTCAAGGCCTTCATCCGTTGTAGCTCCTTACCTACGATACATTGTCAGTGTGTGCCACAAGATGCAATTTTGATAACTCATAACAGCCATACCAAATAAATGCCCAACGAAAATTGTGATTTAACTGGCGAATGCATGTCATATTATCATATAGTACTTTGGCATCAAGATTGCAGGAAACTAATCTGCACATACGAGGCAGAACGGTTGTTCATCAGCTTGATGTTCGAACGATGGATCAAATGGCTACTTAGTTGGAATGCAAGGGCATTAGGTAGATCTTACATCATAGCTTTGCACCTTGTAGACAACAGTGCTGTCTGCTGACACGCTAATACTGTAACTTCAGAGTTCTGGTTTTATTTCTTGCTTAGCATAGGCCATAATGAGGTGTTTCAGAGAAGGTTAAGCAATGCAGTGTGCAAATTGCATTGCAATGGACAAAGCATGCATGAAAACAGTGCTGTCTGCTGACACAGTAATACTGTAACTTCAGAGTTCTGGTTTTATTTCTTGCTTAGCATAGGCCATAATGAGGTGTTTCAGAGGAGGTTAAGCAATGCGGTGTGCAAATTGCATTGCAATGGACAACGCATGCATGAATTACGGTGCATCAGATGCAACATACAGCAACAATGGTACCAGCAGATCAAGCTACAGAAATTTTGCAGCATAAATATGCATCACGATAAATAGTCCAATAAAATCAAAATATGGCAAGTGGTGTATCACCTTCTTCCACTAGGAGGTGTATAGCTCGTTTCTCCAGCTCGATTGCATGCATGCTTCGACCAGGTGCTGAGAGCGACCTGAGCACTGTATTTAGAAGGAGGAAGTCAATAATATGTGGGAAGAAATACAACGTACAAATTACTAAGGTGTCAACTAAATGTCTTACTCTGCATATATCCCTCCTGGGATGACCGATCACAGTTCTGCAAATATGTCTGTAACCGATTATATCTCTCGCTCCAGTATGGGTTTTGGCTGCTTGACCTATGGATATCGCTTTGAACGGTGATACCAGGAGTAGCGGGTGGCTCACTAGTAGAAGCAACTGGGGGTTCATTTCTCTCAGGTATAGATTCTGCATTTGCTTTTTCAGGAGATTCAGATGGCACTAGCCCTACAATTTCTGGAGGTGCCATTTCAGATGACACTATGCCTCCAGATTCAGCAATAGGAGGTGCCACTTCTGGCTTATTGACCTGATCATGTTGCATCGTTTGGCGTTCCTCTTCTTTTCTTCCAGATTCAGTAACAGGGGGTGCCACTTCTGGCTTATTGACCTGAGCCTGTTGTGTCTTTTGCCGTTCATCCTCTTTTGTTCCAGATTCAGCAATAGGAAGTGCCACTTCGGGCTTATTGACCTGATCATATTGCAGCGTTTTCGTTTGGCGTACCTCTTCTGTTCTTCCAGATTCAGCAACAGGGGGTGCCACTTCTGGCTTATTGACCTGAGCTTGTTGTGTCTTTTGCCGTTCATCCTCTTTTGTTCCAGATTCAGCAATAGGAGGTGCCACTTCGGGCTTATTGACCTGATCATGCTGCAGCGTTTGCTGTTCCTCCTCTTTTATTTCAGATTCAGTAATTACAGGTGGCACTTCTGGCTTATTGACCTGGTCATGTTGCACTGTTTGCCGTTCCTCCTCTATTATTCCAGATTCAGCAATTACATGCGACACTTCTGGCTTACTGACCTGGTCATGCTGCACCGTTTGCTGTTCCTCCAGCTCTTCCATTCCAGAGTTACCAATAGGAACTGGCACATCTGGCTTATTGACCTGATCATGCCGCACCATTTTCTGTTCAACCTGCTCTTTTGTTGTAGATTCAGCAATAGCAGGGGGCACTTCTGCCCTATTGACCCGGCCATGTTGCACCACCTGCGGTTCCTCAAGCTCTTTTGTTTTCTTTCTTCCATCATCCTTCAACACTTGAGAAGACTGCACTTTACTATGTTCAGTTTCCATATTTTGATGTTCTTCCTGCTCTTTTGTTTTCTCTCCTCCATTATCCTTCACCTCTTGAGAAGAGTTCACTTTACTATGTTCAGTTTCCACATTTTGCTGTTCCCTCTGCTCTTTTGGTTTCTCCCTTTCATTACCATTCAACTCTTGAGAAGAGTTCATTTTACTATGGTCAGTTTCCACATTTTTCTGTTCCTTCTGCTCTTTTGTTTTCTCTCTTCCAGTACCCTTCAACTCTTGAGAAGAGTTCACTTTACTATGTTCACTTACCACATTTTGCTGGTCCTCCTGCTCTTTTGTTTTGTCTCTTCCATTACCCTTCAACTCCTGGGAAGAGTTCACTTTACTATGTTCTGCTTCTACTTTCCGTCGTACATAGACATTATGATAAACGGGGCTTGAAGGAGTATCAGGATGCAGCCGTTTTGTGCCCACAGCCTTTAAAGAATCTTCAGCAGGACCTTTATCCTTTGGGGGCAAAGAAGTGCCTTGAGACATATTTACGACGTTTGTACCTTTGTTTTTCACCGAGAATGCTAATTGCTTGTCACTAGATGGCATGGCTCCTCCAAGACTTTTCTACGTTATACTCATCAGTGTTGGTAGAACCTGGAATATATGAAAAGCTTTCTATCAGTAAGATGGACCACAAAAGATAATTAGCAAAATACGGAAGTGTTCAAATAATGACAGGACACTTCTGTCTCATCTATCAGCAATTTGTGGTTTGGAGCTCAGACTTCTGTCTCTACTTTGTTGCAGGTTCATAAATTGAAATAGGCATTTCAATTGGTATTTCAATTGGGACGTTAATTTTAAAAAGAAAGTGACAGATGCTGGATGGCTACATAGAACAATGTTCTAACATTTATATGAAAGGAAAATATACATTATAAAGTACAGTGGCGACTTAGCCAAGCTCCTCCACTGTAAAAGTGTACAGCAAAGATTTAAGCACTAACAAGTGATTCAGTAATCATAGCATCTTATACATCGACTGAACATGGTTTAGTTTTACGAAATTCCAGAGATATCACCGTAGTGTTTAACCAAGCTCATGCTACCCTTTTCCAAAGAATGTGCAAAACCATTTGCAAACCTTTTCATTAGGAGAAGCAGAAGAGATACAAGAGAAACATGGCAACAAGTGATCATGCTGTTAGCCCGCATACAACACGTGGATGCGGAAGGAGCAACACACGATACAGCTACTAGACCTTACTCCTCACAGCAGCTCAACTCGCGCAACCTGTGGTAGTAGCCCTGTCTCCACCGCTCCACCTCTACTTTGATACCATGTTCTACATCTAGAAGATTATGGCTCTCATCCTGGAACACCCTGCTGTTTCTTGCTTTCCGCACTGACCATACATGTAGAACCACCATGGATTCAAAGTCCTTATGGCTTTTATCTGTATTCGGTTGTGTCTTCACATCCACTAGTGTGCAGTCCACTATGAACCACTAAGGAGATGCTTTAATTGTGCCCAAACCAATTTATGAAGAGAAACCAGAGGGCAAATAAAAGGACGAACATGCACTGCAGTGGAGCCCTAGCTTTAGCATGTTCTACCCTGATTTAGCAATTTTCCTCAAGATAAGTATACACTTTTTATGTTTACGAATATAATTAGATATATTCTAGCAATAATTTCTATCAACCTTGTCTGAGTTGTCTACAAGGAAAGAATGAAGATATCAACATGTTTGACCTAGGTAGTCAACCACAGAAACAAATCACTGGATCTATAACTAAATTCCAAAAAATCAACTGAAGAATCCATGGTTTAAGAATAAAATCACAGGCAATATTCCAATAATATTGTAACAATACAATCGGCAGAAAAAAAGATAGATCTACCACTAAAAATTACCATCCAAGGAAAAGTAACCATGCAAACATGCAGTAGAGGAGTATATAGGTATGGAAGAATATTGATGGTCAATGATTACACGAGAAAATGCATTATCATGTGGGCTGCCAAATGTGAAAATGCTTAAAAATGCATGTAGATGTGTATGCTTGATAATTTCCAGGATATAACAAGTGCCAACAATGATAATGGACGAATAATTTCAAGAAATTGTGCATGGCTAATTTAAAAGGGGGCTTTGGATGCTACAGTGTCTAGACACATATGAAAAGGAGCAACACACAACACATGTGCTACACCCTACTCACAGTGACTCAACTGAAGAGAGCTGCGGTGACAGTCCTGTACACAACAGCTGCTATCCCCACACAAAAAAACACAGCTGCTAGACCGTACTCCTCACAGTGGCTCAATTAAACTCAGGCAAACTGCAGTGGTAACCCTGTCTCCACCATTCCACGTCTAATTTGATACCATCTGTTACCGCAAGAAAATCATGGCTGTCATCTTGGAAAACCTACTGTTTATTTCTTAGTTTACTGTACAACAAGCATCCAGGCCAGCATGTCCATGGGAAGCACATGAATAGATTATTGGCTGACACTGGCCTTCTTAAGCTATCTAGGGTCCAGCATAGATTATCGAGGGCAAGCCAAAAGGAAGAACATTCACTCCAGCGGAGTTATGGGAAAAAATTGCTGTTTAAGAAAAGAACTAAATGTTTTTCTAGCAGCTGTTTCTATAAATGCTTGACCAAGGTGCGTACTAAAAAACAAACAGTTAGACATTAAAAAAACTACCTTCTGAATCAAACCCAGACTAAATGATCCCATGGTTGGAAATGGCGGCTAAATTAACAGCAAATATTATTGTAGCAATAAATAAATATTGGTAATAAAAAAAGATTAATCTACCACTACTAATTTCCATTAGCTGAAAAAAGAACGACGTGAACATACAATCATGCACCATTTTTCTCAAATAAGATCCCTTCCAATCCGTCCAATTTCCAGATTATAGTAGCATCACAAGTCTCATGACCAATCTAGGAGGCTGGTTAGTACAAATAATGAGTAGCAGAACAGTAGTCGGGTTCAGAATGATTGGAGGAAACTGTTTGCAAACAACACTGATTGCTGTAGAGAGGTCAGTAAACACGAAAAATTAATTATGGAGTTGGCCAAACTTGTAAATACACATTTAGCTTCTCAGTTGTCATGTAGATGTGCATACTTGATAATTTCCAGGATATTTGATGAGGCCTTAAGGCACTAGGGCTACAATGAGTAGTGGAAAAAATAATTTCCAGACACAGTGCATCAGATTTCACCCAACGAAAGCTTCAGGTGCTACAGTAATGCATATTAAGAATCTAATTATCTATTTTCAACCATCTGAAACTCTAGCCGGCATAAGACAAGAATTATTTATGAATCATGACATCTCCACAAACTAAAAATCTTCCGCGCTCATGTTTGAATGTCAGTGTAAATTCACTTATCAGTTTAGTCCAAGATGAATGCCGGCGGAAACTGAGAAGGCAATGCAAGAACATCCCCATTGGACTAGCCTTTGAAACAAAAGCTCATTAGTCACTGCACATGCAGTTTCAATCAGGTGGTACAAATTAAAATCGAACTTTGACTTTTTTAAAACATTATTGGCAGCTAAAAATCATGAGATCATTGCAAATACAGATCCTATAGGCAGCTACAAATCATGACTAGTTATTGGTCAGACATTACAAAGTTCGACTTTGAAATGCGTAGGATAATGCAATCACGTTGTTTAGAAAGTAATTAAAAGCCAAAAGAACACAAACATTTCAAGAAAGAATAAAAGCAGTTTTACTTTGATTCAAGTAACATAACAGATCAATCTCTTCCGCATACGAAAAATAGAGAAGATTGACTCCTATTAAGTAAAAGTAAAATCAGCCAGATATAATTACTAGTATTAGGTCTCGTAAAAATAACCCCATTGTTTATGTTGAAATGCCATGTTGTTTGATTTTCAAGTATAGATCACAGCAGCTTATAAGCCAGTATAGGAGCATCTTACCAGATGCTGAGCTATCCTTTATATTTCCTAATGATAGAGAAGGCAGCAAAGGAGGACAAATGCAGTATTACAAAAAATTAGGGGTCTTCAGTCTTCTCATGATGTCTTCTATTCAAGAATGTATTTTCATGATATTCCCAGACCAAACAAAACATGAAATTACTTTTCTCAAAACATCAACGATGTATGCACAATGAATTACCTCCCCTATAAATCAGACCAGGCCACACAATAAGCGTGAAATACCTGTTTTTATTTGATTACCTACACCAGGTGCTATAAAAAACAGCGCATATTCACATCCACAAACAATTAGGCCAATACACAGAAGCAGATGATACTCCCTCCGATCCATAAAAAGTGTCGCCCATTTTATACTAAGCAAGTATAAAGTTTGTACCAGAGGAGCGACACTTTTTGTGGATCGGAGGGAGTAACATTAATGGCTAAATAATAAAATGGAGATGGGCATGAAAATCACGTCTTTTTTTAGCTAAACTGATCATATAATATCATACCAAAAATGGCAGCTCGTTCACATTCACAAACAATCAAGTCTATGGACAATCATCAAAAAACGGACAAACACTAAGGTACTAAAAAGGCATACGTTCACGGCTACAAACAATAAACAGAAGCAGATTATATCAACATGATCAAATAATAAAACAGAGATTGGCGTGAAAATCCCGACTTTTATTTGAACTAAACTGAACATATCATATCCTATCAACTCATCCCATCCACATTCCCCTGGCAAGCCGCCACCCAAAGATGGAAGCCGATTCACACTCAGAAACAATCAAGTCATATAATAAAAGTGGGCCAAACAGAAAGGTAGGAATGCAACGACTGGGTAGATAGTTCGACAGTGCATGGATCACATGGCTCTTTAATAAGCGAACATTCCTAGCTCCCAGGGTATTAAATCTGAAGTTAACCTAAATCTCCCTCATTCACTTATTTCCTTATCAGCTGGCAATTCAAGAGTTGCGGTTATAGGGAAACAGAGGGGGGAAGTAACCATCGACTCATCCCATCCGTATTCTTCGTGGCAGCTACCACCCAAAAATGTCAGCTCGCTCACGTTCACAAACAATCAAGTCTATGGACAATCATTAAAAAAAAGGACAAACACCAAGGTACTAAAATGTTCAACGTTCAGACACAAACAATATAGAGAAGCAGATTATATCAACATGATCGAATAATAAAACGGAGACGGGCGGGAAAATCCCATCTTTTATTTGAACTAAACTGAACACATCATATCCCGTCAATTCATCCCATCCACATCCCCCTACCGCAGCTACCACCACCCAAAGATGGAACCCTGTCCACACTCACGAACAATCATCAAGACCTATAATCAAAGTGGAGCAAACACAAAGAGCAAGACTGCAACGGCTGGACAGCTAGCTCTACATACACTGCCACGGATCGCATGGCTCTTTCAACAGGAGACCCTTCCTAGTAGCTCCCAAGGGATTAAATCTGAATTCAACCCAACTTATCCCCCACTTACATATTTCCTTATCAGCTAACAATTCAAGAGGCGCAGTTCTAGGGAAGCAGGGGAGGAAAGTAATTAGAGGCCGGCACTGCAGTAACGTCAACTGGCGCTTGGAGAGAGATGGCAAAATGCATCCACACACACACGGTAGAAACTAGAAAACCTAACCAGAAGAGAGGTTGCTATCCGATTGCATCTCCACACTGGGTACCGGAGCCAGGGGCGCGGATGCTGCCGGGTGGGTCTGGGGGGGCTAGGTCCTCGGGTCGAGCGGAGGGGGTAGAGCAGTCCCCGGCGCTCCCACGGCCAGCCGGCCGCTGCTGGTTCCTAGGGCGGATCGAGCAGCCCAGGGAGGCCCTCCGTCGCAACCTCCACGCGGGCGATTTCAACCTTTTTTCTCTCTAGCCCGGAGCAGGGGGCGGATCGATCGCGCGCCAGGGGAGGGGGATTCCTGATCCGGGAGGGGTAGTTCACATCACACAGGTGCAGCGCCGCGGGAGGAGGAGGAATACTCACCCGAGATCAGCGGCGGTGGTGGGGCGGGGGTGCCCTCGGCCGGCCCGTTCGCGTATTGAGCTGGAGACGCGCGCGGGCGGGCGGGCGAGCGAGCACGGGCGGCGGAGGAGGAGGAGGAGCGGGAGGTCGCCGGCGAGGTAGGGGGGAGGAGCGATCGGCGGGGAGTGGGAGGAATCGAGGTTGGATTCAGGGGAGATGGGGAACAAGGGAAGGAATCCAACGGAAAACTGTTGAGCATAGAGGGCCGTCCGATCGATCACCTCACGATCCGACGGCCAGGGAGGACCGGCATTGTTGGGAGAAATGTTGGAGGGAGGGAGGGAGGGATTTGATTGATGCCATGCCTTCTTTGGGTTGCCATGTCCACAATGTTTTACTACTAGTATTTTTCATTGTTGGGAGAAATAGGATTGTACGAGCTAAACTTGTTTCCATCATTTGAATCCCCCCCCTCCTTAACGGAGAAGTCAGTTTGAGTCTTCGCAAAATTCCGGCTTGATAATAACACGCAGCGTCTAATGTTTGCACCCGCAGTGTTTCGACCATCGTGGCAATCCACCCAAAGTTTCAAACTCCGCCAAGTCATGTACTCAGAAGACTAAAAATCCATGTGACCTACCAAACACACATATAATATAAACCAAAATCTTGGACCTCGAAGAAAAACTTTCACGGGAAAAAGATATTTTGCGTACCCTGTGTATGAAAAGACCAATCCCGATGCTTCAAAATGAATTTGTACGAGGCATTTTTTTAAAATCTTTTTTTACATAGTTACCCAAATATGTCATTTTTTCGTGAAATTTGGTGTACTAGCATAGCATGTACCGATATTCATCTGTTTTTTTTGTACTGTAGATATTTTTGAATCTTAGAAAAACATTTTTATGCATGTAGGCCTATGAACAGAAACACCGTATCCGTGTGAACTGAGGATTCAACGTGTTGACAAATCCATGTACACGCGCACGCTTGTCGTCGTAGCTCTCTCTGCCTTCTTCGTCGTCCCCTGCTTCTTCCCCGTCCTTGTACACACACAGAGAGAGGGGGACGGTTCGCCGTTCGCCCACCCCCAACCCCCCGCCACCCAGCGGCGATCTCTCCCCCTCACCCATCTTACCCGCCGGCGAGGCCCCGCGATCGCGCGGCCGATCCGTCGATTCGACCGCCCGTCCCGCGCAAACTACTCCCTCCACCGAGGCGCGGCGGCGGCGGTGTTACGTTTCACCACCCGGCAACAGGGAGGGACGCGGCGAGGCCGGGCACCCCTCCCGATCTGTACACGCCCGCCCCATCACCCGACCCTCCCCAATCACCGCGGCGAGGCCGACCACCCCTGTTCCCTCCCTCCCTCTACATCGGCCGTCCAACTCGATCCCCGATCGTGCTACTAAGGTCAGTCAGTTCCCACACACCTCCCACACTTACCATCCGACCACTGCTACCATTCCTCTGTTCAGTAGCCGTGCGACTCTGTTTGATTGTTAGGTGCGGTAGGCAGCATCGTCCCGTGGAGGCAAATACGGGGACTGTTCAATCCGTGTACGGACACATAGCTCTTGCGGGCAGCTTGTAATCACTACCTGCGTCCACCGACTCTGTTATCCAACTAGAGTCTTAAAGCCTACCGTTGTGTCCTCAACTTGCGCACCATCTTCCTCGTGTATTTGTTAGCAGCGGCAGTCGGGATGCCGTGCGTAGTAGCTCTGCTGTCTTTCCAGTGATCAGTAGCCAGGCTAGAAAACTAGCGGCCTCGATAAACAAGGAGCAAAATTGTCTTTTCAGCTCGGAACAAGTCACAGAAGAGAGAATGGGAGGGTAATCTGCTACTAATCGCTTAGAACGGGAAATACTGGTGAAACGGGTTCCTAGAGGAAAGGAAAATGTCAAATTTTTCATCGTGTAGACGAAACACATGTCCTTCAATCCTACACTTCGAGGTGTCATAACATATATCCTCCATCCCAATTTTTATACCTTCCGAATCTTTAGTTCTGACAGGATGCTCCCTGTGCTTCAAAATCAGGAACCCTCAGTGTCACGAGGTACCACTTCGCATGCTGGATTAGCTCTAGGGGAATCCTTGCTCGGTCCCTGTTCCACCGCGTTAACTATTTCCGTGGGGCAGATAGATTGTTTCTTGGTTAGCTTGGTGAGGGCATTTGAATTATATGATTTACAGGTTATAATCCATCTACCGAGTTGATTAGCTTTTGATACTGTCTGCCATCCTTCAACATCGGTTCCATCTCCCAGACTTTTTTTACTATTTAAGATGACATTCTTGTGTCCTAACATAGTAACAAGATCTGTTGGTTGCAGGCAACGCTGTTCCTCCATTGCCGTTTGAAACAATATGGGTTGGCTGACCAAAATTTTTAGAGGTTCAACCCACAACATCTCCGAAGGGCAAGATCAGAGCAGGCCGGTGGAAGAGATGAGATGGAATGAACCCTCCAGTTCCACTGTTGTAACTGTAAGTACTTCAGTGCGATACAATTCCCCCTCAGCAATAAGGGTTCTTACTTCAGACGAGATGTGAGTGCTAATGTTAGGTTAGGAGAGGAATATAACTTGTTGTTCTTAGGGCTGTATCTGCAGTTCTGCACTTGTACATATTCATTTTTGTACTTAATGGCTGCATGGATGCAGTTATCCCTTATTAAAAACCACATTGGTACCAACTTACCATCCAAGAAAGGCTACCTTACTTATCGTTTCCTATATCACTATCTGATATTTTAAATATTTGCTACCTGTCGTTGATAACCTTGTCATCTGTATTACTACGTGATATTAAAAATGTTTGCCATCTGCCATTGGTACTTGTACTTCCACTCAATTGTATTAGGTAAACATATAGACCTATTTTCTGTTTAGTTATACCATTATATTCTTCTTTTAAATTTAGGCCCATCCATTTTGTTATAATGTATAGCTGAATCATTCTTCACATTCTAATTCAATATAGGATGTTGTTTCGGAATTTGACAATGAGGATATTGACCGTGCTATAGCACTTTCTTTATCAGAAGAGGAACACAAGAAGTCGAAGGGAACAGGTTAGTAATGTATCTATTACTCCTGCTGCCCACTTTCTGAATAAAACTGAAATCCTCTCTTGCTTCATCACCACTGGTTATCCTCTTATATCGTCCTTATTTTGAGCATAAAGGTATCTTTGGACTGGATTTTTTATCTATTACTCACCTTGTAACAGCACTTATGATTTCTGATAAATAGAGTAAAAGATGAACAGACGTACGGATATTATTTTTGTTATGGCAATCACTCGTTATAAGCAATTTTATTTTGAAGATGGGTTGGAGAAAACTTTAGTGTACATTTTATTGCTCTAGATGTGATCATGTGATAATCAATTAATGCATTTAGTTTCTATTACTTTCTTGTTTCATTTGTTTTTCCCTTTTAGGAAAGGATCCTCATTTAGATGAGGATGAGCAACTTGCAAGAGCTATTCAGGAAAGTTTGAATGTTGAATCACCCCCTCGTCCCCGTGAAAATGGCTCACCCCCTCGTGCTCGTGAAATTAGCTCTCACTCTCGTGCTCGTGAAAATGGCAGTACTAACGGCGGCAGTGCATTTCAACAGTTACCATTTATGTTTTCTTCTGGATTCAGGTTTGTACTTGATTATTAGTTTAACATGCTAAGATACTTTATTTGGAGGTTCCATCTAGACTTGATTAATGTGAATTGCCATATCATTGGATTGCTATGAGAATTTATCACTAAGGAAGTGCGAAGTACGATCCTGCACGCAAAGATGCTAGCATTTAAGCACATTCTAGTACATATTTATTGTACTTTTGATTGCACGTGTCACGTTGATGCTTTTTTGGCGGGTACTACCTGGATATGATATCTTGTTTGAGAGCTTCATACATATAGCTTCATGTTATGATGTGTCTTGGGCGAGAACTTGCATAGCAGCTTTTCAATTTCCAGTCATTAGAAAATTCAAAGGTTCATGATTTTCACGAAACAGTTGTGTATAACTTAAGGTGTTCAACTGAGTACTTTTTACCTCACTTTTGGACACTCCAGTACTCCACACTTAATTTATAACTTATTCATTCAGTCCCGTATACACTACTTCAAAATGCCTCTGAAAACTATTCTCCAAAATAGAAGTAAAGAAAAATTCCATCAAACTTTAAGTTTGCTGTGTTGTTGTATTAACCATGGCTTATATTTGTTGAAATGTGGAACTCGATAGGGTATGATTATGTTTTTTACAAGAAGTCCCTTGGGTTTATGAAAACTCCCAGTGCTGTCAAAAGAAAAAAAAAGCACAAAATGTGTATAATTTGATTTTTGAAGCATTCCAGGAGGATGTTGTAATGCTAAAACATTCTAGGATGGTAAGCATGAATGGGATTTTAGTGAATTATCTGTACTATAATATTTTTGTAATGTGGTATGCACTTCTATACTCAGGACATGTGCTGGATGTCACAATGAGATTGGCCATGGTCGTTTTCTTAGTTGCATGGGGGCTGTTTGGCATCCTGAATGTTTTTGCTGCCATGCTTGTAATCAACCAATATATGACTATGAGGTAGCTCGTTGTTGATTTGTTTACTTATTAAACAGCTGCATTAATATATTGACCTGTGACCAACAAAATTATGCAGTTTTCCATGTCGGGAAATCATCCGTACCATAAAACATGCTATAAGGAGCGCTTTCACCCAAAATGTGATGTCTGCAAGCAATTTGTAAGAATCACTTCATTATACTTTTCTTATCTGTTTGCGCTACATTTCATTTGCACCGTCTTATGGTTCCTTTTTGTTCAGATTCCTACAAATATGAATGGCCTTATTGAATATAGGGCACACCCTTTTTGGTTACAAAAATACTGTCCATCACATGAGGTGGATGGCACTCCAAGATGCTGTAGTTGCGAAAGAATGGAGGTATATTTAGTTATCATTTTCAGTTTTAGAATTTGTTCCCGACCATAGTTGGTCAGATAAGTTGGTGTCTGCACAGTTGGCTCAGTTTATTCCAATATGGTTCATTTACTTATCAGCCAAGAGAATCAAGATATGTATTGCTAGATGATGGTCGTAAGCTCTGCCTGGAGTGCCTTGACTCTGCAGTGATGGACACGAATGAGTGCCAGCCTCTTTATCTCGAAATACAAGAATTCTATGAAGGTCTCAATATGAAAGTGGAGCAACAAGTTCCTCTGCTTCTGGTAGAAAGGCAGGCTTTAAATGAAGCAATGGAGGGAGAGAAAACTGTATGTTGATTACGCTGTACTGAACAATCATATTTTCCTGAACTGTATCATTAGTTTTAAGTATGTCGTTTCCTTTGGAAACTAGGGTCACCACCATCTTCCTGAAACAAGAGGTTTGTGCTTATCGGAAGAACAGACTGTCAGCACGGTGAGTACTGTTCCGAACACAAGATAAATGGTTTTTTCATCATCTAGTCCAAGTACTCAAACTCTGTCAATCTGCTGGGTTTTGACTGGGCAATAATATTATATTCAGATATTGAGGAGACCGAGGATGGCTGGAAACAAAATTATGGAAATGATAACAGAACCGTATAGGTTGACACGACGATGTGAAGTGACTGCAATTCTCATTCTTTATGGTCTCCCAAGGTACAGCATTATTGTTCTGCTACACAATGTCTAGACTGTTTCCGTAAACAAATAACCATTTTGAGAATTGGCATCTTCTAGTCGTAGATAGCAGGAACATTAATTTAAAATATTATTATTTTCATCTTGGCCAAAATAAAAAGAATTCATGTATTATTTGAAGATATATCTTTACTATTAACTCACTGAAGAGAGCTAATGAGCAAAATGTTAATATTGTGCCTCATCACTGTGTCTTCTCTTGATATTCTACTAATTAATTTCGTGATTATATGCCTTTTCTATTTTACAATCCAAGGAGTATTTTTTTACTGGACAACCTGAGGAACTTTGAATATTTACGTTAACTTTGTGGGTCTCTTGTTTTTCCAGATTGTTGACAGGTTCGATTTTAGCTCATGAGATGATGCATGCGTGGTTGCGACTTAAAGGTTGTATTAAGCTCTTGTAGTATTTACTTTTGTGTTCTTGTATTGATACTAAGTTAGCATACTGACTGTTATTCTACTGAAAGTCAGAGACTAGAAAGGAACTTTTTAAACACCACATCTTCCTTCTAAAGACGACCAATTGCACCAGGACTGGAACTATTTTATAATGAACCTGCTAGGACTTGGTTACAGCAAAGACTAAAGATTAGATAACAGGGTTCAGGATTCCTACCAGAATCTTGTAGCAATCCCGGTAATGAATGGGAATTGTTTTCTTGGCAGAGTGAGGATCTTACATTCTGCCTGAGACTGCCGTGTCATATACAAACATTTACCTTCAGAATGAAGAACTAGAACTGTACTACTATATGAGATTTCTGGGCTTGAAGTGGTGCCACAATACTGTCCAGACTTCAGCCATTGCTGGTGATCTGCACATAGGAAGTCCATAATCATAAATATATTGGAAATAGAAAAAAAATGTCCACTAATTTATCTACCAAGAAGATATTGCATCAGCTTGCTAGTATCATTTTTGGTATCTCGTATATAGTCATTTATGCTAATGACTGTATTTTTCACAGGATACCGCACACTCAGTCCAGATATAGAAGAAGGTATATGCCAAGTCCTTGCCCACTTGTGGATCGAGTCGGAGACCATGGGAGGATCAGGCGGCAATGCCGCGTCAACATCCTCATCCTCTTCGTCATCCATATCGTCGAAAAAGGGCGGAAGGTCGCAGTTTGAGCAGAAGCTCGGCGATTTTTTCAAGCACCAGATTGAGTCAGATACCTCTGTGGCCTACGGAGATGGTTTCAGGGCCGGGAACCGGGCTATGCTCCAGTACGGTCTGAAGCGCACACTCGAGCACATCCGGCTGACAGGGACCTTGCCATTTTGAAGACGCCGGAGATTCATCTAGTATTTAAGTTATACGCCAATTTTTCATTGAGAGTCTATTTACAGGGAAAAGAAAGGAATTTTGAAAATGCACAAATTGTACAAACACGATCTTTCTTGTCGCTCTTTCTTGGACAGGCCGGCTAAGTACAGTATTAGCAGATCGAATCGAGCTGGCTAGCCTGACCGATCTCTTGTACGATGATCAAAGCTTGGAATGGAAACAATGGTATTTTTGTGTTATTAAAATTAATAAGTAATACACACTATCTTCCGCCCTATAGTATGGTTATCTCCTATATATTTGATTATTTGTCGGAGCCATATCTATCTGAAATCCGTTTTATAGAAATAAGGATCCATTATGTTCTATTTTGTATCGATATATGGATTTGTGAATTACAGAAATAAAAAATAAAGTTTAGTAAATTTTATTAATTTATGTGAAGATATATTTTATTTAATGCTTATAAAGGTACATCCTTCACAACTTTTAGTACCTTTTGATATGTACAAGTTAAAATTTAATCTAGTTAATAGCTAAGATTTCTCAGTTTGAAAAAATAGGCAAACACTATTTTTAGAGATTTTTGGGAATTAAGGAGATAACTTTTGTAGTAGTCTACTAGAATTTATCTTTTTGATATTATGGTGATTGTCTATAACTTAGAGCATCTCCAATAGTTGATGTAAAATAGCAGACTACAAACAATGTGATGTAAAATATAGTACATCACTAAAAAACGTGATTATTACATCATCGATAGTGTCCAATTGCAACAATTGTATTTTAGGGCAGGGAATCGCGTAGAGCGCAGGTCTGCATGCGTTTTAGCAGTGAATAGTGATGTATATTTACATAACGAGAGGCAATTTTTTTAGTGTTGTAAAAAAAATTGGGCAAAATATAGATCAGGACAGCTATTAGAGACCACTTTTGGCCTCTATGTGATGTAAAAAAAGGGTTAGAGATCCTCTTAACCGGCAGTAAGAGAGAAATATATGCAGAGCTCCAGGCTGGAGGATTGACATGAAAATGGAACAACTGTGAAAGCCAAGCATCAGAAAACATTTTTACACAAACGGTTTGATGTATTTAACAGGCACAACTGGAATAGGCGATAAACTTAGTTCACAAGCTCACAAACAGAATACAAATGATAGTAGCGTGATCAGATCTTTTGCAACACAAGCAAGTAAGCATCCGGTTATTTCAAAAGCAATAAACGAAATCAGTAGGCAATCTGACACCAGACACTCCGGTCCTAGTGCAGCGATCTTTTCCTCGAGGCGACCTGCACAGTAGTAGCATCACAGATAAGATGTTAATATACGGAGTACTAATAACATACATCTTGGGAGTGACGCGAATAGTAGTGCTTGGTGATTCAGAATGACTTACGTACAAGTTCACGGGTCAGCAGCGGTCAATCAATCTCGGAGGGTATACCCCCATGGTGAACCACCAATTACAGGGTGTTGGCACAGCAACGTGAGGAAGTCACGGGTGATTTCAAGGAAGGCTAGGTACTGGAGGGGCAAGAGGAACTCAATGCCAGCTGGGACCTCCGCCATGCTGCTGAGGTTGCGTAGCACTAATCTTTCCAGCGTCGTCATGGAACCTTGCTTTATCTCCAGCTGCTTCAGATTAGGCATGTCCCGCAACCAGAGTTCCTTCAGCTTGGGGAACCACCCCGTGAGAAACACCAGCCTCTCTCCGTTGTATGCCCTGGTGAAGTCTAGAAATGTCAGATTGGCCAACCGAGAGAGGGATGGCAGAGGGTCTTCTCTCAGCCGAGACCAAGATAGACCCAGTTCATGCAAGTTCTGCTCCACAGCTTGGAGCAGAGGAGACTCTCCCAACAGTGTCCCTTCCGCTAATCTTCCCCTCAAACTTAGCTTTTGCAGGTTAGGTGGGAGGGCGTTCAACACGAGAACCTCGTTCTCATCACTTGCAACCACATCTAGGTAGGACAGAGATGGCATCTGCACTAGAGACTCGCAGAGACGTTCACAGTAGATTCCCTTCACATTTTTTATCCTCAAGCTTCTTAGCTGCGTCAGCTTCCCTAGTTGTCTGACAGACTCATCCTGGGCTTCCAACGCTTGTAGAGTCTGCAGATTTGTGAGGTTACCGAGACCCTTGGTGATGCATACACCGATGTATGTATGGAGAACTCTACCAAATCCATCAATTAATTTCTGAGCAAATAAGTGCCTAAGATTCCTGAGCTTGACAATCCCCTCAGGCACCTCCTGTATGTCAGATCCATGAAGGTCCAGTGTCAACAAACTTGAAAGCTTCTTGATGGATTTTGGGAGAAGCTTCACTTTTGTATCCCGCAGACCCAAATGGCGGAGACTAAAAAGATCTCCAATAGCATCTGGAATCTTCTCAATGGGTAGACCACTTAATTCTAGCACCGTCATATATCTTGACTTCTCGGATAGTAGAGGTAGCAGTAGATTGACTGATTGCATGGCTTTGTCAAGTGTTATGAAAGTTCGAAGTCCATGTACACTAGACAATGACTGCTGGGTATCCTTCTTAAGCTTGTGCACTACTAATCGCCGTCCATCCATCTGAAGAAACCCTCTGCATTTATCTTCCTCATATTTAACACCAAAACAATCCTTCTTGCACAGATCAACAGCCAGTTCGCGTATGATATCGTGCATCTTAAATGTCTTCATCCTGCCAAAAGTGTTCCTGCCAACAAGCTGCAACATGTTTCTGTTGACTAGCTCCTTCAGATAGCCTTCTGCAACTTCTTCTAATGTGCTTGAACCCTTCTCAACGATGAACCCTTCTGCTATCCATAACCGTGCAAGATATTTTCTATGGTAAATATAGTCTTCCGGGAACAAGCTGCAGTACAAGAAGCAACTTTTCAAGTATGTTGGAAGGTAGATGAAGCTCAGATGTAACACATTCCTTATGTGGTCGAGTCTCGTGTTATTAATTATCTCCCAACTCAGTTGGTCATTTATTCTTCTCCATTCCTCCACAGTTTTCTCTCGCACATACAAGAGGCTACCAACTGACACGATAGCAAGAGGCAAGCCTTTGCACTTGCTAACTATTTCCTTGGACAAGTGATTCAAATCCTCGGGACATTCATGATTTGTTTCTCTTGGAAAGGATTTCTTACAAAAGAGGTCCCATGCCTTGTCTTCTGGTAATTCTTCCAGTGTTAAGGTATGTCCTCCAGAAGCAAGTGCAGCAACATCACGTTCTCGTGTTGTGATTAACAATCTGCTGCCCTTGTCACTACGAAGAATTACCCTCGACAAGTCATGAAAGACTTCTGGAGTCCAAACATCATCCAATACAATCAAAACCTTTTTCTGCTCTAGAAATCTCTTCAGTGTATCTTCAAGGCATGTCATGTCCATGGCAGCGATGTTAGTTGGAACATCCAGTTTATCTTTGAAGAGGTCCTTGATTATATTCCGCAAGACATCTTCTGTAGAATAGGTTTGAGAGATGGAGACCCATGCATGAGACTCAAATTTCTCTCTCTCCTTCCTGTAGAGATTGGCAGCTAAAACTGTTTTGCCAAGCCCTCCCATCCCATGCAGGGTTATCACAAAGCATTCCCCATCTTCACCTCCCAACCACTTCTCAAGTTTTTGTCTGTTTTCGTCCACCCCAACTAGATCTTCTTCATCGAGGGAGCGTGAAATGTTTGCTAGATATTGGGACCTCTTTACAATATAATTCGAGCCACTGGTATCTTCGTTGCTTATCACAGGAACCCAACGGTTTTTTGTCTCCGATAGGTGTGTCAGATCTTTCTCTATTTCCTTCACCCTGGAAGCTATCTGGTTCAAAGAAAGCAGAGATCTTGGTTTTCTAAACCCTTTCTTGAGATAAAAGCAGCACCCTATATCATGTTCCCGACCGATAAGATACAAGTACTCATCCACCATATCCTCCATCACATGTGCGACCTTCCTCACCTCATTCAACCAGCCCTCATACACCTCATTGTTGCGGTTTCGAATGTCCATTCGACAAAGGACATCATGGATTACATGAAGCTCCCTGACAACACGACCCATGCTGCCTTGCAGCTCTACCAGTTGTGATGCAAACTTGGAAAACAGAGCACTGGTCTCCTGTGCGGCTCCATTGGCCAAAGCAACTCCAATCTTTGTAATGACTAGAATAAGCACAGTTTCAGCCATTGCTTTCTCAAGAGTGGCTAATGCCTCACTCCTGGTTGGTGGCCTAGTTGCTTATTGTCCTCAATCTCTCCACAATGACACTCTGCATAACGGATCAAGCGATGCATTAGTTAATTAAGCAATTCACACAATGTGCTACTCGCAATCACTTGCCAAAAACTTACTATACAAAATGAAAAGTTGAATAAGCATTACCTCCCAACCTGAATAATCCCTTAATCTTGTTCACTTGATGCTGCAAGAGTTCACAATACTGCTTCTAGATCGAAAGGAGAGTTAATTTTGGGTTGCTGCTGAATGAAGCCGTCAACGAGTAAAGAACCTGCAACACAAATAGCTAGATATATTACTTAGGCAGATCATAACATTTTCAGGACATGAGTTCGAGAACTTAATAGTTCGATACTCAGATCTAATCCAAGCATGTTGCCACATCTAGGTTCTTAGTTTGATATACTCATGTTTGATGCTTATTTGCGACAGAAAATGAAAAGTACGCAGTTAAGATCTTGCAGGCTGAGTATGTGAAACACTATTCGTTGATGACTAAATTTCAGAAGCTACTCAATATATAGTGTCAATCGATCCGTGCGTAGCTGGCTACGAAGCAATTCGGCCGATGTTAAGCAAGTTGCTGCGATTGCTTAGAGTAGCCTTTGCACACATGGTGGCTCTGGCTGGCTCAGGGCAAGTGGAGTGCCCTTGGAGCGTACTGGAATCAAGCCTTGGATTAATTAATTTTCTCGCCGATCTCGAAGCATTGTTAACGCATTTCGTTTCTGACATCTAATCGATCGAGTAAATAAATAAACTCAATTTGCAGTTTTGCTTCAATGGAATATGCACAAGTTGGTAGTACTGCACATGCATGGCAAGATTCGTGGGCTCATCAATGTATACATCCTAGTTATAATAAGATTCCTTGGCTCATCTCGAAGTTGTATTTAGTATTTTTTGATTATATGTCTTTTGCGGTCCTAAATCGATATAATTCGAAATAGTTCGATATCAGATTTAATCCAAGCCTGTTGTCAGATCTAGGTTCTTAGTTTGATACTCAGGTTCTTAGAGCATAAACTTGATCTTAACACTGTGTTTGGATGTAGGAAACTTTTCTGGGAATTGAATTGGACTAGCAATTCTTCCGAGATGGAAAGGAATTGAGCTCCAATTCCAATTTCACTGTTTGGTGGTACATGGAATTTATGACCGGAATCAAAAGTAGCACATGATTCCAATTCTTGTTTGGATGTACAAAGTATGGAATTGGATGTTTCGTTGAGTTTAGACAATATAAAACTTGTAAATACATTTAAAAAAGTATTATTTTGCACACATAATAAAATTAAAAAAAAATCAAAATCAAGTCAGATAAATGGATAATAATTTTGTCTTCAAAAGAATCACAAACACAAATGTCAGCTAGCTAGCATCCATCCATCGATTGACCGAATACTAGTGTACGCAAACTTCAGCTAGAACACGAACACGAGGAGCAGCAACAGCTTGCCAAGAGCGGCTGGTCGGGGCCGTCGCCATGCTCAAGCAGGACGAGGAGATGGGGGGTGCGGGACCTTGTTGACGCACTGCGACGCCCGCTGCCAGGTGCCCTGGAACTGAGCACGAATTCGCGCAGAGGAGATACGGCGCTCGTCCGCAGATATCAGTACGAGGAACAGCGCGTCGATCTGGAGGGTGGCGTTGTAGACTTGGCTGGAGGAGGATCTGGAGGAGGAGGGGATCGTGGGTGTTAGTCGAGGGAGCTCCGGTGCCAGCGAGTGGGGCGGTCCAAGATGGAGTTCGCCACCTACGACGACATCATCGACCCCTGAACTGGCTCACTCAGTGCGACCAGTTTTTCACGGGGCAGCGGTCCATGGCGTCCGACCGCACGTGGATCGCCTCCTACCACCTCCGTGGCTCCGCAAAGACGTGGTACTATGGCCTCGAGTAGGACGAGGGCGGGATGCCTCCCTGGGAGCGCTTCCGCGACCTGTGCCTCCTCCGGTTCGCCCCCCCCCCCCCCCACCCATACGTGGGAGCCGCCTGGCCGAGCTCGGCCGCCTCCCCTTCACCACCTCGGTGCAGAACTTCACCGACTGCTTCCAGACGTTGGCCTGCCATGCGCCGGGCGTCACGTCTCGCCACCGCGCCGAGCTCTTCGTCGGCGGCCTCCCCGACCACATCCGCGTCGACGTCGAGATGCGCGACCCCCAGGACCTGCAGACGGCCATGTACAACGCGCGCACATACGAGCAGCACGCCAACGCCATGCAGCAGGCTTTCCCGGGCCGCGGTGCGCGCCCTCCGACCCGCCCTGCACCGGCGGCCGCCACCCTGACGCGCCCCGCCCTGCCGGCCGCCCCCGCGCCGACGCGCACCTTTCGGCGCTTGACGTCAGCCGAGCAGCTCGAGTGGCGCCGCAAGGACCTATGCTTCAACTGCAATGAGCCATATGTGCCGGGTCATACGTGCGCTCGCATGTTCTACTTGGAGACCGTCGACGACGCGGAGGTGGAGGCCCTCACCGCGGAGCTCGACGCCACCACCCTCTCCGAGGCCGGCGTCACGACCTACGGGCCGGTCGATGCGACCGCCTTCGTCGTCTCCCTTCATGCCATGGCGGGCATCAAGACGGCGAAGACGATGCTGCTTCCGGTGACGATCAACGGGGAGCGTCTCACCACGCTCGTGGACACGGGCTCGACGCACAACTTCCTGTCCAGGGACGCCATGCGCCGCCTCGCTCTCCAGCCGGCTGGCGCGGAGAAGTTCAGCGTCATCGTCACCAACGGGGACCGCCTTGCTTGCCAGGGCGTAGCGCGGCAGGTTCCCGTCCTCATCGGCGACGAGCCCTTCTCCATCGATTGCGCCGGCATCGACCTGGGCTGCTACGACTTCATCCTCAGAGTCGACTTCCTAGCCACACAGGGCCCCATCATTTGGGACCTCGACGTGTTGTCCCTCATCTTCTGACGCGAGGGCGGACGTCGCGTTCAGTGGACGGGCATCGGTGGCCCCGGCGCCGCGACCCCGCAGCTTTAGCTGATGGCGGCCGCACTCGACGAGGCGCATCCTCTCCTGGCCGACCTCCTGCAGCAGCACAACGACATCTTCGACGAGCCACGGGGCCTCCCACCGGCGCGGCCCTGTGACCATCGCATCCACCTACTACCAGATGCGGCGCTTGTCGCCGTGCGCCCGTACCGATACCCCCAGCTGCAGAAGGATGAACTCGAGCGCCAGGTGGCGGTCATACTCGCGCAGGGCATCTTCGGGATTTCGACATCGCCGTTCTCCGCCCCGGTGCTCCTTGTGCGCAAGGTCAACGGCACATCGCGCTTCTGCATCGACTATCGCGCCCTCAACGCCCTGACGTCCAAGGACAAGTTTCCCATCCCCGTCGTGGATGAGCTCTTGGACGAGCTACACGAAGCGCGCTTTTTCACCAAGCTCGGCCTGCGCTCGGACTATCATCAGGTGCGCATGCACCCAGACGACATCGAGAAGACGGCATTCCGCACTCACCATGGCCACTTCGAGTTCCTGGTGATGCCGTTCGGCCTCTCCAACGCGCCGGCGACATTCCAGGCCCTGATGAACGACGTGCTCAGCCCATAATTGCGCCGCTTTGTGCTTGTTTTCTTTGATGACATTCTTATCTATAGTGCATCTTGGGCGGAACACCTGCAGCACGTGGCCATCCTCCTCAACGAGCTTCGAGCGCATCGTCTTCACCTCAATCGCTTGAAGTGCTCGTTCGGCACGACCTCTGTCGCGTACCTGGGGCACGTCATCTCGTCGGAAGGTGTCGCGATGGACGCGGACAAGGTCGCCGCCGTCGCCGCGTGGCCGACCCCGCAGTCACCGCGGGCTCTCCGCGGCTTCTTGGGCCTCGCGGGCTACTACCCGAAGTACATCCGGGACTTCGGCCTCATCGCCGCGCCACTGACACGCCTCCTTCGACGTGGCGCCTTCTCCTGGGACGAGGAGGCAACTACGGCATTCGAGGCTCTCCAGCGGGCGCTCACGACGGGACCTGTCCTCCAGATGCCGGACTTCGACATGTCGTTCGTGGTGGACTGCGATGCCTCGGGCATCGGCTTCGGCTCCGTCCTCCACCAGGCCGAGGGCCCGCTGGCCTTCTTCAACCGCCCCTTCGCTGCTCGCCATCACAAGCTCGCGGCCTACGAGCGCAAGCTTATCGGGCTGGTCCAGGCGGTGCGACACTGGCGGCCTTATCTTTGGGGCCGGTCGTTCCGTGTGCAGCACCAGTGGATCAGCAGGCTCTTCGGCTTCAACTTCACCGTCGAGTATCGCCCCGGCCGTCTCAACACGGTCGCCGACGCCTTGTCCCGCCGCGACACTGAGGAAGTCGCGGACGACGTCGCCACGGCTGGCACTGTCATGTGCATCCGCTCCGGGCCATCCTTCACCTTCATCGACGACATTCGCGGGGCGACTTCGACTGCCACGGACGCGCAGGGCCTGCCCAGCGTCTTGACACCGGCGAGCTGGCAGCACCCTGGCGCCTGGACGAGGGCCTGCTCCTCCATGGCCGCCGCATCTTCGTGCCCGCCCATGGCGACCTACGCCACCAGGTCTTGACCTTGGCGCACTCTGCAGGACACGAGGGCGTGCAGAAAACTCTCCATCGTCTCCGTGCTGATTACTACATCCCCGGTGACGGCGCGCTGGTCCGCGACTGGGTGCGGTCGTGCGTGACGTGCCAGCGGAACAAGACGGAGACACTGAGGCCCGCGGGTCTCCTGCTGCCGTTGGACGTACCTTCCCAGGTGTGGGCGGATATTTCCATGGACTTCATCGAGGGCCTTCCCAAGGTGGGCGGCAAGTCCGTCGTCCTCACGGTGGTTGACCGCTTCTCCAAGTACGTGCACTTCATCGCCCTCGGCCATCCATATACAGCTGCTTCTGTGGCGAGGGCCTTCTTTGACGGCATCGTCCGCCTCCACGGCTTTTCTTTGTCCATCGTTAGCGACCGTGATCCCGTGTTCACGGGTCACGTCTGGCGGGATCTCTTTCGGCTGGCGGGCGTGAAGCTCCGTATGAGCACGACGTTCCACCCTCAGACGGACGGGCAATCCGAGGTGGTCAACAAGGTGATCGCGATGTATCTGCGCTGTGTTACTGGTGATCGTCCAGAGCTTGGGTGTATTCGTTGGCCTGGGCGGAGTACTGCTACAACACCTCCTATCACTCCGCCCTGCACACCACGCCTTTCGAGGTGGTCTACGGGCGCCCACCTCCGGCGATGCTCCCTTACGATCCTGGGACGGCTCGGTCTGAGACGGCAGACGACTTACTCCGCACCCGCGACGAGATCCTCACTGAGGCGCGCCAGCGTCTTCTCCAAGCACAACAGCTGGCCAGGAAGTACTACGATGCTCATCATCGCGAGGCGGAGTTCACGGTGGGCGATTGGGTGTGGCTGCGCCTCCTTCACAGGACCACGCAGTCTCTGGACCCGCGCTCGAAGCGCAAACTGGGACCCCGCTACGCCGGTCCCTTCAGGGTGCTGGAGCGTGTCGGCACTCTCGCATACCGCCTTGAGCTGCCAGCTGGTTCCCGCCTTCACGACGTCTTCCATGTCGGCTTACTGAAGGCCTACCGCGGGGATCCTCCTGCAGCGACATCGGCGTTCCCTCCTACTTCTGATGGCCGACTTCTGCCCGTTCCCGCGAAGGTGGCGAAGGTGCTGCAAGCGCAGCAGCGTCGCGGCATATGGCATGTCTTGGTGCAGTGGGCCGTCCTGCCCAAGGAGGACGCGAAATGATAGAAGCTCGACGATTTCCGCCAGCAGTTTCCAACTTCTGCCCGTTCTCGCGAAGGTGGCGAAGGTGCTGCAAGCGCAGCAGCGTCGCGACATATGGCATGTCTTGGTGCAGTGGGCCGGCCTGCCCAAGGAGGACGCGACATGGGAGAAGCTCGACGATTTCCGCCAGCAGTTTCCAGAGGTTCAGCTCGAGGACGAGCTGTTTGAGAAGGCGGGGAGAGATGTTTTGGTCGGGCTCAAGTATACACGCAAGCGGCCCAATAGTGGGTCGAATTAAGGGCTTAGCCCAAGTTATCTAGGGTTTAGAGGAGGCTGTCCTCCTATATAAACACATGTACCCCTTCATTATTAATGAAGCAATAAACATCTTTTATTGCCGATTCCCCAAGGAGTCGGACTTACAAACCCTAGCCGCCGCCTCCCGCCGGCAGCCGCGCCTCTCCTCCTCGCGGCCACGGCGCCGACTCGCCGGCAGCCGCGCCTCCAGCCTCGCCGCCCTTCCTTCCGCCCCTATAATCTACGCCCGAGACCTGGTAGAACCCTAGCATCTACCAGTCACCAGTTCTAATTAATATGAAACATAGGCTCAGATACATGTATATTTCAGAGAGTAGAAATGAAAGAACAGTGGAGATGGAGACTAACTGCGGCGTCAAAATAATCTCTTACGTAAGTGCAAAAAAAAATCTCTTACGTACCAGAGCAATCCTCTCTTCTTCCTTCACAAATCAACAGGTTCCTTCCAGAGTTCCAGTGGTGTCAGTCGTCCTTATCCCCGTACGTGATATGCTGCAAGAATTCGCAACACGGTACAAACAGATCAGCATATATGCAGCGCTGTTTCTACAGCTAGCGAGGAAGATTAGTTGAGAATATGGTCGTCGATGAAAGGCTCACCTGAGATGAAGACGAACTGCGGCGGAGGACAGGCGGCGGGCGTGTAGTCGGAGGCGAGAGAAGATGCAAGATCTTTTAAGAGCACATACATGTGGATGTGGTAGCTGCCTAGCTGGTCGTATTATTGGTCTGGCTTTCGTTTCCTGAGTCTTACTTGGTAACTTCAAGGAACACGGCAATTTTCCGTACCTACCGGTGTTAGTGACAGGGAAGACTAGCTAATTCAAACATTCATCTTGCCGTCGTTTCGTCTTATTCTTCTCCTAACATGTAACCCAATAATTGAGTTCAGTTTGATAGTTTCAACCCATATCCATGGTAGTGTACCTACCGGCTGCAAGTAGATGTTATTTTTTAAGATGATACACGTTGGATGATTGACATGGACTGCTCAACCCCATCGAATGGACTTGAGGCATTCAGTTGATCTAGTAAACAATCTGCAATAAATGCTCAATAAGTGTTTGCTAGGGAAACATGATTCTCGACTTGTGGCATTCTATTTTACAATCCAAGGAATATTTGTTTACCGGACAACCTGAGGAACTCAGAAGGAATACTTACGTTAACTTTGTGGGTCTCTTGTTTTTCCAGATTGTTGACAGGTTCGACTTAAAGGTTGGTATTAAGCTCTTGTAGTATTTACTTTTGTGTTCTTGTATTGATACTAAGTTAGCATACTGACTGTTATTCTACTGAAAGTCAGAGACTAGAAAGGAACCTCTTAAACACCACATGTTCCTTCTCACTAGAACAGTTTAAAGACGACCGATTGCACCAGGACTGGAACTATTTTGTAATGAACCTGCTAGGACTTGGTTACAGCAAAGTAAAGATTAGATAACAGGGTTCAGGATTCCTACCAGAAACTTGTAGCAATCCCGGTAATGGATGGGAATTGTTTTCTTAGCAGAGTGAGGATCTTACATTCTGCCTGAAACTGCCGTGTCATATACAAACAATTACCTACAGAATCAAGAACTAGAGCTGTACTACTATATGAGATTTCTGGGCTTGAAGTGGTGCCACAATACTGTCCATACTTAAGCCATTGCTGGTGAACTGCACATAGGAAGTCCATAATCATAAGTATATTGGAAATAGTAAACAATCTCCACTAATTTATCTACCAAGAAGATATCACATCATCTTGCTACTACAGTATCATTTTTGGTATCTCGTATATAGTCATTTATGCTAATGATTGTATTTTTCACAGGATATCGCACGCTCAGTCCAGATATAGAAGAAGGCATATGTCAAGTCCTTCCCCACATGTGGATCGAGTCGGAGATCATGGGAGGATCAGGCGGCAATGCCGCGTCAACATCCTCATCGTCTTCGTCATCCATATCATCGAAAAAGGGCGGAAGGTCGCAGTTTGAGCAGAAGCTCGGCGATTTTTTCAAGCACCAGATTGAGTCAGATACCTTTGTGGCCTACGGCGATGGTTTCAGGGCCGGGAACCGGGCTATGCTCCAGTACGGTCTGAAGCGCACACTCGAGCACATCCGGCTGACAGGGACCTTGCCATTTTGAAGATTCCAGAGATTCATGTAGTATTTAAGTTATACGCCAATTTTTCACCGAGAGTCCATTTACAGGGAAAGAAAGAAAGGAATTTTGACATGCACAAATTGTACAAACACGATCTTTCTGGTTGCTCTTGCTTGGACAGGCCAGCTAAGTACAGTATTAGCAGATCGAATCGAGCTGGCTAGCCTGAGCAATCTCTTGTACGACGATCAAATCTTGGAATCAAAACAGTGGTATTTTTTGTGTTACTAATCAATAAGGAATACATACTATCATCTCCGTTGTGCATATAGTATGTAATTTCTTTGATAGATAGTATATGGTTATCCTTTCCTATGAAAAGAAGAATCTGAAACCCAACTGTTTTATAGAAACATGAATCAATTCTATTATATTTTTATATAGAAAACTGGATCTGTCAATTAGAAGGTTCAGCAAATTGTACAATTCCATTTAGAGATACCCATTTATAATATTCTACCATGGTTTTATCATCTTGATATTATGAGAAGACTGTATGCATCTTCTGCACAGTACTACATATCAAGACTTAAACGGCAGTAAATATTGAGAAACATATGCCGCTGCTGCAGTAAATACAAATTAATTAATTGCGACTCATTTGTGTAGTTAGGCTGAAGCCTGGGGAGAATTTGCATGCACCACCTGTATCTGAATGCATATATGCCATCCGTTGCCAAGACTATGATGCACAAATGCACAAATGGTTCGATTTATTTCACGAGCTCGCACAAAAAAGTTGTAATTTCAAAATCCCCTTACAACACAAGCAAGTACAAAGGTCTTGCAATTTCGGAAGCAGTAACAAAGCAATCTGAATCTCACACTTCACAGCAAAAGCAACATATCACACTCATATCTTGTAATTTCGAAAACCACCAATTCCTCGGGGCACTATGGAGTACTGGATATCTTCTTTTCCTCGAGGCGACCTGCACAATAGTAGCAACACAGATAAGATGTTAATATACTAATAACATCTTGGGAGTGACGCGAATAGTAGTGCTTGGTGATTCAGAATGACTTACGTACAAGTTCGTGGGTCAGCAGCGGTCAATCAATCTCGGAGACTATACCGCCATTGTGAAACACCAATTACAGGGTGTTGGCGCAGCAACTTTAAGAAGTCGCGGGTGATTTCGAGGAAGGCTAGGTACCGGAGGGGAAAGAGGAACTCAACGCCAGCTGGGACCTCTGGCATGCTGCTGAGGTTGAGTAGCACTAATCTTTCCGGAGACACCATGGAGCCTTGATTTATCTCCAGCTGCTTCAGATTAGGCATGTTCCGCAGCCAGAGGTCCTTCAGCTTCGGGAACCACCCCGTGAGAAACACCAGCTTCTCTCCATTGTATGCTCTGTCGAAGTATAGACGCGTCAAATTAGCCAACCGAGAAAGGGATGGCAGTGGGTCTTCTCTCAGCTGAGACCAAAATAGATACAGTACATGCAAGTTCTCTGCAGCTTGGAGCAGAGCAGACTCTCCCAACAATGTCCCTTCCGCTAATCTTCCTCTCAAACTTAGCTTCAGGTTAGCTGGGAGAGTTTTCAACATGAGAACCTCATTCTCTTCACTTGCACCCACATCTAAGTGGGACAGAGATGGCATCTGCATTAGAGACTCGCAGAGGCGTTCACAGTAGATTCCCATCACATTCAGTATCCTCAAGCTTCTTAGTTGCCTCAACTCCCCTAGTTGTCTGAGAGACTCATCCTGGGCTTCCAACGCTTCTAGAGTCTGCAGACTTGTTAGGTTATCAAGACCCTTGGGGATGCGTACTCCACTCAATGTATGGAGTTTTCTAGAATGCCCATCATTAAATCTCTGAGCAAATAAGTGCCTAAGATTGTTTAGCTTGACAATCCCTGTAGGCAGCTCCTGTATGTCAGATCCAGCAAGGTCCAGTGTGAACAGATTTGAAAGCTTATCAATGGATTTCGGGAGAAGCTTCACTTTTGTATCCCGCAAACCCAGATGGCGGAGATTAAAAAGATCTCCAATAGCATCTAGAATCTTATTAATGGGTAGACCACTTAATTCTAGCACCGTCATATATCTTGACTTTTGGGATAGTAGAGGTAGTATATTGACTGATGGCATGTGTTTGTCCAGTGCGATGAAAGTTCGAAGTCCATGTACACTAGATAATGATTGTTGGGTATCCTTCTTTAGTTTGTGCACTACTAATCGCCGTCCATCCATCTGAAGAAATCCTCTGCATTTCTCTTCCTCATAACTAACTCTAAATTGATCCTTCTTGCATAGATCAACTGCCAGTTCGCGTATGATATCGTGCATCTGGAATGTCTTCACCCTGCCAAAAGAGTTCCTATCAACGAGCTGCAACATGTTTCTGTTGACTAGCTCCTTCAGATAGCCTTCTACAACTTCTTCTAATGTGCTAGCACCCTTCTCAACAATGAACCCCTCTGCCATCCATAGTCGTATAAGCTTTTTTCTTTGGAAAATATAGTCTTCCGGGAATAAGTTGCAGTACAAGAAGCAACTTTTCAAGTATGTTGGAAGGTAGATGAAGCTCAGATGCAAAACATTCCTTATGTGGTCGAGGCCCGTGTTATTAATTATCTCCCAACTCAGTTGGTCATTTATTCTTCTCCATTCCTCCACAGTTTTCTCTCGCACATACAAGAGGCTACCAACTGACACGATAGCAAGAGGCAAGCCTTTGCACTTGCTAACTATTTTCTTGGAAAAATGCTTCAAATCCTGTGGACATTCATGATTTGTTTCTCTTGGAAAGGATTTCTTACAAAAGAGGTCCCATGCCTTGTCTTCTGGTAATTCTTCCAGTGTTAATATATGTCCTCTAGAAGCAAGTGCAGCAACATCGCCTTCTCGGGTTGTTATTAACAATCTGCTACCCTTTTCACTACAAAGAATTACCCTCGACAAGTCATGAAAGGCTTCTGGAGTCCAAACATCATCCAATACAATCAAAACCTTTTTCTGCTCTAGAAATCCCTTTAGTGTATCTTCAAGGTATGTGATGTCCATGTTCGCGATGTTAGATGGAACATCGAGTTTATTTTGAGAGTTCCTTGATTATATTCCTCAAGACATCTTCTATAGAATAGGTTTGAGAGATGGAGACCCATGCATGAGACTGGAATTTCTCTCTCTCCTTCCTGTAGACATTGGCAGCTAAAACTGTTTTGCCAAGCCCTCCCATTCCATGTAAGGCTATCACAGAGCATTCCCCATCTTCAGCTCCCAACCACTTTTCAAGTTTTTGTCTGTTTTCGTCCACCCCAACTAGACCTTCTTCATCAAGATTGCGTGAAATGCTAGATCTTGGGACCTCTTTACAATATAATTCGAGCTGCTAGTATCTCCGTTGCTTATCACAGGAACCCAACGGTTTTTTGTCTCTGATAGGTGTGTCAGATCTCTTTCTATTTCCTTCACCTTGGAAGCTATCTGGTTCAAAGAAAGCATAGATCTTGGTTTACTGAACCCTTTCTTGAGATAAAAGCAGCAGCCTATATCATGTTCCCGACCGACAAGATACAAGTACTCATCCACCATATCCTCCATCACATGTGCAACCTTCCGTACCTCATCCAACCAGCCCTCGTACACCTAATTGTTGCGGTTTCGAATGTCCATTTGGCAGAGAACATCATGGATTAAACGCAGCTCGCTGACAACACGACCCATGCTGCTTTGCAGCTCTACCAGTTGTGTCGCAAACTTGGAAATCAGAGAACTGGTCTCCTGTGCTGCTCCATTGGCCAAAGCAACTCCAATCTTTTTAATGACTAGAATAAGCACAGTTTCAGCCATTTGCTTTCTCAAGAGTTGCTACTGCCTCACTCCTTGTTGGTGGCCTAGTTGCTTATTCTCCTCAATCTCTCCACAATGACACTCTGCATAATGGATCAAGCAATGCATTAGTTAAGCTATTACAATGTGCTAGTCGCAAGCACTTGCCAAAAACTTACTATACAAAATGAAAAGTTGAATAAGCATTACCTCCCAGCATATAATCCTCTTATGCGAGTTATGAGGTTCACTAGTAGAAAACAGGCTAAAGGACCAAACTCCAAAACCCCATTTGTCCCTGTCGTACTGCAAACCAGGACAGATGGGGCATAAAACGCGCCGATCGCTCGAGGCGACACCCATTTGTCCCGGTTCCAGCCACGAACCGGGACAAATGAGGTAGCACCCGCCGAGCAGTTCAGGCGACACCCATTTGTCCCGGTTCCAGTCACGAACCGGGACAAATGTCATGGTTTCAGTTACGCGCCCGAGCCATCGCCGCGTTTTTTCGACGCGCACGGAAGACGAGCGGAAATACGGCGCCGCCGGCGATTCCTCTGCCCTCCGGCGATTAATTCCTCTGCTCTCCGCCGGCGATTCATCTTCCTCTCCGGCGCTATAAAATGCACTGCACAGTACGACTCCTCCACACACCATTTCTCCGGCCATCTCTCCTCTCTTTTCTCCGTCCCTATGGAGCCACTCGTGCCTCGGTCCGATGAGTTTTACGACTACGAGAAGGAAGGCATGCGGTTCAAGGTGTGGGTCACCCTTCGTGCATGGCGCGTGGAGAAGTGGATCCGCGACGTGAAGAACAACTTCCTCGACGCCGCTCCGATCAAAGCCGTTGGACTCGATTGCGAGTTCACCGACCCTCGACGGAAGGATACTCCGCAGTGCGTCGCCGTCCTTCAAGTCTCGGTGTCTTGTCTTCCAAATTTGCAAAGCTGATCGGGTGCCACAGGTCCTCGTGGATTTCTTAGGTGACGAGACAATCAAATTCTACGGCGTGGCAATCCATAATGACATGAAGATGCTAGCCTACTACGGAATTATTATTCGGTCCGCGGTCGACCTGCAGAGGGATCGCCGAAACCCTACCGGCAATTTTACTCCTAGTCTATATGCTCTCTCTAATGCGGTCATTGGGACAAATCTTGAGAAGAAGAAGAAATACAAGAAGAAGAAGAACACGGACGACGACAAGGAAGACACGTTACAAAAAGACCTAATTTTCGGATAGGGCAACGTTCCATTGAACTACGATCAAGTCGTATATGCTGCTTTAGACGCTCGCCTTGGCTTCGAGATTGCACGGAAGTGGGATAGTCTACGCGGCTATAATACGGACAATGATCATCTTAATGTCGTTGATGAGTAGACTATCTATGTATTCCGTTACGCAAATATTCTGTGTGCGCGTGTTCTCTTGTATTGACCGAAATATATCTAAAGTTTGCAAAAGTGTTTTCAGATTCCAAAGTTTGCAAAAGTTATTTAAAACAGAGAACAGAAAATGGTTTTGTATTAGTTAGTCAAATTCAAACATTTTTCATATTCATAGTTTTTCCAAAATCCAAAGTTTGCAAAAGTTATTTAAAACAGAAAACAGAAAAAGAAAATAAAAAAAATGAAAAAACCTCCATCTGTCCCGGTTTCAGTCACAAACCGGGACAAATGGCCTCCTTGTTGTCCCAGTTTGTGACTGAAACCGGGACAAATGGGGGGGTGCTTATATATACTGATCAGCAGCCCCCTCCCAAAACCATTGGAGGCATTTTTTTTTAAATGGAAGGAGGGGGTGTGTGCTAGTCTGTTTTTTTATGCATGCAAGGTGTTTGATGAAATGCCCGAGAGAGTTCACGAAATGATTTGATTTACACTTAAAGAAGTTTATTCTTCTTTTCGATCAAGGTTAATTTTTCTCTCATTTCATTTGTAATTAATTGATACCGTGCATGTTCAGTGTTTATTTGTCGATGTTCTGTAATGGTTATTGATGTAGTTCATTATATAATGCAGATGGACCGACAATGGATGTATGGTGACCGACGCACTGCCGAGTACATGACAGGTTTGAGGAAATTTCTAGAGAAAGCCCAGGCCCACAGTACCAATGGTTTCATGTGTTGTCCATGTGTCAACTGTCAGAATAAGACAGATCACCCAAACGTGAGAACCCTTCAAAGTCATCTTATTCGGCATGGTTTCATGCCCAACTATAATTGTTGGACGAAGCACGGAGAAAAAAGTGTTATGATGGAAGACAATGAAGAAGAGGAAGATGATGACAACTATCCTATGTTCCCGGAGTACGGAGATTCTGCAACGGGGGAAGCTGAAGCTGAAGAGGCACCAGATGAGCCCACTGACGATCTTGGTAGGGCCATTGCTGATGCAAAGAGAGAGTGCGGAACTGAAAAGGAGAGGTTGAAGTTCGACCAGATGTTAGAGGATCACAAGAAATTGTTGTATCCAAGTTGCGAAGATGGTCAGAAAAAGCTGGGTACCACACTGGAATTACTACAGTGGAAGGCAGAGTGTGGTGTGACTGACAAGGGATTTGGAAAGTTGCTGTAGATAATTAGGAAGATGCTTCCAAAGGTCAACGAGTTGCCCGACAGCACGTACGAAGCAAAGAAGGTTGTGTGCCCTCTAGGATTAGACGTGCATAAGATACATGCCTGCCCTAATGACTGCATCCTCTACCGCGGTGAGTATGAGAATTTGGATGCATGTCCAGTATGCACTGCATTGCGGTATAAGATCAGACGAGATGACCCTGGTGAAGTTGAGGGTGAGCGTTCCCGGAAGAGGGTTCCTGCCAAGGTGATGTGGTATGCTCCTATAATACCACGGTTGAAACGCCTGTTCGCGAATAAAGAGCATGCCAAGTTGTTGCGATGGCACAAAGAGGACCGTAAGAAAGACGCGATGTGTAGACACCCCGCTGATGGGTCGCAGTGGAGAAAAATTGAGAGAGAGTTCCCGGAATTTGAAGATGACGCAAGGAACTTAAGGTTTGGTCTAAGTACAGACGGTTTCAATCCGTTTGGGGAGCAGAGCAGCAGTCATAGCACATGGCCTGTGACTCTATGTATTTATAACCTTCCTCCTTGGTTGTGCATGAAGCGAAAGTTCATTATGATGCCATTGCTCATCCAAGGCCCGAAGCAACCCGTCGACGACCTTGATGTGTACCTCAGGCCATTATTTGAAGAACTTTTACAGTTGTGGCGGGAAGAAGGTGTACGGGTGTGGGATGAGCACAAACATGAGGAATTTGACCTACGAGCTCTGCTTTTTGTAACAATTAACGATTGGCCTGCTCTTGCTAACCTCTCAGGGTAGTCGACCAAGGGGTACAATGCATGCACACACTGTTTGGGTGAGACTGAATGTTTATATTTGGATAAATGTAAGAAGTGTGTGTATCTGGGGCATCGTCGATTTCTTCCGATCAGGCATACCGCAAGGAAGAAAGGCAAGCATTTTAAAGGTGAGGCTGATCACAGTAGGAGGCCTGTCAACCGTACTGGTGAAGAAATATTTGATATGGTCAAGGATCTAAAAGTAATCTTTGGAAAGGGTCCTGGAGGACAACAGGTTCCGAAAGACGCTAACGGGCACGCACCCATGTGGAAGAAAAAATCTATATTTTGGGAGCTACCATATTGTAAGGTCCTAGAGGTTAGATCTGCTATCGACGTGATGCACGTGACGAAGAATGTTTGCGTGAACCTGCTAGGCTACTTGGGCGTGTACGGGAAGAAAAAAGATACATAGGAAGCACGGGAGGACCAGAAACGTGTGAAAGAACGAGACGACCTAAGTCCCGAACACTACGAAGGTCCTGCCAGCTACGCTCTTACCAAACAAGAGAAAGTAATATTCTTTGAATGCCTGAGCAGTATCAAGGTCACGGCTGGGTTCTCGTCGAATATAAAGAGGATAGTAAATGTGAGACTCCAAAAATTTCAGAACCTAAAGTCTCATGATTGCCACGTGATTATGACGCAATTGCTTCCGATTGCACTGAGGGGGCTACTACCGGAAAATGTTCGAGTACCCATTGTGAAGCTTTGTGCATTCCTCAATGCAATATCTCAAAAGGTAATCGATCCGGCGATTCTACCAGGGTTGCAAAATGATGTGGTCCAGTGTCTTGTCAGTTTTGAGTTGGTGTTCCCTCCATCCTTCTTCGATGTTATGACGCATCTCCTGGTTCACCTAGTCGAAGAGATTCAAGTTCTCGGTCCTGTATTTCTGCACAATATGTTCCCTTTTGAGAGGTTCATGGCAGTCTTAAAGAAATATGTGCATAACCGTGCTAGGCCAGAAGGAAGCATCTCCAACGGCTACGGTAACGAGGAGGTCATTGAGTTATGTGTTGACTTTATTCATGACCTTAAGCCGATAGGTGTTCCACAATCACGACATGAGGGTAGACTTAGTGGAAAAGGCACACAAGGAAAGAAAACCCATCTATCCCGGGTGGTGGCTCAGCCCGGGACAAATAGGGGTGATATCTGTCCCGGGTGCAGCCACGGCCCAGGACAGATGACCCCTATTTGTCCCGGGATGAGCCACCACCCGGGACAAATGGGTGGGGCTATATAAGCCACACTTAGTCACGGGTGGTGGCTCAACCCGGAGCCCGAACCTAATCCTAGCGTTACGCTGCCGAAATTTTCCGTCGCGCCGCCGCCGCGAGCGCCTCCGTCGATCCCCGTCGCCAGCGACCTCCGGCGATCCCCGCGCCTCCGTCCTCCGTCTTCCCCGCGCCTCTGTCGATCCCCGCGCCTCTGTCGATCCCCGTCGCGCGCACGGACGAGCCTCCGTCCTCCCCGCGTCGGCCGCTTCCATCCCCGCCGCCTCCGTCGATCCCCGCGCCTCCGGCCATCCCCGTAGCCTCCCCGCGCCTCCGGCCATCCCCGCCGCCTCCGAGGTATAGCTCGCCACGCCTCCGGCCATCCCCATCCCCGCGCCTCCGGCCATCCCCATCCCTGTAGCCTCCATTGATGACTCCACGATGACGTCATCGTCCCATTTTCTTTTTAGTTCATTAGCAATATGCAATATGATACTCAATATTGTAATGTTTTACGGATGTTGTTGTGCCATTATTTTGTGTGTTTGAATAAGTTTGAATAAACAAAAAAAAATTGTTGGAATATCGTTGCAAATGCAAATGTGATATTATTTTGTGTGTCATGACAAAATTTGTTGAATTCAAACACTTTTCCAACATTGAAGCAAATGTTTTGAATTTTCATAGCTCAACACTTGGTCATTGAAAAAAAATCATAGAAAATTGTTAGGTCATTAGCAATTGATGTTTAGTTGTTGAAGTAGTGTAATGTGTTGAATTATTGTAATGTGTTGAAATATTGTAATGTGTTGATACAGGTTCTCTGATTTAACACATTACTATTGCAAATGTAAATGGATTGAAATCCCTTGCAGAAACTATGGACACCGGTAGAAACCTTGAACAAGAAGAGGACATGTTCGGCATCATCCGCCAAAGTGATGGATTGGACCAACAAGAAGAGGAACACATACACGATTTCACCGGGCAATTTCTGAACGAGTCCGGTGATGGACTGGAGGGGCATTCAGACGGAATAGACGTCACCGACAGTTCAGCTCACCGACAGTTCACCGACTCTACTGTTGGAAAGTCGGCCGCCGAGGTAGATATATGCCCTCAGGTTTTTGTCTCCGTTGAAAAGATTTGTGTGTATACATATATTAACTATCACTTTTTCTTGTTTTTAGCCGTCGGCGGGCCATGAACCGGGACCAAGCAAAAAAGCAGCGGTGAAACGAGGCGGGCCACGAACCGGGACCAAAAAGCTCCAAGGGAAACAGAAGTACCACATCGAGGAGATCAATGAAAAAGGAAAACCGATTGCTCCCGCTAACCACGCAAGGAAATTTGTAGCTCAGTGCGGAGTCATCGTTCGGGACAGACTGTCCATCAGGGCTCAAGAATGGTATAAGCCAAAGGTGCCAAAAGAGGGGGTTATTTATGTCACGAATGCAGACAAACAACTCCTTTGGGACGAGCTCATGCAGAATTTCACTTTACCGGAAGAGGAGGATGTAGAGGAGCCGGTTATAGAGAATCGATGCAAGGCCTGGACTTATATTGAGATGGGTGAATTGTTCCGCAGCTGGAAGAAAAGGCTAAACAAGTTCATAAAAGAAGGTAAAACTCCAGAATTTGTCGGAGTCTATGAAAAGATAAAAGATGAGTGGCCCGAATTTAAGGCGTACAAGCAATCGGAAGCCGCTAAGATAATGTCAGAGAGAAATAAGAAAAATGCAGACAAAAAGATATATCACCATAACATGGGGTCAGGTGGCTACCTGACGGCCCTGCCTAAGTTTCTGAAAATGGAGGAAGAGTTTTTGGCTAAAGGTATACAGATCGAGACATTTGACTGGCCAGACCGGCCTAAGTCTTGGTTCTATGGGCATGGTGGAAAGTTAGACCCTGAAACAGGTGACTGTCTTTTTACCAAGGAGCACGGACCTGACCCTATTGAAGCTCTCAGAGAGGTATGGAAGGAGGTCACGGAAGGCAGGTTCCACCCTAACAGAGAGAAGGACGAGCTATCGCGAGCCCTTAAGAATCCTGAACACAGTGGACAAACAAGAGGAACCGTCGGCTCTGTACCGTGGATACTTGGGTTTCCCAAAGATGTTGACACTTACAGAAGCCGATCGAGAAAGAAGAAAGAGATTGCCGACCGGGCCCAGTGGATGGAAAATAAATTACTACAGCATGAGAAGGAGATAGCAGAGCTGAAGGCAGCGCAGACTCGACGGATGCCCTGCGAATCTGAGACGCCCGAAGATCCTTCTCCTGATCCAAAATCAATGCGGAGAAGCAGCGTGGCTTCGACGGAGCTCGATCGCCACAATGATATGCCGGGTCCTCGTCACCCCGTGGATAATATCGTGCAGCGGGAACTTTGCGACCTACATGTGCCATGCTTGAACATAACCGTGAAGGTGGCGCACGGCTTTGCCCTACCGCCTAGCCCAAATGGAACTTACCATTGTCGCCCTATTCCAGATGGCTATGCTGTTGTCGGGGTTGATGAGGTTATCAAGACATATGAGGGAATTAAGCTGGACTTCCCTACGGGTGAAGACGAGGTTGAGTTGAGATTTGCCCTCAAGAGTACCTGCTTATGGAAAAAAGAATACATCGTGTTCCCACACATGCAGCAAAATCGCCCTCCCAGTCCACAAGCCAGTCCACATAACTACAACAACGACAACTAATGCACTAGTCCAGATACCCCCCACAACGACAACCAAGGCGCTAGTCCATCTCCGCCGTCGCGTGAGCGTACTCCGCCGCGTCAACGGACTCCATCGCCTCCGCAAAAGAAGCGGAAGTGCACCGCTGCGTCGACTAGTACTCAGAAAAGCGAAACGGGGAAGTCTCGCTTTGTGAACTCACGCAAAGATGTCGATACATGGGTCGAGGAGATCCAGACTTCCCAGAGAAAGAAGGCAAAAAAGATGTCTTTGCCTGTTCCGGTTTATTCTTCGGAAGCGATACGGTGGGCCATAGAATTTCTTACGCATCCGTCGCAATATGAACTAAATATGGACGATGACTACACACGCGTTCTGGTGCGTACATCTAGGAGAGTGCGGGAAGAACAAAAATCTGCTGCCACCCAGAAGAGAGATGTTCCACAGCTCGGAATGCAGGCGGGACAATCGGCCCCTCCACTCATATTGGCGCTTTACAACCGGAACCCGGTCGATGATGTACTTTCGCAGCAAGCTAGAGATATGGGTATAACTCTGGCAGAGCTTAAGGCATTGCAAGCTGGCGAGAGTGTCACCATACATGAGGTGGTGCGGACATATGTGAGAGGAGAAGATCTTGTCGACCCTGCAATGGTGCGCACTCTACCAGCTAGGTTGCACCAACTAAATGCATGGTACTTGCGTACCACGAAAAGTCAAGACGGAGACTGGCTCTATGGGAAAATTCCAAAGGATTTTTTTGGCCCAGGTGATGATGAGGTTTAAATCGAGTATTGCGAATTATGGCAGTTATTCAATTTTGACGCGCTCGACAAATCTATCATCAGTGCCTTTTGCATGTAAGTAATTAAATCATGTATATATGTCAGTAATTCTCTAGCTCTACTTATTTTTCATTGCTTGTAATTATCCTTATCACTATATTACTTTTGTACTCTATTATGCAGGCTGAAAATTATACAATCTCGAAAGCTGGGACTCAATCACAAGATTGGATTCATTGACCCTAATCGAGTTCATCATCATGGTTTGTTACATTACCCAGATCAAACGGAGGAGCTTTTGCTTACTTATTTGATGGCGCAACATTACAAAAGCACCATAATTTTCCCGTTCAACTTCGAGTGAGTTGTTTACTTTCTTATACATACTCGATGTTAATTAAGTATATGTAATTGATGATTTAGTTATTAACAAATATAAACATATGGCAGATTTCACTGGGTATTATTTGAGATTGATGTTGAAAAGGCAATCGTTGATGTCTTGGACCCATTATCGAAACCTGAAGAAAAGTTTGACGACACGAAACAGATGCTCCAGAGGTAATTTCGTACATTATCACAATCGACCTTGTCTTTTCTAATAATATATAGTAATTAGTTAACTTCTTTACTAATTTTTCATACCGTAAACTTCAGGGTTTGGGACAAGTTCACCGGTTTCCACAAGGATGTCGGTATAGCTAAGAACCTCACTTTTAAATGGCGAGAGGTAAGACGTACTAGCTAGGTTCCACATACGCATATTCTTAATTTCAGTCTCACAATACCATTTTTTCAATATTTTTGATTATTTTTTATTAATTTCTTATCTTATTCTATCATAAAGTGCGCGAAGCAGAAACAAGGCACCAATTTGTGTGGATTCTATGTCTGCGAGTTCATCCGAATTCACTTCAATAAGGGTGTAGACTGGAATAGGGTACGTTAACAATTCATTCAAACTTGTTCACTTTTCAAATTGAATTATTTTCATAATGGTTGATATATTGGTGTTGATCTCTCCTTTTTAGTTTGAGACGATCCGGAACAGGCTTGATGCAAAAGACCGCCTACTACCAATCGCGGAGGAAATTGCGGGCTTTCTGCTTGACTATGTCATAAAGCCAGACGCAGAATGCAGTATAATCCGGCCGCCAAAAAAGACCATCCCGAGGAAAAAATAGGGTCTAATGCTTCTCTGTCATGTAATGATCTCTGTTTGTAAATATTTAGACATGATCTTCCGGTTGTAAATATTTGTTTGGGAGAACTCGTGTACTAGTAGTATTCATGACTATATCCCGAGGAAAAAATCGTGTATTCATGATATATATTACATAGTAACGTATAATATGCAACTAGATCTTGTTTGAAATGAAACATAAATGAAAAAATACAAACACAAAAGAATCAGTAACATAAATAGAAAACAGAAACAAAAATAGAAAACAGGAAACAAAACAAAAAAACAAAAAAAGAAAACAAAAAATCATATATACTGTCCCGGTTCGTATTACGAACCGGGACAAATGAGTGGGAGCCAGAGGCTGTCTGGTTTGACCACGTGACCCCCCTACTGGTCCCGGGCCGTGGCGTGCCCGGGACAAATAGGGGAGGCTATTTGTCCCGAACACGCTGTCCCGGGCGCGTGACCGGGACAAAAAGCCCTCCCGGCCCGGGACCAGTGACCTGTTTTGCTCTAGTGGTTGGTCCTTTCCTCTGAATAATCCCTTAATCTTGTTCACTTGGTGCTGCAATAGTTCGCAATACTGCTTCAGGATCGAAAGGAGAGCTAATTTTTGGTTCCTGCTGAATGAAGCCGTCAACGAGTAAAGAACCTGCAACACAAATAGATGGATATATTACTTAGGCAGATCTTAACATTTTCAGGACATGAGTTCGAGAACTTAATAGTTCGATACTCAGATCTAATCCAAGCATGTTGCCACATCTAGCTTCTTAGTTTGATAATCATGTTTGGTGCTTATTCGCGACAGAAAATGAAAAGTACAGTTAAGATCTTGCAGGCTGAGTATGTGAAACACTATGCGTTGATAACTAAATTTCAGAATCTACTAAATAGTGTCGATCGATCCGTGCGTACCTGGCTACGACGCGACGATGAGCTCCCGAAGCAATCCGGCCGATGTTAAGCAAGCTGCTGCGTTGCTTAGAGTAGCCTTTGCACACATGGTTGCTCTGGCTGGCTACTTGAGAACCTACTTAGCGTTGCTCATGGCAAGTGGAGCGCACTGGAATCAAGCCTAGCATTACTTAATTTCCTCGCCCATCTCGAAACATTGTTAACGAATTTCGTTTCTGACATTGAGTCAATCGAGTAAATAAATAGGCTCAGTTTATAGTTTTACCCATAAATAAGCGATGCTTCACTGCTGGCAGCCAGTCGGCACGAGATGCCTTTTCGATTGGAATATGCAAGATGGTAGTACTGCACATGCATGGCACGAGATGCCTCTTCACGCTACAACTAGTGGAGGTTCTACTTGAATTTTGTATCGCGGCTAGCGACTATAATTCTCGTTACTTGTAGTTCAGAAATGAATCAATACAGCAAAAATATGTACATCCAACAGGCAAATAACTATATCTCAGCAGCAAGCATCATAAATTACGAGGTCAAGTTAACAATGTAATAGGTTACAGGCAACTTTGTCAGTGTGAGACTTCCTTAATATAAATTTATTACAACATAATACAATATATCAACAACATATGAACCGACAAGAAACATGAGCAAATTAAGTTCAATCAAAAGCATCATAAATTATCTCCGACTGTTGGGGTCCAACAAGTGATGATTTAGCTTGTATATGGATTTTTTTAACACTGTCAGGAGTTTTCCCTGTAACCTTCATCTCTTCCTCATGAAAATAAAACCAGAAATATAATCTCATGTAGAAGGATAATCAATCATAAAAAGTCGGGTTAGCAGAAGGATTTTAGATCATTGTTACGCAAAAGGGGGAGCGGGAGTTACTATAGAAAACTACTGTAGTTTGGTAATTTTTGTGGCCCCTTTGTTATGCAATATTTTCTCATGATACTTGTTTTTTAAAGAGTACGACCTCAGGGGAGCAGAAAAGATAAGTCATGGCATCAATAGTTCAAGATGCATTCCATGTTGTCATTTATACTTTCACATATAACCTTGCAGATCATGCCTAGCACTAGATTGGATAAATAGCTCCCGATTTGATACTTTCACATATAACCTAGCTAAGCATGCCTAGCACTAGATTGGAGATACTATTGCAGCTATAAACTAAAAAGACACAAATTTGCTTATCTCAAGATTCATTCTTTACAGCAAGAGTAATTATGTTGAGTAAACTTTCAGAATTACGAAGCAAGATGATTCCCAATTGGGGAGAAAATCATAACATACTCACCCAAATTGGTAGAGATAGGGTGGTGAGAAGCAGCTAGCATCGTTCCCAAGATACTGACCGCCTATAATTGTAAAACAAGCACACGGAAAGTAGCTACATGATAAAGTAAATTATAGCTTCAAGCAGCCACACACAACTGATGGGACGATTAAAGTTAGCAACAAAACTAGATATAGAATAAACTGGCTCTCTTTGCAATAACTAGATATAGAATAATCCGGCTCTCATTGTAACAGGTATTTTAACTGGCACTCATTAAAGCATACCTCCACACTGTCCAAGTCACTTGTGTGAGACAACAGATTTGCTATCTGCAAAAATAAGATCTAATGTCACACTTGAAAATATTACTAGCTTTTTCCCAATGAACGGAAGTGGCGGGAGGACCACCGTACTACTTTGAAGGTTCAACGGGCTGAGTACAACACTTGCAGTACTACCGCGTCCATGAAACATTCCGAGCAGACGACCATTCCGAGACTGCAATTGTAACCCCCACATACCGCGGAGTAGACGTCAAACACTGAGCTGGCGCGCCAGATGATGGTGCTGAGCTCCTTGGTGTGAGGCATTGCCACGAACTTAGGGGAAGGACGATTCCAAGATTTCAGATAAAAGCCCAAAAGGAGAGGGTGGAGCTTGCGGAAGTGGTAGAGAAAAGATGGGTCGGAGGCAATGCCGAGCCAACGCTTGCAGACGAGGGCCGCATGGATGAGACTGACAGGAAAGGCAAGACGGGACATAATCACACGGAGCAGGTCATCGTTGTCGAGCACCACGGTAACCGGCGATGGTTGGGATCTGGGTATAACAGAATTAATGATCCGTTAGAAATTATGCCAGCTATTAATAGAAACTAAGCTAAACAAGGATGTTTATTCAGTGAACTCTGAACTATTGTCGTAAATGTAAAATCAGAACAAGGCACATCGGACATCCCTACGTCTCGATAATTTCTACAACATTAGTGCAATCCTTTTAACGAAGTGGCCTCGGACGATGCCAATCAAGTTGATGTTCAGTGTTTGTTGAATATGTGTAGATGGAGCATGGACTTCCCGAATCATGTAACGTATCATCTACAGTGAAAACTAATTATCCCGAGTGCCATAAGGTGTCAGGAATAATTTATCACGGATCAAGAAGGAAGCAGCACTTGGACCATAGTACTACGTAACAAATTAATTTCTGCATCGGCGTGGTGGTAATGACTGGTTTAGTTCTCGATTCTAGCTTGAATCAAACTGAATCGGAAAGGAGGCTAGCAGGGTGGGCGTGCAGACCTGGTGCTGAGTGTGGCGACGACTGGCTGCGGCGGCTCTAAGGGTTGCGATTTTCATTCATCCTGCTATCATCGGTTAAGCCCATATTTCGTGCAGTGGCCCATATATATATTTGAGAAAAGCCACAAAAAACATAACAATTCGGTGACTACATAATATAGCACACAATGTCAAAATCATTACCCTCAAAATCTATATATAGGACATAATCATGTATTTCAGAAAAAATAAAATGTACGCATATTCATATAAAAAAGATACTGCATTTCATACCAATCATCACGTCGCTCTACTTAATGATAATTTCTTGGCGATGATTTCAACGGCCGATGCATTCAGTCCGGCATGTATGTTTTTATCCGCACGAGTTAAAACCACGCAAAGCGGTGATGCAAATAGACATTGGTTCGTTTTTTATCCGCCGCGACCCATTCTCGGATCAATTTTGGGCCGAATTTGCCTCGAACCCGAGCACACGCGGATCTCTTTTGCGTCCGCCTCGTGTACTCCCCTGACCCGCGTGTCACTGGCTAAAACGGCCACCTACCCGTGGACGGAAGAAATCTTTAAAAGGGTCCAGCAGTCAAACCCTATAGCACAAACCCTAGCTCCATTTGTCTCTCCAACCACGACGACCATCACATCCCCTCGTTGACCGAGTCCACCGCTGCATGATCCGCCACCGTCCTTGCCGATGACAGCGTAGGGGTCTAGTCAAACAGGTCGAGCAAGCACGTATGAGTCGTTCGCGGCCGCTATCACGACAACTTCTCCTGTTGGATGGTCATGGGCAAGTCGAAGACCGCCGCTGGCACCTCCGTCGCCGCCGACGAAGCCGGGCTAATGAAGAAGCCCGACGTCGACTGGCAAAGGTCGTATGTGAAGAAGACGGAGTTCGAACTCCTCCGCGCTCAAGGCCTCCTGCCTCCTTCTGACCAAGTCCAGGTACGCGCTCCTGGCAAGGAAGTCTACCCCACACCCCGCGAGGGGGAACGCGTATGCTTCGTGGATTTCCTTCCGCGGGGCTTCGGGTTCCCCTTGCATGATTTTGTGCGCGGTCTCTTGTACGCCTATGGGGTTCAGATCCATGATCTGACCCCAATGGCGTCTTGAGCATCGCGGGCTTTATTGTGCTCTGTGAGTGCTTCCTGGGGGTCGCACCCCACTGGGCGCTATGGAAGTCGCTCTTCCTCGTTCGCAAGAACGTCGGGAAGAGCGGGTTACCATTACCTGTGGGCGGCTTCGGAATCCAAGTGCGCGGTGATACCGCGTACTTTCAGATGAAGAAGTCGGACTCCGTCCAGGGGTGGCGCAAGAAATGGTTCTACTTCCAGTCGAATCAGGACGGCCTGGCGGCATTCGACAGCGGGCGCGAGTTGCGGAAGACTCACGCCTGGTCGCATCCGCTGGCCGTGGAGGAGAAGGAAGCCGCGAGGCCGCTGCTGAGCCTGCTGCGCAACCTCACCAAGACCCTGGGGCGCGAGACGGGTGGCGTCTTCCTGATGGCCACCTTCTTCCTGAAGGAGATATGCCCTAGAGGCAATAAATAAAGTGTATTCTTTATCATATCTCGTTTGTTCATAATAGGTTTTTGTGTCATGCTAGAACCGTATTAAGCGGAAACATTAATGCGGGTGTGATACGTAAACAACCAGGTCCCTAGTAGCCTCTACTAAGACTAGTTTCGTTGCGCGATTGATGATCGAGGTTTCCCGGTCATGGGGCATGGCGCCGGTCGGCAATGAGAGTCATATCGCTAGAGAGCGATGTGATGGACATACCCAGATTTGGAGAACGTAGTCGTTACGCCTTTGACCGTGAGATCAACTCTTATTGATATTCCCGGAAGATACTTTGATTGCACCAAACGTCGTATCTTATTTAGTATGACAATAACGGTGATACTTTTGGGTATCGGAAAGGAGTAGTTGAGACGAGGGGTCAAGAGCGGGATTTGCCAGTCCGCATAGCAGGATAGATACTCTCGGGCCCACTCGGTGAGATCATGTCTAATGAGCTTGCAAGCATGTGACTAGGTCACGGAGACATGAGATCATGAACGAGTAGAAGATAGCGTCGTCGGTAACGAGGTCGGGATTAGGTATGGAGATATCTATGGAACGACGCTTGGACGTGCTAAGTATCGCCATGGCAAAAGGTCTAAGACTTTACATTCAGGTTTGATAGATGAAAGTCATTCGTTATATCTCAGGGATTAATTCATGGGGTCCAGGCCTACGAGTTAGTCGTTGATCATTGAGGAGTCTTAATCATACCTGATATTATATCGAACCGCTAGGGTAACACACTTAAGGGGTTTTGACAAGACAACCGGAAAGGAAGGAGATCACCGGGAGCGTCCCGGGAGGGGTCCGATGGAGATCGGGCAGCGCCGAAAGAGTTTTCGGAGCTAGGAAAAATTATATATATTATGTTTGATATTAATTAGTGTTATTAATATGCAAATATGATTTTATATATATTTATTTTCGAATTTATTAAGGCAGATTTCCCTAAATGGGCCTTCCGAACGAAAGAAGGCCCAAGAGGGGAAAATTCCCAAGGGGAATTCGGTGGGGGCCAGGAGGGGCTGCACCAAGTGGGCCAAGGACCCACTAGGGGGGCCGGCGCACCTCCCTAGCCGCACCAGGCTATGTGGGGATAGTCCCACATTGCCTGGCTGGCAAGGTAGGCTCCCCCTGTGAGCCTATATAAGAAGGGGCACCCCAGCCTTTTAATTCACCAATTAATTCCCGATTTCTCTCTCGATCTCGTGGTTCCCAAGTTGTAGCCGCGCCAAGCTGAGGAAGAGGGGATCTCCTCCACCATAGCCCGCTGCCGCGCTGCTGGTGTTCCGGGCCAAGTCTTCCGCTGCTCGTCCTGGACTGGAGCTTCGGAGGCGTCGTCTCCACCGTACGTGTGCGACTCCCTGCGAGGTGCTGCGCTAGCGGTACTCGGAGGCCTGCTTCCTCTACACGACCTTGAGGTCGGCTTCGTCGGTCTGCATCGAAAACGTTTGTGCGGGAACGTAATCCCCGCTTTCGGTCTACAAGGGTACGTATTCCGATCCCCGTTCGTACTACTATATCTGCATAGAATAGATCTTGGCATGCTTTTAGGTTATCGTCGGTAGGAATTTTTTTGTTTTCTGCACACGATCCCCTTCAGTGGTATCAGAGCCGATCTATCGTAGATATAGCTGTACGCTGTTAGAACCCGTGCTCTGCACGGGGGCACCGTTCCTGTTATTTGCTACCCTCTAGCGTGCACTTGTGTATTCCAGCGGCATTGAGTTGATGAAGCGGCCCGGACCGACTTTACGCGTACGCTTACGCGAGACTGGTTCCACTACTGACATACGGCTTGCACCGTATATGTGGCTGGCGGGTGACAGTTTCTCTCTCTTTAGTTGGTCTTCGCATTTTCAATGGAGGGCCCGAAAGGGATGCTTAAACATGCAATTATTGGATCGTTGTTGTGGTCATAAGATTCGTAGGTATGAAGCGGTTCTATTTACGAAAGCCCCAAGCCACGTAAAATATGCAAAAGATAAAGTAGAAGCGTCTAACTTTATTTTGCAGGGGCTATGTGATATGGTCAAGGTAGGTTTATTAAATTATTTATAAACTGCGGGCGCCAAGAAGACCAGGGCGCGATGGACTATATCACATTGCATTACATTTGATGTTTTGTGTGCATCTTATTTTTTGTGTGATTGTGTGTTACACGACGGTAGCTGAATAAGGTGATCCCTTCAAAATACCACTAGTGTTCTCCCTCCAACGCGCACCACCAAGAAAGTTCTACGTTATGAGACAGGCCGTGATGATCGGGTGTCATACATCTCGTCGTTCACATACAGTGGGTGTAAGCCATGTTGCACAAGCGTCAGCGTGGAGGTCTTTGGTGGCGAGCCTAGCATACTCAGAGGTATGGCCTCGGAACAGGAAGGCCGAAAGGCCGAGCACGAGTCACAAAATTGGTGTGGCGGACGATTTTGTCTACTCTTGAAGTTGTGCCGCCGGCTTTGATGATGAGGGGTGGTGCAATGGATGGGGGTCGTGTAATCGCTTAAACGACCAGGAGGGATGTTCGTTTGAGTGGGAGTTATGTTAGTTATTTTCTAAAATACTATAACTCAAAATTATTATGAACAAAGTCTTATGTTGTTGCAAATTCCATTGTAGATGTCTCGCCCCTCGTTTAACCTAGGTCTGTTCCTTAAGAAAGAAAAGCTTAAGACCAATGGGTCAAACTTCATGGCCTGGTTCCGCAACCTGAGGATCCTCCTCACTCCCCATAGGGTGGCCTACGTCATTGAGGCCACCATAGGTGACCCTCCTACAGATGATGCCTCTGAGGATGAGAAGAAGGTCTTCCAGACCCGATCGGAGGATTCTGCCTTTGTCCAGAGTGGCATGCTCTACGCCATGGAAGCCGACCTGCAGAAGCGCTTTGAGAAGATGAGCGCCTTTGAGATCATCTCGGATCTTAAGGCTGTCTTTGCGCCGCAGGCTAAGGCTGAGAGATATGAGGCTTCTGAGATTTTCTTCTCAGCCAAGATGGAAGAGCATAGCAGTGTGAGCGAGCATGTAGTCAAGATGTCTGGCTACGTTCAACGCCTGAATGCTCTGGAGTGCAAGATTCCCGATGAGCTGGCGATTGACAGGGTGTTGCAATCGTTGCCACCAAGCTACAAAGGCTTCGTCATGAACTACAACATGCAGGGCATGGCTAAGTCCCTGGGTGAAGTGTTTGTGATGCTCAAGACTGCTGAGGTAGAGATTAAGAAGGAGCACATGCTGTTGATGGTCAACTAGACCGTTGATTTCAAGAAGTCCGGTGGCAAGGGAAAGCAGAGCTGGAAGTCCCGGAGGGAGGCAAAGTTGGCTGCCAAGACCAGGACTAACAGGTCTGGTCCCAGAGCTAGCGTGGAGTGTTTCTATTGCAAGGGGAAGGGTCACTGGAAGCGCAACTGCCCCAAGTATCTGGAAGATAAGAAGTCTGGCAAGACGGTCGACAAAGAGCAAGGTATATTTGATATACATGTTATAGATGTGTACCTTACATCCGCCCGGAGCAATATGTGGGTATTTGATACTGGTTCTGTTGCTCATATATGTAACTCTCAGGAGGAGTTACAGAATAGAAGGCGGCTGGCGAAGGATGAGGTGACGATGCGCGTCGGCAACGGATCGAGAGTCGACGTGGTGGCTGTCGGCACGCTCCCTCTACATCTACCATCGGGATTAGTTTTGGTTTTAAATAAATGTTATTTTGTGCCATCCTTGAGTGTAAACATTATAAGTGGGTCTTGCCTGTTACAAGACGGTTATTCATTTAAATCAGTGTCAAGCAATTGTGCTATTTATATGAATGATATCTTTTATGTTGATGCTCCCGAGAATAACGGTTTATTCTTGTTGAATCTCGATCGTAGTACTCACATCCATAACATAGAAGCCAAACGGATTAAGTGTAGTGACGATACCGCCATGTTTTTGTGGCATTGCCGTCTTGGTCATATTGGTATAAAGCGCATGAAGCGACTCTACTCCGATGGACTCTTGGACTCGTTGGATTTCGGATCCCTCGATACATGCGAACCATGCCTCGTGGGCAGAATGACCAGGACACCGTTCAAAGGTTTCGTTGAACGGGCGTCGGATTTGTTGGGGATCATACATACAGATGTGTGTGGACCGATGAGCGTTTCGACACGCAATGGTTATCGTTACTTCGTCACCTTCACTGATGACTTGGGTAGATATGGTTATATCTATTTGATGAAACACAAGTCTGAAACGTTTGAAAAGTTCAAAGAATTCCAGAGTGAAGTTGAGAATCAGCTTAATAGGAAAATCAAGCATCTCCGGTCCGATCGCGGTGGAGAGTACTTGAGTTTTGAGTTTGGCACACATCTGAAGAGTTGTAGCATAGTGCCCCAACTTACGCCCGCCGGGACGCCGCAGCGTAACGGCGTGTCCAAGCGACGTAATCGTACTCTACTGGATAGTGTCCGATCTATGATGTCTCTTACCGATCTGCCAGTGTCCTTCTGGGGTTATGCGTTAGAAACATCCGCATTCATTTTAAATAGGGCTCCGTCCAAGTCCGTTGAAACGACGCCGTATGAATTATGGTATGGCCAAAAGCCTAAGTTATCGTTTCTGAAGGTTTGGGGTTGTGAGGCGTATGTTAAGAAACTACAGCCCGACAAACTCGAACCGAAGTCGGAGAAAGTCGTCTTTGTAGGATATCCGCGGGAAACCGTTGGGTACACCTTCTACAACCAAGCTGAGGGCAAAACTTTTGTCGCGAAGACCGGTACCTTTCTAGAGAAGGAGTTTCTCGCGAAAGGAGTAAGTGGGAGGAAGGTAGACCTCGATGAAATCGTTGATCCTGAACTCGAGATTCCGAGTGGCGCAACGGAAGCAATTCCGGAAACGTCCTCCGTGGAAGGAGTGGGAGAAACTTTCGAGGAAGATGTTCTACCTCGTAGGTCTGGTAGATCTCGGATCCCACCAGAATGGTATGGCAACATGGTTTGCACCGTCATGCTAGTCGAGCAAGACGAACCTACGAACTACAAGGAGGCGATGGAGAGTATAGAGTCCGAGAAATGGCTTGAAGCCATGAAATCCGAAATAGGATCCATGTACGATAACAAAGTGTGGACTTTGGTGGATATTCCCGAAGGGCGCAAGGCCGTCGAGAATAAGTGGATTTTTAAGAAGAAGACTGATGCTGATGGTAATGTGACCGTCTATAAAGCTCGGCTTGTCGCAAAGGGTTTCCGACAAGTTCATGGAATTGACTACGATGAAACTTTTTCACCGGTAGCGATGCTCAAGTCTATTCGGATTTTGTTAGCGGTAGCTGCCTACTATGATTATGAAATCTGGCAGATGGACGTCAAAACGGCCTTCCTGAATGGAAACATTGAGGAAGAGTTGTACATGGTACAGCCGGAAGGTTTTGTCGATCCAGGAAATGCTAACAAGGTGTGCAAGCTTCAGCGATCCATCTATGGATTGAAGCAGACATCTCGGAGCTGGAATCTTCGCTTTGATGAGGTAATCAAAGGTTTTGGATTTATCCAGAATGTGGAAGAGACCTGTATTTACAAGAAAATGAGTGGGAGCTCGGTTGTGTTCTTAGCACTGTATGTTGACGACATATTGCTAATGGGGAATGATGTGGAACTTCTGAATAGCGTGAAGGAATATTTAAACAGTAAGTTTTCCATGAAGGACTTAGGAGAAGCTGCGTATGTTTTAGGCATAAAAATCTATCGTGATAGATCAAGACGCATATTAGCACTAAGTCAGAGTACTTATCTTGATAAAATACTGAAGCGTTTTCATATGGAGAAGGCAAAGAAGGGTTCTCTGCCGGTTATCAAGAATAAGATATTGCGTAAGGCACAGTGTCCGGTGACGGAACTGGGTAAGGCCAAAATGACGAAACATCCTTATGCTTCAGCCATAGGATCGATCATGTATGCAATGTTGAGTACTAGACCGGATGTGGCATTAGCTCTAAGTTTGACAAGCCGGTTCCAGAGTAATCCTGGAATGCCGCATTGGGTAGCTGTTAAGAGCATTCTTAAGTATCTCAATAAGACAAAGGAAATGTTCCTTGTGTATGGTGGCTGCGATGAAGAACTTGGCGTAACGGGTTACGTAGATGCAAGTTTCTGCTCAGACCCCGATGACTGTAAGTCACAGGCAGGTTACATGTTCAAGGTGAATGGAGGCGCCGTGTGCTGGAGAAGTGGCAAGCAACCCATAGTCGCACAATCTACAATGGAGTCGGAGTACATTGCTGCCTGCGAGGCCGCGGATGAAGCTGTGTGGCTGAGGAAGTTCGTCATCGAACTTGGAGTGTTCCCGAGCGTGCAAGACCCCGTGATCCTCTTCTGCGACAATACGGGTGCCATTGCGAACGCCAATGAGCCAAGGTCTCACTCCACCGCCAAAAACATTCTCCGACGCTTCCACGTGATACGTCAGTACGTACAAATGAGTCGCAGCCAGAGGCTGGCTTGTTTGGCCACGTGTCCCCCCTATTGGTCCCGGGCCGTGGCGTGCCCGGGACAAATAGGGGAGGCTATTTGTCCCGAACACGCTGTCCCGGGCGCGTGACCGGGATAAAAAGCCCTGCCGGCCCGGGACCAGTGGCTTGTTTTGCTCCAGTGGCGGCTGGAGCCGGTGCGACCATGATTCCAACGCTTGATATCTTTCCCACAGACGGCGCCAATTGACGAGGGTGTAACTCGACAAATCCCAGGGTTGTGCACCCCGGGTTGATTGAGGGGGAAAGAGAGGAGCGTTGGTGATCACGACGGCTGACAAGCAAGGTTTTACCCAGGTTCAGGCTCCCGGAGGATAACACCCTAGTCCTGCTTGTCTGTTATTGATGGCGAGTTACGATTACAATGGCGGCGAGATTGCGATCTTGCTAGGGTTTGTGGTGGTGGCTGTTGGCGTGTCCTCTAGGACGAGCAACCCTCCTGGCTTTATAGGTAGCCAGGTCTCAGGTGGTCGGTATCGATGGCGATTACAGATATGGAAGGTTATGAGACCTAACCGACTTGGACTAGGATACATGGTACCCCGAGTGGGCCTTCTGTGGGTCTCCCTGTGCTTGGCGCGGCCCAGGTAGACTCATCGTGGGCTAGTCGAAAGGTAGCCCCACGTCAGCCACACTGGTGGCCCCTGGGTTTGGGGCATCGGGGCAGAGGAGGGCGTTCAAGTCGTTCACGGCTCTGTGGAGAACGCGTTGGCATCCCATATGCACCTAAATGCACAGAGGGCTTAATAATAAAATGTTTGAAAATATAAATGGTTGGAAAAATAATAAAAATGACCAAAATCCTGGCCGTGCAGACTCAATGTGTCGGCCCATTGAGCGCAGTGTCCGGAAAAGGGCGGACATGAGTCAGACATCTATCTGATCGATGACTCAAATGGACAAAAACCAGACAAAATGTATGTACATTTGCATCGACCCGTTGGAGTCATCCTTACATCCTCGTTTGACATGGTAACCATCGAGGGTGCCATACATGCATGATTATTGTCGTTGTAGCATGAGATATCCTTCTCAGTTTTCACCGTTCATATCTGAAAGTCAATTGCGTGAGTTGTAGTTCTCGGGTAAGGTGGTTGAGATGCGACGAGCCGATAACTATGGACAACTCTAGGCATGGCGTGCGAGCACACGCCACCCTCGTATCGGTGATGATAAGAAGCGTGCGCCAGCACACCCTACCCCGAGAGCGCAAGTCCATCCTTAAGTAGGGTGGTGCTTCGAGACAACGTCACAGTCAGCCGTACTAGCGTTACCGATGCTAGCATGAGAACACACGTAAATATAAGACTTTTTGGCCTTTCTAGTTTTGTCCCGATTCGTTGATAAATGAGTGAATCAACCCACTAAACCATATCTACATACATACGAATCGGGACAAAAAAAAATTGCTATAAAGTCTTACATTTTAATTTTGGTACTCGAGTATCTGCCAAGACTAAAAAAAAGGCCGTCGCAGTTGTTGCACGTAGCATGTATTCACCAGGATTAGAATCATGCATCTGTTCGCAGTCACACGACTGACCAGAATAGGCTATTTACAAAATAGGACGTCTTATAAAAAATTACAAAATATTGTGCTATAAAATATTATTTTACAGGTACCTAATATTAGCACCAGAAACTAGTAGTACACACATACACATACCAAAGTACCACTTACTCTATAAATCAAGCAGTATCAATAACATACTAGTCTTCTGCAGTTCAACTACAAATGAAGCAGGCCACTCACGCTGCATCGTTGTGGATCTTCTTCATCATGTGAGCCCGAGTTATACCCACCCATAAATAAACCTCGTCATATAGCTTGTCAACAAACTTGAAGTAAGCAATCGCCCAGGTTCTCCTCAGTAACATGGTGCAAAACACCGTCCAAAGGCCGACCACAAATCCTATACTCAGCCTCAATCGCTATACGTCATGTTTGCCAATTGTCCAGGAACAGGTCCATGCCACTCACAATTGGAGAGGTGAAGCTCCTTCAGGCTTGTGAGATCCCAGAAGAACCAGTTGTTCTCTAGTGTTGCGTTAAATGAGTTGGATGATAGATCAAGGACTTGGAGATGCGTGAGATTTGATTTTGAAGTAGAAGACACTGTGCTGGTAAGGCCGCAATCTACTAAGCGAAGCACTTTTAAGCGAAGCACAGCACGAAGGTTCACTTCGCTCAAGTAAATATAGCTCAACAGCGATAGTTGTGAAAACCATGAGAGATCCGACGTGTGCAAATGATTATAATCCCCACTAACATCAAGATATTTCAAATTTGAGAGATTACCAAGTTGGGAAGGTATTCTCCCACCGAAACCTGAGGACGAGAGATTGAGATACCTTAGCTTCTGCAGAGAGCCCATGAACGCAGGAATGCTTGTGTAGTTGAAGTCATTATAACTCATGTCAAGATACCTCAACTGTAGCAGAGCAGCCAAAGAAGAGCTCATCTCATTTCGCGACAAGCTCAGGCTGTTGGAGCTGTAGTAGTGCATGGTGTACAAACCTTGATAGGCAACTACTACGTTGTTGTTGCGGAGGTCGAGCTTCACGACATGGCCTGTTCTGCTGCTGCACCGGACTCCCGCCCACTGACAACAATCTTCACCATGCCATGACGAGAGACGGCCAGCAGGGTCTAGAAGGCCGGCCTTGAAAGACAGAAGTGCATCCCGCTCCCTGTTGATGCAGGCTTGAGCACCGGAATCAGACGGCTCTACAAGGAAGATCAACAGGCAAAATATTGCTAGATGCCCAAGCTTAGCAGCCATATTGGTTGGACGAGGGACAGTGCATGGAATGACCAGAGGGATCGATCAGCTAATCCCACTCCACCAACACAATATATTGTCTATGATATGTGCTATTCCATGCCTTGGTCTTGGAACGCAAATTTGACCCTTTCTTATTCAGAAGTACCACTTGCTGGTGTAATTTATTATGATTGGGGCACGCCACCATACAATGCACGCCCATGGATGGGATGGCCATGGACCAGATGAGCATCACCGTATCTATCACAGACTCATTCCACGAACATATCGACTCGAGGCTTCCCCTGTTCCTTTTTGTATTGAGTGTGTTTTTTCAGTGATCAGAAATCCACAGAAAAACTCCTTTACACTATCCTAATTCAACAGAAGCACACCCAAAGTCCAAATAGTACTATCCTAATTCAACAGGATGAAACTACCTAGTGGCAGCAACAGTGCCATCCTAATTCGATTACACTGTCACTAACGCATCGTATCATCACCCAGCAAATATCTAAATAAAAAAAACCCGATCACTCCACAATTCAGCTCTCTGAATCTACATCGTCAGGAGTCCTAACTATCAACTAACTAACTGCAAGGTTTTTTTAGTAGCGTCACGACCCATTTACCAATTTTTAGTAGCATTTACCAGGTCAATACCTTACACAAACACACACCACTGACACTAGAATCTGAACCCAAGTACCCCCACTTGAACAAACTTTTCTGAAACTTTTGAGCTTAAGTGTGACCTGGCGGAGTGTGTTAGAAGTTATATCAGATCGACCTTAATGACAGAGGAGAAGCTCTAGGGCGATCCTAGATGATCGGAGGCGATCCTAGATCGGCCGCGTTAAGGCGCCGGCGGGCAACTCTGGCGCCGACGGCGTGGGGCGGTCGTATCTCGGGTTCTCGGTTTGCATGCTTGGGTGATCTGGTCGCCGAGCCTTCCGCGCCGGAGCTCGCCGAGGGAGCGGATTTGGAGCCGCTGCCGTTTTCGACTCCGGGCGAGTCAGATCATGTGTCGCGGCTTGTCGCGCTCGCTGCTCTCAGCGAGGTTGAGTCACCGCGAAGGTTGCCGCCGCCGGATATCTGCCCAGCCCAATCCGACGCGGAGCGGATCCTTGAATTCTGGCGGCATACTGGCTTCCCCTCGCCGAAGAGCCGGGTCTGGGAACGTGGTTCTACGTCAACGGCAGGTGAGTTTGCTGAAGGTTTGTCTGTGTGCAGGTCGGAGCCGGAATTGCGTCCTCCTTGGTCGCCGTCGGGGAGTGTTGGAGTTTGCTCGTCGCCCTCCAGCCTACGGCTGACCCGGAAGAAGCCGTGCATGGGGCCATGGCGTGGCCCTCTACCTCAGCGCCGGGTCACGCCGCTGCCGGTGTTGGGTGCCTTCCTCGACAAGGTGGTGGCGAAGCGTGGTCGGGCATCCTTATCGGGCAAGCCGACGACGGTGGCAACCTCGAGTTCGCCGACGCCGGCCGATCCGCTGATCACGGCGGAGGAGACCATTCAAATTTCGACGACCGCTTTGGTGGGGCCCAGGTGTCAGGCGGACAATCTCGTGCGTCCAAACCAGTGGGCGTACCTGTTCCGTCCGATGAGAGCGATCGTTCCGTCCTCAGCTGTTCGCCTTCAAGGGTTTGTGGAACGCCGCCATCATCCTGTTTCCGCTTCTCCTTCGCCATCTCCTACGCCTTCCAGGCATCCTGCGGCCAAGTCGTTTGCGTCCGTCGCGGCCATGTCGGCGCCGCCGCGCCCGCAACCTGGAGGACAGCCACGGCCGGGTCCTCGTGCACCCGACTCTTCTTCGGCCCAACTCCCGCTTTACCCGCAACAGGTCTTCGGTGCAGGGACGTCTCAGAGAGGATCGGTCGCGCAGCAGTCTGGTGGTGCTGCTCCGGCCATGGGTACGCAGTACAGGCCGCCGACAGGGCCCCCTCCGGTCCGTCCGTTACAGCACCCCTCAAGGCAGCCCGGCCTTCCGGCGTATGTGCCTCCGCCGCAGCAGTTGGTGTACCCTCCTCTGATGCCAATGTTGTTGCCGCCTCAAGGGTACCAGCAGTTCCAGCAGCAGCAACTTGCGCCTCCGATGCCTAAGGCCGCGGGGCAGGCGCCGAGACCCAAAAGGAAGAAGAAGAAGGTGGTTCCGTTACAGCCGATTCAGCATCAGTTTCAGCCTACGTTTCAACAACAGTTTCAGTCTCCTATTTTTCAGCAAGCTCCGGTTGTGACAGAGCAGTTTGTTGCGCCAATTCAACCCGTTATGCAGGGTCAGTTGTCGCTTGGGCCTCCGTCCCTTGTGTTAAATTCTGAGGCTTCTGTGGCTGCTACGGCAGCGGGTGTTTTACCGACTTCGGGGTCGGACAGTCTGGATGTGACAAAGGCGGGAGCCTCAGGCAAAGCAAAGAAATCTACTAAGTGCTGGAAGTGTGCGGTTGATACTCACTCGGCGAAGGGGTGTCCGGTTACACACTACTGCCTGGTCTGCGATAACAAGGCTCATCCCACGATCAGGTGCCCGACACTTCGTCTACCACGACCCACGGCCTTCACTGTTGGCTATGGTTAAGAGGTTACTACTTTTCTCCAGTTGCCTGACAGCGTGTACAAGTCCCACTTGGCACCCACGAGTTCTCCAACGGCTTTGGTGAAGATAGTTGGAGTTCCTGTCCCTGCATCTGCTGTTCAGAGTCTGCTTGCCAGGATGTGCCCTTCGAGTCATTCTTGGACATGGGAGGCTGTACCGCATGGGGTGGATGCCTTTCTGATTGGGTTTCCCTCCTTCGATGATCTCCAGCGGATGGATGGTATGCAGATGGGGGTTCCCTCTTTTGGCGCTCAGGCCATTATCTCTGTCTGGAAGAAACACGATTTCAAACCGATAAGGGTGCTTGAGCAGGTCTGGGTTCATGTTCATGGGGTTCCATATCCTGTTAGGCACTTCCATGGTATTTGGGCTGTTGGGTCTTTAATCGGGACGACTTTGGATGTCGATCTGGTCACGCTGAGGAGCAGAGGAATTGTGCGTATCTTGGTTGCGGTGCCATGTTCGAAGTTTCTAGACCGGCAACATGACAAGGCTGGTGGTCCTTACTTTGGTACAGCTTGTGTGGTCAAGCTGAAGGAGTTCGCTTTTATTTTCCGCCGCGAGGCAGCGGATTTTGTACCCGATGCAACGTTTGTACCTTATTTTTGGCGTCGCAAGGGTGATGATGCTGATGATGAGCTTGGGGGCGCGGAGGAGGGTTTGGAGGACTCCGAGCAAAACACTTGTTTCAACGGCCGGCAAAGTACAAACATGGATGTTGATTCAAGCCTTCCGTCGAGTGCAGCTAATTCGTCTCACACTAGCCACAAGACGTCACACTTGGTTACTTTTGCTGTTACTCCTTTTAATCCAAACCCACAAACTCCGCGTGGGATTGAGATAGTCGAGAAGACTAGACTGAGTTCACCGCATCTTATAGGTGTGGGCTGTTCTTACCTGCAAGCGACAGTGGAGTCCCATATGGAGAATGCTTCAGAGTTCAGTACTACCGTGCCTGTTACTGCACCTTCTGCTTGTCAGGAGCTGGACGTTTTGTCCGTTGCGGGCTGCGCGCAGGTGGTGGCTAGTAGCCCAGCAGGGCCAGTCGCGGCTCAGGAGGTCTATTGTTCCACGGAGGGAGTTTCTGGGCCGAGGGAAGGTAGTGGACACGCCAATCCGTTGCTGGCCTCGAGCGCAGGTTCAGGGATGGGTGAGCAGCCACTGCACCAAGTCACTCCCATGCATGGTCTGGCTGCTATCGCTGCGGGCTCAACGTCTGAGATAGAGCGCCAGGTTGGTGTGGTTCGGCTGGTCTTCGGGGAGGGCTCTTCTTCGCCTGTACCTCCCTTGGATGGACTGCCGCCAAACGCTGCAGGGACGGGCGGGGTCTCGACTCCGATACAGACTGTCCCGTCCCTTGAGCGGGATGCGGCGCTGGACGTTGTCGTGGGGCTGATCTCCGGGGGGGTGTCTTCTTCACCGCAGCCTCCCTGTGATGGATCGGCCTCGCGAACGAGTGAGACGGGTGTAGTTTCGACTACGACTCGGACTATTCCGTCTGACGCTGCTACTTCTATGGATGCGGGGGTGCTTGGGACGGCTCCTACTTTGACTCTGCTATCCCATGCTGCCACGCAGGGCTCGGGCGAGATGGGTGTAGTCTCGACTACGACCCTGACTCACCCGTCTGACGCTCCTACTTCTCCGGATGTGGGGCCGTTTGGGACGGCTGCTACTTCGCCTCTGTCGTCCCAGGCTGCCATGCCTCTTCTGGAGCCGCTAGGTGATGGCTCCGTCACGCCTTTCACCCCACCTCCTGCTGTGTCGGCATCCCCTGTTGGGGTCGCGCCACCCCGACGCAGCGGGAGGTTCGGAGAGGTGGCGGATGGGGCATCTGCGACGGATGAGGACTCCATGATGAAGGCCATGCGTCGCAAGGCTGCGCGCAACCTGGACTATAGTGGTACGAATTTGGGGTCTAAATCTTTTCTTTCTTTTTCTCCTAATTCCATTCAGTCAAAACTTTCAGTATAGGTTTTAATCTTGGTAGTGGTACTTTACAAGTTGATTTGTCAACTAAAGTCTTGAGGCATATGGAATTTGACCGTCTCACGGTTATTCCTAAAACTTCGACTGGGTTGACTGCCACCTATTTGGATGAAGAAGAAGCGAATGCCACATCAGATGGTCAGCTTTTTTCTCATCTAATTGGTGAAGTGTTGGATGGTGGTTTGGATGACGACGGCTTGAGTTCATTGTATGACTTAAAAGCGACTGGTCGGAAATCTAAAACTACCAACAACAAGTTTCGGAAACGTTCCAAGTTATCCAAATCCCCCATGGTTTCCCAATGAATGGCATGTTTGCAAATAGCAGAGGTCTTGGTGACTTGGCTAAACATTTGCATTTTGCTGGTTGTGTTCGGGACCATAATTTTGAAGGAGATATGCCCTAGAGGCAAATAAATAAGTATTATTTATTGCATTCTCTCATGAGTTTATAATAGGTTTGTGTATTATGCTATAACTGTATTAATCGGAATTATTAATACACGTGTGATACACAGACAACCAGGTCCCTAGAAAGCCTCTATATGAACTAGTCCATTGGGCAACAGTTGATCGAGATTCCCGATCAAGGACAATGACGTCGGTTGACAATGGGGTCATCTTGTTAGTAGAATAAGGTGGTGGACATACGCAAAGTATTGCAATAAGATCGTATTACGATGTTTGTCATTTGCAATAGATAAGAGTATGATAGGTTATTCCTTAGACCGTGAGACCGTGCTTATTGTTGCTTCGTAGGAGTGCTTTGAGAGCATCAAAAGTTGTGTCTTATATAGCATGACAATAACGGTGTCCATCTTGGGTATTCCGAAAGAGCATCGAGACGTAAGGATCAAGAGCGGGATTTGTTCATTCTTGTAATGGAAAGATACTCTGGTCCCACTCGGTGATATTGCATCTATATAGCTGCGCAGCTTATGACTAGGTCATATAGATGTAATATCGCAGACGAGTTAATAACCTTCGTCGGTAACGAGGTACAGCAAAGGCATCGGTGTGTCTACGATCATATCTCGGACAAGGTAGTATCGCAGAGACAAAGGGAATGAATATCATACTTATGGTTCAACGACGATATTCGTGGAATGCACAGGGGTCGTCATATATTTCCAGGTATCCCTGACGATCATTGGTGAGCGGAGTGTCTCGACCATGTCTGGAGTGTTCCCGAACCGTAGCGTAACAAACTTAAGGTCTTAGCGACGCTAGGAGATAGGTTCTGGAATTTTATAGGTTTTTATTGGAGAGAGAAAAATGATCCGGAAAGAGTTCCGGTGGTCCGGAAGGAGTTCCGGTGAGCTATGGAAGGGTTCCGAGAATGTCCGAAAGTTGTTCGGGTGGTTCCGAAATAGTTTCGGAGTGACGGGATATTGAATTATATATAAATATATTAATTATGAATTAATGGGATTTTTATATTAATTTAATATTAAATAAATAAAGGGAAAAAGGGGGCTCCCACCTATGGGCCCTGAGAGGGCCCATGAGGGGGAAACCGCACCCCACAAGGAAAGGGGGGGGCTGGGCCTCCTAGTCCAACTCGGACTAGGAGTTGGAGGGCCCATGGGGGGTTCGGCCGAACCCCCCCTCCCCTCTCCTCCTTTAGTCCCACATAGGGGAGCCAAGTGGGTTGGCACACCCCCTTCCCCCTTTATATAGCAAGCCATATTAATTGTTTTAATTTATAGGAAAATCCAATTAATTCCCGATTTCTCTCTCGATCTCGTGGTTCCCAAGTCGGAGCCGCGCCGAGCTGAGGAAGAGGGTCTCTCTCCACCTAAGCCATACCGCAGAGCGCCGTTGCTCTGCGGGATTCCAGATAAGTTCTACTCCTGCGATTTCAGCTGGATCTGAATGACCGGGAGTCGTCGCTAGGCTCCGTATGTTTGCGAGTGCTCGGAGGCTACTCTACTGAGGAGCTTGGGCGACGTCGTCTCGCCCCCTGCAGCCGCCGCGCCTCCCCCCTCTGCTGTCGGCGCGCCAGCCCCGGTGCTGGCGCTCTGCCTCCTTCCGCCCGACGCCCGTCGACGCAGATCATCGTCGACACCCCGGCGTCATCGACTTCGACATCGTTGCAAGATCTTCGTGACCTCGAGGTCGGCTACGTACGACTTCATCGTCAACGCTTGTGCGGGAGCGTAATCCCCGCTATCGGTCTACATGGAGGTAATGTAACCCGTTCCGCCACCGTTATCACATGTACTAGATAGATAGATCCTGGCTAGTTAGGGTTTCGTACGCTAGAAAATTATTGTTTTCTGCCCCGTAACCCCTTCAGTGGTATCAGAGCCGATCTATGCGTAGTACTGCTGGTACGGTTAGAACTCATGTTGAATGAGGGCGTCTTTCTTATATTTGCTACCCTCTAGCGTGCACTTGCGATGCCTTCGGTATTGAGTTGATGAAGCGGCCCGGACCGACTTTACGCGTACGCTTACGCGAGACTGGTTCCACTACTGACATACGGCTTGCACCGTATCCGTGGCTGGCGGTGTCTGTTTCTCTCTCTCTAGTCGGCAAAGCATTTTCAATGGAGGGCCCGAAAGGGATGCTTAAACATGCAATTATACGATTGACGTTGTGGTACAAAGTTCGTAGGTAGGGAAGCGATTCTCTTACGAGTAAGCCTATTTGCCACGTAAAACTTGCAAAACTAAATAAAGCTAGAGGCGTCTAACTTTGTTTTGAAGAGGCGTTATTTCATGTGACATGGTTACGGTAAGTTTTGATATTACTCGTACTGTCGGAGGCAATGGAGGGTTCCGTAGACTCGGAGCCATGCCGGGGCGCCGGGGGCCAGGCACATGGCGCCATGAAGGTCCAGGCGCATCGACCATGTCACATCGCACTTCATTGCATCATTATTGTGTGCTGTTGTGTGTGCATCCTATTGATTGCTTATATGCTAGATATACAACGGTAGCATCATAAATAGGATGATCCCTAACAAATACCAAAATTGTGTTCTCCCTCGTTGCGCACCACCAAGAAAGTTCTACGTTATGAGGCAGGCCGTGATGATCGGGTGTCACACATCTCGTCGTTCGCATACAGTGGGTGTAAGCCATGTTGCACGCGCAGGGTCTTCGAGGTTTGATTGGCGAGCCTAGCATACTCAGAGGTATGGCCTCGGAACACGGGAAGATCGAAAGATCGAGCACGAGTCATAGAGTTGTTATGATCGACATTTTATGTCCACCTTTGAAGCTGTGCTGCCGGCCGTGATGATCGGGGGTAGTGGAGTGGATGAGGGTCGTGTAATCGCCATTATTATTTTAGGGATAATAATCTTGGTGTGGTGTGTTTTTGATAATGAGATTATAGGACTAAAACTCACCTACATATTATAAACTTTACCTTACCTCTTTTGCGATCACATCTGTAGACTACGCAACTATACTTCGGTTACTTCCTCAAGAGCCCGGATGCTACTTTAGAAGCCGACGGGTCCAACTTCATCAGATGGTACAGGGGTTTTAGGAACATTCTCGAACACAACAACATTCTATATGTTCTCGATGAACCGGTAGGAGAAGGACCAGGAGATTCTGCTAGCGAGGAGGAGGAGGATGATTTCCGTAAGCGTCGAGACATATTCATTGAAGTGGAGATCACCATGACCGTATGACTGGCACTCGAGTTGAAAGAGTTGTTTCGACGCAAGGAGTCAAGCGTCATGATGGATGCGATAAAGACACACTTCGGGGATGAATTAAAGCGTGAGCAGTTTAGACAGCTGAAAATGTTCCAGACCATTCACATGGAGGAGCATACCTGTCTGAAGACACATTTGAAGAGATTGTATGACATCTACTTCCAGCTGACGATGGTCTTCGACTACTGGATGGCGGATTCCTGTGCCATTCGGACTGTCCTGATATCTCTACCTCCTAGCTATGAGAAGCATGTACGTAAGTACATTTTGAAAGCCGACGATATGAACTTCTACGTATTCATACGTGAGTTCCAGTCTCTGAAGGTTGATTCCATCGAAGGAGAGATCTTCGATGCTACATGTATATATTTGATATATGCAGAATTATGAATTCGCCCATGGAATATGATGAAATTTCTGATAATTGCTCTGTTTGTGAAACATGTCCTGATTATCACGTATATGCGGCGCAGTTTGATGTGACCTGGCGCTGAAGCTGGTAGTCAAGGAATTGATGGCCTTTTTGGTGTTCACGTCCTCAAGTTATTAGAGTTATCATTAATAGTTTTTGATACGATCTTTTGTAATAGTGAGCGAGTGTGTGTGTCTTGATTGTTGCAAGACAAAGTTATTCATGTAATAAGACAAGTTCAGTTGTTTTATGTTATGGAACAAGTCAGTTGTTTTATCTTATGAATAAAGTTTCCACATCTCAGTTACATTGATTGTATGATAAGTATTCATAATTGTAGATATGATAAAATAGCTTGTCCCATGAACAAAGGTTCTATTGCTAGAACAAACACCGTCGAGTTTAGTCTTAAAAGCAATGAAAGAAGTAACGGATGTTTTGGTCCATTTAAGTATTTCGAGTGCTGAGTTGATTAAGCTTGAAATCAAGTATTGAAGTTGCAATACTAGCGGAAATTAATTGAGTGTCATTTTTAATGATCAATTAATGGTGTTCATTGCCTGATCCGAATTCCTCCATAAATTTGGTAAATAGGAGTATTTGCCCGATAAATTGTGGAGTATGAAATTAATTTGATAATAGATCAAATGGGGTTTTTCAGAAGAAAGATTAGTGAAAATTGTATTCACGAAATTCGATCAAAGGACAGTATTTTTGAATTATGTTTTTAACACAAAAGACTCGTGGTAATTTGCTTCACATAATTATAATGTCATATATGGTGATATGTGAGGAATTATAATCATGCTCTGTTTTCAAAGTATGGTCGCCAGAATCAGTCTTAGAAATCTCCTAATATGTTCAAAACATTATAGTCGATGTCCACTTTAGAAAATAGATATTTTTCTCAACGAGAATTCGTAGGATCGACAGTAGTGTCGACATGTATATGATTATGCGATAATTCGGAATATACATAAGTGGTTCTTTGTAGATTGCTCGCATTGGGTGAGAGTGTATTCCAAATTCAATTAGAAACAAAGTTCAGTTTGTTGTCTGTGTAATTCCGAGGAAAAGATGATTTCCGAATTACGGTTTATGGATTGGAATTAGAAAGTTTGGAGTGTCAGACCTATGTTGGAAGGTGTTCCAAAGAGTATATGTCTGCTAATGAAAATTTGGTGATTAAGAGTGAGGGAGACTAGAAAATTGTTTTCTGCTTGCAATCCTCTTCATAAAGATCATAATATTTTCATGAAAGAAACTTCTAAATAAAGTGTTGTTATATTTTAATATTGCTGTCAGGTCACAGTACTGTATTAAGTATTACAGATCTTGTTGACAGATCAAGGTGCACTTTATGAATACAAAGAAAGTTGAGAAAGTATCGGAATACGAACAAAGGCTTCTCAGCCTAGAAATCCAAGTTACGTTTAAAAGGATTAAGAGAGTAATTGTTGCTGCAATTCTTATTAGAGGAATAAGATTGTTTAATCGTCATATAAACTGTTATATGAAAAATGTGACTGTAAGAAAGACGCGGTAGCATGTCTTGTCAAGAAATGTGTCTTGGACAAGATCAAATTTGTTGACTGCATTTATGTAGACATGATTAAAGTCTGAGGGATTTGTATTAATGTAATACTGTAGTTTGTATTAGAATCGAATTGATAATAGATCAATGATTTTGGTTTAACCAAGATATCGATTTAAGTGGGAGTCATAGTTAGTTCACTCAGGAGAAATATGTGAAGAGCATGTTTTTGAGTGGGAGCTCAGGAACTCAAACATGTGGATGACACGTTTTTGAGTGGGAGCTCGTGTTATCAAATATGTGGAGACATAATTTGAGTGGGAGTCGAATTCGCCGTGTGTAGTTAACACGTTGTGAAACTATACCAATAGAATAGGATGAAGTTGTGAAACTATTTGAAAGTTAGTGTCTATTTTGAAATAGAACAGAAATTTTGAATAGTTGGTCGAGTTGTTTTGGATTATATCTGAGGAGTCAGAATAGAATCAAAAGGATGGTCTTTTGGAGTCCAATCGATCATTAAGAGTAATGATGCGTGAAAGTAATGGTTGTATGACATGTGAGTCTATTATGTAATATTGGACATCATACAGAAACCTTATTATTTGCTCGATGAATTATAACCGATGTTCTTGGAACAAAGAGCAGTTATGAACGTGAATTTGGAATTTGCTGGAAGTAGAAGTGCGTTAGTTAAGGGATTGACATTTGAAATGTCAAGTCTTCTGCATTGGTGTGAAAGTATGTGAATATCGCGAGTTTGTAATTGTTACAAGGGGATCTGTATGGCTGAGTGTGTTTTTCAGAGCAGTTATCTGGTTAGTATAATCAGAGTAAGCGCTGGGAAGCAGAAGTCTCACTTAGTTACGGTATTAGCATATATGTTGTTAGACGACGTGATGATATCAAGCGAGTTGATACCAGTGAATCGCAAAAGCGTGTGCAATCACGGATTGTGCAGTAACACTTTTCCACAAGCAAGCATTGTCAAATGATTCTTATTTGATAAGGGATTCTGATAAAGTAAAATGCAGCTAGTTTATTTGTACTCTAGTGCAAGTGGGAGACTGAAGGAGATATGCCCTAGAGGCAAATAAATAAGTATTATTTATTGCATTCTCTCATGAGTTTATAATAGGTTTGTGTATTATGCTATAACTGTATTAATCGGAATTATTAATACACGTGTGATACACAGACAACCAGGTCCCTAGCAAGCCTCTATATGAGCTAGTCCATTGGGCAACAGTTGATCGAGATTCCCGATCAAGGACAATGACGTCGGTTGACAATGGGGTCATCTTGTTAGTAGAATAAGGTGGCGGACATACGCAAAGTATTGCAATAAGATCGTATTACGATGTTTGTCATTTGCAATAGATAAGAGTATGATAGCTTATTCCTTAGACCGTGAGACCGTGCTTATTGTTGCTTCGTAGGAGTGCTTTGAGAGCATCAAACGTTGTGTCTTATATAGCATGACAATAACGGTGTCCATCTTGGGTATTCTGAAAGAGCATCGAGACGTAAGGATCAAGAGCGGGATTTGTTCATTCTTGTAATGGAAATATACTCTGGGCCCACTCGGTGATATTGCATCTATATAGCTGCGCAACTTATGACTAGGTCATAGAGATGTAATATCGCAGACGAGTTAATAACCTTCGTCGGTAACGAGGTACAGCAAAGGCATCGGTGTGTCTACGATCATATCTCGGACAAGGTTGTATCGCAGAGACAAAGGGAATGAATATCATACTTATGGTTCAACGACGATATTCGTGGAATGCAAAGGGGTCGTCATATATTTCCAGGTATCCCTGACGATCATTGGTGAGCGGAGTGTCTCGACCATGTCTGGAGTGTTCCCGAACCGTAGCGTAACAAACTTAAGGTCCTAGCGACGCTAGGAGATAGGTTCTGGAATTTTATAGGTTTTTATTGGTGAGAGAAAAATGATCCGGAAAGAGTTCCGGTGGTCCGGAAGGAGTTCCGGTGAGCTATGGAAGGGTTCCGAGAATGTCCGAAAGTTGTTCGGGTGGTTCCGAAATAGTTTCGGAGTCATGGGATATTGAATTATATATAAATATATTAATTATGAATTAATGGGATTTTTATATTAATTAAATAAAGGGAAAAAGGGGGCTCCCACCTAAATGGCCCCTGAGAGGGCCCATGAGGGGGAAACCGCACCCCACAAGGAAAGGGGGGGCTGGGCCTCCTAGTCCAACTCGGACTAGGAGTTGGAGGGCCCATGGGGGGTTCGGCCGAACCCCCCCTCCCCTCTCCTCCTTTAGTCCCACATGGGGGAGCCAAGGGGGTTGGCACACCCCCTTCCCCCTTTATATAGCAAGCCATATTAATTGTTTTAATTTATAGGAAAATCCAATTAATTCCCGATTTCTCTCTCGATCTCGTGGTTCCCAAGTCGGAGCCGCGCCGAGCTGAGGAAGAGGGTCTCTCTCCACCTAAGCCATACCGCAGAGCGCCGTTGCTCTGCGGGATTCCAGATAAGTTCTACTCCTGCGATTTCAGCTGGATCTGAATGACCGGGAGTCGTCGCTAGGCTCCGTATGTTTGCGAGTGCTCGGAGGCTACTCTACTGAGGAGCTTGGGCGACGTCGTCTCGCCCCCTGCAGCCGCCGCGCCTCCCCCCCTCTGCTGTCGGCGCGCCAGCCCCGGTGCTGGCGCTCTGCCTCCTTCCGCCCGACGCCCGTCGACGCAGATCATCGTCGACACCCCGGCGTCATCGACTTCGACATCGCGGCAAGATCTTCGCGACCTCGAGGTCGGCTACGTACGACTTCATCGTCAACGCTTGTGCGGGAGCGTAATCCCCGCTATCGGTCTACATGGAGGTAATGTAACCCGTTCCGCCACCGTTATCACATGTACTAGATAGATAGATCCTGGCTAGTTAGGGTTTTGTACGCTAGAAAATTATTGTTTTCTGCCCCGTAACCCCTTCAAATTTGGATTTCTTGGCTATTTCCGAGTCGGGTAGACGTGAGTTTTCCCAATCGCTTATGAACCATCTTTCGGGCGGTATAGAGTTTGATTGGTACTCACGTCCCCCTCATGGCCGTTCAGGGGGCATTCTACTCGGTGTAAGGACTGATACCATGGAAGTGTTGGAGGTCACGGATGGTGCTTTTCATATAAAAATGCACATCCGTAACAAATCCGACAACTTCATTTGGAGTCTTGTTGCTGTGTATGGACCGGCTCAGGAATCGGCTAAGTCTGCTTTTCTCTCCGAAATGGTAAACTTGGCAAAGGATAACCCCCACCCTCTTATCATTGGGGGGGGATTTCAATTTGCTACGCTTTCCGTTTGAGAAGAGTAAGGGGAGGTTTGATAACCGTTGGCCTCTTTTGTTCAATGCAGTCATTGACAGCTTGGACCTTAGAGAGGTTACAATGGTGGGGAGACAGTTCACTTGGGCAAACTCTCTTCCTGAACCCACATACGAAAAACTAGACCGTGTACTCATGGATACTGATTGGGAAGCTAGGTTCCCACTGGTGTCGGTACGGGCTCTAGAACGTATTGAAGGTTTGTCGGACCATGGGCCTATTCTTTTGACTACTGGTTTACCTAGACCACAGTGTAGGCCACGATTCAAGTTCGAGCTTGGGTGGCTACATCGTGAAGGTTTTCATGAGATGGTCAAAAGGATTTGGGATTTACCGGTAACGGGTGATACGCCTATTCAGCGGTGGAACAATAAGATACGTGCTTTACGCACGCACCTTGTTTGCTGGGCGCGTCATACCTCTGGCATACTTAAAAAGGAAAAGGTTCAACTTTCCTCCATAATTGATGCTCTAGAAGCATCAGCAGAAGTTCGTTTACTATCCGCGCAAGAGATTGAGCTCAAAAGCCAATCCAATGCACAAATAGCAAAACTTCTGCGAGAGGAAGAGTTAAAATGGTATCAACGGTCTAAAGCCCAATTCATTCTGGAAGGGGATTCGAATACACGCTATTTCCATAGTATTGCCAATGGCAGACACAGGAAAAAGCACATTCATTCTCTAGTTCAGGACGAGGGAACGATTGAGGGCCATGAACAACTAAAGTTGTACATTACAAATTATTATAAGGGACTGTTCGGCGACCCAGAGGAAGGAAACTTCTCTCTCGATGAGTCCCGAACAGAAGATATCCCCCAGGTTTCAGATGCGGAAAATAGTCTGCTAACTAAACTCTACACAGAAGAGGAAGTGAGGTTGGCGGTGTTCCAAATGAAACATAATTCAGCACCTGGACCTGATGGTTTCCCGGCAGAGTTCTACCAGAACTTTTGGGATGTTATCAAGTCTGACTTGCTTAAACTGTTCGCCTGTCTTCACGATGGACAACTAGAGTTGTTTCGTCTAAATTTTGGTGAGATAATTTTATTACCTAAGGTTAACGAGGCAGAGAGGATTCAACAATTCAGACCTATTTGCCTCCTTAACGTTAGTTTTAAGATATTCACCAAAGTGGCTACGATACGGCTGAACAGTGTGGCGGATCATGTGGTTCGTCCGTCTCAGACGGCTTTTATGAAAGGTCGCAATATCCTTGACGGAGTTGCGATTTTACATGAAACAGTTCACGAACTACATAGGAAAAAGCTAAACGGGGTAATCCTTAAAATTGACTTTGAGAAAGCATACGATAAAGTCAAATGGTCTTTCCTTCAGCAGACACTCAGAATGAAAGGTTTTTCTTCTAAGTGGTGCGCGTTAATTAATAGCTTTGTTTCGGGGGGAAGCGTTGCCATCAAGGTCAATGATGACACTGGCAAGTACTTTCAAACGAAGAAAGGCCTTAGACAGGGTGACCCGTTATCGCCAATGCTATTTAATATAGTGGCTGATATGTTGGCTATCTTGATCGAACGTGCTAAATCTGAGGGTCAATTTGATGGAGTGATTCCACATCTTGTTGATGGTGGTTTATCGATTCTTCAATACGCCGATGATACAATTCTTTTTATGGAACATGACATCGAAAAAGCTCGGAACCTAAAACTGATCTTGTCAGCTTTCGAGCTCTTTTCGGGTCTTAAGATAAATTTCCACAAAAGTGAATTATTCTGTTTTGGCGAGGCTCAAGAGGACGCCGCCTTGTACGCTGAACTTTTTGGCTGTCAACAAGGTCAATTTCCTATCAACTATTTGGGTATTCCGATTCATTATCGGAAACTTACAAAGGCTGAATGGAAAAAGGTGGAAGAAAGACTTCAACTTCGGTTAAACAGTTGGAAAGGAAAACTCTTATCCCTAGGTGGAAGATTAGTACTCATAAACTCAGTGCTAACAAATATGGTACTGTATATGATTTCTTTCTTTCAATTGCCCAAAGGAGTCTTGAAAAGGCTGGATTATTTCCGGTCTAGATTCTTTTGGCAAGGGGATTCTGAGAAGAAAAAGTATCGTCTGACAAAATGGAGTGTGGTTTGTTGCCCTAAAGACCAATGAGGGATTGGAATTCACGACCTAGAGGTCAAGAACCGAGCCTTGCTAGGTAAATGGCTCTTCAAACTTCTATCAGAAGATGGAGTTTGGCAAACCCTCCTTAGGAGAAAGTATGTGGGAGACCAAGCTGTTTCCCAGATTCAGTGGAAACAGGGTGATTCACACTTCTGGGCTGGTCTTATGGCTACAAAGAAGTATTTTTTCCCACATGGTTCTTTCTCAATTAGGGATGGATCGGAAATTCGGTTCTGGGAGGATAAATGGCTTGGCCATGTTACCCTTAGAGAACAATATCCGGCACTTTACTCTATCGTACGAAACAAAAGCGACATGATCGCCAGGGTGTTGGGTTCCTCCCCACCGGATGTTTCGTTTTGACGAAGCTTATTTGGTACGAGACAAGCATCTTGGCATGCCTTGCTCATCCGACTGGAGTCAGTCCAATTGTTGGAAGGTCCAGATAAATTTCAATGGAATCTCAACAAGAATGGTAAATTCTCAGTTGATTCTATGTATAGAGCACTTATCCTTCCCGAAGTCCCAGTCAATACTAAGGATAGTAATAAGATTTGGAAAATGAAAATCCCGCTTAAAACGAAGGTGTTTACGTGGTACCTTCGTCGGGGGGTCATACTTACTAAAGACAACCTTGCAATGCGTAATTGGCACGGAAGTAAAAAATGTGTTTTCTGTCTTCATGAAGAGACCATTACACACTTGTTCTTCCAGTGCGAATTCGCGAGGTCTATATGGTCAGCCATCCAGATAGGTTCTACCTTACATCCACCAAATACAGTTGCTAACATTTTTGGCAGTTGGCTAAATGGTGTGGATCCTAGGTTTGAACGTTTCTGTAGGATGGGCGCGATTGCCATTATTTGGTCGCTGTGGCTATGTAGAAATGACAAGGTTTTTAACAATTCAAATGTTACTGTTTTGCAGGTCATATATCGGTGCACGGCTACCTTACGAGCTTGGTCCACGCTGCAGCGTGTGGAGCACCGGGATCTTTTTTTGGAGGTGGCGGCGAGGCTGGAGTCCGCGGCCAGGGAGTTTCTCTGCCGGCATTGATGGCAGCATAGCCTCCGGATAGACCTACCAGTACCTTAGGCGGATCTACAATTTCTCATTATGATATGTAATTCGCCTATTTATTTATGTTTGAGTTGGCTACTCGTGAACTGGTGGCTGTGTGCATCTTAGTTATGCAGAGGCCGGGTGTAATGCTTAAAACTCTTAAGTAATAAAATTTCCTTTATCTAAAAAAAAGTGTGACCTGGCAGTAAACTGTCAACAGGGTGAAACCTGCTAGTGGCAGTAATAGCACCATCCTAGATTGACTCATTTTTCTCCATATATAGTCTGTATTGGAATCTTGTGTCATTTAGTACTTCCCCCGTTCATAAAAGGATGTGACAAGTTTGTTCAAACTTGCATCTATATACACACTAAAATAAGTCTAGATACATATAAGTTTTGACAAACTTGTGACATCTTTTTATAAATGGAGGGACTATTCAGATTTAGAAAGCCTGTAGCAATCCCGGTAAGGAATGATAATTATTTTCTTGGCAGAGCTAGGATCTTGTATTCTGCCTGAGACTCTCGTCTCATATTTTTTTAGGTAAAGGGAATTTATTGATATCAAGAAGTACCAAATACATCCAGTCTATGCAATAACGTATTGCCCTAATGGCTTTACGGATGCACACAGCTAAAAAAAGAAAGAATAATTACAAAAAAGCCAAGTCCCGGTATAGCGATCTATTCCTTGTAGAAGCGGCTCTAACACCACCGAGACAGCACCAGAAGTCCAGAAGTACTCGCTCACAAAACAACGCCTTCAACAAGGTTATTGCCAGGCACAACCAATTAAGCCCAGACCTTGGATTTTCACCCAAGACTTTGAACTTCTCCTGTGATGTCGCCCCCACTTACGATGCCGCTGCTCCAAGTCACAAATCACCAAGCCAACTCCTCATCGTCACTAAGAATCAAAACACGGTTACTAGATCTTAGATCTTGGCTTCCATGACATTCTCCACCAGCACCACGGAACGAGAACATGCTCTATGATATTAACAACCGCCAGAGCTTCGAAGTGCTCCCTCTGAACCTAAATGGCCAGCGAAAAACATGGGTGTGCACGACCAGTTCCACCCGGTCCAGCAATCTCCAGACATCGCCCAATGGAGCGCCGATGGAGCATCCGGAACACGCCTCGTCAGCCAGATCGAAGACGCCAGACAACAAAAGATTCTCCTCTTGACGCCGGTAAGGAGCCCTAGGACCACCGCCAAGCCGAACTCGCGGAGGAGAACCTCCTCAAGCTCGCTCGGGGAGCAGCCAACGGCGCCGACCCGAGTCCGACCGTGCCGCCACAAGAACGGCGGATCTAGACGGAACCCTAGATCCGCGGCCAGCCACCATGGCCCGTCGCCCTAGAGCACAGGCACAGCCGCATTTCTTGGCGAGCTATAAGATGGTCAGATTTATAAGTAAGTATCTCTTGTAAAATATGAGTCGCCGCCTGGCCGAGGATCTCCGCCCGACCACCTCCCGCAGCCCTCCCCGTCGACCTAGCCCCAGCCGCATCGGAGTGAAGGCCCTACACCCGCCGCCCCCAGCACCCATGGCACTAGGGGGCGCCGCCACCACGGACGGAGCCGACGGCAGGGGCGGAGAGGAGGAGGGACGGGGGAGGGGCGCTGGAGAGCTGCGCGAGGACCCACGGCGGCACGCTGGGGAGCGCCGCAAGGGGGATATAGAAAGGGTCGGGAGGGAAATTACCTTAGGATCAAGCAACTGTACTACTATATGATATTTCTGGGCTTGAAGTGGTATCACGATGCTGTCCAGACTTGAGCCGATTGCTCGTCATTCACACTTAAGAGGTCCATAATTATAAATATATTGGAAAAATTAAAACAACCTCCACTAATTTATCTTGCAAGAAGAGATTGCATAAGCTTGCTACTATCATTTTGAATATCTGGTCATTTATGCTAATGATTATATCTTTCACAGGATAGCGCACACTCAGTCCAGATATAGAAGAAGGCATATGTCAAGTCCTTGCCCACGTGGTGGATCGAGTCGGAGATCATGGGAGGATCAGGCGGCAATGCCGCGTCAACATCCTCATCCTCTTCGTCATCCATATCGTTGAAAAAGGGCGGAAGGTTGCAGTTTGAGCAGAAGCTCGGCGATTTTTTCAAGCACCAGATCGAGTCAGATACCTGTGTGGCCTACGGAGATGGTTTCAGGGCCGAGAACCGGGCTGTGCTCCAATACGGTCTGAAGGGCACACTCGAGCACATCCGGCTGACAGGGACCTTGCCATTTTGAATATGCCGGGGTTTCATGCAGTATTTAAGTTATACGCCAATTTTTCATTGAGAGTCCATTTACAGGGAAAAGAAAGAAATTTTGACATGAACAAATTGTACAAACACGATCTTTCTGGTTGCTCTTTCTTGGACATGCCGGCTAAGTACAGTATTAGCAGATCGAATCGAGCTGGCTAGCCTGAGCAATCTCTTGTATGATGATCAAAGCTTGGAATGGAAACAATGGTATTTTTGTGTTATTAAAATTAATAAGGAATACACACTATCTTCTGCCCTACAGTATGGTTATCTCCTATATATTTGATTATTTGTCGGAGCCATATCAAATTGAAAATATCTGAAATCCGTTTGATAGAAATAGGGATCAATTATGTTTTATTTTGTATAGATATATGGATTTGTGAATTAGAGAAATAAAAAATAAAGTTTATAAATTTTATTCGAAGATATATTTTATTTAATGCTTATAAAGGTATATCCTTCACAACTTTTAGTACCTTTTTATATGTAAAAGTTAAAATTTAATCTAGTTAATAGCTATGATTTCTCAGTTTGAAAAAAAGGGTAAACACTCTATTTTTAGAGATTTTTGGGAATTAAGGAGATAACTTTTGTTGTAGTCTACTACTCCCTCCGTCCTCTAATATAAAACGTTTTGACTATTCCAAAGTAGACTAGATACGGAACAAAATGAGTGAACCTAAGAGGCTAGATACATACTTTTGCCAAAATTCTTAAATGTCTTATATTCTTGAACGGAGTAGTAGAATTTATCTTTTTGATATTACGATGATTGTCTATAACTTAGCACATCTCCAATAGTTGATGTAAAATAGCAGCCCAAAAACAATGTGATGTAAAATATACATCACTAAAAACGTGATTATTACATCACCGATAGTGTCAATTGCAACAATTGATGTATTGTAGGGCATGAGACTTCTTCTCTATTGATCATGACATCGACGGCTCCTCTTCTACGACCGCGGCAGGAGGCGGCAGCGCTTAGACTTCTTCTCTATTGATCATGACATCGACGGCTCCTCTTCTACGACCGCGGCGGGAGGCGGCGGCACTTAGCCTTAACGCCGCCACCATCTCGTCCCTTCGCACAAAGGCCTTCTCCTTACCCGCTCGATTGCGGTGGATGGCTGTGTAGGTGCAAGTCCACATTCTCTTCCACGGCGGTCGCGCTTAGCCTTAGCGCCGCCACCATCTCGTCCCTTCACACGGTGGCCTTCTCCTTGCCTACTCGACTGCGGTGGATGGCAGTGACGGGGAGGGTCAGCGGTTTTGACATGACGGCGGATTGCCACAGGCGGTTGTGGGCATGGGAAGTTTCAGATTGACAGAAACGTGCACGTCTGCATGCGTTTTAGCACGGCCTCATGATGTATATTTACAGAACGTTGCAAAAAAATTGTGCGAAATATACATTAGGGACAGCTGTTAGAGACCACTTTTGGCCTCCATGTGATGTAAAAAAACGGTTAGAGAGCCTCTTAACCGGCAGTAAGAGAGAAATATATGCAGAGTTCCAGGCCTGGAGGATTGACATAAAAATGGAACAACTGTGAAAGCCAAGCATCAGAAAGCATTTATACACATACGGTTTGATGTATTTAACAGGCACAACTAGAATAGGCGATAAACTTAGTTCACAAGCTCACAAACAGAATACAAACGATAGTAGCGTGATCAGATCCTCTTGCAACACAAGCAAGCATCCGGTTATTTCAAAAGCAATAAACGAAATCAGTAGGCAATCTGACACAACGGAAGTAGGAGCGAGACCCCGATTGTAGTGCAGCGATCTTTTCCTCGGGGCGACCTGCATAGTAGTAGCAATAGCAAGCAAGATGTTAATGTACTAATAACATCTTGGGAGTGACGCGAGTCGTAGTGCTTGGTGATTCAGAATGACGTACGTACAAGTTCACAGGTCAGCAGCGGTCAATCAATCTCGGAGACGATACCCCCATGGTGAACCACCAATTACAGGGTGTTGGCGCAGCAACGTGAAGATGTCATGGGTGATTTCACCGAAGTGTAGGTACTGGAGGGGCAAGAGGAACTCAATGCCAGTTGGGACCCCCGCCATGCTGCTGAGGTTGAGTATCACTAATCTTTCCAGAGACGCCATGGAACCTTGTTTTATCTCCAGTTGTTTCAGATTAGGCATGTCCCGCAAATAGAGTTCCTTCAGCTTGGGGAACCACCCTGTGAGAAACACCAGCTTCTCTCCGTCGTATGCTCTAGTGAAGCTTAGAGCCGTCAGATTTGCCAACCGAGAGAGGGATGGCAGTGGGTCTTCTCTCAGCTGAGACCAAAGTAGACGCAGTACATGCAAGTTCTGCTCCACAGCTTGGAGCAGAGGAGACTCTCCCAACAGTGTCCCTTCCGCTAATCTTCCCCTCAAATTTAGCTTTTGCAAGTTAGGTGGGAGGGCGGTCAACAGGAGAACCTCGTTCTCGTCACTTGCAACCACATTTAGGTAGGACAGAGATGGCATCTGCACTAGAGACTCGCAGAGACGTTCACAGTAGATTCCCTTCACATTTGTTATTCTCAAGCTTCTTAGTTGCGTCAACTCCCCTAGTTCTCTGACAGACTCATCATGAGCTTTCAACGCTTGTAGAGTCTGCAGATTTGTCAGGTTACCGAGACCCTTGGGGATGCATACACCGCTGAATACATGCAGACCTCTACCATATGGATCAATCAATTTCTGAGCAAATAAGTGCCTAAGATTCTTGAGCTTCACAATCCCTGCAGTCATCTCTTGTATGTCACATCTAGAAAGGTCTAGTGTCAACAAATTTGAAAGCTTCTCGATGGATTTTGGGAGAAGCTTCACTTTTGTATCCCGCAGACCCAAATGGCGGAGGTTAAAAAGATCTCCAATAGCATCCGGAATCTTCTTAATGGGTAGACCACTTAATTCTAGAACCGTCGTATATCTTGACTTCTCAGATAGTAGAGGTAGTAGGTTGACGGATGGCATGTTTTTGTCCAGTGTAATGAAAGTTCGAAGTCCATGTACACTAGACAATGACTGCAGGGCGTCCTTCTTTAGTTTGTGCACTACTAATCGCCGTCCATCCATCTGAAGAAATCCTCTGCATTTCTCTTCCTCATAGTTAACACCAAAATGATCCTTCTTGCTCACATCAACTGCTAGTTCACGTATGATATCGTGCATTCTGAACCTGTTCATCCTACCAAATGAGTTCCTATCAACGACTTGCAACATGTTTCTGTTGACTAGCTCCTTCAGATAGCCTTCTGCCACTTCTTCTAATGTGCTAGCACCCTTCTCAATGATGAACCCCTCTGCCACCCATAGCCGTACAAGCTTTTTTCTGTGGAAAATATGGTCTTCCGGGAATAAGCTGCAGTACAAGAAGCAACTTTTCAAGTATGTTGGAAGGTAGATGAAGCTCAGATGCAAAACATTCCTTAGGTGGCCGAGTCTCATGTTATTAATTATCTCCCAACTCAGTTGGTCATTTATTCTTCTCCATTCTTCTACAGTTTTCTCACGATCATACAAGAGGCTACCAACTGAAACGATGGCAAGAGGCAAGCCTTTACACTTGCTAATTATTTCCTTGGACAAAGGCTTCAAATTCTCAGGACATTCATGATTTGTTTCTCTTGGAAAGGATTTCTTACAAAAGAGGTCCCATGCCTTGTCTTCTGGTAATTCTTCCAGTGTTAAGGTATGTCCTCTAGAAGCAAGTGCAGCAACATCACGTTCTCGTGTTGTGATTAACAATCTGCTGCCCTTGTCACTACAAAGAATTGCCCTCGACAAGTCATGAAAGGCTTCTGGAGTCCAAACATCATCCAATACAATCAAAAACTTTTTCTGCCCTAGAAATCTCTTCAGTGTATCTTCAAGGCATGTCATGTCCATGGCAACGATGTTAGATGGAATGTCCAGTTTATCTTTGAAGAGTTCCTTGATTATATTCCTTAAGACATCTTCTCTAGAATATGTTTGAGAGATGGAGACCCATGCGTGGCACTGGAATTTCTCTCTCTCCTTCCTGTAGATATTTGCAGCTAAAACTGTTTTGCCAAGCCCTCCCATTCCATGCAAGGTTATCACAGAGCATTCCCCATCTTCACCTCCCAACCACTTCTCAAGTTTTTTCATGTTTTCTTCCACCCCAACTAGATCTTCTTCATCTAGGGAGCGTGAAAGATTTGCTAGATCTTGGGACCTCTTGACAATGTAATTCGAGCTGCTAATATCTCCATTGCTTATCACAGGAACCCAACGGTTTTTTGTCTCTGATAGGTGTGCCAGATCTTTCTCTATTTCCTTCACCTTGGAAGCTATGTGGTTCAGAACAAGCAGAGATCTTGGTTTTCTGAACCCTTTCTTGAGGTAAAAGCAGCACCCTTTGTCATGTTCCCGACCGACCAGATACAAGTACTCATCCACCATATCCTCCATCACATGTGCTACCTTCCGCACCTCATCCAACCAGCCCTCGTACACCTGATTGTTGTGGTCTCGAATGTCCATTTGGCAGAGAACCTCATGGATTACACGAAGCTCCCTGACAACACGGCCCATGCTGCCTTGCAGCTCTACAAGTTGTGTCGCAAACTTGGAAAACAGAGCACCGGTCTCCTGTGCTGCTCCATTGGCCAAAGCAACTCCAATCTTTTTAATGACTAGAAGAAGCACAATTTCAGCCATATTTTTCTCAAGAGTTGCTAATGCCTCACTGTTGGTTGGTGGACTAGTTGCATCTTTTCTACAGTATCTCTAGGCTGAACATCTGCAAAATGAATCAAGCGACACATTAGTTAAACTATTCATACAATGTGCTACAGAGCACTTGCGAAAGACGTGCCTGGTACAATCTGAAAATTTGAGTAAGCATGACCTCTTAAATTTTAATCCTCGATATTCCCTGAATAATTCGTCGTGCTGGAGGAATTCGCAATACAGCTTCTGCGTCGAAAGGAGACAGTTAAATTGGGGGCAAGCTCGAAAGGAGACAGTTAAACACATAACTATGGACTCATTAAGGTGAAATTCAGAGTTTTCTTAAATCTGTCCATGCAGAACAGTTTTCCAAGATTGTAACGTAAACCCACAAAGACGATCTCAACTGAAGATGACATCAAATACAAAGTTGTTGCAATTTTGCATAGTTTTCGATTAAGCCCAATATCAGCCCAATCCGAGTTCGTACGCAGCCCGGAGACCCGTTTTCGTTAAGACAAAATATCTGATCCGTTTTCTCTTGAAAAGATTGTGACGTGATTGACTCCAATTCTTACCATATTTGATGGATTCAGCCAAGCCACTACTTTGGGGCCTCATTAGGCATGAGAGGGGTCCCAAGAGCCCTTGGATCAAAGGGGCATCCATCCCATGGCCTAGATTGCATCTACATATCTATATATTGAGCGGAACCCCTATTTTCTGGGTAAGGCACAAAAAGTCACGAATTTTCCTCCTCTTGGCAGCCACCAAGGAGGGGGAGGAGCTCCTCCATTGCTGCACCATCACCAAGGAAGAAGAACGGGGAAGGGGCCTCCGTCCCCTAGGGCAACCGCCACCTTAAGAAGCCGCCGACGCGCCGGTGGGCTGCGACACCGCCGCCTCCTTGCCCGTGGGCGCCGTGGACACCATCTCCTCCACGGAGCTGCGGCTTCTCTCCATCAACACCATTATCAAGCCACTGGTTTCTGTAATATCTCTTTGTTGTGAGTAGTTTTCCCATGTTTCCAAGGGCATGCATAGGATGAATTGGCAACAATTCCTATATAACACGTGTTGAGTATTTGGTCAAATTTTTGTATTTTATGTTGTTTTATGATGGTGATGTGTGAACATCGACTGTACTTCACTTCACCTATATGGGCTCATAGGGCGAGTGGGTAGGATCGTGGAGGACAGTAAACCGTGGTCTAATACATGAAGTTGCATTAGGGGGATACATATCGGGACCCTAGAGTTCATAACTATGGTGGGACATTTATGTCTTAATGATTCCTATGTTTGCACATTAACATATGGCCTTAGGACCCATCATAAGGGATACCTTTGTTCATTTAGTTGGCTGCATCTAAACAAGGCTATGTCCTGAAAGCTTAAAACTTGACAAGATATTCATTGTGTTGTTCTAGAAATATTTATGCCATGAAGTCTATGTAGCCCTTGTGAATTTTTTTGTCACACATAATCACACACTTTAGCTTGTCCTCTTGATGCATAGAGGATTGGGCTTTCTCTAAAAAAAGCTTTCACTTACTTGCAATTTTACTTTCTTGCATCTTTTTTTTTTAATATCGACTTTCAGTTTTGAATCATTCTAAAGAAATCATTTTTAGTTTGTCTAGTGCATAGATAATAAGAGTAGTGACACTCTCATTTGAAAGAATAAACACTTATACCTTCTACTCCTCGTGGGATCGATATAAATACTTACACATTAAAAATTTCAACGATCCTCTATACTTGTGGGTATCATATGTCATATAAATGCTATATTACACACAAATACATAGCACCGATATTATGTCAATTTTGAATAGTCTTATGTCCACCACACTTTTAAGAGAGAATGCATAAGTGAACCCATAAACCCCGGTCCATCTTCTACTATAAGAAAACACTTTCCAACACTTTTATTGCCTTTTTAATTTTCAGTTATTAACTAATCCGAAAATACAAAAATACTTTTCCTTCATGCATTTACAAAACCCGAAAATATCTTTACATATCATTTTTATTATCCTTGGCTAGTTCTAGTTTACTTTATTATTATTTTTATTTTATTATCTTTTTATTTCAGTTTATTAATATGAAACCCTGTGCTTGACCACCACACGGTGGAGTTGGGGGCACAAGACAAAATACATTATTTTGTAAGTTGCTGGAAGAAGGGAGGAGAAATACATCTTTCCGCGCAATTCCCAGAGAGTTCCTCCAGTCACCCTTGTGGGGGAAAACCATCCTTGCTTCAACACTCTGCTCTTCGAGTCTCACCGAGTGTGTAGACCTCTTCCATCAAAGGTTTTCTGACATCATTGCAGGAGAGTGGAAGCAGCAACATCAATGATCACACAAACTGTCATCACCTCCCACATGGTATTTTTGGTCCATGTTCTAGCAGGATGGCGAACAATAGCCCATCGTGATTGGAGGGCACCGAATGCACGCTCCACATCCTTTCTAGCACTCTCTTGTGAAGGGAATATGCCCTAGAGGCACTTAATAAACATAGTTTATTGGCAATATCCCAGTCGTTCATTATATGTTTTACACCATGCTATAACTGTATTAAGCGGAAACATTAATACAGGTGTGGTAGATAAACAACCAGGTCCCTAGTAGCCTCTACTAAGACTAGTTTCGTTGCGCGATTGATGATCGAGGTTTTCCGATCATAGGGCACGGCGCCGGTCGGCAACGGAAGTCATATCGTTAGGAGTAACGATGTGATGGACATACCCAGTATTTATAGGACATAGTCGTTACGCCTTAAGACCGTGAGATCAACTCTTATTGTTATTCCTGGAAGATACTTTGATCGCACCAAACGTCGTATCTTATTTAGTATGACAATAACGGTGATAATTTTGGGTATCGGAAAGGAGTAGTTGAGACGAGGGGTCAACAGCGGGATTTGTCAATCCGCATAGCCGGATAGATACTTTAGGGCCCACTCGGTGAGATTATGTCAAATGAGTTTGCAAACATGTGACTAGGTCACCAACTGACATAATATCATAGACGAGTAGAAGATAGCGATGTTGGTAACGAGATCATGCTAGGTATGGAGATATCTGAGAATGATGCTCGGACACGCTAAGTATCGCCATGACAAAGGGCTTAAGACTATACGTCCAGGTTTGATAGATGAAAGTCATTCGTTATATCACAGGGATTAATTCATGGGGTCCATGCCTACGAGTTAGTCATTGATTATAGATGAGTCTTGATCATACCTGTTATTATATCGAACCGCTAGGGTAACACACTTAAGGGGTTTCTACAAGACAACCGGAAAGGAAAGAGATCACCGGGAGCGTCCCGGGAGGGGTCCGATGGAGATCGGGCAGCGCCGAAAGAGTTTTCGGAGCTAGAATAAATTATATATATTATGTTTGATATTAATTAGTGTAATTAATATGCAAATATGATTTTATATATTTATTTTCGAATTTATTCAGGCTGATTTCCCTAAATGGGCCTTCTGGTCGAAAGAAGGCCCAAGAGGGGGAAAATCCTCAAGGGGATTCGGTGGGGGCATGGAGGCCGGCCTAGGTGGGCCAGATGGGGCCCACCAGGGGGCCGACGCACCCTCCTTGGCCGAACCAGGCTGTGGGATAGTCCCACATTGTCTGGCTGGCAAGGTTGGCTCCCCCTGGGAGCCTATATAAGAAGGGGCACCCCTGGCCTTTTAATTCACCAATTAATTCCCAATTTCTCTCTCGATCTCGTGGTTCCCTTGTCAGAGCCGCGCCGAGTAGAGTAGGGGGATCTCTTCCACCATAGCCCGCTGCCGCGCTGTTGGTGTTCCGGTCCAAGTCTTCCGCTGCTCGTCCTGGACTGGAGCTTCGGAGGACGTCGTCTCCACCGTATGTGTGTGACGCCCTGCGAGGTGCTGCGCTAGCGGTACTCGGAGGCCTACTTCCTCCACCCGACCTCGGGGTCATCTTCGTCGTCTTCGTCGCGCCGAGTTCTCCGCGACCTAGAGGTCGGCTACGTCGTCTTCGTCGTCAACGCTTGTGCGGGAGCGTAATCCCCGCTATTCGGTCTACGAGGGTATGTATTCCGATCTCCGCCGTACTTCTATATCTGCATAGTGTAGATCTTGGCTAGTTTAAGGATATCGTTGCTAGGAAATTTTTTGTTTTCTGCACACGATCCCCTTCATCTTGTTCCTGGGCAAACATCTTCCTCTTCTCACCTAGTGGATCAGAGATGGTCTTCACAAATGTAGTCTAGGTATGATAGATGCCATTGGCTAGGGAATATGGCTTGTTGTATTGTGACCATTGATCTCGTAGGTCATCTCGGGGGCATTGTTACTGGAGAGCTTGTTAAACACCGGAGACCGCTGAAGAACATAGATATCATCGTGCGAGTCGGCCATGCCAAATAACGAGTGGAAAATCCAAAAATATTGTGATTCCATGGTCTTAAGTATAACCGTACACTCTCCAACATGACCCTTGTAGATTCCCTACCAAGCAAAGGGGAAAATCCTCCCCTTTTAGTGCATACAATCAATGATGTCAATCATCACAGTGAAGTCTCGGCCCTCGTTGATTAACAAGAGCCGAGCCGTGTCCTCACGATTCTGTTCCCTCAGGTACTCAGGGCCATACACCGCAATCATAGCCCTGCAAAACCTATACATTGATTCCATTCCAGGCAAATGGACTCACTCATCCACACATCCTCATCCACAAGATCACCGACCACTTCATATGCAAGCATGTGGATTACGACGGTGCATTTCTGGTACGACGAGAAGCCGTACACCCCGCAAGCATCCTTTCTGGCCAAGAAGTGATCATCATAGTTGAGCACTCACAACCGAACCGGTTGAACAAGGATCTTCTCATCCGGAAACGGCGCCGGAAGATTTGGAGGATATGTTGGTTTAACCGGCCGAAAATAGTCCCCATAAAGATGTAGGTGGCCACCTGATATGTTCCGGTTCAAAGCCGGTGAACGGCCCACCGACAACGAGCCGCGAAATAATGGCCGCATCCTCCCCAAAGCTTCATTGACAACAAGGGTGGCAACAAGGCCATCACTGTCATCATCGGAGGTCTTATCGGAGGAGGAGTGGTGCATGATGTACTTGCTGAAAAAGAATACGTCGGAGTTGTCCATGGCCGAAATCGTACCTTGTTGCCGGGGCAGAAATATGGCCGAATATTTTTGGGGCGAGGTCGGGGCGCAGACACCCCGAGCCGCCCTCACGGCATCTAGCCATTTGCGTGCGACACCGGCCAGCTGCTCCCTAACTAGACATAACTGAAACTAATATGCAGATACTAATCAAGTTTAAAAGCTATCATGGCAGATTAAAAGCTATCAAGATTAAATCCTACACAAATCCTACAATTCAAACGGGATCTGAGATTGTAGAAGGTAATTGCACACGCAGAGCAAGGATCTTCAGATCAAAAAATAAAGTAATCTGGAAAAAGAAGCTAGGGATGAGCACGTACTCCATTCTCTCGCCGATGGGTTGCTTCCGGCTGCCACAGCTCCGCTTCTTGTCGCTCTGGGTCAGGTTGGCGAAGGAACCGGAGGAGGTGGAGTAGGGTATATTACTTGGGCACGAACGAACCAGAGGTGGAGTGGGATAATGAACGAATTTCGGTGGGTTGGCGCGCGAAGCAGAGATTACTTGGCGAGTGAGCTGAGAATCGATCTGGTTGTCGCGGAGGACACGAAAGCATGCATGCATGCATGATCGCTACCTTACTGCTTTGGATGAAAGCAGAATGATTCTCAAAAAAAGAAAAGAAAAAGATGGAAAGGAGAATGCACTCAGGGACTTGGGAGAGAGAGGCAAGACGACGATCAGACAGCTCACTACGAGCATGCATGTATGTATCATGTATGTACCCCATTTTTCTTTCTCTTTATGTCCTCCAAGATAGTATTATATACCTCATTGGATGATGAGTTGTAGTTCCTGACAGCATCGAGGTGCTGGATGTCCTCATTTGTAGTCCACAATGCCATGTCGTTACCATCAAGCTCATGGGGCGGACGGCAGATAAGGTTAGAGAGGCGTGCTTAGCCCGACTACGTTTGGGCTTTAAATCAAGAAATTACTAGATACATGTGGGTTAAAAAAGCTAGAAAGATTTACATTTATAAAGGGAGGTAGTACATGATATTAGCTATGCTTAGCCCTGCTCTATGGTAAGATCTTAGCTATGCTTAGCCCTGCTACGTTGGGGGGTTTAAATCAACGAGATTTGTAACTTGTGACGGCTAAGAAGCACCACCGTGCTCTAGCCACTGGGATAGAACACATCCACATTTGTCACTCCATTCTTGATCATAATGTGCATTAGATGTAGATGATAATGTGTTGTGATTAGCTCAGTGACTAAAAGAGTGAAAGCACTCGTGATCTTTGGTACTTTCTCAAACCACTTATTATGTACTTCCTCAAACCATGGACCGGTGCCCAACTTCATGTCATAATTAAAACGTAAGCAAATTCTTTGTACTTTGTACTTAAACTACAACGTTGTGTGAATTACATACGCTTAGAGAGTATTAAGTCCATGCTGGATCAATACGGCAAAATATTATGTCCGTATATGATGATGAAATTATTTACTAGGTAGATAGAACAATAAGGGATATAAAATCAATTACTCAAAATCTGTAAATTCCCTTTGAAAGAAAGAAAATTCATTGTAACCATTTGTAATGAAATATACTCCCTCCGTATCTAAATATAGAGTAGGAGCGCATACACAGTAAAACTTATGCCTCGGATAGGGGTGAAAGAAATAACCAAAACGAAATACAAAACCATGGTACACACTCCAAAGTGGAGGCTCGAGGAGCAGCGCCTCAGAGATTAGGACGCATGTAAGACTTAGGCTCCCTCCTTCTCATGAGCAAAGGAGTTTGGAAGATGTTGAAAAAACAGAAACCAGCCTAGAACATCAGGTTTCCAACCATACATAGTCCAGGTCTTAGCCAATATATGTGTGTTCTATTGTGAAATTGTTAACCATTGTATGTTGCTGCGGGGTGTAGTTTAACTCTAGTTGTTATCTCATCACAATTCTTTGTATGTTGTGGCTTTTATGGGATTTACTGATATTAAAACTGTGGAACCGAGTGGGTTTCATCTAAAAACGCAAATATGCATCTTGAATAAATGTGACATCACTTACCAACATCTGGCTATCGTGAATGCATGTGCTTGTGTTAATAAATTCAGTATTGTTTCTATTAATTGCCGTACTCTTTTTCTAAAAAATTAATTGCCGTACTATCTTAACCTGTTTCCATACAACCTAATTCTCTAATGTCCCTAATGCTTCTGGAGACAAAACCACCTATTATCATCCTGGAAGACGTTAACTGAATTAGCACACGCAGGTTGCAATTGGGTAAAATGACGAGGTCAGAATATTATATGTTCGTTTTGGACTGCTCGGTCTAACTATATACTTCGAACTTTCAAATGAACTAATGCATTTAGTTTCTAATACTTTCTGGTTTCATTTGCTTTTCCCTATTAGCAAAGGATCCTCACACTAGTGGAAATCGGGGCTCTAGTCCCGGTTCCAGAGGGCCTGTAGTCCCGGTGTAGCAACCGGGACTACCAAGGCGGGACTAGAGCCCCCCCCCCTCTTTGGTCCCGGCTCAGCACAAACCGGGACCGGAGCCCCCCCCCCCCCCCCCCCCCCCACCAATTAGAGCTCCGCACGTGGAGGGGGCAGGGGCGCGCAGGGGCGAATTCAGGATTTTGTTTTTTTTTACATTTCAGGGTTTTGTTTTTTTTATTTCGACCGGTTTACTGGGTAGGGGTTTCGGATGGTACCATGTCGATGCGTCAGGGTAGAGGTTTCGGATGCTATGGCTTCGATGCGCGAAAACACGTATAAATTATTATACAAAGCTAGATGAATGCATCATGCATATATACAATTACATGAAGATCATGTGTTGATAACACATACACAGTTAAGTACGCGTGGTACATGAATATCACGTTTCCCGGTTCCAGATACTTAGAAGTACTTTGTTACATGGAGATCACTATTACATGTTCGCTCCACCAGGGGTAACATAGTGATACTCTCCGGTCTCCGGTATGACATGGGCGAGGTAAAATCCCGTCAACTCCTCTGCAAGTGCCCTGAAGCGGGTCTTTATTGGTAACTCGTTGCGCTTTCTTGCCAACTGTAAAAAAAATGATATCACAATGAATACATGAGATATGAAATGAATAAAACTCATCACGATTGATGGTACAAAAATAATGTTGTGACTAGAGCTTTACGTACTTCGATACTTCTTTTGCTCTTCAAACTCTCGTTGACCATAGTGTGCATGTACTCGCAAACGTAGAATCCACATAGATCAGTCCCTATTGGTTGTTTAAGGCAAGTCTATAGAAGAATAGAATTTAATCAAATAATAAGAAAGTATGATAATGGTGCACAGGCCTAGTTATAGTACTACTTACATCGTTACTACGCCATAGCAGTTTCTCTGGCCATCCACTGTTCGGATGTTCCGCGAGAAACATTTTCCAAACGCTGCATGACAAGAAAATAAATGAATGAGTCATAAATTATTTGATATTAGGAAATGAACGAAAGAGGCGATAAGAAAAGAAAGTACCTTGCCACCATATCAAAACAAGTCTTGTATTGTTTAGGGCATCTTCTTAACGAGTCAAGGACAACAATTTCTCCTTTCCACAAGTTAATAACGATAAGAATGTAGTGGAAGCTGCGCACGTTTATAAATAGTCATGCAATAACTCATCAATTAAACTTAACATCGGGTGAGAAAAATAGAATGTGTAATAAGCAGTAAAACTCACTTGAAATTGTAAGGCCATAATATATATTTTTTGTAAGCTTGTCGCTTGAAAAACATTAGCAAATTCCCCGGTGTATCCTTGTTAACTCTTGGATCAATTATGTTTTCTTCATGCATTATAGAGGGGTCAATGAACCCAATGTGGTTGATTTTCTGCTTCTTGCATTCGAGCATCTCCATTCTGCGTAATAAAGCACACAAAATATTATAGAGAGGATTATCACAGACAATGAACGAGTAGAGCTAATTAAAACATTATTACAGGAATAGATCACTTACAGACAATAGGAACTCATGATAGCTTTGTCGAGAGCCCGGAGATTGTATAAATAAAAGATATCGGCGAAGTAAAGGACACCAGAGTATTCTTGGAAATAATGCTCTTCCTTAACTGCCATCATGAGAGCGTCTTTATTCGTCTCCTTTACGGTATTCTTGTACTAGGCTTGAAATTAACGCATTCTTGTGGGTAAGTCGCCGTCGACAAAATTCTCTCCGTGAACAGAAGTACGAACAACATCCGCGAAGGGGATATCATCTCCCAAATATACCAGCTCCCGCACATTGATGTTTTTGAGAACTCTGTCATCAAGAACCTTGAGCGGGAGGGCCGACTGTGCGTCTTGTTCTCCGAGTTGGGCAACTTGTTTCCCTTTTTTCGATCGATCATCCATCTCTTCGTCATATGACTTACCAATGTTGCGATCATAGTCTGTTGGCGGCGATGGTGGGGGGTCGTATAGGGCATCGATGCAACGGTCAATTTTCTCCTGAGGAATTCCGGCAGTAAATTTTGCAGGAGGCAATTGTTTCGCTAACGCTTTCTGTTTCACGCCAGCAAGCCAGGCATCCGTATGTTCTTTGCAGGCGATATTGTTTTCCTCGACGATTATCTCCCAAGGTAACTTTGGAGTAGGCGGCGGTGTTTTCTACTTTCTAGGTTTCTTCCTAACAGGAGAACCAGACTGGCGCCTACTCGAGAGCTACTTAACATTCTGGCGGACTGGCACAAACTTCGATGGCCTCGCGCTTGGGACCCTCTCGGGGGGCGGTTGGCTTTGCTGTTGAGATGGAGACGGACTCGGGCTGGGGTCCCTATCGGGGAGGTGTGGGCTTTGCTGATTATGAGGTGGAGATGGACTCCGTGTTTGATCCCTCTTGAGGAAGAGTGGACTTTGCTGGTGAGCTGGACTCCTAGAACGAGGAGTGGACTTTGCTTGTTCTGAAAGCACGATGTATAGGCCATAGGGCGAAGGCATGCTTGACGTCTGCCAACGTCTTCTCCTCGTCACCTCCAGGGAACTCAAGTTCCAAGGTTTCAAATCCCGGCATAATTTCGTCCACCCCGACACGAGCGTAGCCATCTGGAATTTGACCACAATGGTAGAGTTCTCCAGGTTGAATTACTAAAGCTTGCCCCACCGCCACCTTCAAAGTTATGTTTCTCATTGCTATATGTAGCTCACAACCTGTAGGCTCTGTGATGTCATCCACTGGGTAGGGACCATCGACTTGACGCGTGGAACCAACGCTGCTTCTACGCTGAGATGGGGCGGCATCTGCTTCATGATCTAATTGGTCCCGTTCCTGAGGTTCCGTTCTTTGCTCCTTCAATGCTTTTATTTCTGCCCGTGTCTCCTTCATTTCACGTTCCAATTCTAATATCCGGTCGGCCTCCTTCTTCTTACCTCTGCTACGGCTTCTATAAGTGTGAGCAGATTCCGGCCACGCAGTCTTAAACGTAGCACCGCCAGGAAAGCCTCGAGCTCGTCCAACATGTTCAGGATTCCCCAGGGCCCGTGTCAGCTCGTCATCCTCTCTATCGGGTTTGAACACACCATTGCGAACATCATTAATTGCTGCTTCAAGCTTATTTTTGATTTGATCAACGAGAACCTTCCATTTTCCTTTTTCAACAATATCTCCGGTTTCTGGGTCCAACCCTGCCCCATGCGTGAACAACCAGAATTTTGACCTCTCGGGCCAGTCAAGTGTCTTTGGACGGACCCCTGATCGAAGCAGTTTTTCTTCATAGGCTAACCACTTAGGAATGGCACTCTTGTAGCCACCTGTCCCCAATCTATGGTGGTGTACCTTCAGCCCAGCATTCAATTTATTTATCTCCGATCGGGACACAGCCATAGGTGATTCCCTATACGCCTTAAACGCCGCCCATTCAGATTCTAATTTCTTCCCTTGTGCTCCACTGAAATCTGGCTCTTCTTTTGTTTCTTCATATTGATTCCATAACTTTTTCTTCCAGTTGCGGAATTGTTCCGCCATCTTAATAAGAGTCCACTTCTTGAGGTTGTCCCTCTTCACTTTAGAGAGATCTGGCGGGAGGGTGAAATGTGACAACAGCGTGTTATAGACCAAATCCTTAAGAACTTGGTGGACATAACATGGGTCCTCCACATCTGCGGCCGCCGGCTTGTACCATTCGCGTATGCTGACTGGGATCACGTCCCTAACAATAACTCCAGCTTGACTTATAAATTTGCTGCGGTTCTGTTTTGATTCGAGCGGTTCGCCGGAATCAGCAATTTCCTCAATCGGTAACTTTGGATCCTCGCTCGACATTCTTTTTACGTTGCCTCGAGGAGCACATGGTGGCTTCTTTTTGACAGATTTTCTTGATCCGGATGGCTAAAAGAAAAATGAGTCGTTAATAAATACAACACAAATCAATTAATGCATGTAGTTAACAACAACATATCGGCATATTTATTATAAACACATATACACCTCTCCGCCGGAGTTTGTTATCACCACATCTCGTGACTCTATTCCATCACCAAAATCGTTCAAAAATTGTTCGAAATCATAATCATCTACATCTCCTCCAGCTCGGGCATCATTAAAAATAAGTTGTTCTGTTTGGTCTTCCATCTCCTCGTCTCGTTGAAATTGTGCTTCTTCTATCTGCTCGTCTCGCAAGTGCTCCATAGCTCAAATGTACCTGCAATCAATAAAATTTGCAATCAAGTTTAGATTTATTCCTCTAAGTACAATTCTAAAAAAGATACACGTATGCAATCCTATAAATTACAAGAATATGAATATTGGGTTGAATTATTGTTTAAAATATTCTATAAAGTACTCCTGAAGCTAGACCAAACAAGGGATAATCCAAGGGAATGTACAAACCTAAACAGTACATGTTTACTACTCAAGCATGTCAAACTAATGCACCCAAGAAAATGACGCAGTGGGGGCCTTCCCCACTGTCTTTATGCGTAAAAAAAAGGGAATGTACAAACCTAAACAGTACATGTTTACTACTCAAGCATGTCAAACTAATGCACCCAAGTGTAACTCTCATAAATAAAACTGGGAGGAAGCAGCGAGAGTAAGAAAATCAGTGAAGGGTGCCAAGAAAGAGTCTGGATGGAGTATGGTTTAAGAACTGAAATGATCAAAGAGCTATACAAATAAAACAAGAACAGTGGTAGTACATTGATAGATAACAATAACAATCTAAAGTTTGCACTGTTGATACAACTGACTCAGCCTTCTTGTTGTACTTAATTTATTATTCACTTTATGATGAGATTTGCATATTTTACATGTAGGGCACACCTCTAATTCTGTATGGAAGTAAAGGTATCAATTATACAGAAGGATTCAATACATATAACCAAGATATTCTCTGTTAGCTTTTCATTAAAGATGGGTGCAGTTCATAACATGTAGTATGGGCTGAAAATTTACAATGGATAGTCTAATGCTAACAGAAATGCTAACATATGAAGATCACTCTTGTTATTGTATATTCTAACAATGTATAAATATATTTTTACGTGGAGCAGCTATTGGACATCATTGGACAACAGGGGGACAAGTAAGAACACAGGAGCTTCTTACCGAGGAGGAGGAGAAGGTGGGGCAGCACGGGCCGGAGTTGAGCCGGAGTTGGGGCCGGGTAGCACGGGCTCACGTGGGACGACAGCGTCGGGGAAGGGCTCGCGCAGCAGAACGGCAGCCTCAGGCACGACAGCGGCGTCGGGGACGGGACATCACGGGGGCGAGGTCGGAAGCGACTAGGGTTTCTGCGAGGAGCACGGCGGGGAGCACGGAGGGGGGCAGCAACGGACGGAGCAGGGCTTCGCCGGAGCATGGAGGGGGGGCAGCAACGAACGGGCTCGCGCAGCGGCGGGGACGGTCGGAGCAGGGCGTCGCCAGAGCAGCAGTAGCTCGCGTGGATTTGGGTGAGACTTGTGAATTTTTCGGCCGCGACTTGCCTAAACGCCGCGAAACAGGTCTTTAGTTGCGGTTGGTGGCTGGAACCGCGACTAAAGGGTCTTTAGTCGCGGTTCCAGCCACCAACCGCGACTAAAGACCTGACTGGGCCGCCAGTGGCATCTTTAGTCTCGGTTGGTGTTACCAACCGAGACAAATACCTTTTTTTCCTTGTTACAATTTTGTTTTCTTTTAAATTGTTTGAATTGTTTACTTTTCTTTTTCTTATTTTGGTTTACTTATTTTTTGAATTGTTTTGGTTTCTAGATTATTTTTCTGTTTTGTTTTATATTAAACAATCTTGCCAAAGAGATTCTTCAAAATATTTTCATAAATATCATTTTCCTTTTTTAAGTGCAAAAAATAAGGTTTTTTGTGAAGTAAGTACAGGAAATATGATTCCAAATGGCACCCAACTAATTTTCACTAAGAGTGGTGCACATATGATGGATGATCCCCAAGTTTGATTTTTTTCTCTGAATTATAACTAATTTTTCCTAGTTAATTGAGTTTATGTTGATTTATCGAAAGTAATTCAAATTTGAACTACAACTATTTGATAGTTTGGTCTTGAAACTTTTGGAAAAATTATTTTAAGGTACACAACTAGTGGTTATATCAGAGAAACATTTTTAGTTCTAGAAAATATCACCACTTCCGATGCTTAGTCGTAGGGACCGTTTTGATCGTTTTTAAGAACAAATGTAATAAAGTGATAAACACCTCAAAAAATCAAATCCTTTGGCATGGGCTCCTTATATGTGTACTAGTTGCTATGAAAAATGATAAACTTGATTTTTGCCAACATTTGCAAAAAAAATATTCACAAAAAGGTCTATCATGTATGAACATCTAGAAGTTTCAAGCCAAATGACCAAGTTATGGTCATTTCAAGCCAAGCCAAATGACCGTGGCAAGACATCTCTGATGATCTACAACCGTCCGACAAGACATCTCCGATGATCTGCAACCGTTTGGAACGGTCGCAGATCATCAGAGACGTCTTGCCGCTGGTTTCCCAAAGATGCCTCTGCCGAGGGGAGGGTTCACCTTCACTGAGTGCTCTCTGCTACCCGTGTGCTGCCAAAATGAACTACAATGAGTAGACACTGAGTGCTGAACATGTCCGGGAGGGGGCTATATATAAGGTACGTGTGCTTCTTTAGTCCCGGTTGGTAACAACAACCAAGTCATGTGGGTCACGAAGTGGTCGTGATACTGCTGATCCAACTGCTCAGAATCTCTCAAAAGGAACACACCTCAGATCCAACGTCTCACAAGCGCTAGAAAGAAACACACGATCCATGTGCTTCTTTAGTCTCGGTTGGTAACACCAACCGGGACTAAAGAAGCACATGGATCGTGTGTTTCTTTAAAGCACTTGTGAGCCGTTGGTTGAAGATGTGTTTCTTTTGAGGGATTCTGAGCTGTTGGATGGGCAACACCAACCGGGACTAAAGAAGCACATGGATCGTGTTTTTCTTTAAAACACTTGTGAGCCGTTGGATGAAGATGTGTTTCTTTTGAGGGATTCTGAGATGTTGGATGGGCATTATCATGACCAGTTCGTGAGTCACATGACCCCATATATAGCCCCCTCTTGAACATGTTCGGCAGTCATTGTCTCCTCATTCTACTTCATCGATAGAATTCAAAGCATTCGGATTCCCTGCATACGCCCAACGGTGCATTTGATATGCAGGCACTCACGAGCCACCATTGGGCTGTATGCAGGTGATATCGTGTGTTTTGTTCCATGCATCTACAAAATACTTCAGTTCACTTGTTTTTCTGATACAAAGCATTCGGATATTACACATCAACAATAATATCCCTATCTAGTGTTTACTTATTCTTCTGATTGCGCCGTAACCACGGACAATCTTTTTCATTTAACTTGATACTTGGATCAGTGTTGACTTTTAAGGGCGGAATGTCATGAAACTTATCGTAATCTTCTGACATGTCTGTCTTGTCCTCCACTCCCACAATGACTCTTTTCCCTGAAAGAACTATGTGGCGCTTTGGCTCATCGTATGATGTAATCGCTTGCTTATCTTTTCTTTTTTTCGGTAGGGTAGACATGTCTTTCACATAGAAAACCTGAGCAACTTCACTGGCTAGGACGAATGGTTCGTTCTCGTACGAAAGATTGTTGAGATCCACTGTAGTCATTCCGTATCGTGGGTCTACCTCTACCCCGCCTCGTAGGTTGAACCATTTGCACTTGAACAAAGGGACCTTAAAAGTAGGTCCATAGTAAAGTTCCCATATCTCCATAATATGTGTCCTTTGTCCCGTTGCAGTTTGTTGCATCAAAGCGGAGTCCACTGTTTTGGTTGGTGCTCTTTTTATCTTGGTTGGCTGTGTAAAATATATTTCCATTTATCTCGTACCCTTGAAAAGTCAATATAGTTGAAGCTGGTGATGTGGCCAACAAGTATAGCTGTTCTTCAACATTGGTGTCATTAATGAGACGTCTTTTTAACCAACTGCTGAAAGTCTTCATGTGTTCTCCATCAATACAATCTTCAGATTTCTCAGGGTATTTGGAGCGTAAAACATTCTTGTGTTTCTCGACATACGGACCCACCAAACTGGAATACGATAGATGCTATCTCCACTGCTCCAGCCATTACGCAAGCTGACTTTACATCTGCTAACCTCGGATCTACCCGAATAGCAATAGGAGCTTAACTGAACAGATCGAAAAGAGGCTGCTGGACTGGACCACGGCTGAAACTGCCAGGCACGGACTAAAAGCTGGGCTCAGGGATTCCCGAGTCAAACGACTACCATACATAGCATAGAGCTGGAAGCTGCACTAGTGTACAGAGAAGACTGGATGTGAACACGGGCGGACATTGGCTATGTATGGGGCACTCACTAATCACTATTAGCAGGAAACAACTAGCAGAAAGAAAGATGAACGCACTTTCACTCCTTGCTCTTCAGCACGTACTCACACGAGGGACTCTCAAATCTCTGTAGAACGGTGTCGTGTGCTTGAGTGAAAGAATCACCGTCTTGACATATTGTGGCTTTCTTTCCTAGGGTGCCTTTTCCATGCAGTCTCCTCTCATGACGTGATTCAGGAACACCGATCGGCTTCAGATCAGGAATAAAATCTACACAAAACTCAATGACCTCCTCTGTTCCATAACCTTTGACGATGCTTCCTTATGGCCTAGCCCGGTTATGCACATATTTTTTAAGACTCCCATGAACCTCTCAAAGGGAAACACGTTGTGTAGAAATACAGGACCGAGAACAGAAATCTCTTCGACTAGCTGGACTACAAGGTGCGTCATAATATTGAAGAAGGTTGGTGGGAACACCAACTCGAAGCTGACAAGACATTGGACCACATCCTTCTCTAATTTTTTTAGAATTAGTGTATTGATGACCTTCTGAGAAATTGCATTGAGAAATGCACATAGCTTCACAATGGGTTCTCGAACATTTTCCGGTAGAAGCCCTCTCAATGCAACCGGAAGTAATTGTGTCATAATCACGTGACCGTCATGAGACTTTAGATTCTGAAATTTTTGCTCTGTCATGTTTATTATTCCTTTTATATTTGATGAGAAGCCAGATGGAACCTTCATACTGCGAAGGCACTCAAAAAATATTTTCTTCTCTTCTTTAGTAAGAGCGTAGCTTGCAAGACCTGGCTGATTCTCTGAATGAGTATCGTCTCGATGCATCTCTTCGATCATACGTTGATGGGTCTGCCTTCCTTTCGGTGTACCTTTTTTTGACTTCCCTTTTTTTGACTTCCCATCTTTTGACTTCCCATACACGCCCAAGAAGTTTAGCAAGTTGCAGCAAATGTTCTTTGTCACGTGCATCACGTCGATTGCAGAGTGAATCTCTAGCATTATCCAATATGGAAGCTCCCAAAATAAAGATTTCTTCTTCCACATGGGTACGTGGTTGTTTACGTCATTCGGAACAGTGAGTCCGCCAGGACCCTTTCCAAAGATTACATTTAAATCCTTGACCATATCATGTATAGCAGAACTAGAAGGGCGGGTAGGCCTCGGCCGATGATGTGCCTCACATTTGTAATGCTTGCCTTTCTTCCTTAACAGATGCTTGTGTACAAGAAACCGACGATGACCCAGGTACACATTCTTGTTACCTAAATGTATACTATCAGTCTCAGCTAAACAGTGCGTGCATGCATTGTATCCCTTGTTTGACTGTCCTGAAATGTTGCCTAGAGCAGGCCAATCATTGATGGTTATAAAAAGCAAAGCTCGTAGATCAAATTCCTCCAGTTTGTGCTCATCCCACACACGTACACCTTCTTCACGCCACAACTGTAGAAGTTATTCAACTAATGGCCTGAGGTACACATCAATGTCGTTGCCAGGTTGCTTCGGGCCTTGAATGAGCACTGGCATCATAATGTACTTCCGCTTCATGCACAGCCAAGGAGGAAGGTTATAGATACATAGAGTCACGGGCCAAGTGCTGTGACTGGAGCTCTGCTCTCCAAAAGGATTAAAGTCATCTGTACTTAGACCAAATCTTAAGTTCCGTGCGTCATCTGAAAATGTCGGGAACTCTCTGTCAATTTTTCTCCACTGGGACCCATCCGCGGGGTGTCTCAACATCAAGTCTTTTTTACGATCTTCTTTGTGCCATCGCAACAACTTGGCATGCTCTCTATTGCTGAACAAACGTTTCAACCGTGGTATTATAGGATCATACCACATCACCTTTACAGGAATCCTCAACATCACCAGGGTCATCTCGCCCGATCTTATACCGCAAAGCACCGCATACAGGACATGCATTCAATTTTTCGTGCTCACCGCGGTAGAGGATGCAGTCATTAATGCATGCGTGTATCTTATGCACCTCTAATCCTAGAGGGCATACCACCTTCTTTGCTTCGTACGTACTAGATGGCAATTCGTTATCCTTTGGAAGCATCTTCTTAACTATTTTTAACAAATTTTCAAATCCCTTGTCAGAAGTACCATTCTCTGCCTTCCATTGCAACAATTCAACTGTGGTACCCAGCTTTTTCTGGTCATTTTGACAAGTTGGGTACAACAATTTGGCGTGATCAGCTAACATACGCTCCAACTTCAATCTTTTGTTTTCACTTCCACAGTCCATTTGTGCATCACGAATGGCCTGACGAAGATCATTGTCGGGCTCATCAATAATGGGATCTTCTTCAGTTTCGTCTTCTCCCATTGTAGTATCACTGAACCAAGGATACTTGTCATTATCCTCCTCTTCTTCATTTTCTTCCATGATAACCCTTGTTTCTCCGTGCTTGGTCCAACAATAATAACCAGGCATAAAACCATTATGTAAGAGGTGTGAGTGAATGACTTTTGAGGTAGAGTGATCACTCATATTCTTGCAGGCACTACATGGACAACGAATAAAACCGTTCTTCGGCTTGTTTGCCTCAGCCACATGGAGAAGATTATGCATGCCATCAATGAACTCAGGACAACATCGGTCACCATATATCCATTGTCGGTTCATCTGTATTACATAAAAGTATATCGAACCCCATTATTACACTACTGTCATAAATAATATGTAAGAGCAAATTAATTAATACAATGTCATCCATTAAAATAAGAGTAGAGTAGTGACAACTGGTAATACATAGTTCTCATAAAACATACATTAACTGAAACAAATATAAAAATTATCTAAAGAATTTAAATCCAACAACAAATGCGATCAAAATCACAACTAAGGTAAATACTGAACCCACAACATAATGATACCAAGCCTCCCGATTAATGGCATATTTTCTAATCCTTTTTATCTTCAAGCGCATTGCATCCATCTTGATCTCGTTACCATCGACCACATCGGCAAGTTTGAGCTCTAATTTCATCTTATCTTCTAACCATTGAAGATAAAGATCTTCACTTCTTTTCAATTTTGCTTTCAAATCATTATTTTCTTTATCCAAAAACTCCACAATAGGGTCAGGTTCAATTTCCGGTTCAACTACCTCCTAGATAAAAATAAATCTATGTCAAGTTGGTCGCCATAATTGCCAGAAACACAAAATGAAATAAATAGTTTTGAAAATATACCACATCTGAATCATAGATCGGACGAGTACCGACGGGGACGGATATCAGAACCATGACTCTATACATATAATACAAGTTAGAAAATTATACAAGTAATAACTATGGATCTAAAACAATAAAGCTATGTTTTTAAAAATCAAATACAAACACGAGGCTCACCGAGATGGTGCCGGTGACGGGACGGCGTGGGCGATCGACGATGGTAAGGACGGGGACGACGCTAAAACACATAAATCATAAATTAGTTTGAGAACAAATTGCACATATACACAAATGAGATCATAACTTAGCCATTCCATCGAACACCTTGCTTGCACAAAAAAATTGAAATGAGCAAAATAAGCTAAAGAACCAATGCCGGAAAGAGGATGGAGCTGCTAACCGTGGGGTGTCTTCAATCTGTCCAAATGGTGTAAAATATAGTGTATTATCTAGGCTTGGGGAGAGAAAATGGAGAAGAAATGGAGAGGGAAATAATGTGAGCTCGAGCTCGGGCTAAAAATGGAGTCGGCCGGGTGGAAGAAGGTGATAAAGGTCAGGACCATTAGTCCCGGTTCGTGTTACGAACCGGGACTAAAGGTCTATGTCGCTGGGCCCCGCCTCTGCTGCCGCTTGCGGTGAACGTTTAGTCCCGGTTCGTAACACGAACCGGGACTAAAAGTCCCTCGCAAATCCGGCGCCGTGCCTCTCACCCCTTTAGTCTCAATCCGGACTAAAGGGGTGAACCAAAGGCTCGTTTTCCACTAGTGTCATTTAGATGAGGATGAGCAACTTGCAAGAGCTATTCAGGAAAGTTTGAATGTTGAATCACCCCCTCATGCCCGTGAAAATGGCTCACCCCCTCGTGCTCGTGAAATTACCTCTCACTCTCGTGCTCGTGAAAATGGCAGTGCTAACGGCGGCAGTGCATTTCAACAGTTACCATTTATGTTTTCTTCTGGATTCAGGTTTGTACTTGATCATTAGTTTAGCATGCTAAGATACTTTATTTGGAGGTTCCATTGACTTGATTAATCTGAATTTCCGTATCATTGGATTGCTATGAGAATTTATCAGTAAGGAAGTGCGATAAGTACGATCCTGCACGCAAAGATGCTTTTATTTAAGAAAATTCTAGTACATATTTATTGTACTTTTGATTGCACATGTCATGTTAATGCTTTTTTTGGCGGGTACTACCTGGATAGGATTTCTTGTTTGAGAGCTTCATACATATAGCTTCATTTTATGATCTGTCTTGGGCGAGAACTTGCATAGCAGCTTTTCAATTTCCATTCACTAGAAATTCAAAGGTCCTTGATTTTCACGAAACAGTTGTGTACTCCCTCCGTTCCACAATATAAGATGTTTAAGCTATTTTCCACATTTATATGTGCACATATGTATCTAGACATGTTTTAGTGTACATATGCACTCATTTTAGTGTGAATCTGCTAGACAACATGTGTTATAGCTATAACATCTTATATTGTGGAACGGAGGGAGTATAACTTAAGGTGTTCAACTGAGTTCTTTTTACCTTACTTCTGGACACTCCACACTTAATTTATACCTAATCATTCAGTCCCGTATACACTACTTCAAAATGCCTCTGAAAACTATTCTCCAAAATAAAAGTGAAGAAAAAAAATCATCGAACTTTAAGTTTATTGTGTTGTTGTATTACTGTGGCATATACTTGTTGAAATGTGGAAAATGCTCGATAGGGTATGATTATGTTCTTTACAAGAAGTCCCTTGGGTTTATGAAAACTCCCAATGCTGTCAAAAGAAAAAAGCACAAAATGTGTATAATTTGTTTTTTGAAGCATTCCAGGAGGATGTTGTAATGCTAAACCATTCTAGGATGGTAAGCATGAATGGGATTTTAGTGAATTATCTTTTTTCGATAAAGGGCGCTTTATTACTTAAAAGGTTTAAGCGAATTTGGCTGCGAAACTAGGAGTAAGAGGGCTAGATCTGCATCCTCATATTTTACCTCCATCGACACTAGGTCGGAAATGATCTCCTTGAAGATCGATATGTGATTCATAACAGAACCACCTTCTTGCAACTTGTGCGAGCACAACTTCATCTTCACATGCATCTTGCTGGTCAGATCCTTGGACATACAGATCGACTCCAGCGTAGCCCACAGCGGCTATGGTTTTCACCTGTAGAACTTCTTGCAGGATATCATTAGATAGATGCAGTTGAATAAGAGACGTAGCCTTACGGTCTTTTCTCTTCTCATCGGCAGACTACTCGGCCGCCGCCTTATCGCCGAATTTATCCAGCGCTTCGTCAAGATCATTGGACTGTGCGAGGATTGCACGCATCTTGACCTGCCATAACGAGAATCTCGTCTTGTAGTCCAGCAACGGTAGATCGAACTTCATCGATGCCATCCAAAACCCTAATCTGAAAACAGATCTGAAACACGGGCTCTGATACCACTTGTTATAAAAGATAGCAAGAAACGATGAAGAGCGGAACGACCAAACCAACGGGGACACGAGATTTTAACGTGGAAAACCCCTCCAAACAAAGGAGAGGAAAAAACCACAGGCGCCAGCCAGCAATACTTCACTATATCGGGTTGAGGTTACAAACGCATGGGTTTACAATGTGTGGCTTACCCCAACAGGCGACTTACAAGTGTATTTATAGAGGGCAGAAACCCTAAGTCGGTTGTGATCCGACTCGGAAACGATCCGTACCGTGCCACGGGCCAAGCCTCCCGGCGACGGGGCTCCGCTCCGCTCCGAAGTTAGCCGCTCACTTCACTTCAACATATGAATTTGGATCACCATAAATCAACACCAAGGTACAGCATTATTGTTCTGCTACACAATGTCTAGACTGTTTCCGTAAACAAATAACCATTTTGAGAATTGGCATCTTCTAGTAAAAAATAGCAGGAACATTAACTGATTTAAAATATTATTATTTCATCTTGGTCAAAATAATAAGAATTCATGTATTATTTGAAGATATGTCTTTTACTATTAACTCACTGATGAAGAGAGCTAATGAGCAAAATGTTAATATTGTGCCTCATCACTCTGTCTTCTCTTGTTATTCTACTAATTAATTTCGTGATTATATGACTTTTCTATTTTACAATCCAAGGAGTTTTTTTACTGGACAACCTGAGGAACTCTGAATATTTACGTTAACTTTGTGGGTCTCTTGTTTTTCCAGATTGTTGACAGGTTCGATTTTAGCTCATGAGATGATGCATGCGTGGTTGCGACTTAAAGGTTGTATTAAGCTCTTGTAGTATTTACTTGTGTGTTCTTGTATTGATACTAAGTTAGCATACTGACTGTTATTCTACTGAAAGTCAGAGACTAGAAAGGAACTTTTTAAACACCACATCTTCCTTCTCACTAGAACAGTTTAAAGACGACCAATTGCACCAGGACTGGAACTATTTTATAATGGAACCTGCTAGGACTTGGTTACAGCAAAGTCTAAAGATTAGATAAAGGGTTCAGGATTCCTACCAGAAACTTGTAGCAGTCCCGGTAATGAATGGGAATTGTTTTCTTGGCAGAGTGGGGATCTTACATTCTGCCTGAGACTGCCATGTCATATAGTGGTTGCTACTATATGAGATTTCTGGGCTTGAAGTGGTGCCACAGTACTGTCTAGACTTCAGCCGATTGCTGGTGATCTGCACATAGGAAGTCCATAATCATAAGAATATTGGAAATAGTAAAACAATCTCCACTAAATTATCTACCAAGAAGATATCACATCATCTTGCTACTACAGTATCATGTTTGGTATCTCGTATATAGTCATTTATGCTATAATGATTGTATTTTTCACAGGATACCGCACACTCAGTCCAGATATAGAAGAAGGCATATGTCAAGTCCTTGCCCACATGTGGATCGAGTCGGAGATCATGGGAGGATCAGGTGGCGTCAACATCCTCATCCTCTTCGTCATCCATATCGTCGAAAAAGGGCGGAAGGTCGCAGTTTAAGCAGAAGCTCGGCGATTTTTTCAAGCACCAGATCGAGTCAGATACCTCTGTGGCCTACGGAGATGGTTTCAGGGCCGGGAACCGGGCTGTGCTCCAGTACGGTCTGAAGCGCACACTCGAGCACATCTGGCTGACAGGGACCTTGCCATTTTGAAGACGCCGGAGATTCATCTAGTATTTGAGTTATACGCCAATTTTTCATTGAGAGTCCATTTACAGGGAAAAGAAAGAAATTTTGAAAATGCACAAATTGTACAAACACGATCTTTCTGGTTGCTCTTTCTTGTACAGGCTGGCTAAGTACGTATTAGCATATCGAATTGAGATTCTTGCCTGAGCAATCTCTTGTACGATGATCAAAGCATGGAATGGAAACAATGGTATTTTTGTGTTATTAAAACTAGCAAGGTGGCCCTCGCAAATGCGAGGGCAACATCTTTAGGGTATTGAATCCACTCCTTAGATACTTTTATTGTCATAGATAACGGAAACATGAAATTCTAAGTCAGTATCTTTCTAGCTGCCAGAAAACTTATATGAGGTAGACCATAACATGTGAGAAATATTTTGAATCATTTCAATGCAAAGAGTAACTACTATGATTTTTGGAAAAAATACCATATCTCATATTCCGAAAATTCTAACTTGAAATGTATGACTATTATATATATATATATATATATATATATATATATATATATATATATATATATATATATATATATATATATATATGTCTTCTAGGTTTCTTCTTATCCCTCACTCTACAACAGACGACCCACTTGGATGGAACATAGTTTCATGTAACATATTGATGTTTTAAATACTTGATGTCACATTTAATATTTTTAATCTCCTTTCACTCCTAAATTCCCCCGACTGTCTATTTGTGGCTCCTTGGTAGCATCTGCATACTACAAATGCTTTAGGATAATTAGTTTATACACACAAGAAAAATCAAGAAAATAAAATGTATAGTGCATGGATCCATACAATTAAACTTTACCGAAATGGACACCGTCGCCGACATATGTTGAATGCATTACATCATGGGAAATATATATAAGCTGAGCAGATCATCGAAAAGACATTTTATACAAAAATGTTAAAGCTAGATAAAGTTTCCTTTCAAATCAATGTGGTTACAAATCATTCTAGAATTAATTAAACTAAGAGTTCCATGGATTTCTTATCTCGACACCAGATATGAAACCTAGCTTAGAGTATTGAATTATTCTTGTGACAAATGTAACTTTATTGCTACTCTTACTTTTACACCATTATTATCTCTAATATCTGACTGATTAATATCCACCTGATTGTTCATCTTGTGATTGCCTCTTATTTTACACAAAATATTTCATCATATAAGTAATGTACAATGAGCACACATTTAACTAAGAACTCCATTATGATTCATAAAATCTATCAAAACATAACTCCTAAGGTACGGGAAGTACCGTGAATCTATATCCTTACACAAATGTGTATTTTTTATCAAATCAAAGCAAGTTGGCATGCACGTTTCCATGGCTGGATTCATGTATTTATCTGTTTATGCATTTTAAATTTACTGTATGTATTAGTAGTCTATTTGGCAAATGTTTCATGTTCCAGATAAAGTTTGCAACCTAAAAACACCATGCAAACACTTATTCATTGTCAGATCTCCCCCCATACAAATTATTTCAGTCTAATAGGTCAATCCATTCCAGTTGATTTATACTTCCTCCGTTCCACAATATAAGATGTTTACAATATGTATATCTTGTTATAAAGTTATTAGGCAAAGGTTAATTTTTTCAATTTTCATAACAATTTATTGTTAAGGATTTGGAGATGGCAAACACACTCATTGGTGTCTTCCTTTTTTCATAAGAAGCAAAATCTAAAAATTAATTTATGGCATGTGCCTACATATTGTGTTATGTCCCTGCAGAATCACATCGTTGGCAGTAAGTACCTACATGTAATGTCAAATGCATGCTCATCTTTCAATATGTATAGTCTAGCCATCTAAGTCATTTGTAATATAAATGAAATTTCATAATGTAATCTCTCATGGTTTGTCTGGACAATGGTTGTCCTATTAATAATGTAAAAATGGTTATGTGAGCGTCTAAAATAAATTATCACACTTCACACAGGCCTCAATGAAACACACTGATATGTGGATATTAAGAATACATCTATTGTTTAAAAGATGAATTGATGTCAACTTTGTTTTGTTAAGATGTATTACATTAGATAAAATTTGCACACATATTAAGGTTAGAGTTACATGATTTGTGGGTGGCTTCTTTTTCGTGCAATGTAATGCCAAATGCAGTCATCTTCAAATATGCATAGTCTAGTGATCTAAGTCATTTGTAATATAAATTAAAATTCATAAACTAATCTCTCTCGCTTTCTTTGGACAATGCTTGTTTTTTTATCATGTCAAAAACATTCTACACATTTAGATGTAAATTACCACACTTGACATAGGCCTTTCTAGGACACACTGATATATGCATATTTAGGTGGGTAGGATACATTTATTGTTAAAAGGACGAATTGATGTTACTTTTTCTTTGCTAATATGCTTTTACAGATATAAACTTTGTAGACATTTTGAGATTAGATATTACATGATTTATGGGTCGCTTCAAACCCTCCTAATAATATATGTTTTTAGTATATGCTGTGAATAATTATATCCGTCTTTCAACGGTTTGATACTTATCCCAGTTAAACAAAGAAAATTTTATACGGATTGACGTCAAAATATGTTTCGTGCATTACTTTAAATTCTCAATTTCTCATGCATGTATGGCTTTGTGGGATCTAGCTAGTCTGACTTGGTATAGGACAAAAATAATTAGTTCTAAGCTAAGTACACGTATAGTCGCAAGCAACAATGATCCTGGTTTTGATTTTCCTTAAATGGTACTTTCAAGTTGCACAACATTCCACAATTTTCCTACCGCATCTAGACTTTTTTGGGTATTCGTCGGACGAAAATATGTTGTTACACTCCAAAACGAAAATACAAAATGTAACATCCCTATATTCTGAAATGTTTAAAAATCACTAAAATTTAAAACTTTTGAAAACATTTATGTATTTTGCTTTGAAAAGAAAATTTTAAGCATTACATTCATGCATACATGCATCTCATCTTTCATCATCTGATTAAATCACAAAAAGTTTAAATTAAAAATCCATTTTATTTCATATTACTCTAAAAATATTAATATTCTATTATTCTACTTTTGTGCCAAAATAAAGGTGAATGATTTCAGCAAAATAAGTTAATAATCTAATTTCAAACATATTTGTCTATGGGTATTTTACAAATTTTATTTTAACCAAATTTTTTTTTAATTAGGTTATAATTTCAAAATTGATATTAAGTATCAAATTTGTATTTAATCAATATTTCAAAATTATTAATTTTGAAAATTGTTCAAAACATTCCTACAACTGGTTTAACACAAAGATAATAATTTTACAAATTTTTAGAAATTTGTTTGACCTCATTTGGAGTTATAAATCAAAAGTTATAAAAGAAATAAATAAAACAGAAAAGAAAATAAGAAAAACCTGACAGTGGGACCCACCTGTCAGGGGGTCGTCTTCAACCTCGCCCCAAATCCCGCCCCCGACCTCGCCCGAAACGGCCGGATTCAATCCTCTTCAATTCGAGCGATTAAAGCAAGCAATCAACGCCCCCTCCTCCCCTCTTAATCCCCTACTTCCCCGCTCGGATTTCCCCTCTCATCCCACTCGAAACCGTGCCCCCAGGCTGTCGGAAAAGCTCGCCGGAGCTCCGCGGTACCCGCCGTTTTCCTTTGTTCCCCGGCGAGGTGAGCCTCCCCCGAGTCCGAGACCACCTCCTTCCTCCTCCCCTCGCACGTGCGGACCCGCCGGACCTTTCCCTAACTCTCCTCGGCCCCCCTAATCGAGCGGAGCAAAAGCTCACCGGTAGGAGTCCACGGTCCGCACCTCCCCGCCGTTCCAGGAAGAACACGACGAAGACGTTGGCCCCTTCCTCTTCAACGCGACGCGCCGCACCCGAGGGCTTCATCCGCGCATCCGGGGAGGCGCCGTAGCGACCGGAGCGTCCACGGCCGAGCCACCGCCGCCGTATGCCCCGTCTACGGCGACCACGCCGCGCCGCCACGGTGAGCATCCCTCCTCTGCCGTCCGATCGGCGTTCAACGGTTGAGATTAGAAATTGTAATCGAATCGGTACGGGCCGTTGAGATCCGTCCGATCCAGATCCAGCGGTCTGGATCTGTTGACTTATCCACGTCTGCGTGCCTTGTCAGCATCCAGTCAGCATCCACGTCAGCAATTATTTTCGTAATTAATTTTAAATTGGCAGTTTTACAGAAAAGACCCTACAACTTAGATATGTCATAACTTTTTAACCACTTAACCAAATTCAAATATTTTTATATATTTGGAAAGCTCTTGACATGTAGAATATTTTAGATCTGTTGAATTTAAAATTTGACTTAGTTTTAAATATTCAAATTTCAAATAGTGAATTTGAGTATTTTTTTCATAACTTTAAATCTATAAATCCAACAATTGCAAATAAAATTGTTTTATAAACTTTGGAATATTTGTAATATGATGCCTCTGCTATAAAATGTTTTTGAATATTATTTTCATGATTTAATAGTTGTATGTTTTAAATTGAATAGTTTGACTATTTTTGACATAACTATTAATAGAAACATTAAATTTGATTAAATGTAATTGCTATAAATTTTAATTAAATGACTCTGTCCATTAACACCATTTATAAAATTTATTATAAAAGTTTAATCACATAAAACTTTGATCTTACATCTAATTCCTTTTATTGTATTTTCCAAAATTAGGAAATAATTAAATTACATTTATAGCCTAATGCATACTTTATAAATATCACAAATTTGTATTATGTTTATTATGATTAAAAAGAGCATTGCACGCATAACATATTTTATTATATGGTTATTCTTCTCATAGGAAAAACTCCTCCATTATTTTCTCTAAGTTAGGAATATTTATAACTTAGCATTTTTGATTAAGTGCTATGCACTTAGACACTCAGAATTTTCAACATGGAGCTAGAAGACCAATGAAGGACTTAGCCAAAACAAGACTTCAGAAGAATTTCCAAGAAGTAGAAACACTTAGAAGAAAAATCAAGAGGGAGTCCAAGAAGACCAACCCCCTCTATTCTCTAAATGTTTCTTTCTCTTTTTCTTTTCTGCTCTCTAAGACATGGTGATCAAGATATCACTAAGGAGAACACTACAAGTCTGGAGATGAAGCCTAGAAGATGACCTACATCATTTTCTTCTCTTCCCTAATCTTGACTTAAAACAATTTTCGATCATGTTATTGCCATCTTGAAGTTTGTTGGATCCTAGCGGCATAGTGAGATGAAGCGGCCTGGAAACTAACCTTACATGTGCACGAACATGAGACCTGTTCCACAAACTTAAGTGGATGGCCGGGTGTCTGTCTCTCTCACTATAGTGAATATCCAATTTACAAAGAGTTTTTGATAATTGTTGATCACCTTGAAAAATAGACTTAGTGTTTTCTCTAAGTATTTTGCACATCATGCATAACATATTTTCATATTGTTACTTGTTAGTATGTTTATGTGTGTTTTGTTTGATGTGTTAGAAATCTCGGAGGGAAACGACAGCAGTTGCAGTTGCTGTTACTATTCTTCTTGTTGCCAAGGCAAGTGGCACACCCCCATAAAATTCCTAAGTATTTTCTATGCATGAATTAGTTATTTTCCTATGCATGTGTAGGACTTAGTAGATTTGCTATGCAAGACTTTAGAATTCCATATTCCATTGTGTCTTGGTACCTATGAAATGATTTAGTAGAATTTTGATGCTATGCAATTGAAGAAAGGTTTTACAAAATCTTAAGTGGCTACTCAGGACCATGTCTATGAGGGTTTTCACCTGAGATAGTCTTTACTATACTTAGGATCATAGTATGTGGGGGTTTTTACCTGGGAGTGCACATCACTAAGTTAATGAATCATCTGGGTGGATTGGTTGTTTGGTTTATGTTGAGTGGCTACTCAGCACCATGTCCATAAGAGTTTTCACCTAAGATAGTTTTTACTATGCTAAGGATCATGAACGTGGGGGTTCTCAACTGAGAGTACACTTGTGGAAGGCCACCCAGGAACAAAGGGATATGATGAATAAATGGAGAAGATTGTGAAGGACGCAAGGAGAAGTATTCCAAGTAAAGACTACAGCTGATCAAGGAACATGGAGGAATCCCAACATTCTAATTTCTTAATAAAATTTTGGTAGACAACAGTGGACTACTCAGGACCATGTTCATGGGGGTTTTCACCTGAGATAGTTTCTACTATACTTAGGACCATTGAATGTGGGGGTTTTCACCTGAGGGTACACCTAAGGACGTGATATCTTTTGGTTCACTGGAACTTGCCAGTGTTGCCAATTATGATGTTAATAAGTTTGTTTTACAAAGATTTAGGCAAAACTGGCTTTATGCAAAATAGACTTGAAACTCCACCAGTCAAATATACATACAGGTTATAGAGTTATTCCATTAAGTGTCCACCATAGTGTCACTTGTCAGACTCCATTTTTAATGGAATCTGACCCACTCTGTTGCAAATTATTATTTGTTGCAGAAATATCTGACGAAGAGTAAGGATTACGTTTTGGGTTTCGAGTGTGCACCAACATGTTTTCGCCTGTGGCGTATCATCAAGTTGGAGGCTCATTGAAGATTTATTTCCGCTGCTTTATTGTTTTGAGCTAGCTATAAGTTATGCAAAGATGTATCGAACTATTTATTTTACCAAGTCTGGATTATCCGTGTAATATTGATACAATGTTGTGATATTCATCGTAAACTGTGTGTGCAAATGAATCGATACAGGGGTTTGCACTATACACAGGTACCTGCCATATTTTTAAGTGCAGGTACGCTACACAAAATTACAATAACGCTAAGAGTCCATTTCAATTTTTAACTTTTTGGCAAAACGTTCCATGCATTTAGCCTTATTTGCGAGACCTAGCTAGCTAGTCCTGGTAGAGGACAAAAATAATTAGATCTAAGATAAGTATCCTGGTTTTGAATTTTTAAATGGTACTTTCGAGTTCCAAAACATTTTCAATTTGTTGAACGTGGATACTATATGTGTTATATATTTGTGAAAAGTTTTGGCTGACAATACGTATTTTTGGTCTACAGAAACAAACAAATTTGTGGCCTTCTAAAGTAGTAAAAAATCCCCTATTTTGTCTTTTCCGTAGCCTAAAATACAACATATTGTAAACAAAATTTGGTGCGCATGTAGATAATATGTACATGTAGCCATATATATTTTCTAGTGGTTTTTAAAACACCAAAGTGCGAGATTAGAATTTTTTTTAACCCGGTCACGGGTGCTTGGGTTCCAAAACAATTTTTATACCGCATCTAGACTTTTTTTTTATTCAATCATGCATATAAATTACAATAATACCAAGATTCCACTTCATTTTTTTACTTTTCTGGAAAATGTTCCACGTCTGTATTGTTTTGCGGAATTTAACCATACCCGTAGCCTTGCCAGCACGTTTAACCTATAACGCTTTTTTTTAATCAACTACCAGGATTCAAGGAGGTTCGCTAGGAAATACTGCACGTTTTTTTACAAGCAACTATTTCTACAGTCCTATTTTTTTGGGGGTTGAACGTGAATTGGTTGCGGAGTCCAGGTCTAATGCGTGGCTACGGGAGTCCAGGTTCATTATGCTGTCATCTCAACTTTAACCGTGTCAAACATGAGGTAACTAATAATTTCTATTTAATATGTACGCTCCTCCAATCTCTGGAACGTGTCAAACGGGATAACATAGTTACGTAACTATTAATTTTTTGATAAATCTTAGTCGTAATAAATTATATATCCAACCATATAATCCTGATGATGTGGCTTAACGTGGTGTCCCTATTTTAGACCCATGTATTGTGCTTTTAGTATATAACAGATTATAAGAAATACACACTATCTTCTGCCCTATGCACATACTATACAATTTCTTGAGTAGTATGGTTATACTTTCCTATATATTTGATTATTTGTCAGAGCCATATCAAATTGAAAATATCTGAAATCCGTTTTATAGAAATAGGGATCAATTATGTTCTACTTTGTATAGATATATGGATTTGTGAATTAGAGAAATAAAAAATAAAGTTTAGTAAATTTTATTTGAAGATATATTTTATTTAATGCTTATAAAGGTATCTCCTTCACAACTTTTAGTACCTTTTTATATGTACAAGTTAAAATTTAATCTAGTTAATAGCTAAGATTTCTCAGTTTGAGAATATAGGTAAACACTCTATTTTAATTTAGAGATTTTTGGGAATTAAGAAGATAACTTTTGTAGTAGTCTACTAGGATTTATCTTTTTGATATTCTGATGATTGTCTATAACTTAGAGCATCTCCAATAGTTGATGTAAAATAGCAGCCCAAAAACAATGTGATGTAAAATATACATCATGTCACGTCCCGAGACCCGGCCCGGAAGAATGATAGCCGCCGCGCGCCTATAGGCCAGAAAGCCTATACACGCGCAAGGCTAGAAAAGCAGGATAAACCAACTCAGTGGATCTCAAGCAACTCATTTAATAACTTTACAAGATTAGTTACATTTACAAGAACAAATGATTCTCTAGTCGTTCCCACTCAACTGGTCCAGCCTACTCTTCGAACGATGACGTCTTCCGCTGCGTACTCTGATCATACCGTCGGCTGCAGCTAAATACAAAGGGAAGCAAGGGTCAGTATAACGAAAGTCATACTCAGCAAGCAATTCATACACTTCCATATACATTGTAAAATACACTAGGTTTTGAAACAAGCAGTTGAACAATGTTGATGTTGTTAAGTTGTTAACCATATTAAAACGCATGGTGCCACACATGAAAGTGAGTTTCCCTACCCGAGTTTCCACACACTCTTAAGAGGGGTACTCCGACATCGACAATCTCGACCAGAACCACCAGGTTCCAGAACGAGTAGAGTTCTTGCACCCGCTAAGATAATACACGTGTGATACATAGACAACCAGGTCCCTAGTGAGCCTCTATATGAACTAGTCCATTGGGCAACAGTTGATCGAGATTCCCGATCAAGGACAATGACGTCGGTTGACAATGGGGTCATCTTATTAGTTGAATAAGATGATGGACATACGCAAAGTATTGCAATAAGATCGTATTACGATGTTTGTCATTTACAATAGATAAGAATATGATAGTTTATTCCTTAGACCGTGAGACCGTACTTATTGATGCTTCGTAGGGGTGCTTTGAGAGCATCAAACGTTGTGTCTTATATAGCATGACAATAACGGTGTCCATCTTGGGTATTCCGAAAGAGCATCGAGACGTAAGGATCAAGAGCGGGATTTGTTCATACTTGTAATGGAAAGATACTTTGGGCCCACTCGGTGAGATTACATCTATATAGCTGCGCAGCTTATGACTAGGTCATGGAGATGTAATATCACAGACGAGTTAATAACCTTTGTCAGTAACGAGATACAACAAAGACATCGGTGTGTCTACGATCATATCTCGGACAAGGTAGTATCGCAGAAACAAAGGGAATGAATATCATATTTATGGTTCAACGACGATATACGTAGAACACACAGGGGTCGTCATATACATCTAGGTATCCCTAACGGTCATTGGTGAGCGGAGTGTCTCGACCATGTCAGGAGTGTTCTCGAACCGTAGCGTAACAAACTTAAGGTCTTAACGACACCAGGAGATAGGTTCTGGAATAATATAGGATTTTGGTTGAGAGAGAGAAATGATCCGGAAAGAGTTCCGGTGGTCCGGAAGGAGTTCCGGGAAGGTCTGGAATGGTTCCAGGGATGTACGAAAGTTGTTCGGATGATTCAGAAATTGTTTCGGAGTCACAGGATATTAAATAGTATTTAAATATATTAATTATGAATTAATTATATTTTATATTAATTTAATATTAATTAAATAAAGGAAAAAGGGGGGCTCCCACCTACATGGGCCCTAAGAGGGCCCAAGAGGGGGGAGCCGCACCACCTTGGGGGGAAGGGGCTTGGGCCCCTAGTCCAACTCGGACTAGGGGGTTCGGCCGAACCCCCCTCCCCCTCGTATTCCTTTAGTCCCACATGGGGGAGGCAAGGTGTTTGCACACCCCCTCCCCCCTTTATATAGCAAGGCATATTAATTTGATTAATTACAGAAAAATACAATTAATTGTATAGTAGGCCGGCCGAGTTGCTTCTCCGCCCGTTTTGCCCCCTCTCTCCACCTAAGCTATACTGCCGGACACCGTTGCCCTGCGGGATTCCAGATAAGATCTACCCCTGCGATTTCAGGTGGATCTGAATGACCGGGGGTTGTCGTTAAGCTCCGTATGTTTGCGAGTGCTCGGAGGCAACTCTTTTGAGGAGCCTGGGCGACGTCGTCTCGCCCCCTGCAGCCGCCGCGCTGCCTCCCGCCCCCCGGCCGCCGACGCACCCCCCTTCCGTCGGCGCCTCGCCATCTTCCGCCCGACGCCCGTCGACGCAGGTCATCGTCGACACCCCGGCGTCATCGCGGCAAGTCCTCCGCGACATCGAGGTCGTCTACGTACGACTTCATCGTCAACGCTTGTGCGGGAGCGTAATCCCCGCTATCGGTCTACATGGAGGTAATGTAACCCGTTCCGCCACCGTTATCACATGTACTAGATAGATAGATCCTGACTAGTTAGGGTTTCAGACGCTAGAAGAATATTGTTTTCTGCACCGTAACCCCTTCAGTGGTATCAGAGCCGATCTATGCGTAGTACTGCTGGTACGGTTAGAACTCATGTTGAATGAGGACATCTTTCTTATATTTGCTACCCTCTAGCGTGCACTTGCGATGCCTTCGGTATTGAGTTGATGAAGCGGCCCGGACCGACTTTACGCGTACGCTTACGCGAGACTGGTTCCACTACTGACATACGGCTTGCACCGTATCTGTGGCTGGCGGGTGTCTGTTTCTCTCTCTCTAGTCGGCAAAGCATTTTCAATGGAGGACCCGAAAGGGATGCTTAAACATGCAATTATACGATCGACGTTGTGGTACAAAGTTCGTAGGTAGGGAAGCGATTCTCTTACGAATAAGCCTATATGCCACGTAAAACTTGCAAAACTAAATAAAGCTAGAGGCGTCTAACTTTGTTTTGCAGAGAGGCGTTATTTTATGTGACATGGTTACTGTAAGTTTAATATTACTCGTACTGTCGGAGGCAATGGAGGGCTCCGTAGAATCGGAGCCATGCCGGGACGCCGGGGGCCAGGCACATGGCACCATGAAGGTCCAGGCGCATCGACCATGTCACATCGCACTTCATTGCATCATTATTGTGTGATGTTGTGTGTGCATCCTATTGATTGCTTATATGCTAGATATACAACGGTAGCATCATGAATAGGATGATTCCTAACAAATACCAAAATTGTGTTCTCCCTCGTAGCGCACCACCAAGAAAGTTCTACGTTATGAGGCAGGCCGTGATGATCGGGTGTCAGACATCTCGTCGTTCGCATACAGTGGGTGTAAGCCATGTTGCACGCGCAGGGTCTTCGAGGTTTGATTGGCGAGCCTAGCATATGCAGATATGGCCTCGGAACACGGGAAGATCGAAAGATCGAGCACGAATCACAGAGTTGTTGTGATCGACATTTTATGTCCACCTTTGAAGCTGTGCTGCCGGCCGTGATGATCGGGGGTGGTGTGGTGGATGAGGGTCGTGTAATCGTCATTATTATTTTTAGGGATAATAATCTTGGTGCGGTGTGTTTTGATAATGTGATTATAAAACTAAAACTCACCTATATATTATAAACTTTACCTTACCTCTTTTGCGATCACATCTGTAGACTACGCAACTATACTTCGGTTACTTTCTCAAGAGCCCGGGTTCTACCTTAGAAGCCGACGGGTCCAACTTCATCAGCTGGTACATTGGTTTTAGAAACGTTCTCCAAACACAACAAACATCCTATATGTCCTAGAACATTAGTTAGGAGTTAGACCAGATGATTCTGCTAGCAAGGAGGAAGATGATGAGTTCCGTAAGCACCATGCTATTTTCATGGAAGTGAAGATCGTCATGAGCGTATGCCTAGCACCAGAGCTGAAAGTTGTTTCAACACATGGAGCCATATGTCGTGATTGATGCGATCAAAGGTCACTTCAAAGACGAATTGAGTCTTGAGCAGTTCAGACAGCTTAGAAATTTCCGGACCATTCACATGGGGAGCATACCTGTCTGGGGACTCAATTGAAGAAGTTGTATGACATCTACTTCAGGATTATGAATATCTACGATTTCTAGATAGCGAACTCCAGTGCAATAGAGATTGCGCTTTCCCTCCTAGCTGTGAATAGCATGTGCGTGAATATGCTATAGAGACACGATGAGCTTCTTCACGTTCGTGAACAAGTTCTAATCTCTAAAAGTTGACTCCATCGAAGAAGAGTTCTTCGTCGCTACGGGTATATTTGATATACGAAGATATAAATATATTCTTCTCATACTTGATGAAAAGTATTTGATACTTGTTTTGTTTATGAAACAGTCCCTCATTATCACAAGTATGCGGCAAATGGTGACGTGACAGTGCACAAGTGATGGCAAGTTCATGGCCAGTAGTGCTCACGCCCTCGAGATATCATATTAGTTATCATCAATAGTTTTTTATAAGACATTTTGTAATAGTGAGAGTGTGATCTAGTTTGGTGTCTTGAATGTTACAAGATATAATTATTCATATAGAACAAATCAGTTGTTTTATGTTATGAAACAAAGCAGTTGTTTCATATTATGAGTAATGTGCATCACATCTCAATTACATTATGCGTATGATATACATTTATAATAGCGGGAATGATAAAATTATGTGTCCAAAGAACAAACACCATCGAATTTTGTCATAAAGGCAATGAAATAAGTAATGATAATTTTGGTCCATTTAAGTATTTCGAGTGCCGAATTGATTAAGTTTGAAATGAAGTATTGAAGTAGCAATACAAGAGGAAATTAATTGAGAGTCATTTTTTAATGATTAATTAATGGTGTTTTTGCTTGATCCGAATTCTTCTATGATTACTAGTGAATAGAAGTATTTGCCTGATAAATCATAAGTCTGAAATTAATTTGATAAGAGATAAAATGGGGTTTTTCAGAAGAAAGATTAGTGAATATTGTATTCACAAGATTCGATCAAAGGACAATATTTTTGAATTATGGTTTCAACATAAAAGACTTGTGAAAATGTGTTTCACAATATTATAATGTCATATATGGTGATATATGGGGTATTTTAATCATACTCTATTTCAAATAAAGTGTGGTCTATCAGAATCTGTCTTAGAATCTCCTAATATGTTCAAAACATTATAATCGATGTCCACATTACAAAATAGATATTTTTCTCAACGAGAATTCGTGGGATCGACAGTAGTATCGACATGTATATGATTATACGATAATTCAGAATATACATGAATAGTTCTTTGTAGATTGCTCGCACTGGATGGGAGTGTATTCCAAAACCAAATAGAAACAAAACTTGGTTTGTTGTCTATGTAATTCCGAGGAAAATATGATTTTTCGAATTATGGTTTATGGATTGGAAGTAGAAGCTTGAAATAAGGTGTCAGACCTATATTCATAAAAGTAGAATGTTGGAAGGTGTTTCAAAGAGTATATGTCTACAAATGAAAATTTGGTGATTAAGAGTGAGGGAGACTAGAAAATTGTTTTCTGCTTGCAATCCTCTTCATAAAGATCATAATATTTTCATGAAAGAAGCTTCTAAATAAAGTGTTGTTATATTTATATTGCTGTCAGGTCACAACACAATATTAAGTGTTTCAGATCTTGTTGACAGATCAAGGTGCACTTTATGAATACAAAGAGAGTTGAGAAAATATCAGAATACGAACTAAGGCTTTTCAGCCTAAAAATCCAAGTTACATTTGAGAGGATTAAAATAGTAATTTTTGCTACAATTCTTATTAGAGGAATAAGATTGTTTAATCATCATATAAAGTGTTATATGAGAAATGTGACTATAAGAAAGACGTGGAAGCATGTCTTGTCAAGAAATTTGTCTTGGACAAGATCAAATTTGTTGACTACATTTATGTAGACATGCTTGAAATCTGAGTGATTTGTATTAATGTAATACTGTAGTTTGTATTGAATTCGAATTGATAATAGATCAATGATTTGGTTTGACCAAAATGTCGATTTTAAGTGGGAGTCAAAGTTAGTTTACTCAGGTGGAATATGTAAAGGACATATTTTTGAGTGGGAGCTTAGGAACTCAAATATGTGGATGACACGTTTTTGAGTGGGAGCTCGTGTTCTCAAATATGTGGAGACATAATTTGAGTGGGAGCTGAATTCATCTTGTGTAAATGACACATTGTGAAATTGTACCAGTAGAATAGATGAGAAGGATGAAGTTGTGAAACTATTTGAAAGTTAGTGTCTATTTGGAATAGAACTGGAATTTTAAATAGTTAATCGAGTTGTTTTCGATTATATCTCAGGAGTCAGAATAGAATCAAAAGGATGGTCCTTGGAAATCCAATTGATCATTAAGAGTAATGATACAAGGTAGTAATGGTTGTATGACATGTTGGTCTATTATGTAATATTAGACATCATACAGAAACCATATTATCTGCTCGATGAAATATAACCGATGTTCTTAGAAGAAGAGACGTTATAAAAGTAAATTTAGAATTTACTGGAAGTAGAAGCGCGTTAGTTGATGGATTGACATTAGAATGTCAAGTTTTCTACATTGGTGTGAAAGTATGTAGATATCGTGAGTTTGTAATTGTTACAAGGGGCTCATTGTGACTGAGTGTGTTTTTCTAGGCAGTTATCTGGTTGGTATAATCAGAGTAAGCGCTGGGAAACAGAAGTCTCACTTATTTACGGTATTTGCATGTATGTTATTGGATAACATGGTGATATCAAGCAAGTTGATATCAATGAATCGCAAAAGTATGCACAATCATGTATTGTGCAGATTGTCAGAGTAACACTCTTCCACAAGCAAGCATGATCAAATGTTCTTATTTGATAAGGGATTTTGATAAAGTAAAATGCAGCTAGTTTATTTGTACTCTAGTGCAAGTGGGAGACTGAAGGAGATATGCCCTAGAGACAAATAAATAAGTAGTATTTATTGCGTTATCTCATAAGTTTATAATAGGTTTGTGTATTATGCTATAACTGTATTAATCGGAATTATTAATACACGTGTGATACATAGACAACCAGGTCCCTAGTGAGCCTCTATCTGACCTAGTCCAATGGGCAACAGTTGATCGAGATTCCCGATCAAGGACAATGACGTCGGTTGACAATGGGGTCATCTTATTAGTTGAATAAGATGATGGACATAAGCAAAGTATATAGATCGTATGATGTTTGTCATTTGCAATAGATAAGAATATGATAGTTTATTCCTTAGACCGTGAGACCGTACTTATTGATGCTTCGTAGGGGTGCTTTGAGAGCATCAAACGTTGTGTCTTATATAGCATGACAATAACGGTGTCCATCTTGGGTATTCCGAAAGAGCATCGAGACGTAAGGATCAAGAGCGGGATTTGTTCATACTTGTAATGGAAAGATACTCTGGGCCCACTCGGTGAGATTACATCTATATAGCTGCGCAGCTTATGACTAGGTCATGGAGATGTAATATCAAAGACGAGTTAATAACCTTTGTCAGTAACGAGATACAACAAAGACATCGGTGTGTCTACGATCATACCTCGGACAAGGTAGTATCGCAGAAACAAAGGGAATGAATATTATATTTATGGTTCAGCGACGATATTCGTAGAATACACAGGGGCCGTCATATACATCCAGGTATCCCTAACGGTCATTGGTGAGCGGAGTGTCTCGACCATGTCTGGAGTGTTCTCGAACCGTAGCGTAACAAACTTAAGGTCTTAACGACACCACGAGATAGGTTCTGGAATAATATAGGATTTTGTTGGAGAGAGAGAAATGATCCGGAAAGAGTTCCGGTGGTCCGGAAGGAGTTCCGGGAAGGTCTGGAATGGTTCCAGGGATGTCCGAAAGTTGTTCGGGTGATTCGGAAATTGTTTCGGAGTCAAGGGATATTAAATAGTATTTAAATATATTAATTATGAATTAATTATATTTTATATTAATTTAATATTAATTAAATAAAGGAAAAAGGGGGGCTCCCACCTACATGGGCCCTAAGAGGGCCTAAGAGGGGGGAGCCGCACCACCTTGGGGGGAAGGGGCTTGGGCCCCTAGTCCAACTTGGACTAGGGGGTTCGGCCAAACCCCCCTCCCCCTCGTATTCCTTTAGTCCCACATGGGGGAGGCAAGGTGTTTGCACACCCCCTCCCCCATTTATATAGCAAGGCATATTAATTGGATTAATTACAGAAAAATATAATTAATTGTATAGCAGGCCGGCCGAGTTGCTTCTCCGCCCGTTTTGCCCCCTCTCTCCACCTAAGCTATACCGTCGGGCGTCGTTGCCCTGCGGGATTCCAGATAAGATCTACCCCTGCGATTTCAGCTGGATCTGAATGACCGGGGGTTGTCGTTAAGCTCCGTATGTTTGCGAGTGCTCGGAGGCAACTCTTTTGAGGAGCCTGGGCGACGTCGTCTCGCCCCCTGCAGCCGCCGCGCCGCCTCCCCCTGCCGCCGGCGCACCCCCCTTGCCGCCGGCGCCTCGCCATCTTTCGCCCGACGCTCGTCCACGCAGGTCATCTTCGACACCCCGGCGTCATCGTCTACGTCATCGCGGCAAGTCCTCCGCGACCTCGAGGTCGGCTACGTACGACTTCATCGTAAACGCTTGTGCGGGAGCGTAATCCCTGCTATCGGTGTCGGGGGGCTGCCCCCCGGGTAGGGGCAGATCCCGGTAAGTTATAGTGGATAGCAACAGTGCTTGACCTTTGGCAACAGCAAAGGGCACCCCTTGCTGTGCCGAGAGGGCAGCTGATCCCTTGGAAGCAGGGAAAGGCCAAGGGACCCCGTGGCAGCCGTAAGGGTCATGCCTTGCGACTATAAATAGACATCCTCGACCCTCGCATTTGTAGCACGGGCAAGAGCGGATGGTTCCTCTAAGAACTAGCTTCTCGAAGATGTCTTTGCTGGTAGGCTAAGACATCTTCGGGAGGCTAGGCCTAGGGTTGCACATCCTGAGATAAGTTCAGACATCGTGCGGGAAGGATCCCGGCATGGGATACCGAGGAGGTTCCCGGATGACGGTGTACTCGGCTTTACCGGGTAGGTAGTCCGGGTACATGCTAACCGGGATGTACGTGTTGATCTTGATCTTATGCAGAAGAGGTTCCCAGTGGCAGGGAAGGAGGTAGCCGGCGAGAGAGCTCCCGGTAGGCCGTCAACGGTCTGGAGCACGCTTTCCCGTATATAGCGGGGGGAAGTACCATTCCGCCTGACACGGAAGTATGGTCACCTCCCGCCTGACACGGAGGCATGGTCACCTCCCGCCTGACACGGGAGCGCGTCAGCCGGTACGATCGTGGTACGACAAGACCTGACATGCCTAGCCCGGCAATCCGGAAAAGGCTATCCGGGATGGGCGAAGACATGTCCTGTCTCTGACAAGGGGACAATGATGGTGCAGGACGGCGCCTGCCGTCCTTAACGAGATGATGACGCAGAGGCTACACCGGATAGCCCGGCGACTAGGTCGCACTAGCCGGTGACGACATCCCGGCTAGGCCTGTCCGGTGGGGCCGAGCCAGATTAGGGTTTCCGGCCCTCCCGGCCGGAACTCTATAAAAGGCGCCATAACTGCTCCTGAGAGAGACACGAGCGAGAGGACGAACTTAGGACGAAGAGACCAACCTGAGAGCCAAGACTATAGTTGCATTTACTCTTAGAGCAGTTACTCCTCTTCACCTTGAGTTCATTTAGTTCCAAGTACTTCTACCTTTGATAGATCTTGTAGCAAGTTGTAGTTCTTGTACCACCAATATAAAGAGAAGAAAGGCAGGAGTAGGGGTGTTACCTCCTCACGAGGGCCCTGAACCTGGGTATATCGTGTGTGTGCTTGGTGCCTTCGTGCATTTGTTTGTATTTGCTAGATCTTCCCCGCTGCACTTTGTTCTTGTTTCGTATTCTTGGGAGATTCCGGTTTTACCGGGATCCTCCCCGTGTGAGTTCTTCAACTCGCTATCCCTCCCCGGATCCACCAACGTCCATCGGCCCCACAAATTAGCCATCCTATGGCATCTGCCGTGACACCACCACGACAGTTGGCGCCCACCGTGGGGCTGACAGAGGCGTTGGCTGGTGTACTCATCCGGACGGGCTCCCCAGTCCGTTTCGACATTCGGGTTCTCTCTGGTCTGGTCGTAAGACTAGGGGAGATGGACTTCGTCGCCGACAACGCCGGTTGCTTCCGGAATAGACCGTTCCCAGTGAACGGGTGTCTTATTGACTTCGGTGGTTTCACCACCTACGTGGCCACCGAGGTTGTCTGTAGCTACCCGGACGTAGTCCTGGAGGCTGATGATCCTCCCATGCTCTGCATAGCTCGGGATCTGCGTACCGATCACTCCCCGAGTTCCGTCGCAGTGATGATGGTCGGAACCACTGAGGAGGAATACCAGGATGCTGATGGCGATAACGACGGTGTCCCTCGTTTGGCCAAACCGCCGCAGGAAAAACCTGCGGCCCGAGGTGGTGATCCGCAGCCGTCTCAACCGCGACGCCGTCCGGATCCCCTATCGGGCTTGGTAGCCAAATTAGCTGTACCCGTAGTTACTGGAGCGGATACCCAGGCCACTTCGGCTGAGTTGGAGGAGCAGCGGAAGTTGCTTCTAGCTGAGGCGAAGGAAATCGCCGAGCTCCGTCGCGAGCTCAGCGTTAGCCTCCGGGAATACAACGCTGCTCACGGATTCACCAAGATAGACTCCCGGGAGAAGCGCATTGCAGATCTGCGCAAGAAGGGAAGAATGGTGAATGAGGAGTTGGCTGGTGGAGCCACCACTAGCAACACCGGAAGCCGGATTTCTGCGGGGAAGCCCGTGTACAGCTCGCCGGCAAAAACTCTCAGGGCCACCGAAGCCGCCATGGCCGAGTTGGTGGGGTTATCCGGTGAAGCACTGCGCAAGCAACAGGAAAGGGTCAACGAGCTGGTGGTTGAGGCCAACCGGCAGAACCAGGCCTTCAAGAAGAAGAACCCCGGAGCAGGGTCACAGGTGTATTCAGCCAGACCCAACAGCCGGATGTCGGATGGAGAGGCCTCTTCCCCGCATCCGAGCAGAAGCAAGAGCAAGAGCAAGAACCGGAGCCGAAGTAGAGGTTCCGGGAGGAACAAGCAACTACAGACCTATGACCCGGCATTTGCCGGTATCCAGCAGGCAGGGCAAGCCGGACAGCATAACCCGGGACAGGCGGGAAGTACCCGTGGAGATGGTAACCTGGGTGTGAGAAACAATAACCCGGTTGGCCGTGGTAATCCACCCCGGAATCCTCCCCATGTACAGGGAAACCCGCAGAGGGACATCATCTCCGCCCCTCGTCAAGCCGAGATCCCCGTGCAGGATAGGCTCAACGATGGCAACTCGGGGATGCAACAACTCGAGTATCAGCCCGACGAGAATCCCTTGGGATCTCGGATAGGAACAAGACAGCTGAACCCGGCAGATGCAAGGTTCCGGCTGGACCGGATTCACCAGTCCGAGATGGTGGAAGAGCAAGGCCCTCCGGGACCTGCTTGTTTTGGACCTCGGATCATGCGGGAGCCTCCTGTCCGGAACTTTCAGCTCAACAGGGGTGCCAAGACCTATGACGGGAGCAAGAAGCCGGAGGACTGGCTGACCGACTATGTAACTGCAGTAAGCATAGCCGGTGGAAACAGACGATGGGCAGTACGTTATATACCGCAAATGTTGGAAGGACCTGCCAGGATCTGGTTGAACAACCTGAGGGCGGGCACCATAGAATGTTGGTTAGATTTTGAGGAAGCTTTCATCAGCAACTTCACCAGCACGTACAGGAGGCCCAACAGACCTCAGCAACTCGCCATCTGTAGGCAAAGGAGCAATGAGACTGACCGGGAGTACCTTACCCGGTGGAGCAATGTCCGCAACTCTTGCGAAGGAGTGGTGGAGGCACAAGCCATTTCCTGGTTTGCGCAGGGATGCCGACATGGCTCTATGTTGTGGCAGAAGCTGCAAAGAAAGATGCCGACAACTTTGGCGGAAACCATGCGCATCGCCGATACCTATACGCTTGGAGATCCCATGCAGCCCCTGGTGGATGTCGGAGACTCCAACAGGAGGAATGCGGGACCTCAGCGTTCCGGATCGAGCAGGAGCCATGACCGACAAGAGTTCGGTCACAAGAGGAATCTGCCCGAGTATCACCATGCCGCGCAGCATGTCGCAGCAGTAACCCGGGAGCAGGAGGATGCCGGCAATAACCAGCGTCAGAAGACAAGTGGCCCAGCTTGGGGTCAGAGTCAGGAGGTCCAGAAGACCTGGGTGGAGCAGAAGAAGCCCCTGACGTATGAGGAGATGTTGAATAAGCCATGTTGTTATCACACTCAGGAGGCCAACAAGCCCGCAAACCACTCTACTCGGCAGTGCAGCTGGTATCAGCGCACGTTGCAGGAGGGCAGCTCGGGAGGTATTCGGCCGAGTGCTCCGGCATCTCGGCCCAATATTCCGAGGCCCCCTCCTCCGACATCGGGGGCCAACAATGTCTGACTTCCCCCTCCTCCGAGAGGACCCCCACCTCGCCCGGTGAATATGGTGCACACCCGGAACGACAACGGCAACCAAGGCGGACAGCAGCAGGGCAACTACCGGGAGGCGCACCAGAGCTATGTGGTCTTCGTGACTGAGCCGACAGACCGGAAGAGTGTGCGGCAGCGTGCTCTGGAGGTGAACGCTGTGATCCCGGCAGTGCCCAAATTCTTGCACTGGTCCGAGATGGAGATCACCTGGAGCCGGAAGGATCACACCCGTGTTATGCCCAAGCCGGGAGCGTATGCTTTGGTGGTGGACCCGACCTTTATCGGACCCAACCTCAACGTCCGCTTCAGCCGGGTTCTAATTGACAATGGCAGTGCCATTAACATCATGTACAAGGACACGATGCTGAAGCTGGGAGTATCCATGAACACCCTGCTGCCCACGGAGACAACCTTTCATGGCATTGTGCCCGGGGTCTCTTGCTCACCCATGGGAAAGATCTGGGTTGAGGTGCTATTCGGAACTCGGGAGAACTGTCGAACCGAGAGCTTGGAGTTCGAGGTCGTGGACCTCGAGAGCCCATATCATGCACTGATCGGCAGACCGGCCCTCGCCAAATTCATGATCTCGACTCACATGGGCTACCTCAAGATGAAGATGCCGGGACCCAATGGGGTGATCACCATCTCGGGAGATCACAAGCGCTCCATGGAATGTGCCTCGGCGGGGTCGTGCTTAGCTGAGTCCCTGGTGATCGCGGAAGAAAAGAAGAGGATCCAGCAGGTGGTGGCAATGGCAAAGACCTCACAACTCGGAATGCCCGGGATGATGAACCCGGAGCAGGGTGCGTCGTTTCAGCCCCCCAAGGAGACCAAAAAGGTGTCCGTGGACCCCAGCAACCCGGAGCGCCAAGTTATCATTGGCAGCAACCTGGACAGCAAATAGGAAGGCGAGCTCGTCGACTTCCTCCGTGAGAATCGGGATGCCTTTGCGTGGTCGAGTGACGATCTGCAAGGCGTCCCGAGGGAGTTGGCTGAGCACTCTCTGTTTGTTCGACCGGATGCGAAGCCGGTGAAGCAACCAACTAGGCGCCTCTCGGATGAAAGAAGAGCTGCGGTCATGGAGCACCTGGCTATACTGCTGGCTGCCGGATTCATCATGGAGGTGCTGCACCCGGATTGGATTTCGAATCCGGTCCTGGTGGAAAAGAAGAAAGATGATCCCCTCCTGCTTAAGGTGTGGCGCATGTGCATCGACTTCACCAACCTCAACAAGGCATGCGCGAAAGACCCCTTTCCGCTGCCCCGGATAGATCAAGTGATAGACTCCACTGCCGGGAGTGAGCTTTTAACTTTTCTAGATGCTTATTCTGGTTTCCACCAGATACCTTTGAATCCGGATGATCAATTAAAAACCGCTTTTATTACCCCTTACGGGGCTTATTGCTATCGTGTTATGACTTTCGGATTGAGAAATGCTGGTGCTACCTACCAAAGGTGCATGCAGAAATGCTTGCATGACCAGATAGGCCGGAATGCCGAGGTCTATGTCGATGACATAGTCATAAAAACAAAGGAAAAAGCCTCACTAATAGATGATCTGAGGGAAACATTGAAAAACTTAAGAAGGTTCCGGATGAAACTGAATCCGGATAAATGCACATTTGGTGTTCCGGCCGGGAAGCTACTCGGTTTCCTCATCTCAAGCCGGGGAATCGAGGTCAACCCGGGTAAAATCCGGGCCATCGAAAGCATGAAGTTGCCGGTACGCCTCAAAGATGTGCAGAAGTTCACCGGGTGTCTGGCATCCCTAAGTCGGTTTGTGAGCCGACTTGGGGAGAAGGCTTTGCCTCTGTACCAGCTGATGAAAAAGAGCAAGACATTTGTCTGGACCCCGCAAGCTGATGCGGCGTTCAACGATCTGAAGAGAATGCTCTCAACAGCGCCGGTATTGGCATCCCCATTGCCCAAGGAACCTATGTTATTGTATATAGCAGCAACCAACCGGGTAGTCAGTGTCGCAATGGTGGTAGAAAGGGAAGAAGGGGGCAAGCTGATACAGAGACCGGTGTATTACCTCAGTGAGGTGATCTCGGAATCCAAGCAGAACTACCCGCACTACCAGAAGATGGCATATGGGGTGTACATGGCAGTGACCAAGCTCAAGCACTATTTTCAGGAACACCCGATCACAGTGGTATGCGAAGCTCCTCTCGCCGAGATCATCGGTTGCAAGGATGCTAGCAGCCGGGTAGCCAAATGGGCCATCCAGTTGTCTCCGTATGCTCCGGCATACGAGAGACGAGATGCCATCAAGTCGCAGGCGCTGCCGGACTTTTTGGTAGACTGGGCCGAGATGCAGTATGAGCCTCCGATGCCGGATTACAATTTCTGGAGGATGCATTTCGATGGCTCAAAGGCTAAGATCGGATTGGGTGCCGGAGTGGTCCTCACTTCCCCAAAGCAAGATGTACTGAAATATGTGCTGCAGATCCATTTTCGGGCATCCAATAATGTCGCGGAGTATGAGGCTTTGGTTCACGGATTGAATGTCGCCAAGGAAATCGGTATCCGCCGGATAGAGTGTTTCGGTGACTCCGACCTCGTGGTGCAACAGGTGTCGGGGAATTGGGATGCCCTTGATGCAAACATGGCCTTGTACAGGTTTCATGTACAGAAAATTTCCGGATTTTTTGAAGGATGCGAGTTCAAGCACATACCCAGAGGAGAAAACGACGCAGCAGATGTCTTGTCCAAACTAGGGTCATCCCGGGATGCCATTCCACCCGGAATAGCCCTGGAACATTTGAGGAAGCCGTCTATACAACCATCACCCGAATCGGATTCTATCTTCATCCCCAAGGAACCTGGTTCAGAAGCAGTACCCATGGAAGTAGATGTCGGGAGCATAACATCGAACCCGGGGACTGCCTCCCAGTGCTCAGAGAGGCAAAGACAGATGATGATAGAGGTGATGTCGGCAGAACCAATGAACATAGACGCTCCAGCGTTCCCGGTGCGACCTGTCCCGGATTGGGCACAGCCCATTATGGTGTACATCTTGGAAGGAACCCTCCCGGAGAATGAAGTGGAAGCCCGTCAGATAGTGCGAAGATCAAAGGCATACACTGTCATTAACCAAGAGCTGTACAAGAGAAGTGTCACCGAAGTGCTCCAGAGATGCGTGGAACCGGCAGAAGGGCAAGAGATGCTCCTGGAAATACACCAGGGAGAGTGTGGACACCATGCATCATCCCGGGCTCTAGTGGCAAAAGTGTTCCGGCATGGGTTCTACTGGCCCACTGCGTTGCAGCAAGCAGAAGATATCGTCCGGAAGTGTGGGGGATGTCAGAGATTTGCTCACCGGATACACATGCCGGCGTCAGCACTGAAAACAATCCCCATCACTTGGCCATTTGCAGTATGGTGTTTGGACATGGTCGGGCAATTCAAACCGGCAAGGGGCAACATGACACATATACTGGTAATGGTGGACAAGTTCACCAAATGGATAGAGGTCAAGCCAATCCGGAAGTGCGATGGACACACCGCTGTGCAATTCCTGAAAGACATCATCTTGAGATACGGATACCCACACAGCATTATCACTGATAATGGAACAAACTTTGCTGTGGGGGAATTCGCTCGATTTTGTGCTGAGAAGGGAATCCGGCTAGATGTAGCATCAGTCGCACATCCGGAAGCAAATGGGCAAGTCGAGAGGGCTAACGCCTTAGTCTTGGCTGGTATCAAAGCTCGCTTGATCGAACCATTGTTGAGGACTCCGGGATGCTGGATAGAGGAGTTGCCGGCGGTATTATGGGGTCTCCGGACTACACCGAATAGGTCTACCGGGTACACCCCATTCTTCATGGTATATGGAGCTGAGGCAGTTCTCCCAACCGACATACAGTATGACTCTCCGAGAGTGACAATGTTCACCGAGACTGAGGCAAAAGAGGCCCGAGAAGATGATGTAGATTTACTCGAAGAGGCAAGAGAGTTGGCACTGTCTCGGTCGGCAATGTATCAACAGAACCTCCGTCGCTATCACAGCAGGAAAGTACACCCAAGGGTGTTCCGGGAGGGAGATCTAGTGCTGAGGCTCATCCAACGCACGGCCGGAATGCATAAGCTATCACCTCCATGGGAGGGACCTTTTGTGATAAGCAGGGCATTGCACAATGATTCTTATTACCTTGTAGATGCACAGGAGGCTAGGAAAGGTGTAATGGACAAATCCGGTGAGGAAACCAAGCGTCCATGGAATGTAGCTCTACTTCGCCCCTTTTACACGTAAAAGGTTCAGTGTACGTTGTATCTCAATTTTTCAGTATTAAGGAAAGTAAGGCACCCCGGGAGGAACCCGGGGACTGCCTGGTTATGAGCTTGTCTTGTTATTTTGGTCAAATTTATTTACTGTTTTCTACCGGCATCCCGGGAAGGAACCCGGGGACTGCCAGATAGCTGTCTTGTGTTTTGTTGTGAGCATGCCGGAAAAGTTCCGAGACCGATTCTCAAAGTCTAAGTAATGTATGTCATGTGAAATCATCTTGTGACTCGACTGACGAACGCCGAAATGGTAGTCAAGAGCAAAGAGAGGGAAGGTGGGGAACACGAAAATGGTCTCGGGGACTTGGAAAAGGAACTCATCCGGCATGCTTGTTTTTACTTAGTTGTTTTTTATGTCGGGAGTTCGGTTAGTAGGAACTCGGATTGCTTAAGTAGTGTATGTGCCGTATGTGGAGTTTTGTGACTCGACTGTCGAACGCCGAAATGGTAGACAAGAGCAGAAATTACCTAAGTACGGTAAGACATGAAAAGCAATTCGGGAACCAAAAGCTGAGCACATTGACATAAGTTCTTCAAGTAAATAGTTCACGGTGAAGCAGAAATAATTTAAGTGTACGATACATATTGCACCCGGCATCCCGGGGATTTAACGGATTTGCTGCTAAGTGTTCTAAGCAGTGGGAGAAGTAGGCTTCTCGACGCCGACTTCCGGAGCGACGACCTCGGGAGCGACGACCTCGGGAGCAGCAGAACCGACAGCAGCAGGAGTAGCTTCATCTTCAGCATCGGCAGCACCACTCGGGACATCGGGATGCACCTCGGTCTCGGTGACCTCGGGTATCGGCGAGGACGTTGCATCCCGGGAAGCCACCTTCTCAGACGCAGCACCGGAAGCAGCGTCATCTTCCTCCAGGATCTCTTCCTCCCCATCACCGGAAGCGGCATCATCCTCTTCGGAATCCTCGTCATCTGACTCAGACTCGGAAGGGACAGTGCTGGCGGTGAAGGCGCGGATGCTGGCCCACTTCGCAATGCGGTGCGCTGCCTCTTGCCGCTGCTGGATCTTTGCCGGGTCTTTAACCCAAGGCGACACCGTCCGCAGGCGCAGGATCACTGCCAAGTCAAGACCCTCGTACCAGCTGAGTACTTGGGTCAAGACTTGATCCGCACCAGCTCGAGCACCGGAGCGCTTCCAGGCGTGGATGCGGCTCCCGGCACCCAGAAGTGCGCGCGAGAGCTCCGGGATCGAGAGCTTCCCGCGGACGCTCGGCCACAAGGCGCCGTGGGCGTGGATCGCCGCACTAAGGAGCTCCGTCCCGATAGACCGGAGCGGTACTATCCGGGCCTTCAGGGCAGTGAGGTGATCCTCAATGTCCCAGGCGTCCGAGATAGGACCCTTCCCGGCACGTTTCTCTCGGGCGGCGGCAACAGCCTTGGCGGCGGCTTCACGGGAGTGCTCGAACTCTCCTTTAAAAAGAAGAGCTGTCAAAACGACTAAGTCACAAGAAGGAGAGCAGCAAATAAAGGAGATAACAGGAGAGGAGGGTTGTCGGATTACTCACTGTTGAGATCCCGGTTCAGCACGGTGAGCTCGGCGAGCCAAGTGTCAGAACGCGACCGAAGAAGACCCAGCTCGGTCTCGGCGTTATCCGCCCGCGCCAGCGACTGGTCCAGGGTCTCCTTCTGCTTCTTGCTCGCCTCGACGAAGCCCTTCTTCATCTCCGACATGGTAGCCTGGGCCTTGGCGAGCTCGCCGTTGAGGCGCGCAATCTCGGCTTGCGCGGTACCAAGGGCAGCCTTCTGGTCCACTGCGATCTGGCGCGCGGCATCCCGCTCCTCCCGGAAGCGCTCCTCGGACTTCTTCGACTGACCGAGTTCAGCGAGAACCCGGCTGAAGATGTCGCGGCGTTTTTGGCTGCATTCCTGAAAGCAAGACAAAGAAGACAAAATCAGTACGGAAAAAGAAGTAAAGAACCCGGTTGGGAGGATCTCGGGGACTCGGTGTACGAGTCCTGGATTTTTCTCTAAGATTGGAACCTAGTGATCTACTATTCGGTGGAATCTAGAGCACTAAGCACCAATCTCGGGGACTAGTGGTGATGGAACAATTTGTTAAGCAACCTACCCGGTTGGGAGGATCCCGGGGACTCGGTGTACGAGTCCTGGATTTCTCTAAGATTGGAACCTAGTGGTATGCTATTCGGTGGAATCTAGAGCACTAAGCACCAATCTCGGGGACTAGTGGTGATGGAGCAATTTTTTAAGCAACCTACCCGGTTAGGAGGATCTCGGGGACTCGGTGTACGAGTCCTGGATTTTTCTCTAAGATTGGAACCTAGTGATCTGCTATTCGGTGGAATCTAGAGCACTAAGCACCAATCTCGGGGACTAGTGGTGGTGGAAAGAGCAAGTGTGTTTCGGATAAAAGAAGAAAAGTTTACCTCGCTTATTCGGGTGACGTCCAGCGCGGCCACCTGGAGAGCGTGCAGGGCTTGAGCGCTGCGGCTCGGACCTGCAGCGTGCAAGTCCCCTGCAGTCTCGGAAGCATCGGCGGCAAGCCAGGCCTTGTTGAAGTCATCAACAACCCGGATGCCGGAGCTGCCGGCAGCACGGGTGGCAGCGATGTCCCGAGATCCTGAAGATGCAAAGGAGCTGACCGTTGCTCGCAACATCCGCAAGGCGGCAGTAGGGATCTCGGCAGGAGGTGGTGGTAACGGTGAAAACTTACCCGGGCGCGGCACCAACTCCTGGGAGGAAGATGTCGGAGCAGCTGCGGGCGGAGCAGATGTTTTCTGCCCAGAAGTCTTGCCGCGAGACTTGGGAATTTGTTCTGCCGGCCGGGAGGAGACGGTACGCTGTTTCTCCGCGATGGCCTTGGGCGCGGCTGGCCGAGAGGCCCCACTCGCCGCAGGTTGCCGGCGAGGGCTAACGAGCTCTGCCTCCAGTCCGGGAACCCGGCGCGGGCTATCCGGAAGAGTAATCTCTCCCGAGGTGGTCGTAGCCGGCACCGCGATCTCGTCGATCACCGGGGGTGCATCCGAGGTCGCAGTGCTTGCCGGTGCGGCACCGGAGGCCGGGGATTCGTTTCCTCGGGCGGAAGGGCTAAGAGGTGAAGGAGAGGCCCGAGCCGGGCTGGGAGTACGAGTTCCCGGAGGAGGAGGAACAGCAGGTGTCGGGAGCTCGAGCGCGTCACTGAAAGAAAATATCTTAGTAAAAGTTGTGGAGAAAGCAAAGTCAAGTAATATGAGGCAAGGAAGACGTACCCGGAGTCCACAAGGGGAGGACCCCTCTGCCGGCGTCGAGGAGGCTTCTCGGTCGTCTGCTTGCTCAGTTTACCCTTCTTGGGGGGATTGCCGGAGGCTTCAGCCCCATCGGTGTCGGAAGCCGCGCGCTTCCGGCTCTCGGCACGTCTGGTCCCGGCTGACGGTTTCGGAACCACGGCTGGGGCCCAATTCAGAGGGAGAGCGTCAATAACGTCAAGGATCTCGCAGTCAATCTCATCATCATCCGAGGAAATGGAAACTGTCTCTGGGGTTGAAGGATTACCCGGGGCCTTAACGAAAGGGATGGCAAGAAGGTCCTCGCCGTCGAGATCCTCTCTCGGCATCACGTCCGGTTTCGGGAAATCCGGGGCGTAGTTCCCGTTGACGTGGATGGCGTCTTCTTCGTGCTGACGCTCGAACAACTGCGCAAACAAGTTAGGGCGTGTCGGTGTCCAGGTGAGGGCATGTACAAAGGCGTAGGCGTGAAAGACTGATATAAGCACCTGGTCAACCGGTCGTTTCCGGGATCCCCCTATGACCCCCCATTCGTAATCCTCCGCCATCTCCGTCCGAGCAATAGCTCGGGCACGACGGACGATTGCCGAGTGGCTTAGCCTATGGATACTGGTCCGGGTTGGGTCATAGTTCCCGGACATGTGGCACATCTTGTGCACTCGGTGTTGGAGGGGGCAGACCCGGCGAACAATAAAGCAGCGCAAGAGGTCATCCCCGGTCATATCCTGGGCGAGCACCTGCAGGACCTCATGCATGAATCCGATCTCCTCGCTGACGGGAAGATGCTTCCAGCGACCGAATTCGCGCGGAGGGCCCATGACGAATTCCGGCAGATTAATGAAATCCGGGGTCGAGGATCCCGGACCATCCCCCAAAGACTCCCGGTTCTTCACGTAGAAGAAGCTGCGCTGCCATTTCCGGCAAGACTCTAATCCCTTGACGATGGGGAATCCGGAGTCCGCGCGAGGGATGACGGTGGCCGCTCCGCAGTCGACCAAGTCCTTCACCTTCTGATCCGGGTTGGGGATGGCTTGTCGGCGGAGGATAAAGTACTTGGCCCAGAGGTCCACAAAGGGCCATATGCCAAGGTACGCCTCCGCGTAAGTGATGAAGACGGAAAGCATCATGATGGCGTTGGCGGGAAGGTGGTGAGGTTGCACGCTGTATGTGTTGAGGAAGTCGCGGAAGAAGGGGCTAGCCGGAAGCCCGAACCCGCGCTCAAAATGCGATAGGAATACCACATATTCCCCGGGTTGGGGTTCCGGCGCAACCTCCTCTCCCGGTAGACGGCTCTCGACTTCCGGAGGAATCCGGTGAGTCCGATACAGCCAATCTAAATCCGACTGTGTTGTCTCGGATCCGTCCCAACACCCCCGGGCGCGCTCTTCACCCATCTCGGAGAAGTACGCAGAAGTATTCGGGCTATTCTGCAGATGCAGCGGCGGTTAGTCGGAGTTAGTCTACCCGAAATAAGGGTGTCGGGACATAAACTGCTGAAAGCTACCGAGTTCATGCGAAGCAAGATCTACCGTGGGTCAAATAATCTAAACTAAACGGAGGGAAAAAGGCTCGCGCTAGATGGTTCTTCGCCGTGCATAAATGTGGGTGACAAATATACGTCCTACTGCCACGGTGGTTCTTCGCCGTGCATTTCGAGCGCGCCGCTCGGATGTGGTCACCGGCGGTGACGCAACCGTGCTCGTGCTAAGGGCACGGCCGGAGTTCGGCGGTTATCCTACCGAAGAAGTGCGTCGGAGTTGAGAGGGAAGACTCACCACTGAGCGGGAAGATCGACGGCGTGCGAGAAGGACGGCGGGGCGCGAGCTCCGGCGAGACGACGTACGGGCAGCAAGCGTAGCGGCGACGGCGAGCTCGAGACGGTGGAGATGAGGAAATGCGAAGAAGAAGAAGGAGACCGTTCCGGTCCCCTATTTATGGGGAGGATTCCGGAACGGTTTCCATTTTTCCCGCCCACGATCTCTACGATCGTGGGTGGGATCTGTTGTGTGCCGCGGGCCACGTGGCGCTATCCGGAGCGCTCGATCCGGCCACACCGAGGGCCACACGGCCCCAACGGTTCGTTTCCGGATCGGATGCGGCTCCCTGGCGCGGGAACCCAAGCGGCGCCGTGCGAGCGCAGAGGCACTTGAGTGCGCCTCTGCGCAGACGGGACGTCGGGTGGGCCCAGATTCGCTACCTCGGCTTCATCGGGAGATTAACGGTCAAGATTTCCTGAGATGATATGGCTCGGTCGCAGGCTCCGCCTCCCGGTTAAGATCATCTCGGTGAGAAGACATCGGAAAGAATCGATCTCGGCATGGAATACAAAATTGAGGTCATGTCTTCTCGGAAGAAAGTTTGTTGTTAAAGCTGATCCCGCACATCATCCGGAGTCGCTGTGCCGCACCAGCTTCGGGGACTAGTGTCGGGGGGCCCCTGCCCGGGTAGGGGCAGATCCCGGTAAGTTATAGTGGATAGCAACAGTGCTTGACCTTTGGCAACAGCAAAGGGCACCCCTTGCTGTGCCGAGAGGGCAGCTGATCCCTTGGAAGCAGGGAAAGGCCAAGGGACCCCGTGGCAGCCGTAAGGGTCATGCCTTGCGACTATAAATAGACATCCTCGACCCTCGCATTTGTAGCACGGGCAAGAGCGGATGGTTCCTCTAAGAACTAGCTTCTCGAAGATGTCTTTGCTGGTAGGCTAAGACATCTTCGGGAGGCTAGGCCTAGGGTTGCACATCCTGAGAAAAGTTCAGACATCGTGCGGGAAGGATCCCGGCATGGGATACCGAGGAGGTTCCTGGATGACGGTGTACTCGGCTTTACCGGGTAGGTAGTCCGGGTACATGCTAACCGGGATGTACGTGTTGATCTTGATCTTATGCAGAAGAGGTTCCCAGTGGCAGGGAAGGAGGTAGCCGGCGAGAGAGCTCCCGGTAGGCCGTCAACGATCTGGAGCACGCTTTCCCGTATATAGCGGGGGGAAGTACCATTCCGCCTGACACGGAAGTATGGTCACCTCCCGCCTGACACGGAGGCATGGTCACCTCCCGCCTGACACGGGAGCGCGTCAGCCGGTACGATCGTGGTACGACAAGACCTGACATGCCTAGCCCGGCAATCCGGAAAAGGCTATCCGGGATGGGCGAAGACATGTCCTGTCTCTGACAAGGGGACAATGATGGTGCAGGACGGCGCCTGCCGTCCTTAACGAGATGATGACGCAGGGGCTACACCGGATAGCCCGGCGACTAGGTCGCACTAGCCGGTGACGACATCCCGGCTAGGCCTGTCCGGTGGGGCCGAGCCAGATTAGGGTTTCCGGCCCTCCCGGCCGGAACTCTATAAAAGGCGCCATAACTGCTCCTGAGAGAGACATGAGCGAGAGGACGAACTTAGGACGAAGAGACCAACCTGAGAGCCAAGACTATAGTTGCATTTACTCTTAGAGCAGTTACTCCTCTTCACCTTGAGTTCATTTAGTTCCAAGTACCTCTACCTTTGATAGATCTTGTAGCAAGTTGTAGTTCTTGTACCACCAATATAAAGAGAAGAAAGGCAGGAGTAGGGGTGTTACCTCCTCACGAGGGCCCTGAACCTGGGTATATCGTGTGTGTGCTTGGTGCCTTCGTGCATTTGTTTGTATTTGCTAGATCTTCCCCGCTGCACTTTGTTCTTGTTTCGTATTCTTGGGAGATTCCGGTTTTACCGGGATCCTCCCCGTGTGAGTTCTTCAACTCGCTATCCCTCCCAGGATCCACCAACGTCCATCGGCCCCACAAATTAGCCATCCTATGGCATCTGCCGTGACACCACCACGACAATCGGTCTACATGGAGGTAATGTAACCCGTTCCTCCACCGTTATCACATGTACTAGATAGATAGATCCTGGCTAGTTAGGGTTTCAGACGCTAGAAGAATATTGTTTTCTGCACCGTAACCCCTTCAAAGGGGTGCGCCAAGTGGTGGGCTAGGGCGGCCTCATCACCTGCTCGCGCGGCCAGGGGGTCTGTCGTGCCGGGAGGTGATGTGGGCCCCTAGGCCCCACCTCGGGCTCCCCTTTTGGACTCCTTCACGAAATAATTCAGAAATAATTCCCAGTTAGCCACTTTGTTCTTCTGGTCTTCGCAAATATTGTATATTGAGACGGTGCTTTTTCCAGAAGAATACAGGCTCCGGAGTTCCATCCCCCAATGACCATCAATCATGCAAAATAGGTGAAATAACATAACTATCATCGCTAAATATGAAATATATCAATGAATAGCAGTAAATTATGATATAAAATAGTGATGCAAAATGGACGTATCAACTCCCCCAAGCTTAGACCTCGCTTGTCCCCAAGCGAAAGCTGAACTCAGTAAACATGACCGCAGGTTTATGGAGTGAAGTGTTGATGCACACGGTGGGTGTGTTGTTGGGAGACCCCAAGAGGAAGGTGTGAAGTAGTGCAACAACAAGTTTCCCTCGGTATGAAACCAAGGTTATCGAACCAGTAGGAGATGAAGGACTCCCTTGAGGTGTCAAGGCGCCAGAAAAGTGCTTCCTGTTGGTTGATGTGGAGCCTGCACAGAAACAATCAAGATACTTTGCTCCAACTTAACACTGAGGTTGTCAATCTCACCAGCTTGCTGTAACAAAGGATTAAACATATGTGTGGAAGAAAAAGTGATATTTGCAGAAAGTAACAGGTTTGCAGTTGTGGTTTTATCATATTAATGAGAAGGACCGGGGTCCACAGTTCACTAGTGGTGTCTCTCCATAAATTATAATAACATTCATCCATGCGTGGTAAACAAATTACAACTAGACAATTGACAAAATAATGATGAGCAACCCAATGCATATACTAATGATATGGTGTGTACTGTGAGATTCATTCGGGCATTACAACAATGTACATAGACCGTTCCAACCGCATCTATGACTAATAATCCATCTTTCGGTTAGCGTATGCACCCCTTTCAGTATTAAGTTGCATGCAACAGATTATAGCCTTAAGCATTGTGTGTAAAGTAAGTAAGTAACATCATCCTTAGAGAAAATACTAATGTTTTATCCCTAGTAGTAACAACACAGCTACAACCTTAGAGCTTTTTGTCACTGCCCCAGATTAAATAGAGACATGAACCTACTATCGAGTATAAATACCCCCTCTTGGAGTTACGGGCATCTACTTGGCCAGAGCACACACAAGTAACGGAGAGCATCCAAGATCATTAAATAGCACACACATGATATATTATGAAGCAATAACTTTAGTACTCAATATTCATCGGATCCCAGCAAACACAACATGGAGAATTACATAAAGATGATCTTGATCATGATAGGCAGCTTACAAGATCTAAACATGATAGCACAAGAGGAGAAGACAACCATCTAGCTACTGCTATGGACCCGTAGTCCAAGGTAGACTACTCACGTATCAGCCCGGAGGCGGTCATGGCGACGTAGAAGCCTCCGGGGACGATTCCCCCTCCAGGCAGGGTGCCGGGGAGCAAATCTGATCTCTCCCGAAGTGGTGGGGGCGACGGCGGCGTCTTGGGACTCGTGGAGGAAAAAGTGATTAACCGTCTGGCGTTTTTAGGTCACGGGGGCTTATATGGGCGAAAGACCTAGGTCGGTGGGCGCCCGAGGGCGCCACACCACCTCCCGGCGTGGCCAGCATGGGCCCACGCCACGAGGCGGTGTGGGCCCCTCGGGGTCCGTCTTCGTCTCGTCTTCTGTTCCTCTGGTCACAAATATTCCAAAAATAAATACTGGTTGGCTCGTTTCCAATTTGGCGGATATTTCCCAAAGAGCTTTTCTGAAACAAAAAACAGCAGAAAACAGGGAACTGACACTGTGGCATCTTGTTAATAGGTTAGTCCCAGAAAATGCATAAAACTATATAAAATGCATATAAAACATGTAATAACATGATATAACATAGCATGGAACACAAGAAATTATGGAGACATTGGAGTCGTATCAACATCCCCAAGCTTAGTTCTACTCGTCCCGAGTAGGCAAAAACGATAAAAGAAGAATAATTTCTGAAGTGACATGCTTAAACACAATCTTGATCATGTAATTCATTGTAAGGCATGTAAACTGAAATCAAATGAATAAGGGATGTAGTTTATATTGATATCAAATGAGTAATGAACAAACAAGTAGGTGAAGCAAAACTTTCAATGATATAGTACTAGATAGCAATCAACTGTGCAAAGTAGATACTAAAGATGATTTAAGGTTCAAGCACAACAATATAATCATCTAATGCTTCCAACAAACATGACAACTTTATAAAAGGATAAAGTCAAGTAATAGAAATATGCACGGAGATGATCAATATATTATTTGTTCAAAAGAAACAAGCAAGCGTTTAACCGGTGTTCCTGGCACCAGGATGTTATGGCTAAGAGAATGTTAACGGAGGTTTGGAAGGCCAACGGAAGAAAGGCTCACAAAGCTGTAGATGATCATTAGACAAGAGAAAGTCATACAATCGAAGCTATGCAAGGAGTAGTGATTGCCATACAACAGATGCACAATGAGCTATAAGTATATGAAAGCTCTCTAATAGAACTAGTGGGGGTGCATCCAACTTGCTTGCTCACGAAGACCTATAGCACTTTTGAGGAGGCTCATCATTGAAATATGCAAGTCAAGTTCTATAGTGTAAAGTTCCCCACATAATTATGCAACTAAGACATGACAACTCTCTCATATGGAGTAAAGGTGCTAAACATGAGCACAAATGATGATCACACATGATATGGTGCTATAATATGAGCACAAGTGATGACTATAAATGATATGGTGTTAAAACATAAGCACAAGTGTGTGATAAAGAATAGTAATGTTGCCCCTTTTTTTCTTTCTTTCTTTCTTTTTCTCTTTTTTTTCTTTTTTTTCTCTTTCTCTTTTCGATGGCCTCCATGGCTATTTTCACTTTTAGGGGCAAGCATCCTAATATGATACATGATATATGACAACACACTAATGATGATAAAACAACATACTGATGATACAAGTAACTAATATGAATGTGTCATAAGAATACATATGACAACGGTGCCTCTGCCAGTGTAGCAAGTTATGCAGTGCTCTAGCGTAACATGGGTAAAACCACACATCAGCTTTATAGAAACACGCAAAGCAATAAATAAGTAGTGAATGACAATAAGTCATGTAATGTAAGATGGATGTTGCATGGCAATATATCTCGGAACAGCTATGAAAATGCTGTAGTAGGTAGGTATGGTGGCTGTTTTGAGTAAGATGTTTGGCTTATGTGTAGGAGAACAAGATGAAGATCTCCCACGAGTTTGGATGTACCCGCGAAAAATGCACCAACTCTCAATGTGAGAAAAGGCAAAGCAAAGTACCGAAGATGCTAGCAATATGGTGGTGGAAGTGCCATGAATTAGAACTCACGAGTAAAATGATTCCAAATAAAAATATGATCATGCAAGGCATAATGAAAATTATTCCTAGGGGTGACGTGACAAATGAACAAGTCACTGTTGGGGACCCGACCGTAGCGCATAACATAAAGCCATTACGGTTGCCTTAGGCAAAAAGAAGTCATATACCATTATGCAATCAACTAGAAATTTAAGTGTGGCACAATTTTCAAGTTTTTCTAGACCAACCATTTAATCATTCCACTTTACTAGACCATCATGTTTACCATTAAGCAATTTAATGTCTCAAAACACCATCAATGATTCAAGTGACACAATTTAATGACCTACAAGATTAATGTATCATTTAATTATACCATCTTACCATATTTAGCATTTTATGTTCTCAACCAACCACCAATCAACTTATTTAAAAGATAAACTCTTCAAGTAATTAAACAATGAGATATGAGAGTATGATATAACAAAAGTTAACATCTCTACAAGAGATGCATGAAAAACAAGAGCTAGAGAGCAAACGATAACAAAAGACGAATACTTAACGAATATATGTGAATATGAGTATTCATATGAAAAGGCGGAGCGTGTCTCTCTCCCACACAAAGGAATGCTAGGATCCATATTTATTCAGATAATGAAAATAACAAAAACAAAAACAAACATACGCTTCAAGATAAGCACATAAGATGTGACGGAATTAAAATATAGTTTCACTAGAAAGGACCTAATAGTTTGTCGATGAAGAAGGGGGTGCCTTGGACATCCCTAAGGTTTGACGCTTGAGTCTTCTTGAATGATATTGGGGTGAACCACCGGGGCATCCCCAAGCTTTGTCTTTACTATCCTCTTGATCACATTGTATCATCCTCTTCTCTTGATCTTTGAAAACTTCCTACACACCAAACTTAGAGTAACTTTATGAGATAGTTAGTGCACAAAAAAATATGATATTCTGTAGGAACATAATTGCTACCATTGCAACTGTATATTAGCTAAAGCCACTAATACTTAATAGGATAAAAAAATCCAATCAAAATAGCAAAAGAGGCATTGCAAAAGAAAATGATAGAATCTGTTAAAAACAGAACAGTCCGTAAATACGAATATTTTAGAGCCACTTAATTTGCTCAGATCAGAAAACTCAAAACTAATCAAAGTTACGTATACATATGTGGATTATGCATAAAAAGTATCAGATTTTTCTGACATTCCAATGATTTTATATAATTTTTACGGTGGACACAAGAAATCTATTTCAGCACAGGAATTAAATTTAAACATCAACTTTCGAATAAAGGCTTAACTTGACACAACATTGCAATAAAAATAAGATACAAAGAAATTGCTACATAGGTAGGACAAGTTCTTGACACAAGCAAAACAAATTAAAATAACAGAAATAAAAGTGGGTTGTCTCCCATAAGCGCTTTTGTTTAACGCCTTTGAGCTAGGCACAGAGTGAAACTCAAGTATGATCAAGAGATGAAGTATCAACACCATAATTTGAACGAACAATAGAATCAAAAGTTAGCTTCATTCTTTTCCTAGGGAAGTGTTTCATAACTTTCTTGAGTGGGAATTGGTACTTGATGGTACCTTCTTTCATATCAATAATTGCACACACAGTTCTCAGAAAGGGTCTTCCCAACACAATTGGACAAGATGGATTGCATTCAATGTCCAAGACAATAAAACCAACGGGGACTAGGTTATTGTTAACCATAATAAGAATGTCATTGATCCTCCCCAAAGGTTTTTCAAAGCATTATCCGCAAGAAAATATCCAAATAACAATGTTCCAATGGTGGCAAATCAAACATACCATAGAGCTTGAGCTTTTTAGGCATAACAGAAATACTTGCACCAAGGTCATACAAAGCATTGCAATCATATTTATCTACTTTCATCTTAATGATGGGCTCCCAACCATCTTCTAACTTCCTAGGGATAAAAGCTTCAAGTTTTAATTTATCTTCCCTAGCTTTTATGAGAGCATTTGTAATATGAGCAGTAAAAGCCAAATTAAGAGAGCTAGCATTAGGACTTGTGGCCAATTTTTGCAAGTAATTAATAACTTCAGAGATATTGCAATTATCAAAATCAAAATTATTATCATCAAAGCAAACCGAACCACTTCCTCTCATGTTTTTAAAAAAATTAGCACTTTTATCAACACTAGTTTCAGCAGTTTTGGACAATTTTAAATTTTTGGGTGAAGTAGAGGAGACATTTCCAACACCAACCATGTTAGTATGGATAGTAGGAGGCTTACTAACATGTGAAACATCATTATTTTCAGAGGTAGTAATAGTAAAAACTTTAACAATATTAGCCTCTTTTTCTAATTCTCTCTCTCTTTCACATCTAGCACGTAATTGAGCCATTAATCGAACATTTTCATCAATTTGAATTTGGATGGCATTAATTTTAGCAAAAGGATTAACCTCTTTAGTTTCAGTAGGCATGATTTTATATTTTAAAATATCAACATCAAGGACAAGACTATCAACTTTAGATGCAAGAATATCAAATTTTCCAAGCTTTTCCTTAACAGTTTTATTAAACAAAGTTTTGTGTAGTGATAAAATATTTTAGCATGGTTTCAAGTTCAGAGGTGGTAGTCCTATTGTTGTTATAAGAATTACCATATGAGTTGCCATTATTAGGAGGATAGGGCTCATAGTTGTTATTACCATAGTTGTTCCTATAGGCATTGTTGTTAAAATTGTTGCTTTTAATAGAGTTTACATCAACATGTTCTTCTTTTGCAACTAAAGAAGCTGAAGGAACATTATTGGGATCAATATGGGATTTGCCACTAGCAAGCATAGACATAATCATATCAATCTTTTCACTCAAGGATGAAGTTTCTTCAACAAAATTTACCTTCTTACCTTGAAGTGTCCTCGCCGTATGCCATTCAGAATAATTCACCATCATATCCTCCAAGAGTTTTGTTGCAGCCCCCAAAGTGATGGACATAAAGGTACCTCTCGCAGCTGAGAAAAATTCAGTCCTGCATAAAAGATTTGGATGATCATCCAAGCAGTCAGTGCATGAGTTGGGCAATTCTTTATCATAGATTTCATTCTTTCCCAAGCTTGAGCAACATGTTCATTAACGAGTTGTTTAAAATTCATGATGCTACTTCATAGAGAAATTATCTTAGCAGGAGGATAATATTTTCCAATGAAAGCATATTTGCATTTAATGCATGAATCAATACTATTCCTAGGCAATGAAAGTAACCATTCTTTAGCTCTTCCTCTCAAGGAGAAAGGAAATAATTTCAGCTTTATAATATCACCATCTATATCTTTATATTTTTGCATTTCACATAATTCAACAAAGTTATTTAGATGGGCAGCAGCATCATCAGAACTAACACCAGAGAATTGCTCTCTCATAACAAGGTTCAATAAAGCAGGTTTAATTTCAAAGTACTCAGCTTTAGATGCAGGTGGAGCAATAGGTGTGCATATAAAATCATTATTGTTAGTGCTTGTAAAGTCACACAACTTAGTATTTTCAGCGGAACTCATTTTAGCAATTTAATTTAACAAACCAAAATAACAAAAACAGGAATAATTGACAAACCGAAATAAATAAAGCAACAAAACTGAAAATAAAATACTAAACCGAAATAAGAAAAGTAATGCAAGTAACTAATTTTTTTATATTTTTGATATTAAGAAAACAAAACAATAATAAAAATAAACTAAGCAAGACAATAACAAAAAAAAAGATTGGAAGTGCGAAAACTCCCCTCGTGAAGAATCTTCAACTCCCTGGCAACCGCGCCAGAAAAATGCTTGATGCACACGGTGGTTGTGTTGTTGAGAGACCCCAAGGGGAAGGTGTGAAGTAGTGCAACAACAAGTTTCACTCAGTATGAAACCAAGGTTATCGAACCAGTAGGAGATGAAGGATTCCCTTGAGGTGTCAACATGCGAGCAAAATGCTGGTGCTAAGTTGACGTGGAGCCTGCACACAAACAATCAAGATACTTTGCCCCAACTTAACAGTGACGTTGTCAATCTCACCGGCTTATTGTAACAAAGGATAACGTATGTGTGGAAGAAAGAGTGATATTTGCAGAAAATATCAGGTTTGCAGTTGTGGTTTTATCAGATTAATGAGAAGGACCGGGGTCCACAGTTCACTAGTGGTGTCTCTCCATAAATAATAATAATAACATTTATCCATGCGTAGTAAACAAATTACAACTAGGCAATTGAAAAAATAATGATGAGCAACCCAATGCATATACTAATGATATGGTGTCTAGTGTGAGATTCATTCGGGCATTACAACAATATACGTAGACCGTTCCAACCGCATCTATGACTAATAATCCACCTTCCGGTTAGCGTCTGCACCCCTTTCAGTATTAAGTTGCATGCAACAGATTATCGCCTTAAGCATTGTGTGTAAAGTAAGTAAGCAACATCATCCTTATATAAAGTACTACTGTTTTATCCCTAGTAGCAACAACACATCTACAACCTCCTGGCATGGCCAGCATGGGACCCACGCCACGAGGCGGTGTGGGCCCCTCGGGGTCCGTCTTCGTCTCGTCTTCGGTTCCACTAGTCGCAAATATTTCAAAAATAAATACTGGTTGACTCGTTTCCAATTTGGCGGATATTTCCCGAAGAGCTTTTCTGAAACCAGAAACAGCAGAAAATAGGGAACTGGCACTGTGGCATCTTGTTAATAGGTTAGTCCCAGAAAAATACATAAAACTATATAAAATGCATATAAAGCATGTAATAACATGATATAACATATCATGGAACACAAGAAATTATGAATACGTTGGAGACGTATCAGTGTTCTTTGGAAAAGTGGCTATGCCCCAAGTGGTTTTAGGTCAGAGGGGTCTTATAGCCACGAGGGGGTCGCGAGGAAGCGGGCGAGTGGGCCTCACCACCGGCTGGCGCGGCCAGGGCCCACCCGCGCCAGGAGGTGGTGTGGAGGCCTCGTGCCTCCCTCTCCGCTTGGTCTTTGTGGTTCCTGGTCCTGCTCAGATAGAAAATAACTTCTGGTTGTCTTTTGGGTTTTTTTCCTAAAGTTGATATTTCTGCACAAAAAAGGAGACACCAGAGTAATTCTGCTAAAAACAGCGTTAGTCCGCGTTAGTTGTATTCAAAACATATAAATTAGAGGTAAAACAATAACAAAAGTGTTCGGGAAAGTAGATATGTTTTGGACGTATCAATAGCCTACTAAATTGCCAACGTCGTTGCGCGATGGCTAGCTGCACGTAGATGTGTTTCCATTCTTCCAGCGGCCGCAGAGGTCTATGGAGGCTAGAGGAGTAGCGAGTAGCCATTGTTGCGGTGAAGTGGCGTGCGAGATTGGGGATTTTAAGGAGTATAGTGGGGATCACACGACGCCACAACATTAATTCAACTGGATTTGAATTCTGGAATGTGTTCACATTGCAAACGTTTACCAAAATCTCGTTCAGTTTCATACTAGGAATGAATGTTATAAATAATCGTCTCTAATGGTGGTAAAAATATAGCCGGTTAAACTACATAACCATCTCCATAGTTTCTGCGACGGACGAGAATATCACCCGTCTGGAATACAAATTGTATTAGCGACGACGGTTGGGAACAACGACCGGTTACGAGGTGAAAACAGCCGAGTTGGGTTACAAATCTCTAATTGGCAGACCGTAGCTCAAACTATTGTCCGAGCTCAAACTATCTTATCAAACTTTCTGTGAGCCGTGTTAAAGCGTAGTAAGCGCATTTGACTGATGTACGTTTCCCGCAGTGCATTACGGTCTTCAGTCCTCACCTTATCCTCGCACGGAGGGCAAGCACGTAATTTCGAACACCAATCTCCTCGTCCCTCTCACTGCAGTGAGGGTCTGATTCTTCTTCACCGTGAAGCGCCGGAGTAACCGGGACGGCGACGAGTAGGAGAAGGAGCGCGACGGCGGCGGCGCTGGTAACCCTTCCAGTACTTTATCTTCCCCACGGCTCCTCCCTCCCCCATCTTCTTCTCCCCATGTACAGCGCTCCTCATTCTCACTCCTACCTCCCATGGCGCCTCTTCTTGCAGGGCCTGTCCTTTGTGGCTTTGTCCTCCCTCTCCCCTCCCTCAGATTACCAAAAAGTTCTCAGGTTCTAATTCTTTGTTTAATTTTTACAGGTTAATAATTATATTTCGGTGCAGCAATCAAGCCAAGAAAAGGTAACGCCAAATAATTCGATTTTTTGTTTTCTTGCTCATGAATTTCGTGTACGTAGATGAAGCCCAGGTGCCGGTATAGGCTTTCTTAATTCTTGCTTTGTCTCTGTAAAAATGTTGTGGTGTCCTGTTCAGGGTGCCTACTCCACGAATTGATTTTGGCACTGTTACAGACCCATTGTTTACATTCAGCTTTGATTCACATCTAGTTTACTGTCACTAGCACTTTGCGTTTCGCGTCCAATGGTATGATGCACGTGCTGTATGAACCACGGGTTTACGTTTGTCACTGTGTTGGCATGCTGCTTTCTTGAAACACGGCGCCTATTTGTGCTCGGTTGAAATTGTTCTACTTGTACCTGCTAGCATCTCACTCGCATTATATGGGTGCTGCAGCTTTGTTTGTTATGCCAAGTGAACCACAACCAACACATTTCTCATAATTTTGTTATTAAGTTCCATATGGAAAGTAAAAACTATGTTTGCTATTGTATATTTAACAGTTTCCACCCATGTGTTTTTTCGGTGCAGTGAGGATTCTTTGCTCAGAGAGAGCGTTATCCATCCATGGCGTCTCTTCTTCTCCCTCCTCAATTCGCCTGCTCCCTGCCTTATTACTGCATCAGGTAATCTCTCGCTTTTCCGCTCTCCTGGTAGGTCTTGTCAGCAACATGCTCCATTAGGGAGGGAGATGTTTTTCCTTCCTGTGAACCTGAATATGCGGTTGTTTCTCTTTGATTGTTAGGAAAACATAAATATTGCTGATTTATTTTTGTTCCTGTCCATCTTCCATGCTTGACTTCGAAAACCATTTCTTGCGTATAATATGATACTTCACTGGGAGCCTGGGATTACTGCCAACTTATCTGTTGTATTTTGGTTCATAGTCCCATGTTCAGCTTGTTAATCTTTGACTTTGAAAACTTAAAACATGTCTAAATTACCCAAAAAGTGTGATTTGTCATCCGCCGTGTATATCATACCAACGCTGCCTAACCTGAAAAGTGAAGTCACGCTCAATCGTGTACGTGTGACGACATTAGGTTGACATCTTACCAATAATTTTCCCCTGGTAAGTTTCCTCGCCAACATTAGGTTGACATCTCACCAATTATCGTCCTTCTGACGGACCTGAATATGCGGCAATTTCTCTTGGATTGTGTAGGCATGGAAATGGAGTGTTGGCGAAATATGAATATTGCAGATTTCCTTTTACTCTCGCTTTGCTTCTATTTTTACTTCAAAACCATTCCTTGCATATATCGTGTGGGCTTCGCTGGGAGCCTGGGATTACAGTCAACTTGTCTGTTGCATTTGTCAGTTTATCTTTCCTTCATTGTCATAGTCAGCCTTTTAATCATAGGACAATTAACAAGTCAGAATTATCCACAAGTATTTTTTTTCATTCACCAAGTATATCCTACCAACGATGCCTTATCTGAAAAGTGAGTCATGTTCAGCTGTCTCTGTGTGACGACTGAACGTTTATTCCTTAGATATTGTTTTCAAATTGACTGGTAACTTGATAACTGCTCAACTGCTTTAGCCATGAACTTGTCTAATTTCATCACTCTTCACAGGGGTCAATTACATTACAAGACCACCATTTTGGGAAAGTATATGACCAAGACTAAAACAGGTTTGCATAACCGAAACGTGTGTTTTGTGTCAAAGAAGAGTTCTCCAGATGTAGAGGAAGGCTCAAGTGATGAAGAGAGTGATGCTGAAATCTCGAAGACCAAGAAAAAAACTGTGAAACGTGGAAGGAAGAAAGCTACCAGAGGTACATCACAAGGGGGAACACAAGAAGGCCAAAAGGACACTGAAGATGCAATCCCTGAAGAGACTAAGATAGTTAAAAAAAGAGGCCGCAAGAAAGGTAATGTGCATATTTTGCATTCAAGAGTACTCTTCTTATTGTATATTAGTCAAATGGACTGTGATTTTTCCAGATCACATCCCTTGACAATTTCAACTTTTCACATATGTTGCAGCTGCTACTACTGCATCATCTGCAGAAGAAAAGGACAAGGCAAAGGAACCAAAGAAGAGGGGTAGAAGAAAACTTAAGGTGGCTGAACAATCGAGTGACGATGAAGGAGAAGACCAGAGAAAAGATCTGATTCCCTCTAATGAAATACAAGATCTCACTTCAGTCATTGATCTTGACAGTAGAGTAGAGTCACTATTATCACAAGATATTGGAGAGGTCGACAAGTTAGCGCCCCTTGTGTGCTGCTTTGGACCAGCTAAATACTCTTTTATTCCTTCTGGAAGACCTGCTAGTAGGCTGGTCGATCATGAGATTCATAGTAGAATGAAGGATATGTTTTGGTCTCCGGATAAGTTTGTCAGGGCGCCTGGAGGTTCATCGTCCAATGTTGCCCTTACTCTAGCAGCTCTTGGTGGGCGAGTTGTGTTCATGGGAAAATTAGGAGATGATGAGTATGGTCAAAGTATGCTGTATCACTTAAATGTCAATGGAGTTCAAACTCGAGCAGTTAGTTTGGATCCTTCAGCGCCAACTTCCATGTCCTTGATGAAGGTGACAAGCAGAGGTAGCTTGAACACAAACTGTGTTAAACCATGTGCCGAGGATTGTTTTCTGGAATCTGATATCAACCCAGATGTTCTAAAAGAGGTAAGACAAGCCCATCACTACATGCTTGTTATAGTTTATCATGTTGATTCTTGATTGATGCTTAGTGAATGTCTTGAAAATAGTTTACATGTCTTCTTGGAACAGTTTGCCATCTGGATTCTTCATTTCACATTATGTAATGATTAACTCTCGAAGTGTTTAGTCGCACAATATTGGTATTAATTTTCATGTAGCAAATTTACATATGGTTACTTGACCATTACGTAGTACAGCTATTTTTAACATGCCCCGCCATGTTACAGCTTCCCATGCCCTATGTGACAGTTAAGGTGACGGTTGTCCATACTGAAGACCTGTAGGATAGTATCTTTGCCACAGCTGAGCACCTAATTGCTTTTGCGCCCAACCAAAAAGAGCATATCAATAGCTTTTTGTAACTAGACGGATGCATTTTGTCTTAAAAGAGAGATGACAGTCCTATGCTTGTTAATGCAGGCTAAGATGTTTTACTTCAACTCGTCAGCTTTGCTAGAGCCTACTACGCGGTCATCGTTGTTAAAAGCAATCGAGGTCACCAAGAAATTTGGCGGCACAATATTCTTTGATCTTAATCTTCCATTGCCACTATGGGCATCCAGTAAGGACACCAGATCACTCATCAAGGAAGCATGGGAAGCTGCTGATATTATCGAGGTCACGAAACAGGAACTTGAGTTCCTCTGTGGTATTGAACCGTCTGGGCAATCTAACATGAAAGACAAGAGATCTGAATTCGCACAGTACAGCCCGGAAGTGGTTATGAAGCTATGGCATGACAATCTCAAGGTCCTCTTTGTGACCAACGGGACCTCGAAGATACACTATTACACGGAGAAACACAATGGCTCAGTTCGCGGGACAGAAGATGCACCGATTACCCCCTTCACCAGTGACATGTCACAATCAGGAGATGCCATTGTTGCAGGTACCATATATGCTATGTACTTTCCTCTTTACTTCTGCAGAATATGCTGCTAATTTCACATCAGTGACAAAATGAGTTGTTTTTTTGAATTACTGCCTGGGGTATTGATACCTGGAGATCAACAAATGCTGGCATGATTGAATGCGCTTCATCTAGCACAATGTTTTCTTATACTCTTGGAACCTTTGTATTGAATGAATCCAGTTCAGGTGACAGTTGTGTGTGCTCTTATTTTGTTTTCAGCCCTGATGAACATGCTGTCGATCAACCCTCACCTGGTGACGGACAAGGTCTACCTCCACAAGGCAGTGAAACACGCCATCAAATGCGGTGTCATCGACCAGTGGCTGATCGCACGGGTGCGAGGCTTCCTCCCCAGAGAAAGAGCGGACCCGGCCGGTGAGCAGGAGGAAGCGAGATTCATCACAGAGAAGGAGTACCGTACGATTCCCGAAGTGGTCGCAGAACCAGCGGCCAGCTTGCCAGACAGTGAGCTCGCGCACGTGGAGTGATCGAAAGGATGTGTAGGAACTCAGCATTTCTAATACTAGTAGTGGGTTTCTAGCTTTCTAGGTTAAACCTTGATCAGTTTTCTAGGTTTGTTGATTGGGCATAGGGCAAGAAAGAGCCCCAGGAGTAGTAGAGTGACATGTTGGCAGAGTCAAATTTTGTATCGAGATATTCGATGTAGATTTCACGGTTTATGAATCTAGCGCAGAGTTATAGATGCATCTCTTCATTGTGACCCTTCGCCATGTGTTCATTTGTTTATGTTCTGGAACTTTTCTTGCTCTATGTTTAGTTCAGTTTTCTCACTATTTTCTGATCTCTATTGTATGGCGGGGTAGTCTCGTGCCACGACCACAAGAATCTGGTATCATGTATGGAAGGTCCTTGTTGGCTGAATTACCCTAGCTGTTCTTGTTAAGAGGAGCAAGGAGTCCACGATTCAGGTGACGCGATGGAAGACATGTTGTTCTCAAACCATGTGGCTACATTTTGTTCTTCTTTTACATGCTTTGGTGTTCGATAATAATACCATGCGATCCTTGTGGTTTTGGGTTATTTTTCTGAGCTACGTTGTCTTGGGCCGTATCGACACAGGTATCTGTCCACGATATATGGGCCATTGCCCTCGACCCTTCTGGCTGCTCTGTCGCCGCCGCAGCTCCTCCGAAACCGAAACTGCAGGGTTCGTCTCCGGCGGCGAAGAAGAAGGGACCAGGTTCGCCCATGGCAGGATCTCCCGGCGGAGCGCCCGCCGCCGAACCCTTGCCGCTTCCGTTCGACGCCACTCTCAGCAACAGGTCTGCACGCCCGCCCTCACCCTTACCCTAGATTCGTTCATCTATTCTACTCTTATTAGTCGATTCAAGTTTGTCGAGTGGAAGGATGGCGGTGATTAGCATCCATCCAAGAACTAATTGAAGCAACCACATGTTATAACCAGGCAAAGCACAAACCACAATGTTACTCTCGTACCGTAGTAGGGTCCAAGTGCTGGTTCCATCATTGATCGATGATAATCCCTCACGGCACCGCTCACAATGAACAGATTCGTGGTCGCTTATGGCACTTCTCATGTATATATATTTAGCATGTTTCCATGATTAATTTTTAGATGATGTGAATAAAAAGAATTTGAAAATTTCTTTATAGCAAATTTGCCCGTGGATAATAGTTGTCCACATAAAGTCCTGCTCTTTTGTTACGAAGAACGGAAATTTTCATCATGGAAAGTGATTTATCTTGAAGATACTACTGTATGTACAAGAAAAACATATCTGTCACAGCTTAGCTGGTCTGATGCACGCGTCTAGACCGCAGCATCCCGTAGGATGTCAAATACTAGCTATTGCGCAGACGCAAGATCAACGATTCGGTGATCACAGGCCTTTCAAACTATTAATGTTGTAGAAAACATAAAGCCGTGGGGATTTCTATTGTGCATTGTTCTGATTTTGCATTCACGCCGATGCTTAAGAGTTCAGTGAATAAACATCCCTGTTTGCCTTAGTCTTAGTTAATATCCGGCATTATTACTAACAGTTTATATGTTAATTCTGTTTTTGCCTAGATCCGAATCATCACCAGTTGCCAAGGTGCTCGACAATGATGACCTCCTCCGCAAGATTCTGTTCCGTCTAACCTTCCCCGTGAGCCTCATCCGCGCCGCCCTCGCCTGCAAGCGCTGGCTCGGTATTGCCTCCGACCCTGCTTTTGTCCGCCGCTTCCGCAAGCTCCACCCACCCCTTATCGGCTTCTATCTGAAAAGCTGGAGACTTTCTTCCATGAAGTTCGTGACAATGCCTCGCACAAAGGAACTCAGCGCCCTGATCTCTCGTGCCGAATCGGTTTTCGACCGTAACTCCAATATGTGGGGATTAGATTTCCACTCTCGGAACAGTCGTCTACTAAGCCAATTTCATGGCTGCGATGGTTCTAAAAGCGCTGTGCTCAGCCCGTTAAACCTTCAGGGTAGCACAGTGAACCTCCCGCCATTTCCCGTCATTGGGAAAGAGGCAGGCATGATCAGTTATCCTCTTGGTTACCTCCTCAATGACCATGCGTGCTTTGCCGCGGTATTAATGTATGGCCAGGAGCGAACCACTGTGCACCTGTTTGAGTTAACAGATGGTGCCTGGCAGAATCATACCTCGTCCACAATAAAGTATTGCCCAGTGTCGTGTGCCGGAATCCAGACTCTACTCGGCAACCGCAGGCTCTACATGATAAGCTGGCAAAACAAGATTCTTGTGTTGGATTTTACATCGTCGGTTCTCTCAGTTATCGAGCTTCCAGAAGGGGTTGAGTGCAGGTTCAACCTTGAGATGTCGCAGGCAGATGATACCGAATTTAATCTGGTTCATATAAAAGATCGTGTGCTCTCTGTTTGGCTCTACACGCACAAGATAGACAACAGCACCAACAGTGTTGGTGGCAACTGGCTATTAATGCTTACAATTTGTCTGCAGGAGGTGTTTGTCAATTCAAGGATGCTGATTCCGGTGCCTGATAATGGGAAAGATTGCATTGTCAAGTTACACGCGGTTGGGGACAATGCCGAGTTCATGTTCTTTGAGATATGTTGTACTGTCTTCTACTTGGACACTAAGAGTAGGACGGTGGAGAAGGTATGCGAGTTGCCACCGGATGATGGGGACAGTTTCAGTATCCATCCTTTTATGATGATCTGGCCTCCTACTTTCCCCTGCGCACAAAGGATGACCGGACCAAAGGGGACGACCCAGCCAGAGAGCGATCTAGTCAATGCTAACAAACTGGTATATGCACCATAATTTTATCCCTGTGTGTTATTTTGCCCGTGTTCGGTTTTGCATAATTGGTTTAATGGTGTTGATTGTTCTAGGAGGTACTTTCACTTCCCCCAGATAGACAGGGAGATGCCTCCACTTCAAGATCCGTCGTCGAGGTACTACATATATATACATTGGGGTGTTTCTTTCTTTGCTCTCAACCGCAATCAAGCGCACCTTCTAAGTTTTGATCATGCATTTGTTTTCTATGCTGCAGATGGCCCATAGCAAACGGCAGCACATTGGGAAGGAATGAACTATTACAGTTTGCTGTTCTGGTTGCTCCAGAGGTGCGACCGGAAGTACGCCCACATGTGTTACGGGAAACGCTTGCGCCTCTGGGTAGGGAGGAGGTTGACGAGTAGGGCAGCTCTGCAGGAACAATATCCTGAGTCTTATATAGCTTAGAGGAACTATTTCTTTACCAACATTGCTGATTCTTCCTGTTGAATTGTTGATAATGTCAGGACGCCGCACGAGTTATTTTGTGATGGTTTGCTGCTCCAATCCTTACATATTCTGTCAGCCATATTCGCAGCAAGATTACCATTTAATTGGTCCGTCGTTTCCTGCTGTCGACGCCAAATGCAGCAGGAACGATTACCCATGTCTTTGATACCCTGGGACTGCTGTCTCCAGTCCCCCATATACCCTGCCTCGGGGAAGTTCCTGTTCATCAGTTGCTGTTCTCCCAACATGGTAGGTTCGGACAGTCAGACCGACGGGCTACTAACGACCGGTAGCACCTGTGGCCGACAGTGGGCCTGATCAGTCAGAGAGATCGTTGGCATGGCTAAACAGACCAATAATCTTGTTTGCCAACGGTGTTACATTTGACCAGTTTTTTGCACAAGAAAAGGGTATCCATGTGGTTTTTGCAAAACGTTGCCTCAGTTGTGCTGTTTTTCTTTTTTGAATTTTTCTAGTGAAAAACTGACTTTCAACTTGCCAAAAAGGCCCGGCGTTAAGAGTTGGAAAAAATGCACAACAGATCAAGAAATAATCTGACGAGGTATGCTAGCAGTATGTAGCTCAAGAGTCCTGATCCTGTATTCACGGCACTAATAATCCTGTAAAAACTTGAAGGCGGGGTTCCTGAGCAGCTCCTCGTCTGGTTTGACACCAGACAAGTCCTGATCCTGCATCGCGTTGGTGATATCCTCTACTGAGAATGGAATGCTGAATTGCAAAAGGAAGTATGTTAAAAAGGTATCAATGTACTCTCCCAATTCTAGTCTAATCTAAGCAGTATATATAATATCTTCATCAACACAATTAGAAATGGTACTTGTTTCAGGCCGGCGTAGGCCAGCCGAAGTCCGGGTAAAAAAAAGAAAAAAAATGGTACTTATGTTACCTCGAATCATAATCCAACAGAAATTTTCCTGCACTGTTGGCCTCATCCTCTGTAAATACGAGCCGCATCTTATTAAGGACCTGGAAATATTGGGGACTCCGAGTTATGTTTGTCCTTTAGTATCATGTGAGTAGTGTATGCATTCTGTAGCTACAACATTAATCAGGAATTCACATTTAGTATTGATCATAAATGTTCTACGACACGGTATCTCGATTGGTTCCATGCAACTAGCTAAAACATTGTGTGTACTTGTGGATCGGAGAGATGGAAATATCTCATTGATATGAATGCATGATTGCAAATAAAGCAGTGAAGTTCTTCAAGAATTTAAATGGAGCTCACATCCGCTGATACACTTTGTGTATTGTGCTTGTCGTCCCAGTATTGTGTGCAAATTCTATATAGTTGTTGAACACTCAAGATCTACAAATAATTTGGAAAGATAAGAAAACATTAACCAGAAACCATGGGAAAATCAACAAAAAAGGATGGTGGGTTAACAATTCTGAGATTTTACCGGACAAATGTCATTGACTAACTCATCATATGATAATCTGATCTTTTGGAATATAACCTGAAAAGAGTATTTAAAATGTATCAGTACTTGCAAGTCACAATCCACAACGGATGGTATCAGTATTTAAAATTCAAACCCATGCTGCTGCTGGTGATACTACGTGTTGCTTTATTCATCTAAAGTAATGAATTACGAAGCTACTTATTGAATCCAACGCTAAATATGGCAACGTTATTGGATGTTGCAATTCTATACACATGTAACTGAACTGGATAGAGCACTGTACCAAAAAGGCAACAGCCTGTCTGATGTGCGTGACTTCATCCCATGATGTTGCTGCATACTGTAACCAAGAAACTCAGTAATTTGAATCATACACATAAAAAACTAGGGAATCGGACAGCAGGTATGTCACCTCGGCTGTTGACTTTACACACCACAATTCCAAATCAGCTAGGCCAGTTTTGACATACTCAGCATTGCTGAAGGAGCAACACTCGCGACGAAGGAGCAGACTGCAAAACAAACAACAATCATGTACTACACAAGCTTCCACACAGGCACGCATACAAAATCAGAACTTCAGAAGATAAGCTCACCTATTGAATAGCTGTACATTAATGTATGAGAATATCTGGGTGAAAAGTTTCTGAGCTAAGACTGGGGGTACCTGAGGACAAATCAAACGACAGTCGAACATACGCCCAGCTGGTGTGAATCGCATATAAACAAGGATTCAAAGAGACATGCATACATGATGATATTGTAGAACTTCTAGATGTGCATCCAAGTTCTCGATAATTTTCTGCCAATGATTGCTATGAGGTAGAGCAGATGAGCTTCCCGAACTTCTCAGCATGCTAGCTTTCTTCGTTCTTGGAGCCTTGTGATTAATTATGAAGTGCATGGTTAACAATAAATCACAAATATGTTTGTACTCATGTACCAACTAGCAACTTATAGGGCCTAATGCCAGTTATCAATAAAGAGCAAACATCTGAAGGGAGGATATGTTACATGGATGCATAGAGAAATCAAAGATGACAATTCCTTTATAATATTATCGCGGATGATACCATATATCTTCTGTACGTAAGCAATTAACTGCTCCTTGAAAAGCAAGGCAGGATACTTGGGCTCAACTTGGCGCACAACACTAGTCGCCTCAACGTGCATATTGGCAAAAGAAGCGGAGCGCATGCCCTGGACAAATAAATTAACAATATCAGAATCCAATTCAGCTTCAAGAAACAAGAGTCCACTTATCATATTGGCCAGTCCCCCCTTATAATTATGAGCGTGAAAAGGACATCAACATACTTGAGCCATTCTACCAAACAATGATGTTGGATGAGGAGGTTTCTTTCGTAAAACACTCCCAGCAGCAGCTTTGAAACTTCTTTGTAGAAGGAAAAGCAATATAGAAGTATTTGAGAGCCAATAAGCAAGGCTATCATTGTCCTCCACATTCTGCATCAAACCAGCCGACACATTCAAAATTCAAAACATCAAATTTGTTTACACTTATTTTTTAGGAAAACATTATTTACACTTATTCGTGAGTGTAATATCCAAATTCACTATAAAGACGATCCGGGCACCCGTAAGGTAAATAAAGGGCAATTATTAAGCATTGGTCAATAGTTAGCCTGAAGAGCAGTGAATGAAGCAATGTGATTATATCGTTTTGGTTTTCTTCAGTAACAGAACTTTGGACAAAATCAAATTCTGCCCAAATTAGATTAGTGAAATAAGAAGGGATGTAGATTTGGTCAGCTTCCAAATGAAAAAATAAAACCAATCAATGCATGGTCGCCAAAGTTCAGGTTCCAGATTACCTCTACTGCAGATCCTATTAACATAATAATTCGATCAAATACACTGGTCTTCTCAGCCTGAAAAGATTTCCAGTTAAGGAGACAATTATATATGGTAAAAGCAGCAACGGGCTTCCCCTCAGAGTAGCCAAGGTTTTTAGCTACACAGTGTATAAGTGCATCGAAGTTTTCCTACAGGAAAAATTGTGTTAAATAACCATGTTTACAGAAGCAGTTTAAACAATAAATATTGTTGACTACCTGTTGCTTCTCCGCTGAAGATTTCCGCAATTTTGGATCGACATCACTATAATCCTTAATATCAGAGGGTGCACTTTGGGGTTCCTGAAAAGGATAATAGTTTGCCTTAAGATTATAAGCATATCAACTAGTAAGTAACTGCAGAAAAGATAAGATCGAGCTGATTCTCTTTAAAGGAAAACAATAACAGTTCTTTAAATTTATAGTAGAAGCACCAAGAGAATGCAAATCCATATTGTTGTGTTCAGGTGTCGCCTTAGGTTTATCATTTTCACCTCTAAGCTTACTGATCAGCTTTGTATCGATAACAGGAAGTCCCTTTTTTCACATGGATATGGCATTCATATAGTAATGAAATATGATGCAAGATAGTAGTAGAAGCACCAAGAGAACGCAAACTTTTTCTGTACCAGTGTCTTCCCTGTTTTTCTCCTAGACGTAGTGTTCTCTCTCTATTCTATTTTCGTCGTAAAAACACGAAGGGAAATGCATAAATCATCACGTACACCCATGGGTTTGGTTACCAGTCGGGAAATCCGGTTAGACATCCTGAGCACCCCCGGGAAATGGTCATACTGGATGAAAAATGCCAATTTTTTTGAATTTTAATAAAAACTCTTGATAAATGGTCATATTGTGAACCAAATTTTTTGAATTTTTTAATTTTGGTTTTCAAATTTCTGGTCGGCATTTTCCGGTAACTGTGGTAATAACCCGATATTCCCGACCCCGCCGGGAAAAAAATTCTACCGACAACCAAAACCTTGCGTACACCCAAGGCGTCTCAGTGTTACTCCGGAAGGTAAAATCCAGAACAGATCGCCATCCCATGGGGAAAACTACCCAATGGAGAAAAAGGAGGAGGAAGCTACCTCTTCAGAAACAACCGACAAATGAATCTCATCAACGTTGTGCTCCGATGTATGTGTATTAAACATGTGTTCTTTAATATCTTGGGTTATAAGATCTTCATCCACCTTTATGCTCCGCACGACAAACTCCTCGGTGTACTGCTTATTGCTAGCATTATATCGCGCTGCTGCCTTTTGGCCCTCTGTCAGTGTTATTTCCACGGTACACTTGGATCCTGGTTTCACAATGCCCAAGTTTGGCTCTATGGAGTATGGCAGCGGGCTCGTACTTTGAATCTTGAAGGCAATGAAACCATCTGTACCATTGCATAGCTCAACTGACCATGATAGTATCTCCTGCTCTTTCTTGTTTTGTTGAGAATTAGCAAACTGGAGCTCCAGCGGCTCAACTCCCAGCATGTCATCCTCCCAATAAGCTGCAGACGGGTTTATCTGCATAAGCGCAATTAATTCCTAAATATGCTATCCATGTATCTGGACAAAAGTGCTATATATAAAGTATAATCCTTTTGTATCGTACCTGGCCACCAATATCGTTCGGTCCAATGGTACTATCCATGTCAACAAATTTTCTTATTATTTCTGATATAGAAGGCCGCTCAAGGCGATCAATCTTCATGCAGAGCCTCCCTATTTCGATGCATTTAGTTACCTGTTGGTGGTATTCAAGTGGCACTTCTTAAGCCTATTTAGCTGATCTAATCCATCGGTGCCACCATCTTCTTAGTATCTGCATGTCCACAAAGTTGATTTAGCGTTATACCAAAATATTCCATATAAACAATATGCATATGCGCATAATGTAGTCAAGCGCACTAGGGACTCCAAGAACCATGGACCGGTCGAGAAAAACGAAATTCCACCGAAATCCGGCAATTCCGGTCAGGACCGGTAAAAGTATTTACCGAACGAAATCTTTCGGAAATTGGGCAATTTTGGCAATTTATATTCATAAAATTTAAGTTCAAATAAAATTTGCTTGAAAAATACAAATTCCAGTTATTTTTTGTTCTAAGTTTCAAATTTTGTTTATCTTTTCGTCCAGAATTTCACCGAAATTGCCAAGATTTCTGAAATCCGGCCATTCCGGTCAGGACCGGAAAATTTGCAAAACCGAAATCCAAATCTGAACTGGGTTCTCTGAGAAATATATTTTTTGGTCACTGTGGCAGCATTGATCATCGAAGCATTCTTATAAACAAACATGAACAGAAGATCAGACTCTAACAACGATTAGATATTTATATGCTGAATCGAGAGAACGAAAAAATCGAGTTACATGGCCCAAGGACAAAGATCTTGAATCCGTATATTCAATATATTGTATCAACTAAACAGAAGCAATTAGGAAAAGAACAAAAACATGTGAAGGTAAAGTTTTGACATGATTCTAAATAAGGAGCCTCTGCATTGTACAAAAATAGCCTTACATCATTATTGTTATAAGGTATACTCTTCTTCCCAGTTACCACTTCGATGATTATGATGCCCAAACTATACACATCTGACATGACAGTCATACTACCACCAATAATATTTTCTGGAGCGGTATACCCTCTGCATGAATTACGACGATTTCAATCATTACAGCATACAAAAATATATAAGAGAGCACATAAATAGATTGATTCTAATGATTTGTGGCTTACCGTGATACAAAATGGTTCAAACTAGTGGTTTGTGAGTTTCCTGTTGGTCTTGATAGACCAAAATCTGTAATCTTTGGTATCATCTGATCATTTAATAGGATATTCGCCGGCTTTAAATCCATATGAATTATGCCTTCCTCGTTGTGTAGATAATTCAACCCCGCGCATACACCTTTGATTATTTTATATCGCTTATCCCATTCAAGTCCTCGTAATTCATCTATGAAGGAAAAGGCAGGGGTCCATTAGATACCCAATCCATAAATTTAATTGTTGCGCCTGACTTGAAAAGTGTAATGGAAAAACAGATGATAAAAAGAACAAATGTAGAGGTGCATGGAATCACATGGAATAATATCATACCAGTAATTTTTCTATCTAGGCTTCCATTACTGACATACTCAAAACAAAGCAATCGTTCTCTCATCTCTGCGAAAATAAATCCTCGAGATTCTGGGTTCTTTATTGGTGTCTCCACTGTATGAGAACATAAGCCAAGAAATTGTACAATATTTTCATGGTTAACCACCATCAAGCTGTTGACCTCACGACGAAACAATTTGTCATCAATTGTCTTGCTGCTCATAATCCTCTTGACAGCAACACTTTTGTTTCCAACGACACCCTGTTTAATATAGGTCGTGAGTATTTAACTGCATAACGTTTATTGGGCTGCATATCACATTGTTAGACGGCATTGGCCCTCAAGTTGGTACCCCAAAGTGTTAAGCAAGTACCAAAGTTTCAGTAAAAGTATGTATAAGAAACTAAGAATTACCTTATAGACCGTTCCAAATCCACCTTCACCCACTATTCTCTCTGTTGAAAAATTGTCTGTGATTTTTCGTAAAGTTTCGAAAGGCAGAATCGTTGGCTTCATGCTCCCGTCAAGTATCCGCTCCAGGACACTTTGTTCCATACTAGACAAAGTATGATCATCAATATTAGTTAGAAAAAGGATTTTGAATCATCCGAATAGTAACTTGATCGTCAATGATGGAAACGTTGAATTATTACCTTCTTGAGACTTGGCCTGTACCCAGATGAGCTACGGATTTGAGCACGAACCGAGATGAGCTACAGATTGAGCAACGACTGGAAACTGCTTGCAAATCTAGGTCAAGTGATGTGGTCAACCCCCTGCATCAACAACATAGATGCAAGAGTATTTTCTGAGATGGATGTAGCAGACCAAATTTACAACGGGGCGCATGTAGCTGGTACCAGTGCGGAGAAAATTCAAGACAATTTTACGCTGGGGATGAAAAATAGAGTGAATACACGACACAGAACGCAGAGCAATACCTGGGGATCCAGAGCAGGAGCAGAGAGCAAGATGACTTCAGTTGCAATGGGAGTCAAAACTAGATTGCATACCTGTTAGAAATGGATCTAGATCTCAGGCTCTCAGCTATAAATATATATATTATGCATGTGCATTGAAGTCTTGCTTCTTTCTATGTTTATATTGCCCTTAGCTTGGTAACAGTTGACAAAGTCTATACTACCTATAGCGAAGATAACTCGAGACGCACGATTCCATCAATCAGTTGGACTCCGCAAACTAACAGCTAGGTATTATTGTATATTTGCCAGTCAGATGTGTCATTATAGTATAGATAGAGTAAGCATCATGTTGAATAATTAGCTGATTTAACATATGATTTAATCTGCGGTAAACATATTAAACTAATCATGTGATCTACGTAAATAGTAGATAAACAGATTGAATCTAGAGCACATACTACAAGCAACAACTCTAGTAAAACTTCATATAGGAAGATTATGAACACGTACAGTGCAGCGGCAGTGACACCGCTGGAGATCCCCGTGTCGTCGCCCATGTCGTCGATGAAGAGGTTGGCGATGTCGGGGAAGAAGTCGTCGTTGGGGAAGAACTCGAAGCCAGTAGTCGCGCGAGTGCGCTCCCCAAAAACCTGATCGCCCCTCTCCCATACATAATCACAAGAGACGGGGTTCCGGAGGCCTATTGTCCCTTCAACCGGTGCACGTCGGAAGACGGGATGGAAAAGACTTGGTAGACGGCGGCGCAATGCTATGGAACGGTGTGAGACCATGTATCTCGTGGCGGCGGCTAGGGTTTGCCCCGGGCTGTATATATAGTGCGAGTCAGGTAAAACGTGGGCTGTAAGCCACGATCGAGTCGCTAACGCCGCACGATCCCAGAGGAATCGGAAACGAAAAGCTAATTAACGCGTCCGTTAATTACTAATCAATGACTCATTAATTTTCCCGGATTACAAAAATATAATCTCAGCTCGGCGAGATTCCCGCAACCTGCGGCACGTCGTGACGTGTCGTGACGAGGCGAGGCGTGGCGAGGCGAGCGAGGAGGAGCGCGCGTGTGGCACTATTCATCTTCTCTTATTCGCACTAGCTCATATTGGTACTAGAACATCACACTATAAAGTGGTGCAACTCACTCTCCACTAGCAGTATGGGACTAAACATTAGTCACGTACACTCAACCAGCCATTTATTAATGGGTCATGGGAATTTCGGATTTTAGTTGGCCTGGCCCATCTACACTAAAATTCCAGCAATCCCCCATAAAATCTCATTGGCACATTATATCACATTTGTTTCAAAACATTGTTTTATATACCGGTGCTTAGTGGGGACTGTTAAATTGAACTCCACTTATAAACTTATGCTACGTTAGGCCACAACTTGAATAGTGGACTATGCCTTAAACTACAAGTTTGCTACGACCTAATTTCACACAATCCCTTAACCGATACTAGGCTACAGCAAGGCTTCCCCGCAGTGTGGAGCTTATACGTCATACTCCAAGGCCTTTCATGAGTTTACTAAAAAGCACCCGACTCTCATAGACTGTGACGTTTAACAGTCAGACTCATATAGGTGTATTCCTCAAGAGATGCTCTGCAGGATAACATCTCCGCTTATAAAAGTAAGCCGCTGGGAACACATTAAGATAAATATCAACCTGCCATGCAGATCAGGAGAGTATTACATCTTTGCGGAGTGGGATAGTAAAATGTAAGGATACTCTCCTCCCAGCCGACCAACAGCTTGTCTCCCACTTTTAATTCACGGGATCTCCGATCACATAGAGTAGGTTACCACTATGGACAACTCATACGGTGGGTCTCAAACCCATCTCCCTCGATGCATTATCTATCACGTTACGTGATAAACCCTTTGTGAAAGGATCTGCCAAGTTCTTAGACGTTTGGATATAATCCAACGCAATAACTCTGGAGTTCTTCAATTTTCTGACAGATTTTAATCTTCTTTTCACATGCCTTGATGACTTCAAATTATCCTTAGAACTTTTACTCTTAACAATCACAGTTTGATTATCACAGTTCATAAGGATAGCGGGTATGGGTTTTTCAACCACAGGTAAGTCCATCAAAAGCTCTCGAAGCCACTCTGCTTCAACAGTGGTTGTGTCTAATGCTGTGAGTTCTGCTTCCATAGTTGACCTCGTTAAGATGGTCTGCTTGCAAGACTTTCAGGAAACAACTCCACCACCGAGTGTAAACACATAACCACTCGTGGCCTTAATCTCATCACCATCAGATATCCAATTGGAATCACTATAACCTTCCAGTACTCTAGGATAACCAGAATAGTGAATTCCATAGCTCGCAGTGCCTTTTAAATAGCGCATAACTCTCTCAAGCGCATGCCAATGATCATCTCCCGGGTTGGAAACAAACCGACTTAACTTGCTTACAACAAAAGAGATGTCAGGCCTCGTGGCACAAGCAAAATACATAAGCGAGTCAATGATCTGAGAATATCTCAGTTGATCTCTAGCAATGCCATGATTCTTTCGAATCAACACACTGGGATCATATGGTGTCGGAGAAGGCTTGCAGTCGTCATACCCGAAGCGACTCAAGATCTTTTCCACATAGTGGGATTGAAGCAGTGTAATCCCACCATCACCATCTCTCAGCAGCTTGATATTTAATATTACATCAGCTACTCCAAGATCCTTCATCTCAAAGCAGTGAGATAAGAAATCCTTAACCTCCTTGATTAAATCAAGATTGGTTCCAAATATCAGTATGTCATCGACATACAGACATAGAATAACTCCCTCGCCCCCACCATGGCGATAGTATACACACTTATCGGATTCGTTAACAACGAAACCTGCAGCAGCTAAAGTTCTTCAAACTTCTCATGCCACTACTTAGGAGCTTGCTTAAGGCCATATAAAGACTTCAATAGCTTGCACACCTTTGCTTCCTGACCCGGTACTACAAAACTATTAAGCTGATCCATATAAATTTCCTCGTCTAACTCTCCATTTAGGAAAGTTGTCTTAACGTCCATTTGATGAACGAGAAGACGATGCGAGGCAGCCAATGAAAGTAGCGCCCGAATCGTGGTCAGTCTAGGCACAGGTGAATAAGTATCAAAGAATTCTTCTCCTTCTTTCTGGGTATAACCCTTAGCCACAAGCCGCGTCTTGTACTTCTCAATAGTACCATCAGGCCTAAGCTTTTTCTTGAACACCCACTTACATCCTACAGGTTTGCACCCATACGGACGATCAGTAACTTTCCAGGTTCCATTAGCTAAGATGGAGTCCATCTCACTACGGACAGCCTCCTTCCAGTAGTCAGCATCAAGAGATGCATAAGCTTCTGAAATGGTACTAGGGGTGTCATCCACAAGGTACACAATGAAATCATCACCAAAGGACTTAGCAGTACTCTGTCTCTTGCTCCTCACAGGAACTTCAATGTCATCCTCCACAGGATTATGAGTGTGTTCTATTGAAATGGTAGGATCAGGAATCTCAATAATTCCTGACTAGATGTATTAGGTATATCCTGATTTGATGAGCTAGACATACCCTTCATGGGAAAGATGTACTAAAAAAAGTCGCATCATTCGACTCCATAATCGTACCAACATGCATGTCGTGTACCTCAGATTTGATTATCAAAAATCTATAACCAATGGTATGAAAAGAATAGCCTAGAAGAACACAATCCACAGTTTTTGGTCCTAACTTGAGCTTCTTGGGAGTTGGAATATTGACTTTCGCCAAACAACCCCAATTACGTAAGTAAGAGAGTCTCAACTTTTTCCTTTCCCATTCCTCAAATGGAGAAACGGATTTGTTCTTTGCGGGAACTCGGTTTAGGACATGACAAGCTGTCAATAGCGCCTCCCCCCACCATGCCTTGGAGAGACCCGAAGTGTCTAACATGGCGTTAACCAAATCAGTTAGAGTTCGGTTCTTTCTTTCGGCTACCTCACTTGACTGAGGTGAATAGGGAGGCGTCCTCTCATGGATTATACCATGTTCCACACAAAAAAAATCAAACTCATTGGAAAAGTACTCTCCACCACGATCAGATCTTAGTCGTTTTATTTTTAGATCAAGTTGGTTCTCTGCTTTAGCTTTATATTTTTTGAAGAAATTTAAAGCTTCATCTTTTGTTGTCAGGATATACACATAACAATATCTAGTGGAGTCATCAATAAGCGTCATGAAATATTTCTTTCCGCCTTTTGTCAACACGCCATTCATCTCATAGAGATCTGAATGTATAAGTTCCAGTGGTGCCAAGTCTCTTGCCTCCGCAGCCTTATGGGACTTGCGGCGTTGTTTAGCTTGAACGCACACTTGACACTTGGAACCTTTGACATTAGTGAATTTTAGAATTAAATCCAAATTAGCTAGTCGCGTCATGCTACCAAAATTAATATGACAAAGTCGAGAATGCCAAATATTAGATTCAACTCCATGGCAAATATGATTAATAACTTTGGTGCAAATATCCGACAAAGATAGACGGAACAAGGCTCCGCACTCATAGCCTTTTCCAACAAATTGTCCATACTTAGATATTACAACTTTATTGGACTCGAGTACCAACTTAAAACCATCTCGACACAGCAGCGATCCGCTGACGAGATTTTTATTGATGGCGGGCACATGATGAACGTTCTTCAGGCGCACGGTCTTCCCCGAAGTAAACTTCAGATCGACCGTACGAACACCACGAACAAAAGCATGTGACCCATTTCCCATCAGCACGGGGGAAGTCCCTATGACCTGGTAAGAAGAAAACATCGAGGCATCAGCACAAACATGTACATTGGCGTCAGTGTCAATCAACCATTAAGGAGAATGACAAACTGAAAGGATGGTAGGAAATATACCGTACCCTGAATCCTTCATCTCAGTATCGCCAATCACAACATTGGCATTCTTGCCATTGTTCTCAGATTCGTGCAGCTCATGGAGGTTGGGACATCGAGGTGCCCAGTGATTTGGATCACCGCAAACATGGCATGAATCCTTCCTCGGTTTGTTGTTGTTCTTCTTCTTAAAGTTGGTAGGCTGTGATGGCTTGAACTTTCCATCAGGCTTGCCCTTACCCCCAGAGTTGTTCTTGATAAACTTGGGCTTGTGGGGCGGTTGGTAATTCTTCTTCTGTACCATATGGGCACTAGAACCAGCCTCGGTAACTCGAGCACGTGTATCCTTCGCTCTCGCCTTTTCTTCCACATCTAGCAACCCAATGAGATCCGAAACGGAAAACTATTGTCTCTTGTGTTTCAGAGAGGTAGCGAAGTTGCTACACGAAGGTGGAAGCTTGGCGATAATGCCACCAGCGACAAACTTTTCCGGTAAGATACACTGAAAGTGCTCAAGTTCCTTAGCGAGTGACTGTATCTCATGAGCCTGTTGAACAACAGGCCGCTCATCAGTCATCTTGTAGTCATAGAAAGTTTCCATGACATACAACTCGCTGGCAGCGTCCGAGACCCCAAACTTGGCCTCGAGCGCATCCCACATGTCCTTGTCGTTAGAAAACGACATATACGAGTCCACAATGGAATCGTCAAGAATACTCAAAAGGGTACTCTTAAACATGTTGTCGAGCCTCTTGAAGGACTCCTGTTGTGCAGGGTCAAGCTCGCCATCAGGCTTGCCTTTGGTAGCAGCATAGCAGTTCATGTCCTGAAATCATAACACTGCTCTCATGCGCCACCGCTTATACATAACCCCTTTAAAAAAAACGGCCTTGTTGACGCGATAAAGCCAGCAGGTGCTAATTGCCTATGATCAGGTTTTTGGATTGTTGAATAATTAGGCGATTTAGCATATGATTTAATCCGCAAAAACAGTAAACATATTATGACTAGAATAATACATATTAAACTAATCATGTGATCTACGCAAACAGTAGATAAACAGATTGAATCTAGAGCACATACTACAAGCAACAACTCTAGTAAAACTTCATATAGGAAGATTATGAACACGTACAGTGCAGCGGCAGTGACACCGTTGGAGTTCCCCGTGTCGTCGCCCATGTCGTCGATGAAGAGGTTGGCGATGTCGGGGAAGAAGTCGTCGTTGGGGAAGAACTCGAAGCCAGTAGTCACGTGAGTGCGCTCCCCAAAAAACTGATCGCCCCTCTCCCGTACATAATCACAAGAGGCGGGGTTCCGGAGGCCTACTTGAAGGGGATCGTGTGCAGAAAACAAAAAAATTCCTAGCAACGATATCCTTAAACTAGCCAAGATCTACACTATGCAGATATAGAAGTACGGCGGAGATCGGAATACATACCCTCGTAGACCGAATAGCGGAGATTACGCTCCCGCACAAGCGTTAACGACGAAGCTCCAGTCCAGGACGAGCAGCGGAAGACTTGGACCGGAACACCAGCAGCGCGGCAGCGGGTTATGGTGGAAGAGATCCCCCTTCTCTACTCGGCGAACTCCGACAAAGGGAATCACGAGATCGAGAGAGAATTGAGGAATTAATTGGTGAATTAAAATGCCAGGGGTGCCACTTCTTATATAGGCTCCCGGGGGGAGCCAACCTCCCTAGCCAGGCAATGTGGGACTATCCCACATGCCTTGGTGCGGCTAGGGCAGTGCGCCGGCCCTAGGTGGGCCCCATTTAGGGAAACCAGCCTTTAAAATTCGAAAATAAATATATAAATCATATTTAAACATTAATTACACTAATTAATATCAAACATATTTTATATAATTTATTCTAGCTCCGAAAACTATTTCGTCGCTGCCCGATCTTCATCGGACCATTCCCGGGACGTTCCCGGTGATCTCTTTCCTTTCCGGTTGTCTTGTCGAAACCCCTTAAGTGTGTTATAACAGACATGATGAAAGAGCATTTTCCCTCATGTGTGGTTTTGGTAATTGAATGACAATCTCTATGGACTAATGTTTGCATTGAGATATCCTTATAGATCTTGTCCATGGAATGGTGGAGTTCATGTGTTGAACTCTTGAAGCTCATGTGTTGAGTGAAGCTTATTGCAAGTATGTCTTGAAGATTCAAGACATCATCTTAGTGAAGAAAAGATGAGATGTGCAAGACCAAGACCAAGAGAAGCTTCTTGAAGAGATCCTATGCTTGGTGCTTGCAATGGATACATGAAGACGAAGCTTAGCGAGACTCTCCAATTGTGAGCATGGGGGAGTATTTGGAGAAGTCTTTATCAAGCAAGTGTTTGGACGCGCAATCAAGAAAGATGATCCACTTGAAGAGATCAAGATAGTCATCATCCAACTCAAGTGGAATGCTCAAGGCAAAGGTATGATCTTGATAGGGCTATAGGATAGATAGGCGTACTATCAAGAGGGATTCTCAAGTTAGTCACTTGATCGCATTCTTGTGGAGAGCTCAAACCTTTGCATACTTGGCATATCATGTTTCTTGGTTCTTATTTGGCTTTTATGTTGGTGAGGAATTAGAGCTTGGTTTATCTCCATGTCAAGCTCTAGTTCATCGAAATCGGTTTTACTTTGGATAACTTGTTGCGTTTTCGGTGGCGGAAATATTGTCGGTTCTACCGTGAGGAAAGTCCCACACCTTGCCATGTGTGGTGATTTTACTCTATTTATGGGATGCAATATTTCCAACAAAATTGGTCTCACCTCATTTGGAGTTCATTTGCAAAAGTTATAGCAGTTTTCGTTTCGGTGTTTTACTGATTTAGATTATTGGGGTCGGATATTCCGCTCTACCGGAATTTCCGGTTCCCCAACTCATCCAAGAAAACGGCTAAGGAAAGGAGAAAAAGGGTTCTGACTCCAACCAGAAATTGTGCTCGGAAATTTCCGTCTACCGGAATTTCCGAGTGCACCCAAAAAGCCCTCCAGTTTTGGCTAAGGAAAGAAGGATTTTTGGTTCTGACTCGAACCGGAAATTGTGCTCGGAAATTTCCATATACCAGAATTTCCGAGTGCACCCAGAAAAGTCCTCCAGAAACGGCTAAGGAAATGTTTTGTTTTGGTTCTGACTCCAGCCGGAATTTCAGCTCAGAAATTTCATGGACTCGGAATTTCCGAGTCTCACTTATACCGGAATTTCCGAGTGTCGAAACAGCCAACGGCTATATTTCCTGGAAAGGTATAAATACCCCTCCCCTTCTTCTTCCCCAGAAAATCCAAGGCAGCACGACTTTCCCCTCTCTCCTACTACATTGTTGACCTTGGAAAGCTCACTCCCCTCTCAATCTCTCCATAGAATCTTGCATATTCTTTAGGGCAAGTTGAGAGGAGATCTAGATCTACAATCCTACCAATCCATCTCTCCTCTAAGTGAGGGGAACTTAGTGGATCTAGTTCTTGGAGTTTCTTTGTGGTTCTTCCTCTTTGTTCTTCCTCTCTTCTCCCCCCCATAAGCATTAGTTGCTTTTGGTGGGATTTGGGATTGAAGGATTTGACTCCTTTTGTGATTTCCTTTGTTCTTCCTCGCTTATTCCCCCATAAACATTTGTTGTTGTGTTGGAATTTAAGAGTGAAGGACTTGAGCACTTCGTGTGCTCTTGCCATTGCATTTGCATCGGTTTGAGCCCTCCACGAGGATTCGTGGTGGTGATACTTGTGAGCTTGTTACTCTTGGTTCATTGGACCCTAGACGCCTTTTGTGGCCGGCCTTTTGTGGCCAAGACCTTTTATGGTCAAGACCTTTTGTGGTCACTTGAGAGCCCCCAATTAAGTTGTGGGTGTGTGCCTCAAGAGTTGTACGGGATTCGATCTCCGCCCCAAAGGAGATCAATAGTGGAAGGTGAACTCGAACCTTTTGTGGTTGAGTTCATCAGGAGAAGAAGGTGAGCCTTTGTGGCGTTGCGGCTAACCTGTTGTGGTTGCGCACACCTCTCCAAACGAGACGTACACCTTTGGGTGGAACTCGGGAATACATTCTCGTCTCCGCGTGCCTCGGTTATTTCTATGCCCGAGCTCTTTACTTATGCACTTTACATTGTGATAGCCTTCGTGCTTGAAGTCATATATCTTGCTATCATCTTGTTACTTGTATTGCATAGCTTAAGTTGTTGGTGCACATAGGTGAGCCTAGTTTATATATCTAGGTTGTATGCTTGTTAAAGTAAACCTCTAGTTGTATTCCGCCTTTATCAAGCATACCGGAATTTCCGGGTCATTCTTGGACCGGATATTCCGGCTCCTCGGAAAAAGTTTTAAATCGCCTATTCACCCCCCCCCCCCCCCCCCCTCTAGGCGACGTCTATCCGTTCAATTGGTATCAGAGCCAGGTTATCTCATTATTAGGACTAACCGCCTAGAGATAAAGATGTCGTTTAGAGATCTAGTGCACAATCCCTCTTATAGATTCGATGGCACAAATTATGATGTTTGGAAAATTCGCATGCTTAATCTTTTTAGAGACATGGGTTCAAATTTAGAGAGTATTGTAGATATGGGTTTTTCTCCTCCAAAGGATTCACAAGAATTATCTTTAGAGGAAGAGTAAAACTCTTATCTCGATACTCTAGCATCTAATGGTCTCATATGTGCTTTGAGCGATGTAGTGCTTGCGTCAATCATGCCTTTTCGGAGCGCTCATGAATTATGGACAAAACTTCAAGATATATATGAGGTGTCTAACATTTCCAAGGATGATTGTCCTCCTTCCACTTCCGGTCGTGATGAGCTCACGACTTTCTCCACTTCACCGACATGTGGTTTGCCACAAGGTAATGATATGGTGAGTGGTGATAAAAATTGCATTATTGATGGTGAATCCACTATTTACTATACTTCTCACCCATCTTATTGCAATGCTCTATCTTTGGACTTAAACACCTCTAGCACTTCAAATGTCATACATGCTAGTGTTTATAGTCCTTGCATATCATGTAGTAGTTGCTTAACTAAATCTCATTATGATATGCTTTCCTTGTCTTGTTGCCATAATCAAAATGTGTCTATTTCCTCTAGTACTTGTTTGGCTAACAATGTAGAGGAATCCCAACAATTGTTGGAACAAGACTTGGACCTCCAAGGTGCTTCAATTGTCTCTTCATCGTCTTCATCCACTACTCACATTTGCCTAATGGCTAAGGAGTATAAGGTATCTCCTACCGTGCACTCCAATATATCACATGATGATAATGATGATGATGATCTAATTAAGGAGAAGTTTGATATTGTCTCTCATGCTCTCTTAAATAATAAAAATGCTCATGAGAACTTCTTAGAAATCATGAGTACCCTTTTTGAGCTTAAGGAGACCTTTGAGGCCATGGAGACCCGTTGTCATGAAGGGTGGGGTCTTGCTCGTGATTCCGCGGGTGAGGTCCACAATCTTGAGAATGCTCTTGAGGAAGAGCAAGAAACTCGGGTTGCTCTCGAGGAGAGATTAGAATCTAGTGAGGAGTTAAACAATGAAGTAATTGCTAAACTCACTAAAGAACATGACCATGCTATTGCTAAATGTAATGTCCTTAGTAAAGAAATTGCTAAGTTAAACAATGAGCTTGTCATGATGTCTTCTTCCATTTCTAATGTTAATGATGCTTATGCTACTAACTCCACTTTGTGTGAAGCATCCATTTTAAAGGAGAATGTTGAGCTAAGGGCTCAACTTGATTTGCTAACTAGCAAGTATGGGATATTGGAAGAAAATCATGAAAAGGTTTCAAGCTCTAATGAGGATGTTCTAGCATCCCATGCTAGGCTAAAGTTAGCTCATGAGGCGGTCACTACGAAGGTAAAATCTTGTGAGCCTCCTATGGACACTAGCACAACTTTTAATACTAATGCATTATTGCAATGTGCTAGTACTAGTAATTCTACATCACATACCATTGCTAAATCTTGTGATAAATTACATTCCTTGCCTTCTTGCTCTAACAATGTAGCATCTACTTCCTCTAATATTTGTGTTGAAACTAACCATGTAGAGGAACTCAAAGAGCTCAAGGCACAAGTCACTTCTTTGAAGAGAGACTTGAAGAAGTGTCATGAAGGGAAGTCCACTCTCGACAACATGTTGAGAGTGCAACAACTTCCTCATGACAAGAGTGGACTTGGATTCAACTCCAACAACAAGAACAAGTCCAAGAACAAGATGAAGCACAAGTTCATCAAGAAGAAGGGCCAAGAACAAGTTATTGATTTGGCCAAGATTGTGTGCTTCAAGTGCAAGGTTGAAGGGCACCATGTGAGATCTTGCCCTTTGAAGAAGAAGCCTCTTAGTGAGAAGCAACAAGGGAAGCAACCTCAAGTTCAAACTCAAACTTCCCAAATTGAAGAACCTTCCCTTCCCAAGAAGAAAGGTAAAAGCCGCCTTTGCTACAAATGTCGTGGGAAGGATCACTTTGCTTCTTCATGCACTCATGGTACCTTATCCAACCCTCCTACTATTGATAATGTTCATTCTCTTCGGAAGGATAAGGTTGGCAATGTGTTTGCCAAAGTTATTGGTACTCAAAGTGGTGTCAAGAAAAGAACCATTTGGGTTGCCAAACCTATTGTGAGTAACCTCTTAGGACCCAACTTAGTTGGGGACCAACAAGCTAAAACTTGATCAATAGGTGTAAATGGAGGACATTGGAGACTTGACTACATCATGCAGAATTAAGGGATCTTCATCATCCATATTATCTCAAGTCAAGTCAAGTGGATTATATTGTCTTAGCATTTATCCAATGCTCCTCCTTGCGGTAACTTGTATTTACTTCATATGTACTCATTGAAAGTTACTTGCACCCTTGCATGTGTTTGGTTTTGTGCCTTACTAGTGTTTCATATGTGTTGTGCACTCTACTTACTTATGTTGAGTAATCAAGCTTGTGTACGTTGGTTTGCACACCATGTATGTTTGAGCCTCTTGTCTATTTGTTTTTATCTTAATTGGCTCTTTTAGGGATTTTAATGGACTATCCCATTTTGGGGGAGTGATGTGCTTTTTGGTAACTCACCCCCTTAAAATGTGTATTCATGAGGAATACCACTTAGTAGTGATATTACAATATTATCTACTATCTTTGTGGTATACTCATGAGAAATTCAAATTCTAATGTCCATTAATTATCTCTTGTTGGATTTCTTTTGCCTCTTGTTACAAAGAATGGATTATCACATTATGGGGGAGTAATAAGCTATGTGCATATTACAAGCCTAGAAAATGTGAACATGAGAGGTAGTGTCACCTAGAGTTGATATTGTTGATTATCTTGTTCCTAGGTGGCATGGTACTCAAACAAGTTCCATATTTTCTTAAATGCATTTTGATCAACCATCTTTTGGTATCTTGTTTGTGAGAAAGTTTCTTGATGCCTAGAATGATCATTGAATATGTGAAGTCATCAAGAATATCTAGATAAGCATGTTTTTCAATTCTTTTGTTTTGCCACATGCTTATGTTTTATGAATATGGTCTTGAATACATACATGTCATATACCACCAAGAAATGTCTCCATACAATCATTGTCTTTGACAAGTGATAATTATATTTGTGGTAAATGTATTGATCATATTTACATTGGCTATTGTTCTTAAGTTGTATTATTCTATCGCCAAATTTGTGTTGGTTTAACCACCCATTTGTCTTGTTTGCTTCATTTGGATCTTTTTGTTGCTCTACTCATAATTTGTGTTGTGCTTTCTTGAGTTAGGACAAGCAAGGATCCCATTGTTGTGCATTTACTTTTGAAGACTTAATTCTAAGTAATGCACTATTCTTGGGGGAGCTATCCTACATTGAGTAGAACATCATCCTTTTAATTGTTATCGGGTCTTATTGATTTTCTTGAACTTTGTGTACAAAAAGATATATGGAGGGTAATGATCCCACTTGTGTGCATTTTGTACTTACATACAAGATCTTAAAAATGCACTAATCATGGGGAAGCTACTCTATACTCTTTAGAACACTATTCTTTAAATTGGTTTTTAAATTGGTTTTGTATCTTATTGCTCTTCTTGAACATGACTAATTGGTTAACAATATATATGGAAAGTGATGATCCCATTTTTGTGCATTCTGTATTCAAATACAAGATCATAAGTAATGCACAAATCTTGGGGGAGCAATCCTATATGTTATTCAACATTAGTTGTCTTCAATTGGTTTTTGTTCCCGATGACATGTCTCTTTGAAAGACAAACATTTTTCGTCTTGGTACTTTGTGCCATCATGAAAATTGTAGAGGGCTTGGTTTACTTGTTGAAACCTTAATCTTCTTTGTGGAGTTGTCTATCTCATCCCATGGTTCCTAGTCTACCTTTTTGGATGAGATAAACCTTCGAGCATGCTTGTTTGATTTATTTCTTATGCTCATTGGTTTAGCCTTGACCTTGTTTCATTTGATATCTTTTCAAATTGGTTTCTCCAATCTTGTGTTGGTTTGAGTCTTTGATACAATGAGGACAAATCCTTCTCTTGCCACACTTTTGTGTAGCCTTTTGATTTAATTGGTGTTTTGTCCAAATTGTATCTCGCTTGGTTCTTGAAAGTTTTGTGTATGTATATTTACTATGTATATCTTATGGCATGCTTACTTTCATAAATCCAATATATAGGATAAACTCCATCAAATCCTAAATGGCTAAGATGTGCATGAAATTCTATTTCATATCAATATGCACATATTTATGTGGAGTTTGTCCTATGTATTGTAGTTGGTCTAACTACTTTGGACCCAATTAGTTTGGGTACCATAGTGTACTTGATTTGTTTTAGATACATGGGAGATGCATTGGAAGCTTCCTTTTAAAGAAGATGTCTTCAGCATGTGCTTCTTGGAGCCAAGCTTGGATGATTGTGAACTCTCATCTTCTACACCATCAATGCTATCTCGGTAACAAGTATCTAACTCATGCATATACTTCTAGATCTCAACCTTGTGTAGGTTGTTCTTTGGCATGAGTTTCTCTAAGTTGCATTTGATATGGTTTTTGCAAAGTTTCTTTCAAAATATCTTCATTGCTAATGTGAGTAAGCCGGGATGATTACACATCAAGGGATTTATATAATCATCTTCATGATTCACCAATCCCCAATATGTTAATCTAGCAAATTCGTTTCAAAATCTCTCATGTGCAATATTGATGAATTCTCCTAAATCATTTTCCTTATGTGATATTTGTTTTGTGTCTCGAAGTATCCCAACTATCACTTATCCTATGTGGGTATTTGTGATGCTTTGAGAACTTGGTGTTGGAAGTTCATCTATACCCTCCAAGAATAGTTTGAGATATGTGCTTTCCTTTTAAGCAAAAATTCTTATCGGTGTATTTATGACTTCCTCTTGGATACCATGTGCTTTACCTTGTACCTACATTGTGTGTGCATGTTTCTTTGTGGACTTAGTGTCCACTTAGAAACTTATACACATGAGGGTAGTTACATATTTAATTGGTATTCAAAATCTTTAGTGATCACCTTTTATTACTTTCTTGATTCTTTGGTGATCTCTAAAAGGCACAAGCTTTGTTTTTCTATTGGTTTCACATTGCCTCTTAATAAGCTTGTGATCCTATTTGATTTATCCTCTTGGGTGTGCTTTTTTTTTTGCGAAATGCATGATATGCACTATGTGCCTCATAATTTGAAAGACTATGGTGTTGCTTAGGCTCATCCTTCTTTAGTCTCCTAAATTGTATTTCCATGTCACACCCATCATTTCCCGGTTGAGCAAGTCGTTATTTTCCACTTCTCTCTTTTTGCTCAACTTTTGTTTGTTGCAAGGTATACTTATTTTCTTAACTTTACAACCTTGCACCTTTTTGTGTTCGAAAGAATCTAGGAGGAAGCGAGGATTCCATGTTATGCACACCATATTGAAATACAAATCTTTTCATTGTGCATGTACCTTGGGGAGTTCCCTCTTGATTTTTAGAACACTTGGTTGATCTTATCATAACATCTTCTTGTGCTCAATTGGTTTTTGGATCCTTTGATTGCTTGCTTCTTTGTGAATGCTTTCCCTCTTTGCAATTGGTATCCTTCTAGTGGATTTCAATTGATATCTTCCGTGTGCAATTTTTGGATCCTCAATATAGTTTGATCCCCTTCATCTATTCGTCATTGGATAGATGTATTTGATTTCACTCATATCATGAGAAATGCATAAATCATGAAGGAGATCTTACTAGGTTACCTTTCCATAGCTTTTCGCCCATTTTGGCAATCGTTGCCAATGGGGGAGAAGTTTTGGAGGGTTGTATGGAATTGGATTTGTACTTTGGTTTATTCTTAAGTATTTTCCTTCCTTGCCTTTGCATACGTTGCTTGGTTTTATATATATAGTGGAAACTCCACCATCGGTAATGGTCAATAATATATGCAATGAATTCATGTTCATACACACGTGCATAAATTATGGGGGAGTTTGCTCTATATATGTGGATGGACTAACATCACATACCTTTGTAGTATTTGATGTTAGTGCAACCATTCTTGTTCGTTAAATTCCATATTATAAACCCTCTCAAAAGAGATTATCATCAATTACCAAAATGGGGGAGATTGAAAGAGCATTTTCCCTCATGTGTGGTTTTGGTAATTGAATGACAATCTCTATGGACTAATGTTTGGATTGAGATATCCTTATAGATCTTGTCCATGGAATGGTGGAGTTCATGTGTTGAACTCTTGAAGCTCATGTGTTGAGTGAAGCTTATTGCAAGTATGTCTTTAAGATTCAAGACATCATCTTAGTGAAGAAAATATGAGATGTGCAAGACCAAGACCAAGAGAAGCTTCTTGAAGAGATCCTATGCTTGGTGCTTGCAATGGATACATGAAGACGAAGCTTAGCGAGACTCTCCCATTGTGAGCATGGGGGAGTATTTGGAGAAGTCTTCATCAAGAAAGTGTTTGGACGCGCAATCAAGAAAGATGATCCACTTGAAGAGATCAAGATAGTCATCATCCAACTCAAGTGGAATGCTCAAGGCAAAGGTATGATCTTGATAGGGCTATAAAATAGATAGGTGTACTATCAAGAGGGGTTCTCAAGTTAGTCACTTGATCGCATTCTTGTGGAGAGCTCAAACCTTTGCATATTTGGCATATCATGTTTTTTGCTTCTTCTTTGGCTTTTATGTTGGTGAGGAATTAGAGCTTGGTTCATCTCCATGTCAAGCTCTAGTTCATCGAAATCGGTTTTACTTTGGACAACTTGTTGCGTTTTCGGTGGCGGAAATATTGTCGGTTCTACCGTGAGGAAAGTCCCACACCTTGCCATGTGTGGTGATTTTACTCTATTTATGGGATGCAATATTTCCAACAAAATTGGTCTCACCTCATTTTGAGTTCATTTGCAAAAGTTATAGCAGTTTTCGTTTCGGTGTTTTACTGATTCAGATTATTGGGGTCGGATATTCCGCTCTACCGGAATTTCCGGTTCCCCAACTCATCCAAGAAAACGGCTAAGGAAAGGAGAAAAATGGTTCTGACTCCAACCGGAAATTGTGCTCGGAAATTTCCGTCTACCGGAATTTCCGAGTGCACCCAGAAAGCCCTCCAGTTTTGGCTAAGGAAAGAAGGATTTTTGGTTCTGACTCGAGCCGGAAATTGTGCTCGGAAATTTCCATATACCGGAATTTCCGAGTGCACCCAGAAAAGTCCTCCAGAAACGGCTAAGGAAATGTTTTGTTTTGGTTCTGACTCCAGCCGGAATTTCAGCTCGGAAATTTCATGGACTCGGAATTTCCGGGTGCCCGGAATTTCCGAGTCTCACTTATACCGGAATTTCCGAGTGTCGAAACAGCCAACAGCTATATTTCCTGCAGAGGTATAAATACCCCTCCCCTTCTTCTTCCCCAGAAAATCCAAGGCAGCACGACTTTCCCCTCTCTCCTACTACATTGTTGACCTTGGAAAGCTCACTCCCCTCTCAATCCCTCCATAGAATCTTGCATATTCTTTAGGGAAAGTTGAGAGGAGATCTAGATCTACAATCCTACCAATCCATCTCTCCTCTAAGTGAGGGGAACTTAGTGGATCTAGTTCTTGGAGTTTCTTTGTGGTTCTTCCTCTTTGTTCTTCCTCTCTTCTCCCCCCATAAGCATTAGTTGCTTTTGGTGGGATTTGGGAGTGAAGGATTTGACTCCTTTTGTGGTTTCCTTTGTTCTTCCTCTCTTATTCCCCCATAAACATTTGTTGTTGTGTTGGAATTTGAGAGTGAAGGACTTGAGCACTTCGTGTGCTCTTGCCATTGCATTTGCATCGGTTTGAGCCCTCCACGAGGATTCGTGGTGGTGATACTTGTGAGCTTGTTACTCTTGGGTCATTGGACCCTAGACGCCTTTTGTGGCCGGCCTTTTGTGGCCAAGACCTTTTGTGGTCAAAAACTTTTGTGGTCACTTGAGAGCCCCCAATTAAGTTGTGGGTGTGTGCCTCAAGACTTGGGAGCCCCCAATTAAGTTGTGGGTGTGTGCCTCAAGAGTTGTACGGGATTCGATCTCCGCCCCAAAGGAGATCATTAGTGGAAGGTGAACTCGAACCTTTTGTGGTTGAGTTCATCAGGAGAAGAAGGTGAGCCTTTGTGGCGTTGCGGCTAACCTGTTGTGGTTGCGCACACCTCTCCAAACGAGACGTACACCTTTGGGTGGAACTAGGGAATACATCCTCGTCTCCGCGTGCCTCGGTTATTTCTATACCCGAGCTCTTTACTTATGCACTTTACATTGTTATAGCCTTCGTGCTTGAAGCCATATATCTTGCTATCATCTTGTTACTTGTATTGCATAGCTTAAGTTGTTGGTGCACATAGGTGAGCCTAGTTTATATATCTAGGTTGTATGCTTGTTAAAGTAAACCTCTAGTTTTATTCCGCCTTTATCAAGCATACCGGAATTTCCGGGTCATTCTTGGACCGGATATTCCGGCTCCTCGGAAAAAGTTTTAAATCGCCTATTCAACCTCCCCCCTCTAGGCGACGTCTATCCGTTCACATGATCGAGACTCCTCTCCGATCAATGACTAACTAGTAGGCATGGACCCCATGAATTAATACCTGTGATATAACGAATGACTTTCATCTATCAAATCTGGACGTATAGTCTTAAACCCTTTGTCATGTCGATACTTAGCGCGTCCGAGCATCATTCTCAGATATCTCCATACCTAGCATGATCTCGTTACCGACATCGCTATCTTCTACTCGTATATGATATTATGTCAGCTGGTGACCTAGTCAAATGTTTGCAAACTCATTTGACATAATCTCACCGAGTGGGCCCTAGAGTATCTATCCGGCTATGCAGACGGACAAATCCCGCTGTTGACCCCTCGTCTCAACTACCCCCTCCCAATACCCAAAAGTATCACCGTTATTGTCACACTAAATAAGATATGACGTTTGGTGCAATCAAAGTATCTTGCAGGAATAACAATAAGAGTTGGGTCTCACGGTCTTAAGGCGTAATGATTATGTCCTATAAATACTGGGTATGTCCATCACATCGTTACACCTAACGACATGACTTCCATTGCCGACCGGCGCCATGCCCTATGATCGGAAAATCTCGATCATCAATCGCGCAACGAAACTAGTCTTCGTAGAGGCTACTAGGGACCTGGTTGTTTATCTACCACACCTGTATTAATGTTTTTGCTTAATACAGTTATAGCATGGTATAAAACATATAATGAACAATTGGGATATTGCCAATAAACTATGTTTATTAAGTGCCTATAGGGCATATTCCCTTCACTACTGACCCTTCAACCGGTGCACGCCGGAAGACGCAATGCTCTGGAGGTGTGAGACCATTATCTCGTGGCGGCGGCTAGGGTTTGCCCCGGGATGTATATATAGTGCGAGTCAGGTAGAACGTGGGCTGTAAGACACGATCGAGTTGGTAACGCCGCACGATCCTAGAGGAATCGGAAACGGCAAGCTAATTAACGCGTCCGTTAATTACTAATCAATGACTCATTAATTTTCCCGTACTGCAAAAATATAATCTCGGCTCGGTGAGATTCCTGCAACCCGCGTCGTGTCGTGTCGTGACGAGCCGAGGTGTGGCGAGGTGAGCGAGGAGGAGGAGCGCGCGTGTGGCACTTTTTATCTTCTCTTATTCTCACTAGCTCATATTGGTACTAGAACATCGCACTATATAAAGTGGTGCAACTCAGTCTCCACTAGTAGTATGGGACTAAACACTAGTCATGTACACTCAACCAACATTTATTAATGGGCCATGGAAATTTCGAATTTTAGTCGAGCTGGCCCATGTACACTAAAATTCCAGCACATCTGTCCATTCTCAAATGACACCAAAACTAAGCCCATGTGATGTGATCTGGCCGTGGGAACGTCGCCGTGACAATATGTACATTCCTGTTTTTATGTTTTGAGAGTATGGAACTGCACCCTAAAATAAAAACTTTGCCTACAGTATGTAAACTTGTAAATTTCTATTTGTTACTGGTGAACTTTGGGGAAATTTCTGGAACCTCTCTCAACTCTTCATTCCTTCACAAAGAGATATACATGCGAGGGTTCTTACATTTTGACCCACATAACACAAACCTTTCTACAATTCTAGTCCTCACAACACTACCCTTCAAGATGGGGCAAAGATACAACACAAACACCTTTTGTAAATATATCAGCTAATTGTTCTACGAAATTATATAAGACACATGAAGTGTTTCCTTGTCTAGGCTTTTTCTTTATAAAATGTATATCAATCTCGATATGCTTGGTCCAGTCACGTTGGATTGGGTTATGCAATAGGTCAATGACTCCTCGCTTATCACAATAGAGCTACAGAGCTCTACCACCAAATCACTGTAGTTCAGATAATAAAATCCTCAGCCACATTAGCTCACATAGACCAATTATCAAATCATCGAGGGGGTTGTCTCTGATACCAGATCTTACGCGTAGGTTGCCGCATCCGTCGTGGATCTCTATATTTTGTATTGAGATTTTCGATGTAGATCTCACAGTTTATGAATCTAGTGCAGAGTTATAGTTACATGTCTTCATTGTGACCCTTCGCCATGTGTTTAATTGTTTATGTTCTGAAACTTTTCGTGCTCACAAAACCTTGCTATGCTTAGTTCAGTTTTCTCCAGCCCCACAGGCCACAGCCAGAGTGATGAACAGACAATAATGCAAGCATGACACCGAATGTGGTCGACCATTAATTCACAAACCTCTCTCTCTCTATATGTGTGCGTATATAACTGTGGATTCCTATGTATCTTTCTTTCGATTAAGACCTTGTTTAATCAAACGACAAACCACCCTTCTGGAGGATGTAGATGCACAACTCAAGGTATGGTCTGCGAGCACACACTTCCATTATCACTAACGCGTGAGGGAGGTGTGTGCTCACAAAACCTTGCTATGCTTAGTTCAGTTTTCTCCAGCCCCACAGGCCACAGCCAGAGTGATGAACAGACAATAATGCAAGCATGACACCGAATGTGGTCGACCATTAATTCATAAACCTCTCTCTCTATATATATACTAGTGAATTTGAGCGCGGCATAGAGCCCGTGTATGAAAAAAAGACTGTGATGCGTATATGTTTAAATTATTTGGGTTTGCAAATTAGTGTCATTGAAACTTGAAAGAGGCAAGGAGTTAGTATTTATTTTTGAGAGGATATCTAATCGAAAGAATAACTTGGAAGAGGTAATTTGAATATATATTTTTGTGTAATGGTAGTGAATAATTAATTTATTTTCATAATGAGATGGAATACATTGTATGAGAAATTGTGGAATCAAACTTGTAATTAGAGGAAATTACTTTTTTTCAAAAATACAATGCATTGAACTTCCTTATTTTTTTGAAATATGTCCGTAACGTTAGAAGAAGAAATATCAGGGAGTGAAATATTAGTAAGTAATTCTTTTTTGGAATTAGAGGAAATGAATTTTATGTTTTTTCTCAAAAATTCACTGTTTTGAACTTTTAAACATTCGTGCATTGTGCCATAGGTAGGTAGGGTGTTTTTTTGGTCATTTTGATCTACTGGTTATAGTTTTTCAATGGATATATTTGAAGATAGATATTTTTTTGTAATTGAATGAAATGAATTTTTTTTCTGAATATTCACTGTTTTGAACTTTTCAAATATGTGTGCATTGTGCTATAAATAGGTAGTTCGTTTTTTTGTGGTCATTTTGATATATTTTTTATATTTTTTCTGTGGATATGTTTGAAGATATTATTTTTTGAAATTTATCTTTCCCCTGGAAAAAAGGCCCTGACAGGCCGGCCACACGGCCATCGTCATGCTGAGTCACCGGAGAGCAGCTCTGTCGGGCCCTGCCCCATTCGCGGCGGCGCGCACGACGCCGGCGCATGGAGGGCGAGATGGAAAGCGGGGCTGGTAAGGTCGACGCGCGCGGACGCGCGGAGCACAGGAGTGGCGGCGCCGCTGCCCCTGGGTCACCGAGCAGCGCCGGCATGGCGCGGACGTGGCGGCGGCAGAGGAGCAGGCGCGAGCGATTTCCGCGCGCCTGCGGCGTCCTGGACGACGATTCTCAATGAGCTGGAATATCGAGCGGCGGCGCACCTCCCCGCGGCGGCGATTTGAGTGGGGTGGGGGGGCACGGAAGGGCGGCGGCGCGGCGACCCCGCGGGCTCGGTGGAGAGAGGAATGGGGAGGGGAATTTGCGGTGTTTTTTTTTGCAAAAAAGCATGTGAGGGTTTTGAAATTAGCAAGTCAGTCCTTCGGTGTGTTTTTCTGTGGAGTGCGGGTTGAGAGAGCGTTTCGTGAGGGTGTTTTATGTTAAAAGGGAGGATGGCCGGTGGGAACCGGGGTGACCGGGCCGACGTGTCGCGCTGCTATTGGCTAAAAGCCTAGTGCTACAGTAACTCACATTTGGGGGGTTCGTGTGGGTGCATCTCGACCGTCCGACGCGGCGATCGGACGGCTGGCAGTTACTGGGTAACGCGGAGGGCTGATTTGGGGGTGAATCCCACCAACTTTCATATATAGAGTAATGTGTTCTTATATAACTATGGGTCCTTATGTACCTTTCTTTCGTTGTAAACCTTGTTTAATCAAACGACAAACCACCCTTCTGGAGGGTCCGGAGGTGTGTGCCAACACGCCATGGCCGGAGTTGTCCATAGTCGTCGTCTCAATTAGCATTATCACTACCCGCAAAACGGGAGCGCCTATTTGACGACCTGGTCGTGCGCTAATAGCGCACGACCACCTCTCCGCGAAATGGGCCGGCCCAATAACACTTCTTCCTTTCTTTTCAGTTTTTACAGAAAAAACATAATTTAAAAGATATTTGTATATGATATCTTTTCAAAGTCAAACAATTTTTTAATTTGAACAATTTTTCAAAATCTAAAACTTTTAATTTGAATAATTTTTAAATATGAACAATTTTCGTGTTTGAACAATTTTTCAAATCTAAAACCTTTCTAAATTTGAATAATTTTTATATTTAAACAATTTTCGTGTTTAAACAATTTTACAAGTCTAAAACCTTTCTAAATTTGAATAATTTTTATATGTGAACAATTTTCGTGTTTGAACAATTTTTCAAATCTAAAACTTTTAAAAATTTGAATAATTTTTATATGTGAACAATTTTCAAATTTGAACAATTTTTACATTTGAATAATTTTAAATTTATATTTTTTACGTCAACACAAAAAATCCCCATAAACAGAAAAAAACTATGAACATAAAAATAATAGAGGAAAGAAAAAACATAAAAATAATTATAGTTGATTTTTTTAAAAATAGTAAATATTTAAAACTAAAAAACAGGAAAGAAAACGAAAAAAGAAACATCCTAAAAATAATAAAACGAAAAAAGAAAATATAAACAGTAAAAAGAAAAAGAAAAAGAAACAGAAAAAAGAAAAAAACCAGGCCGTGCGCTATTGGGCCGGCCCACTCGCCCCGAAGGGGGTGGTCGTGCGCTAATAGCGCACGACCTGGTCGTCAAATAGGTACAGCCCCGCAAAACAAAACTAGCATTATCACTAATTACGTTGTCTTGGGCCACAATATATGGGCCGAACTGATGCTAGTAGGATAAATTGAAACTAACGTTGCCTCGGCCTACTGTGCCGCAGCTCCTCCGAATCTGCAGAGTTCGTCTCCGGCGGCGAAGAAGAAACCGGACCAGGTTCGCCCATGGCCGGATCACGCGGCGGAGCGCCGGCCGCCGAACCCTTGCCGCCGCCGGTCGCCGCCACTCTCAGCACCAGGTCTGCACGCCCGCCCTCACCCTTACCCTAGATTCGTTCATCTATTCTACTCTTATTAGTCGATTCAAGTTTGTTGAGTGGAAGGATGGCGGTGATTAGCATCCATCCAAGAACTAATTGAAGCAACCACATGTTATAACCAGGCAAAGCACAAACCACAATGTTACTCTCGTACCGTAGTAGGGTCCAAGTGCTGGTTCCATCATTGATCGATGATAATCCCTCATGGCACCGCTCATGATAGACAGATTCCTGGTCGCTTATGGCACTTCTCATGTATATATATTTACATGATTAATTTTTAGATGACGTGAATAAAAAGAATTTTGGAAATTTCGTTATAGCGAATTGGCCCGTGGATAAAAGTTGCCCACATAAGTCGTGCTCTTTTGTTACGGAGAACGGAATTTTTCATCACGGAAAGTGCTGTATCTTGAAGATACTATATGTACAAGAAAACATACCTGTCATGGTCTAGCTCATCTAGACCGCTGCATCCCGTAGGATGTCAAATACTTGCTATTCAACAGAAGCAAGATCGTGCCTTTCAAACCATTAATCATGTTACCACACAAAAACACTATTAATGTTGTAGAAACATCAAGCCGTGGGGATTTCTGTTGTGCATCATTTACGCCCATGCTTAGAGTTCAGTGAATAAACATCCCTGTTTGCCTTGGTCTCAGTTAATATCCGGCATTATTTCTAACAGTTAATATGTTAATTCTGTTTTTGCCTAGATCCCAATCATCACCGGTTGCCAAGGTGTTCGACAATGATGACCTCCTCCGCAAGATTCTGTTCCGTCTAACCTTCCCCGTCAGCCTCATCCGCGCCGCCCTCGTCTGCAAGTGCTGGCTCGGTATTGCCTCCGACCCTGCTTTTGTCCGCCGTTTCCGCAAGCTCCACCCACCCCTTATCGGCTTCTATCTGAAAAGCTGGAGACTTTCTTCCATGAAGTTCGTGGCAATGCCTCGCACAAAGGAACTCAGCGCCCTGATCTCTCGTGCCGAATCGGTTTTCGATGGTAACTCCAATATGTGGGGGTTAGATTTCCACTCTCGGAACAGTCGTCTACTAGGCCAATTTCATGGCCCTGATGGTTCTAAAAGCGCTGTGCTTAGCCCGTTAAACCTTCAGGGTAGCACAGTGAACCTCCCACCATTTCCCGTTATTGGGAAAGAGGCAGGCATGATCAGTTATCCTCTTGGTTACCTCCTCAATGACCATGGGTGCTTTGCCGCGGTATTAATGTATGGCCAGGAGCTAACCATTGTGCACCTGTTTGAGTTAACAGATGGTGCCTGGCAGAATCATACCTCGTCCACAATAAAGTATTGCCCAGCGTCGTGTGCCGGAATCCAGACTCTACTCGGCAACCGCAGGCTCTACATGATAAGCTGGAAAAACAAGATTCTTGTATGGATTTTACATCGTCAGTTCTCTCAGTTATCGAACTTCCAGAAGGGGTCGAGTGCAGGTTCAACCTTGAGATGTCGCAGGCAGATGATACCGGATTTAATCTGGTTCATATAAAAGATCGTGTGCTCTCTGTTTGGCTCTACATGCACAAGATAGACAACAGCACCAACAGTGTTGGTGGCAACTGGCTATTAATGCATACAATTTGTCTGCATGAGGTGTTTGTCAATTCAAGGATTCTGATTCCGGTGCCTGATAATGAGAAAGATTGCATTGTCAAGTTACACGCGGTTGGGGACAATGCTGAGTTCGTGTTCTTTGAGATATGTTCTATTGTCTTCTACTTGGACACTAAGAGTAGGACGGTGGAGAAGGTAGGCGAGTTGCCACCGGATGATGGGGACAGTTTCAGTATCCATCCTTTTATGATGATCTGGCCTCCTACTTTTCCCTGCGCACAAAGGATGACAGGACCAAAGGGAACGACGCAGCAAGAGAGAGATCTAGTCAACACTAACAAAATGGTATATTCACCATAGTTTCATCCCTGTGTGTTATTTTGCCCGTGTTCGGTTTATGTTTGGTTTTGCATAATTGGTTTAACAGTGTTGATTGTTCTAGGAGGTACTTTCACTTCCCCCAGATAGACAGGGACATGCCTCCACTTCAAAGTCCGCCGTCGAGGTACTGCATACACGTTGGAGTGTTTCCTTTCTTTGCTCTCAACCGCAATCAAGCGCACCTTCTAAGTTTTGATCATGCATTTGTTTTCTATGCTGCAGACGGCTCATAGCAAGCGGCAGCACATCGGGAAGGACTGAACTATTACAGTTTGCTGTTCTGGTTGCTGCAGAGGTGCGACCGGAAGTACGCCCACATGCGTTACGGGAAATGCTTGCGCCTCTGGGTAGGGAGGAGGATGACGAGTACGGAAGCTCTGCAGGATCAATATCCTGAGTCTTATATAGCTTAGAGGAACTATTTCCTTACCAACATTGAACATTGCTGATTCTGATAATGTCAGGACGACGTTATTTTGTGTTGGTTTCCTGCTGCAATCCTTACATATTCAGTCAGCCATATTTTCTGCAAGTTTACCGTTTCATTGGTCTGTCGTTTCCTGCTGTCAATGAAGCACAACACCAAACGCAGCAGCAACGATTACCCTAAGTTTGCACCATTAAGTAAGTTAACAAAAGTTCCTCCGTTAATAAGTCCTCTACGTAGAGGACTTATGAACTGGGACGGAGGGAGTACTTTCTAGAGTTGGCGTGCTTGACTCGAATACAAATATACAATTCAAGTCTTCCTTTCTTTGTCACCAACTTGCCGCTGGTAGGGATGTGTTCATTGAAATTTAGTGAAGAAATGGAGTTGCATTTATTGGGTTGGTTATTAGGAGAACATTACGAGCAAGCAATGATATGAACGTTGAAGAGTCGCCGGCACGAGAAAATGATTTTCGGAATCTTCGTGGAGACCCTCTTGGACATGGACATGCGGAGTGTTAAGAAATTGCCCGGGCAGCAGCATCTAACTGAATACAATAGGTCGTCGATTATCCGTACGTATAGATATATATATCACGTAATATAGAAAAACTGGCAAGAGGCAATTGCTTGTCCAAGCTACCAAGTAAGACTTGGCCAGCTACCCAGCACAACATACTAAGCCACCACCATGCATGGATGTGCGACTGTAAGCTTCTCCGTCTCCGTATAGCTCGAGTCTTCCCTCGCCTCCGACGACCTGCCGCCGTCCTCCGCCGCCGTTAGTCCTCATCTCAGGTGAGCCTTCCACGTACACAACCTGCTTTTCTATGTTGATCTGAACAGAAATACGGATTATTCCCATTGCGGACTATCGGAGCTTATCCTAGCAATATTTCTGCTTAGCTTGGTTCAAACTAGTCTTGATCGCTATGCCATGTTAGTGATGTCAGATGTGTTGCGAATTCTTGCAGGGATAAGGAGTTCATCGGAAGAAAAGGACCACCGAACCACAGGAGCCGCCCTCTTAGTTTGTGAAGGACGAAAAGAGGATTGCTTTGAGAGGTTCTGCTTATTTCACTCTTTATTAGTTGTGGTTTGGAAGATTAGAAGTATTTTGACAAGCTGAACTCGATCATTGGGCTAGATCTTAGGATAAGATTATGCCCGAGCAACAGTATGTACGCTGAGCTAGCCAACCACTTCGGGACCAGGTGCGCATCCATCCACAGGGAAGCAGCTGAGCTGAGCAATCCACTGCATACTGGAAGGTAAAAACTTTGCATAAATTGCAATTTTTTCTCTTCGGGTTGCTACTTAGTTGCCATTTTCTCTCTTGAAAACGCACCAAATCTGCAAAAAAAAGTACAATAAAGGTTCAACGTAAATCCCTGCATGGGCTGACTAGAAATTTTAAGATCATAGATGTTAGGAACTTATGATTTTTTTTTGAGGAAATGTAGCCAGCGCTACTTTTTGATTACTAAGAGAAAGAGCCCGTGTTACAAAGTGTGAAATAAAAGGGGAGAATACAGAGGGAAAGGAAGACTAGTAAGGCATCTGTCTAAGCTAAACACTGTAAAAGAGTAAGAGAAAGGTACTATCCAGTTAACTAACTATGCGTAAGAGTATAGAAGGACTAGTTAGGAACTTAGGATCAAATGTGCATCTGCACTGCCTCTACTTTCCATTTCTCAAGGAAACAGAGAATAAAAAAAAAATTACTCCGTACCATGTTTGTGGACAGGGGAGGAGCTCAGCAACATCAAGGCAGCGGTGACCATCGCGGATGTAATGTCACTGGTGTTCCCGGCAACCCAATACTCCATAGCACAAAATAGTCTCGTCACCCGGCGTACTCCACTTAACTAAGATGTATGAAAATGTTAAATCAACAGAATGAACAAGTTAGTAACATAAACACTCATACACATTTCACGCACACAGGTTGTTCGATAAATGGAAATGGCCTCATCGTAGGTGCTCTCCGCGTGACAAACCACATGTCTAGTACTTGATCTCTGCCACCCATATCGCCAGAAGGCCTTTGCCGCACACCAAAGAAGCGGCGTCCACGGCGAACCATCATCGTCTTGCTGTTGGCCGTACGTAGGCCTGCCGCTATCCAATGTCGCCATCGTGTTACCAATTATGCTAGCCTAGGTATGTAACTGACCTAGCGTTTCAAAACCTCATGTTTGGATTACGGTCATGGGTGACATCTACATGCATCTTCTTGATTAAGTAACCAGTTCACCATGTGCAATTATTGGCTACTTGGAGGCTAACCTAAGTTCAATACTGCGCTGCAAACTTCATGTTTACTGCCACATGATTCAGAATGGCAATTTTACCCACAGACCACGGGTAGGGCACGGCCCACACGGGTGTAGTCTTATACATGTAAACCCATACCCTACCAGTCATGTAAACATGTGGATCTTAACCTACTTAGTTAAGATAATTTTTATGTACTAATCTATTTGTTATTTTATTTTGAGAAAACACTCTATCTGTTATTGAGTTGAGATAAAAAAAACATTGGTCAAATGTGCTATTGATTTGTGTAAAATTACGAAAAAAATTATAATATTTAATCTACCCGTTGGATACCCAATGTGTATGGGTACCTGTCGGGTACGGGCCGAGTAAAGTTTTATACCTATGGGTATTGTTACGGATAGATTTTTTTTACCCATTAGTTATATGGGTATAAGTATAGTATTGTTCTACCCGCCCTATACCCTACCTGTTGACATCCTTACATCATCTACTCGGGTCCAATTATTTGCCATTTCATCACTTAGTGAGTGCATTGTGTTCAGCTGAGTTGTGCGGCCGTTGCTATATAAAATTTAGACTCAGCGGCCCAAAACCCAGTTATGTACCACATCCCAATCACCATAAATTGGCTCTTATTTATTACAATTTCTTCTAATGTTTATGTTAAAGACTTTTTTGACAATTTCAAAATTCTCCCGACTCATAGTGACTCAACAGAATCTAGTGTGCAATGGACTTGCAACGGGTAAATACTACATGTTGGCTGAAACCCGGTGAGAGAGACAAAAAAGATAATGGGAGGCTTATAAGTGGGATCCCACTTCGACCAAACCAACAATATGTATTTTCTTTCAAATCACCCAGGTGGGCCCACAATGTCAAATGGAGCGTTAATTCACACTCAACGGTAATTTAGTTTCATCTGCAAAAAAGAACATTAAGAAAATCCAGTGAATTTATGTCCCGAAAATATAAAGTTGAGGCGTTTAGTGTATTTTGCTTCAATAGTGGTGGTTTTATACTATTTAGTCAGGTAAATCACTACAAGGGGGAAGCACAAATGTACAATCCATGTATGCTACATCCTCCTATCCAAAATTTAAGTATTTTAGTACACATCTAAAACTTCAAGATGGTGACATCGATTTTATGCCCCTGTATGCTCACATATAAATGTCAAATAGTTGTTCTACGTTTAAAAATATTTTATAGTAGATCTAGCAACGCATACTTGTCCTTTCTTTGTAGATGGTCAAACGAATAAATGCCAAACTTAGAAATGTTTCAGCAGTAAAACTTTATTACGGTCTAGAGCGGACTGCACAGTTCATAAATAATGATTTATAGACATTGTTCAAGATATCGACAAACTATGTGCGATAAATTGGCTGGTTTATTGGCTGATATGTTTATCTTGTATCGACTCATAAGTTCCCGATAAGAGAGGACATGGTGTTCCTAATAGAATTTTGAGTCTTTCACCACGTATTTCTACGGACACGTATATCAGAATTTCTTCCTAGTATTATTGCTACTTAGCCTGTGTTCAAACTAATCTTTGTCACTGTAGAATGATGCTCTACGAATTCTTGCAGCTCCAAGAACAAGGATAAGGAATTCTCTAGAGAAAAGGACCCCACCGTACCACAAGAACTTCTTATTTTATGAAGGAAGAGAAGACGGTTGCCTTGAGAAGTGATTTGGAAGTGCTTATTTCACTCGTCAGTTGTGGTACGAGAGTTTAGAAGTGATTTGGCATGCTCGCTATTACGAAAAAGAAGCATTAACAGTTTAATTAATGCACAACTTTATTCATTTTACAGAAGATCATCCCGCAAATATTGAGAAATAATCGCAACTGCACCGACCTGCAGGGAGGCATTAGCAACGCTGAGAAAGGAATGACTGAAATTGTGCTCCTTCTAGTCATTGATAAGATAGGGGCCGCCTTGGCAAATAGAGCAACAGATCATGTCTATACTCATTTTTTCACGCATGTCACACAGCTAAAAGAGCTACAAGGCAGCATGGATCGTGTTCAGAGCGAGCTTCGTGTAATGCACAATGTTCTTTGTCAAATAGACATTAGAAATTGCAATGACCCAAGTTATGAGAGCTGGTTGGATAACGTGCAGAAGGTGGCACGTGATATGGAGGACACAGTGGACGACTACCTACATCAAGTTGGCGAGGACCCTGATAAAGATTTAGCATATTACCTGAAGAAGGGGTACAGAAAAGTAAAATCTATGCATTACTTGAGGCAGATAGCCTCTAGTGTGGAGGAAATAGAGAAAAAACTTGCACACCTGTTAGATATGAAAAACCGTTGGGTTCCTAGCAATGGAGATACTAGCAGCTCGAGTTACATTGTCAAGAAGTCACAAGATCTAGCACACTCTTCACGTTCCCTTAATGAAGAAGATCTTGTTGGGGTGGACAAAAACAGAGAAAAACTTGAGCAGTGGTTGGGAGCTGAAGATGGCGTATGCTCTGTGATAACGCTGCATGGAATGGGAGGGCTTGGCAAAACTGCTTTAGCTGCAAATGTCTATAAGAAGCAGAGAGAGAAATTCCAGTGCCACGCATGGGTCTCTATCTCTCAGACATATTCTAGAGAAGATGTCTTGAGGAATATAATCAAGGAAATCTTCAAAGATAAAGTTGATGTTCCATCTAACATTGCTACTATGGACATCACGTGCCTTGAAGATACACTGAAGAGATTTCTGGATCAAAAGAAGTATTTGATCGTACTGGATGATGTTTGGAATCCGGAAGCCTTTGATGACTTGTCTAGGGTGCTTCTTTGTAATGGCAAGGCCAATAAATTGTTAATTACAACGCGTGAAGGCGACGTTGCTGCACTGGCTTCTCAAGGACAAAGTTTAAAACTGGATTATTTACCTAAAGACAAGGCATGGGATCTCTTTTGTAAGAAATCCTTTCCAAGAGAAACAGGTCATGAATGCCCTCCTGAGTTGGAGCTTTTATCTGTGGAAATAGTTGGAAAGTGCAAAGGTTTACCTCTTGCTATTGTGTCAGTTGGTAGCCTCTTGCACGTGTGTGAGAAAACTATAGAAGAATGGAAGCGAATACATGACCAACTGAGCTGGGAGATAATTAATAATTCAAAGCTCGGCCACATAAGGAATGTCTTGCATCTGAGCTTCATCTACCTTCCAACATACTTGAAAAGTTGCTTCTTGTACTGCAGCTTATATCCTGAAGACTATCTTTTCCAAAGGAAAAAGCTTGTACGGTTATGGATAGCCGAGGGTTTCATAACGGAGAAGGGTGAAAGTTCACTAGAAGAAGTGGGAGAAGGCTATCTGAAGGAGCTAGTTAATAGAAACATGCTGCAACTGGTTGAGATTAACTCATTTGGCAGGATAAAGAGATTCAAAATGCACGATCTCATACGTGAATTGGCAGTTGATTTGTGCAAGAAGGATAATTTTGGTATTGGTTATGACGTGGATAAATGGAGGGGATCTCTTCATATGGATGAACATCGATTGATAGTGCACAAATTGAATAATGATACTGAAAATTCATTTTCTAGTCTACATAGACTTCGGACATTCATTTCTCTAGACAAAAATATAACATCATTCACTCTACTACCTGTACAAAAGTCAAGGTATATGACAGTGCTGGAATTACGTGGTCTACCTATTGAGAAGATCCCGGCTTCCATCGGAGATTTATTTAATCTTCGCCATTTGGGTTTGCGGGATACAAAAGTGAAGCGTCTTCCAAAATCTGTCGAGAAGCTTCTAAATTTGTTCACACTGGACCTTTTTGGATCTGACATACAGGAGGTGCCTGCAGGGATTGTCAAGCTGAAGAATCTTAGGCACTTATTCGTTGAGAAAGTGACTGATCCATATTATAGAGCTCTCCGATGGTCGAGTGGTGTATTCATCACCAAGAGTCTCAGTAACCTAACAAATCTGCAGACTCTACAAGCGTTGGAAGCTCAAGATGAGTCTGTCAGTCAACTAGGGGAGTTGAGACAACTAAGAAGCTTGAGGATATGGAATATGAAGAGAATCTACTGTGAACGCCTATGCAAGGCTCTAATGCTTATGCCATTTCTGTCGTACTTAAGTGTGGGTGCAAGTGATGAGAATGAGGTTCTCATGTTGAACACTCTCCCAGATAACCTGAAGAAGCTAAGTTTGAGAGGAAGACTAGCGGAAGGGACATTGTTGGGAGAGTCTGCTCTGCTCCAAGCTGCGGACCAGAAGTTGTATCAACTGAACCTACATTGGTCCCAGCTAAGAGAAGACCCCTTGCCATCCCTTTCCCGGTTGGCAAACTTGACAGCTCTACTATTCAACAGAGCATACATCGGAGAGAAGCTGGTGTTTCAGACGGGATGGTTTCCCAAGTTGAAGATTCTCTATTTGCGGGATCTGCCTCATCTGAAGCAGTTGGAAATACATCATGGTGCTATGGAGACTCTTGAAAGATTAATCCTAGAAAATCTCAGCAGCATGGTGGAAGTCCCACCTGGCATTGTGTTCCTCTTGCCCCTTCAGTATCTAGGCTTCCACGAAATCGCCCGTGAGTTCCTGACGTTGGTGTCTCAATCCCCTGAAATTGTCGGGACACGGGCCTGTTGTACTCTCCGAGATTGATTGGCCGCTGCTTCTTATCCACGAGTTCTTATGTAAGTCACTCAACTCTCAGTTACGAAATACTATTACAGTAGCATTATTACTCTTGAAATGCTCCTGCATAAACGCCATGCTGGTTATGCAGGTCGTCCTAAGGAAAGGAAGACACGGTACAGAGATGCATGAACTGCAGCCATTTACCCAGGCTGGGTCAATCTTCTTCTCCTGCTGTCCAAGACTGGAGTGTTATTATGGTTTGGTTCTGATTTGTGATATTCAGCTTGCCTGCTGATTTCGTTTATGGATTTCAAATAAAAAGACGCCTGCTTGTGTTTGTATAAGACTGCTCGAGCTACAACTTTACATATTGCGGCATTCAGCTGTTGTGTGTTTTTTGTGTGAGCTTGTGAACTATGGTTTTCATTCATCTATTTCAGTTGAAAAATTGAACCATTTATGTGTCCCAGCAATGTTTCATTCTTTTCGATTTCATGTGAATCCTCCATGCTTAATTTACTGGCTTACTGCTCATATTAAGCCAAAGAAAAAACACTCTGTACATAGCTGGAGAAACATGTTATTACTCTCTATTGATGTCTACTTCAATGCACTCCCCTCGTCGTCAAGAACCGGCTAGCCTGCAAGCCTATGGTCCACCATGGCCACCTTCACCAGGAGCAGATTCATCTGCAGCCAGATTCAACCATCAGAATCCTTCATCGGATGACTTGAGCAAAGCATCTCTGTCTGAATACACAAAGATGAAGGCACATCAGGCCAGTCAAATTGAGACGCACAATTGCAATGTCTTAAACTGAACAAACGTCCCACAGATTCATCATACAGAAGGGAGCAAACGACAGTCATGTTGAGCAACTACCCAAAATCTCACAGGTCCAGAACACAGCATACATAACATACAGAAACATGACACAACTACCGCTCACCCACCATATATACAGGAAGGCTCGGCATGTATATCCAGATTACACCGCTACGATTATTCATGTACAGAAAGCGGCACTCCAGTACCGCGCCGTCGAAATGTACAGGGAGGGATGAATGGCCTGTAAGGACCAGGGAGGGTCTTACGCCTTGTTGGCCTCCTCCAAAGCCTGGAACACGTCTGTGCGCGTGACGATCCCTGTTTGTTCGGGAAAAAACAACATGGTGGTGAGAAGAGCGTTCTAGTTCTCATCAGGAAAACAATCTTTACAAAGCTATAATTAAGGAGTCACTGGGGTTTTGTGCATTTACACGATAACTCAAACGAGGGGTCTGTGAGACTGAGAAACGCTGAAAATGCAGTTACAGATGAATCTTGCTAAGCACAGTGTGGCAAACTTTGGGTTTTGTAAAAGAAGCATGAAGCTACACAAAAGAATAGAAATGGAACTAAAATATGAAATGCCCTGTTCGTACGAAAACCGCTAGAAACATATCGGTTTTCATCCAACCTGTAGTGACCCAGTACATTAAGTTCAACGGTGAACCTAAACAGAACTTTTACAGATCATGGAAGGACATAACGGCAAACCTAAATTTCACAGAACATTCTTGCAGCCGGTAGCACTTATGACAACCAAAACAAACTCTGAAAGTAAATGGGCACAATGAGCTATATCAAACGGGTTTCAAAACTCTTACCGATCACTTGCTGTTGTTCATTGACAACAGGTATCCTGTGAACTTTGTGCTTCAGCATTAGTGCAGCAGCCTCTGCTCATGTAAGAAGTTGCAAACAAGGACATTAGCACATCTTGCCGTCAGAACAATTTGTGTTTCTGTTAACTGTGGTCTGGGAGTGGAATGCAGGCTGTGGGGGCAGAGGAAAGCAAAAGTTACCCAAGACGGTCTTATCAAGCGTGAGAGTTATCGCAGGTGATGACATGACTTCTGCGACGGTCGAGTCCAACTGCGCCATAAGAGTAAGCAAGAAAATATCAGCATCATCATAGACTGAATATGACGAACTGTACAAGCATTTTTTTTCTTTCTACAGAATACTCTTTGGTACAGTTTTGAGGGCATATCCTTACCATACCAAACTGAAATTGCCAGCCCAAATTGAAATTGATTTGAAAAAAACCTTTCAGTTTGCCCCACGATTGCTGTAATGTCTATGTGTTCTGAGATTGTTCTTGGAAGTTTACGCAACCTAATCTTACCTCTCTACATATTACTCTTTGGTAGAGTTTTGAGGGCATATTGTTACCATAGCGAGCTCAGATTGCCAGCCACAATCGAAATTGATTTGAAATTTACCTTCCAGTTTGCCCCGTGATTGCTGCAATGTCTATGTGCTCTGAGATTGTTCTTGGAAGTTTACTCAACCTAGTCGTAACTCCCCCGGATGTTGGGGTGCCATCTTACTTCAATTCTTAAGGGAGTTGGACATGTTACTTGTCAGCTTAATTTGATTAATGGTACTCTGAATCTAACAGTGTACTCTATCTCATACAAATTATTCAGTACGCTGTGTGTATAGGTGGATAGATACCAAACAATGGCAGGCATTATCTTTTCACCAAAGCAAATCTATCGCTATCAGTATCAGGAAGTATGAGGGTTAATTAGGGGAGAGACTGACCCCATTGGACGCCTTGGCCTTGTCCTTCTTGGAGACGACCCCGATGCACCGCCCCTCGTCGTCGAGCACGGGCAGGCCGGACTGGGTGGCGAAGAGGGCGTCGATCTCGGCCAGCCTCTGGTCCGCCATGGCCACCTCCACCGGCCGCGACATCACCGCGCCGAGCTTCGCCGTGGGGCTCATCTGCCAAACAAATCCAATCAGCACTCCACTCGGGCGCGCATCTAGACTAGAGGCCGCCGGATGGATGGAGCGGGAGCGAGAGGGAGAGAGAGGGAACCTTGTCGGTGGAGACGATCTGGGACTCGAGGTACTTGCGGAGGTCCTCGTAGCTGACGAGCGAGAAGTTGTCGGGCCACTCGCCGGACAGCACGCCCTCCGGGTTCTCGTCGATCGCCGGGCGCATGTCCCCCAGCGCCGCCGCCACCACACGCCGCTGTCGGCGTGCCCCCGCGCTCAGGAAGGAACAGGCCGCCGGCGCGCGCCTTGGAGACGACGGCGAATGACGCGGTGTGCAGTGGACGGCGGACAGCGTGGAGGACGCCATGGACGGGCGGCGATGGAAGGAAGGAAGGAGACGGAGGTTCGCCGGTGGGATTCCGGCTGGGCGTCGTGCTGCACGAGTGCGACGGTGGGTGGCGCAGAGCAGAGTGAGTGGAGTGGAGTGGAGTGGAGAGTGGTTGTGTGGAAGGAGGTTGATGGGCCGGGCCCACATGCAAGACAAAACACATGCGCGGGCTGGATCTTGTTCCCTCCTAGTGGTCCACTACAGACGAAATACTAGAAATTGTATTTTTAAATAAACATTTTTTTCAAGAGTTTTGTAAATAACATTGGCAGTTTCTGGTATTGAGTCACGAGCACGATATTATTTACAATACACTCGTTGCCGTCGCTCAATTTTTGATATGACGTGATTTTGGATGGTCACTGTTGAGTGACTGCCAACCACCGGTCCCTTGTAAAAAGAGTGGTAACTCGACCGACGTGAAATTTGTCTACATTTGAAAATCATTCACATATATAAAAAATCCACTTTTGTGAAGTGTTCAAATCTGAATAAGGTAGAGATTTGAGAATTCCTCAAATTCACTATATTTCATATTTGAAACTTGTTTGAATATAAACATTATTGTTTTAAATTAAAATATTTAGGTATCAAAATTGTTTAAATTTTAAAGAAGTTGTGATTAAAATAACTAAATTTAAAAAAGTTGAGATTGATCGACCAGGGAGCGTGACCATCAAAATAGAGGCGGCACGCTATTGTCATATCAGAAAAGATTTCGGTAACACGGCAGAGAGATAAACTGATGACATTTATTTGTAAGCAAATGCATTGAGAGCTGAACATACATGGTGCATGCACCAACATGAATACATTCTTCGGTGTGGTACTGTGGGTTTTTATTATTCTAGGCACTTAACGGCTGAAGCATATAAGAGACAAATACAGAGTTCAGCACAAGGCAGAACTCGCTTCATTGTGGTCTGCACGTACAAAGAGGGGCACCGGCTTGAGGAAGAGCGCGGTGACGAGGTCCTTGAGGTCGCCACCGAAGGTGTAGCCATCCCTTCCTTTGAGATAGATGATCTCGTTTGTCCTTGCCATGTTCACCACCACCTCCGCCGCCGGCAACAATATAGGGTCTATTTCCATGGTGTCTCTGTTCAATACCCTCCACCGGTTCTCTAGGAGTGCGGCGACCGCTGCGACCGCCTCCTCACCTGTCAAGTTGTTCTCCATCATGCAGCACTCCACAGCGCTAGGCATATCCTTCTTGTGCTTCCCCAACTGAATGGCATAAGTACATTAATTAGTGCATACGACGAGCATATATACATAGTTTGTACTTCCAAAAGTATATATGTATGTTTATGTATGCGCCTAGCTGGGGAGGAGTACCTTGTAAGAGGACATATCGTTTAGGAAACGAGTGACCTGTGAACCAGCACGGACCATACCAGGGACAGCGTCTACCCATTGAAATACCTCCTCGGTTGCCACATCACCGTAGCCCATCAGCGTCAACAGAGTAAGCATCGGGAGACCAGACGTCATGATAGATATCTCCTCGTGCTCCTTGAAGCTCGGGCGGTACTTCTCGCTAGACAGAATGGCCTCGCGGAGGTAATATTCAGATGACAGCTTGTACTGCACGGGTGATAATTAAAACAATGCTTACACATTAATTACTTGTACCTTTGAGAAAGTAGGCACACACACAAGTATAGTAATAGTACATAACTACATATACATATATATGCATGTACAAGGGTTTCATTTATACCGCCTTTTTGATGTAGGACATGCGGTACTTATGCTTTGGTTCCAATGCGTCCTCAAACTCTTTGAAGTTCCTTAGAGTTTCGATGTACAACATTTGAAGATACTCCGGCAGGCTAGAAACCTCACTTTCGTCCCACCTTCATTGGCACAGATAGTAGTACCCAGGAGAGATCATATAACAAGTAAGGGTTAGATCATGTAGAGATAACTAGTGACTGATCCGGTAGTTACTATCCTACCTTTGCATCGCGCCATGAAGCTTTTTGCAATCCTCCAGGGTGGCATGGACATCAAAAGTGTCATCCAGAAGGGACACCATTCCGAACGTCTTGGCAAATAACATTCGCGCGCGAGAGTACTCCTCCTCATGGAGCATTCCACAAGTCCAAAAGTAGATCTCCACCATACGGTCCCGAGCATATGGTAGCTTCACAACATCATAAAGGTTCCTCCACCATCTACATATAAATATATAGCCAAATTAATTCTCTTAATCTTAAGAAATGGTGCTTTGCAGATTGTACTATCTGATGCTCTCATTAGAAGACTTACGATGAGAGATCCTTGAGCTCCTTGAGGTGAAGGATCCTGACGAGATTAAAGTTGAGCCTAGCAAGCTCTAGCAACACATGATCGTATGCCGCCCCCTCCTGGTCATACTCGGCAATATAGTACATGGTTTCAAGCCGCCTAGTGAACCTTGGAAGGGCGATGTCCAGGGCACGCGTAATCTGCGCCGAGATTGGGGACCTAACCTCGTCTTTTATGGTCTCGAGGTGACCCCTTGCAAAGATGATGGCTTCGTTGAGATCCACCTCGCTTGGTGTTGCCATGTGAGCTGCATTGTACAAGCTCAGCAAGCCCTTTGGGTCACTGCTAAGGCTTTTGCTAAAACTGCCTTGGTCATCTTTGAACTTGTCAAATACATCTGAATGAATGCGTGCACATCAATATGTATTGGTTCAAAGAACATATATAGAGCACACACATAAACTATCACATGTATGATGAGACATTGCATGTTTTCATCTGCTGAAAGTAAGTTGGCCGATAACAACAAAAATGGTCAATTTGAATTAACTATATACAAAAATAATTATTGAAACTAGCTAACCATTGTAGATATCAAATTCAAAATACAATTATACATTATAAGGGCTACTTGTAATAGTGTGCTCTTAATTACCTGCAGATATCCAGAGCCCGTGCTGCCGAAGAAGGCGAAACTGAAGCGCGACGACCCGCAGGTCACCGGAGCCGTCAGACTCCATCTGCCCCGACTGGATGCGGCTTAATGCCATTGCAATCTCTTGGCGGAAGTGATTGTCTATACCTAAACGTTCAAGTGTGTCCACATATGTTACTGCGTCGGCCAGGGTCATGACATCCTTCCTCGCCTCAAATTCCTGACGTACTTGTCCCCTGAGCTGCTCTGCCCGCTCTTCCATCCACTCCTCCGATCTCTGCATGGAGATGGACATCTTATCTTATGATATATGCATGCATACATATTGAGCATGAAATAGTTCAGTTTTAACCATTAAATATTTTACATAGAAGGTATTCATAATTTGTAGTATTAGCTTTCACATAAAAAAACACTAATTTATGTATTTTGAGCCATGCATGAAGAGTATACCAAACCCTTAAAAAAATTTGTGCGGGGGATAAAAACCTAAAAAAAAAAGAGAAACCACACTAGCTAGAAAATAAAATGTTGGTGTAAGAAATTATGCATACCGGGAGAAAAAAGGGATATATACCTGTGGCATCAGAGGGACGTAGTTGACAAAGAAGTCACCCCACACGGATGGGGCAAACTTCTCGCTATCAGTTTTGATGGTCCTATCATGGCCGTCCATAACAGCAGTACTAACCTTGCTCGGGGCCATTTCAAAGGGTGGCGGTGCTAGGAACAACTGGTGTTGAAATGATGTAGTTAACCTAAGGACAATGAGTAAGTGCTGCAGTGATGCATACCTGAGAGCCCAAGGATATCAATTTATAGACCTAGCCACTAGTAGCATCAACTGGGTTGTAGTAGTACCTTGCTATTTGTATAGGACCCAGCCTGCTGGTCCCTTAATTTTTCTAGGTTAGGTATGAGCAGTAGCAATATTATTATTTTCTGAAAAGCAGCTTATGATGTGGTATGTGCAGGATATGCATTGCATCCAGACGTACCCCATGCAACTGGACGAGCAGTGGCAAGTGGCCTGCGATCTAGTAGTAGACAGGCAGCAAAGCACTTCCCTTAATTAGTCTCAAATGCTAAGGAGTGGCATGTGGATTAGGCTCTTCATCGCAAACAAATTTTCGGGGACGCGGCTCGGGGGCCACACGGTGAGGATGCTCTCAAGGGATTCTATTATTGACAATCTAGAAAAGTTTTTGTAGTAACTTAAAGATCATCTTATTCTTGTATCCAGACGTATGTCAAATTCACAAGTGGCTTCAAAATCTAGTACAAAAGCAGCAGATCACTTCCCTTCACAAATAAGATAAGTATACTATTCCATAAGTACACTATTCTCTGACACTACATTATTGATAATCTAGCAAAGTGTTTCCGACAACTTAATATCACCATTTCGTTGTATTTAGACGTTCTCTATGGGAGATATAGTAGAAAGGCATCAGAGCATATCGCTTAAATAGGATCAGTAGTGCCAATGAATGTAATGCAAATTATGACGGTTGTCCTAGATCTATTATTGACAATGCAACAAAGTTCTTGCAACAACTTAATAATCATTATATCTTTGTACACTCTACAATTAATGGCACTACAAAGCAGCGGAAAAGGAAAGGCACACGTACGGAGTAAAACGTACAGATTACACAGCTCCAACGTTTTGTATTTCTGATGCAAAGCCTCATGCAGAATAAGATGCTAGTTTTAGGAAATGCCAACCAAATTGCGGCTGATTGCCATATATTCATAGAAAAGTTAGACGTCACACATACATACGTCACTTCTGTGTTGGTTTGTGACATCACTGAGTTGGCTGGTCAGTGACGCAACGGCAGTCTGTGGTAGTGAACGAACTCCACAAAAAACTCTTGCAGTTGTCTAATTACTGATTTACTGTTACTATACATAGATGCTACTCTCTCTCTCTCTCTCTATCTTTGTTTTTAAATATAAAATATTTAAGTTATTCTACATGTACCTAGATACATACTAAAATGTGTCCAAAAGTATATATATGAATATATGATGAACAAAAAGACTAAAATATTTTATATTTAAAAACAAATGTAGTAGCTAGTTGCATCTACTTGCATATGACGCAGAACTGTGTGGAGAGAGGACACCAAGTTGTATATGGGACACTCTTCGCACTTGTTGTATATGGCGGGAAAACCTAATTAACTTGCTAGGAGTAGTTGTATAGGACGCAGCCCGGGTCCTTTAAATATTTTGCGCTAGGAATGGCTCATGCATCGCATCCAGATCTGGAAAAGCAGCTTATCCTATGGTGTAGTAACAACAGACTGTCTTTATCCTCTAAAAAAACAGCTTATCCTCTGCTGCTGCTTGCAGAATATGCATTGCATCCAGACATACCTTATAATACATATGCAACTGGACAAAGGTGACATGTGGCCTGACGGACGATCTAGTGCAAAGGCAGCACAGCACAGCACTTGCACTCATTTATCGCTAATGCCAAGGAGTGGCATCTAGATCTGGACGTTGTTCCATCAAGTACACTATTGTCAAGGGACGACACTCTGTACCTGACAATCTAACGAAGTTTTTCCAACATCTTAATAATCGAGCAGCTTGTATCCAGACATGGGATGGCAAGTGGCTTGGCGCGCGATCTAGCGAAGCACTTCCTTTAATTAATCGCTAATGACAAGGAGTGGCATGGCCCCGTTGTTCCATCAAGTGTACTATTGTCTGGTGACACACTGGTATTAGCAAAAAAAAATCAACAATTTAATAATCATCATATATATTCACGTACGGGGGTGACAAAGTGGCTCCGCGATCTATTAGAGAGGCAGCAAAAGCACTTCACTCACCTAATCGCTAATGCAAAAGAGTGGCATGCAGACTAGACTATTGGGTCATGGAGTATGTTAATTATTGTCGGATTTCAGCTTGTATGCCCGGCAATGCAATTAATCTAGTGGTTCGACCCTTGTCCATGGTTCCTCACGAGACTGTGGACTACCTTGGTGTCATGGGAGCGGTATAGATTGTGGGTGTTCCTATAGTGGCTGCTCGGCAACATGTGTGTCGGCCCAGTGGGAAGAGCCCATTCCCCTCAAGCCTCACACACTGGCAGTTAGACGAAACGAATAAGGATCAGGCATCACCGCCTGGCGGGACCATTGAGAGGCAATTCCCCTCGAGTGCCTGAAGAGGAAACGAGGGCCTCTGGGGATCCCTCGCTTCAAAGGACCCTCCCGAGGTGCCAGCGCGCCTCGAGGGAATCCAACAGGAACCACCCTCAGGTCTGAAGGGAAACGTCGCGGCTAAGGAAGTACGGCAAGACGCACATGGCCCCTGCCACGCCCACGTGGTGACGCAAGCACCCCCGTTGCCGTTTTGGTGATAAAATGGTCAATAAAGCGGCGCCGCCTGCTGTGCAACTGACAGGACCTTCTACTCTGGCGATAAAGCAGGTGGACGGCGCAACCCTCCAACGGATAACGTCATCGCGGGCTCCTTCTCAGAGATTGTCCTCTCTGCGGGCAGTACAGCGCGGTCGGCCGCCTGTCGGCCACCGCGCCCACCTTTATCAACAATGGACCGCGTCCATGGACAAAGGGACCGCGGTGGACTCCTACTCCACCATGCCTCTGCCGTGTGGGAGCCACCTTGAAGGCCAAGCTGAAGGAGAGCGCCAGAGGGGCCTATAAAAGGGACAAGACATCCATCGTAGCAAAGGTCGGCTCTTTGCGTGCTACAACCCTTGTAAACCCTAGCAACACTAGTTAGGATAGCCTCTGGCTGGAGGAGGAAGAAGACCATCGCTTCCCTCCCCAGGCAAGAACTGCCTCAAGGTGACCTCCGGCAAACTCCATTGTACTGTAACCTCCACCATCTAATACAGACAAGCAGGAGTAGCGGTCTTACCTCCTCACGAGGGCCGTGAACCTGGGTAAAGGCCGGTGTCTATCTCTGTCGTGGGCGTGTCGTCTTCGGGTCCGACGAGCAACGTCGCAGTGTCCCTCGAGGGTCTTGACCTCCGCGTTCAACCCCCTTCACGAACTACTCTTCTGGAAGTGACTACCCCCGATTCTTGGGAGTCATAACCAGACATTTGGCGCGCCAGGTAAGGGGTTGAGGCGCGTCAACAACCTTCGAGTTCGTCTCCGCGCCATGGTGAACACCCACGCCGCCCGCGTCGCCCGCGTCAACCGACGTGCGCCTGAAGGAGTACGCGCGCCGCCGGACACCGCGAACACCCGCGCACGGCGGGGACGACCCTGTCACGAAGAGCGCGTCCCTTCCGGCCCTCATGCCGAGGCACCGAAACGTGACTCCGAGCCTCACGAGGACGCGCAGTCGTTGCACCCGACGCGGCACCCGAGTGGCTCGGGCCGGGGAGGACAGACCCCGCGCCCCACACCGCGCTGCTCATGGCGCGGGAGCTTCTCCCCTACCAGCCCACCGCTGAGGCCCACGAGCAGTGGCTCCAACATCTCAACCACCTCAACGGCATCGCCACGACGCGCCCTACTCCGTCGCGGTCCAACCTGCACCCCTCTCTCACGGGCACGGTCGCGACAAACGCGCCTCCGCCACCTCCGGGACCTGCACCGGCTGCGACGCAGAGGGTTGCTTCGCACGCGTCCTCGCCGCGCGATTGCTTGATCGTGCAGCGCACCGCGCCCGACGCTCGCGTGGGGATGGAGCTCCAGCGAAACAGCCAGAACAGGCTCGTGGAGGAGATCGGCCAGGCGGGTCAGCAGAACCGCAGCGCGCTGCAGCACGGGGTCGCCACGTACGCCACAGGCTGCATGGCGTTCACCCGTTCTCTGCGTCGCGTGGTCTGGCCCCCAAAGTTCAGGACGGCTCTCCCTAAGGGCTACGACGGCTCCAACAACCCCATCGAGTTCCTGGAGCTCTACACCACCTCCATCCAAGCTGCGGGTGGAGATGACAAGGTCATGGCCAATTGGTTCTCCCACGCGCTTCGCGATTCTGCGCTGTCGTGGCTCCTGAACCTCCCTGAGGACTCCGTGAACTCCTGGGAGGAGCTCTGCAAGCAGTTCGTCTCCAACTTCAAGGGGACATACGAGCGCGCCCTCACCCACAACGACCTGCGCGCTGTAGTGCAGAAGAAGGATGAGACGCTCCGCAAGTACATCCAGCGCTTTAGCCAAGTGCGCAACAAGATCCCGAACATCCCTGACACCCAAGTCATCGCCGCCTTCCGCGAGGGCGTCACAAACAGCAGGATGCTCGAGAAGCTGGGCATCCACGACAAGCTCACCTCTGTGGTAAAGTTGTTCGACCTGGCGGACAAGTGCGCCAAGGCTGAAGAGGGACTCCTCTTCGTCAAGATGTCCTCGAGAAGGGACGATCACGCTGAGGGTTCCAAGAGCCAGAAGAAGAAGGAGGAGCCCAAGCGCAAGGCCACCGCGGTCCTCGCGGCAGAGCCTGACGCGAAGGGCACCCGCAGGGACTCCCCCGAGCCTGGAGAGAGAAGAGATGACCACCGCCCTTTCGGCATCTACCACAACAGGCGCGGACACTCTACAGAGTCCTGCTTCGACCTTAAAAGGTCAAGCAGAGGGCAGTGGCAGCCGCGGCCGAGACTGTGGCTACCGCGGGAGCGGACGCAAGGGCGGCTACCAGAAACCATCTGGAAATCAGGCCAACGCCGTAGAAAAGAACGGCAACCTCCCCGACGAGGAAGATGGCGGCTACCAAGCCCCGAGAGGCGCCATTGCCTGCATCCTCGGGGGGGGGGGGGGGGCGCAGGCGCCGAAGTCGAACAACCAGTTCAAGCAGTTTGCCCGCGAGCTCAACACCGCCCTCCCAAGCACGGAAACCTCCAGGCCCCTCAAGTGGTCGTAGTACACCATCGCCTTCGACGCTCAGAACCACCCCAAGTCCACCAAGACTGTTGGAACCCTCCCGCTGGTCTGCAGCCTCACCATCGACAACGTGATTGTCTCCAAGACTCTCATCGATGGCGGAGCAGGCCTGAACGTTATCTCCATAGATACGTTCGAAGCGCTTCAAGTGCCCTACGAGCGGCTCATGCCCTCGAGGCCCTTCACGGGGGTCACCAGCGGCTCGATCAAGCCTCTAGGCTAGGTCAGGCTTGCCGTCACCTTCGGGAGCAAGGAAAATTACCGCACCGAGCACATCGATTTTGATGTCGCACACATCGGCCTGCCGTATACTGCCATCCTCGGCTACCCCGCGCTCGCAAAGTTCATGGCCGTCACGCACCATGCCTACAACATGGTCAAGATCCCCGGCAACGGTGACACGATCACCATCCGTGGGCATGTCCTGGACGCTACGCGTGCCGTTGAGACGGCCTACAAGACCGCCGCCATGGCATTCCCCGCAAACGAGAACCTAGAGCCTCTCGAGAGACCCAAGAAGAAGAAGCAGTTGTTCTCCCAGGAGGCAGCTGCTACAAAGAAGATCTCTCTGAGCCCCAGCAGCTCGGGGGCTGAAGGCTCGGGGGCTTGCGTCACCATTGACGCCGGGCTTGAAGGAGATATGCCCTAGAGGCAAATAAATAAGTAGTATTTATTGCATTATCTCATAAGTTTATAATAGGTTTGTGTATTATGCTATAACTGTATTAATCGGAATTATTAATACACGTGTGATACATAGACAAACCAGGTCCCTAGCAAGCCTCTACATGAGCTAGTCCATTGAGCAACAGTTGATCGAGATTCCCGATCAAGGACAATGACATCGGTTGACAATGGGGTCATCTTGTTAGTTGAATAAGGTGGTGGACATACGCAAAGTATTGCAATAAGATCGTATTACGATGTTTGTCATTTGCAATAGATAAGAGTGTGATAGCTTATTCCTTAGACCGTGAGACCGTACTTATTGTTGCTTCGTAGGAGTGCTTTGAGAGCATCAAACGTTGTGTCTTATATAGCATGACAATAACGGTGTCCATCTTGGGTATTCCGAAAGAGCATCGAGACGTAAGGATCAAGAGCGGGATTTGTTCATTCTTGTAATGGAAAGATACTCTGGGCCCACTCGGTGATATTGCATCTATATAGCTGCGCAGCTTATGACTAGGTCATGGAGATGTAATATCGCAGACGAGTTAATAACCTTCGTCGGTAACGAGATACAGCAAAGACATCGGTGTGTCTACGATCATATCTCGGACAAGGTAGTATTGCAGAGACAAAGGGAATAAATATCATACTCATGGTTCAACGACGATATTCGTGGAATGCACAGGGGTCGTCATATATTTCCAGGTATCCCTGACGATCATTGGTGAGCGGAGTGTCTCGACCATGTCTGGAGTGTCCCCGAACCGTAGCGTAACAAACTTAAGGTCTTAGCGACGCTAGGAGATAGGTTCTGGAATTTTATAGGTTTTTATTGGAGAGAGAGAAATGATCCGGAAAGAGTTCCGGTGGTTCGGAAGGAGTTCCGGTGAGCTATGGAATGGTTCCGAGAATGTCCGAAAGTTGTTCGGGTGGTTCCGAAATAGTTTCGGAGTCATGGGATATTGAATTATATATAAATATATTAATTATGAATTAATGGGATTTTTATATTAATTTAATATTAATTAAATAAAGGAAAAAGGGGGCTCCCACCTACATGGGCCCTAAGAGGGCCCAAGAGGGGGGAGCCGCACCCCACAAGGGGGGGTGGGCCCCTTGGGGGTTCGGCCGGCCCATGGTGGGGCGCACCAACCCCCCTAACCTTTAGTCCCACATGGGGGAGCCAAGGGGTTTGCACACCCCCTTCCCCCTTTATATAGCAAGGCATATTAATTGATTTAATTCATAGGAAAATCCAATTAATTCCCGATTTCTCTCTCGATCTCGTGGTTCCCAAGTCGGAGCCGCGCCGAGCCGAGGAAGGAGGTCTCTCTCCACCTAAGCCATACCGCAGAGCGCCGTTGCTCTGCAGGATTCCAGATAAGATCTACTCCTGCGATTTCAGCTGGATCTGAATGACCGGGAGTTGTCGCTAGGCTCCGTATGTTTGCGAGTGCTCGGAGGCTACTCTACTGAGGAGCTTGGGCGACATCGTCTCGCCCCCTGCAGCCGCCGCGCCACCCCCTCTGCTGCCGGCGCACCAGCCCCGGTGCTGGCGCTCTGCCTTCTTCCGCCCGACGCCCGTCGACGCAGATCATCGTCGACACCCCGGCGTCATCGACTTCGACATCGCGGCAAGATCTTCGCGACCTCGAGGTCGGCTACGTACGACTTCATCGTCAACGCTTGTGCGGGAGCGTAATCCCCGCTATCGGTCTACATGGAGGTAATGTAACCCGTTCCGCCACCGTTATCACATGTACTAGATAGATAGATCCTGGCTAGTTAGGGTTTCGTACGCTAGAAAATTATTGTTTTCTGCCCCGTAACCCCTTCAGTGGTATCAGAGCCGATCTATGCGTAGTACTGCTGGTACGGTTAGAACTCATGTTGAATGAGGGCGTCTTTCTTATATTTGCTACCCTCTAGCGTGCACTTGCGATGCCTTCGGTATTGAGTTGATGAAGCGGCCCGGACCGACTTTACACGTACGCTTACGCGAGACTGGTTCCACTACTGACATACGGCTTGCACCGTATCTGTGGCTGGCGGGTGTCTGTTTCTCTCTCTCTAGTCGGCAAAGCATTTTCAATGGAGGCCCCGAAAGGGATGCTTAAACATGCAATTATACGATCGACGTTGTGGTACAAATTTCGTAGGTAGGGAAGCGATTCTCTTACGAATAAGCCTATATGCCACGTAAAACTTGCAAAACTAAATAAAGCTAGAGGCGTCTAACTTTGTTTTGCAGAGGCGTTATTTCATGTGACATGGTTACGGTAAGTTTTGATATTACTCGTACTGTCGGAGGCATTGGAGGGTTTCGTAGACTCAGAGCCATGCCGGGGCGCCGGGGGCCAGGCACATGGCGCCATGAAGGTCCAGGCGCATCGACCATGTCACATCGCACTTCATTGCATCATTATTGTGTGCTGTTGTGTGTGCATCCTGTTGATTGCTTATATGCTAGATATACAACGGTAGCATCATAAATAGGATGATCCCTAACAAAATACCAAAATTGTGTTCTCCCTCGTTGCGCACCACCAAGAAAGTTCTACGTTATGAGGCAGGCCGTGATGATCGGGTGTCACACATCTCGTCGTTCGCATACAGTGGGTGTAAGCCATGTTGCACGCGCAGGGTCTTCGAGGTTTGATTGGCGAGCCTAGCATACTCAGAGGTATGGCCTCGGAACACGGGAAGATCGAAAGATCGAGCACGAGTCACAGAGTTGTTGTGATCGACATGTTATGTCCACCTTTGAAGCTGTGCTGCCGGTCGTGATGATCGGGGGTAGTGTGGTGGATGAGGGTCGTGTAATCGCCATTATTATTTTTAGGGATAATAATCTTGGTGTGGTGTGTTTTAGATAATGAGATTATAGAACTAAAACTCACCTATATATTATAAACTTAACCTTACCTCTTTTGCGATCACATCTGTAGACTACGCAACTATACTTCGGTTACTTCCTCAAGAGCCCGGATGCTACATTAGAAGCCGACGGGTCCAACTTCATCAGATGGTACATTGGTTTTAGAAACATTCTCCAAACACAACAAACATCCTATATGTGCTAGAACATTAGTTAGGAGTTAGACCAGATGATTCTGATAGCAAGGAGCAAGATGATGAGTTCCGTAAGCATCATGACATGTTCATGGAAGTGACGATCGTCATGAGCGTATGCCTAGCACCTGAGTTGAAAGTTGTTTCAACACATGGAGCCATATGTCGTGATTGATACGATCAGAGGTCACTTCAAAGATGAATTGAGTCTTAAGCAAGTTCAGACAGCTTAGAAAGTTCCGGACCATTCACATGGGGAGCGTACCTGTCTGGAGACTGAGTTGAAGAAGTTGTGTGACATCTACTTCAGGCTTACAAATATCTACGATTTCTAGATAGCGAACTCCAGTGCAATAGAGATTGTGTTTTACCTCCTAGCTGTGAATAGCATGTGCGTGAATATGCTATAGAGACACGGTGAGCTTCTTCACGTTCGTGAACAAGTTCAAATCTCTAAAAGTTGATTCATCGAAGAAGAGTTCTTCGACGCTATGGGTATATTTGATATACGAAGATATAAATGTATTCTTCTCATACTTGATGAAAAGTGTTTGATAATTGTTCTGTTTGTGAAATGGTCCCTGATTATCACAAGTATGTGGCGAAGGGTGACGTGACAGTGCACAAGTGATGGCAAGTTAATGGCCAGTAGTGCTCACGCCCTCGAGATATCATATTAGTTATCATCAATAGTTTTTTATAAGACATTTTGTAATAGTGAGAGTGTGATCTAGTTTGGTGTCTTGAATGTTGCAAGACATAATTATTCATATAGAACACATCAGTTGTTTTGTGTTATGAAGCAAAGCAGTTGTTTCATATTATGAGTAATTTGCATCACATCTCAATTACATTATGCGTATGATATACATTTATAGCGGGAATGATAAAATTATGTGTCCAAAGAACAAACACCATCGAATTTAGTCATAAAGGCAGTGAAAGAAGTAATGGATAATTTTTGGTCCATTTAAGTATTTCAAGTGCCAAAATTGATTAAGTTTGAAGTGCAGTATTGAAGTTGCAATACTAGAGGAAATTGATTGAGAGTCATTTTTTAATGATTAATCAATGGTGTTTTGCTTGATCCGAATTCTTCTATGATTTTGGTAAATAGGAGTATTTGCCCGATAAATTATGGAGTCTGAAATTAATTTGATAATAGATCAAATGGGGTTTTTCAGAAGAAAGATTAGTGAATATTGTATTCACAAAATTCGATCAAAGGACAATATTTTTGAATTATGGTTTCAACACAAAAGACTTGTGGAAATTCGTTTCACAATATTATAATGTCATATATGGTGATATGTGGGGAGTTATAATCATGCTCTATTTTAAATAAAGTGTGGTCTGTCAGAATCAGTCTTAGAATCTCCTAATATGTTCGAAACATTATAGTCGATGTCCACTTTAGAAAAAAGATATTTTTCTCAACGAGAATTCATAGGATCGACAGTAGTGTCGACATGTATATGATTATTCGATAATTCGGAATATACATGAGTGGTTCTTTGTAGATTGCTCGCATTGGATGAGAGTGTATTCCAAAACCAAATGGAAACAAAACTTAGTTTGTTGTCTATGTAATTCCGAGGAAAATATGATTTTTCGAATTATGGTTTATGGATTGGAATTAGAAGTTTGTAATAAAGTGTCAGACCTATGTTGGAAGGTGTTCCAAAGTTTATATGTCTGCTAATGAAAATTTGGTGATTAAGAGTGAGGGAGACTAGAAAATTGTTTTCTGCTTGCAATCCTCTTCATAAAGATCATAATAATTTCATGAAAGAAAATTCTAAATAAAGTGTTGTTATATTTAATATTGCTGTCAGGTCACAGCACTGTATTAAGTATTTCAGATCTTGTTGACAGATCAAGGTGCACTTTATGAATACAAAGAAAGTTGAGAAAATATCGGAATACAAACAAAGGCTTTTGAGCCTGGAAATCCAAAGTTACATTTGAAAGGATTAAGAGAGTAATTGTTGCTGCAATTCTTATTAGAGGAATAAGATTGTTTAATCGTCATGTAAGGTGTTATATGAGAAATGTGACTATAAGAAAGACGCGGTAGCATGTCTTGTCAAGAAATTTTTCTTGGACAAGATCAAATTTGTTGACTACATTTATGTAGACATGCTTGAAGTCTGAGGGATTTGTATTAATGTAATACTGTAGTTTGTATTAAATTCGAATTGATAGTAGATCAATGATTTTGGTTTGACCAAAAATGTCGATTTAAGTGGGAGTCATAGTTAGTTCACTCAGGTGAAATATGTGAAGAACATATTTTTGAGTGGGAGCTCAGGAACTCAAATATGTGGATGACACGTTTTTGAGTGGGAGCGTGTGTTCTCAAATATGTGGAGACATAATTTGAGTGGGAGCCGAATTCATCTTGTGTAAATGACACATTGTGAAATTGTACCAGTAGAATAGATAAGAAGGATGAAGTTGTGAAACTATTTGAAAGTTAGTGTCTATTTTGAAATAGAACGGGAATTTTAAATAGTTGGTCGAGTTGTTTTGGATTATATCTGAGGAGTCAGAATAGAATCAATAGGATGGTCCTTTGAAATCCAATTGATCATTAAGAGTAATGATGCGTGAAAGTAATGGTTGTATGACATGTGGGTCTATTATGTACTATTAGACATCATACAGAAACCATATTATCTGCTCGATGAAATATAACCGATGTTCTTGCAATAAAGAGCAGTTATGAAAGTAAATTTGGAATTTACTGGAAGTAGAAGTGCGTTAGTTAAGGGATTGACATTTGAATGTCAAGTTTTCTACATTGGTGTGAAAGTATGTAGATATCGCGAGTTTGTAATTGTTACAAGGGGCTCTGCATGGCTGAGTGTGTTTTTCAGGGCAGTTATCTGGTTAGTATAATCAGAGTAAGCGCTGGGAAGCAGAAGTCTCACTTAGTTACGGTATTTGCATATATGTTGTTAGACAACATGGTGATATCAAGCAAGTTGATGCCAGTGAATCGCAAAAGCATGTACAATCATGGATTGTGCAGTAACACTTTTCCACAAGCAAGCATCATCAAATGATTCTTATTTGATAAGGGATTTTGATAAAGTAAAATGGAGCTAGTTTATTTGTACTCTAGTGCAAGTGGGAGACTGAAGGAGATATGCCCTAGAGGCAAATAAATAAGTAGTATTTATTGCATTATCTCATAAGTTTATAATAGGTTTGTGTATTATGCTATAACTGTATTAATCGGAATTATTAATACACGTGTGATACATAGACAAACCAGGTCCCTAGCAAGCCTCTACATGAGCTAGTCCATTGAGCAACAGTTGATCGAGATTCCCGATCAAGGACAATGACGTCGGTTGACAATGGGGTCATCTTGTTAGTTGAATAAGGTGGTGGACATACGCAAAGTATTGCAATAAGATCGTATTACGATGTTTGTCATTTGCAATAGATAAGAGTGTGATAGCTTATTCGTTAGACCGTGAGACCGTACTTATTGTTGCTTCGTAGGAGTGCTTTGAGAGCATCAAACGTTGTGTCTTATATATCATGACAATAACGGTGTCCATCTTGGGTATTCCGAAAGAGCATCGAGACGTAAGGATCAAGAGCGGGATTTGTTCATTCTTGTAATGGAAAGATACTCTGGGCCCACTCGGTGATATTGCATCTATACAGCTGCGCAGCTTATGACTAGGTCATGGAGATGTAATATCGCAGACGAGTTAATAACCTTCGTCGGTAACGAGATACAGCAAAGGCATCGGTGTGTCTACAATCATATCTCGGACAAGGTAGTATCGCAGAGACAAAGGGAATAAATATCATACTTATGGTTCAACGACGATATTCGTGGAATGCACAGGGGTCGTCATATATTTCCAGGTATCCCTGACGATCATTGGTGAGCGGAGTGTCTCGACCATGTCTGGAGTGTTCCCGAACCGTAGCGTAACAAACTTAAGGTCTTAGCGACGCTAGGAGATAGGTTCTGGAATTTTATAGGTTTTTATTGGAGAGAGAGAAATGATCTGGAAAGAGTTCCGGTGGTCCGGAAGGAGTTCCGGTGAGCTATGGAATGGTTCCGAGAATGTCCGAAAGTTGTTCGGGTGGTTCCGAAATAGTTTCGGAGTCATGGGATATTGAATTATATATAAATATATTAATTATGAATTAATGGGATTTTTATATTAATTTAATATTAATTAAATAAAGGAAAAAGGGGGCTCCCACCTACATGGGCCCTAAGAGGGCCCAAGAGGGGGGAGCCGCACCCCACAAGGGGGGGTGGGCCCCATGGGGGTTCGGCCGGCCCATGGTGGGGCGCACCAACCCCCCCCCCCCCCCAACCTTTAGTCCCACATGGGGGAGCCAAGGGGTTTGCACACCCCCTTCCCCCTTTATATAGCAAGGCATATTAATTGATTTAATTCATAGGAAAATCCAATTAATTCCCGATTTCTCTCTCGATCTCGTGGTTCCCAAGTCGGATCCGCGCCGAGCCGAGGAAGGAGGTCTCTCTCCACCTAAGCCATACCGCAGAGCGCCGTTGCTCTGCGGGATTCTAGATAAGATCTACTCCTGCGATTTCAGCTGGATCTGAATGACCGGGAGTTGTCGCTAGGCTCCGTATGTTTGCGAGTGCTCGGAGGCTACTCTACTGAGGAGCTTGGGCGACATCGTCTCGCCCCCTGCAGCCGCCGCGCCACCCCCCTCTGCTGCCGGCGCACGAGCCCCGGTGCTGGCGCTCTGCCTTCTTCCGCCCGACGCCCGTCGACGCAGATCATCGTCGACACCCCGGCGTCATCGACTTCGACATCACGGCAAGATCTTCGCGACCTCGAGGTCGGCTACGTACGACTTCATCGTCAACGCTTGTGCGGGAGCGTAATCCCCGCTATCGGTCTACATGGAGGTAATGTAACCCGTTCCGCCACCGTTATCACATGTACTAGATAGATAGATCCTGGCTAGTTAGGGTTTCGTACGCTAGAAAATTATTGTTTTCTGCCCCGTAACCCCTTCAGCGCTGCCTCCCAAATAGGAAAGTGCGCTCGTCACCTTCCTCCAGGCAAACTCTGACATGTTCGTGTGGACACCGTCAAATATGTCTGGTGTAAAGAGGGAGGTGATCGAGCACCACTTGGCCGTGTGCCCAAACGCGCGCCCCGTCAAGCAAAAAGCAAGAAAGCAAGCCCCCGAGAAGCAAGCATTCATCGTCAAGGAGGTCGAGAAGCTCAAAGCGGCAAAAGTCGTTCGCGAAGTCGCGCACCCCACTTGGCTCTCCAACGGCGTGGTAGTCCCAAAGCCCGCCGGAGGAGGCCGCCTCTGCATCGACTACACTGATGTAAACAAGGCATGCCCCAAAGACCCTTATCCCATGCCCAAAATTGACCAGACCGTGGAATCCACGGCAGGCTGCGACCTCCTTTGTTTCCTCGATGCCTTCTCTGGTTATCACCAGATAAAGATGGCTAAGGAGGACGAGGAGAAGACGGCTTTCCTCACCCCGTGCGGTGTGTATTGCTACGTCTGCATGCCTTTCGGCCTAAAAAATGTCGGAGCCACTTTCCAGAGGTTGATGAGGATAGCCCTTGGCGGGCAAATGGGGCGGAACGCCGAGGCATATGTCGATGACATCGTCGTGAAATCACGAGAAGCAAATACTCTCCTCGGAGATCTTGAAGAAACCTTCGCCAGCCTGCGCAAGGTGAACATCAAGCTCAACCCCGCCAAGTGCGTCTTTGGAGTACCTTCAGCAAATTGCTTGGGTTTCTCGTGTCTCATCGAGGCTTAGAGGCAAACCGAGACAAAATCAAGGCCATAGAAGACATGCACCCCCCACGAAGGCTCAAGGACATGCAACGCCTAGCAGGCTGCATGGCCAGCTTGGGTCGATTCATCTCCAAGTTCGGTGAAAGAGCCCTGCCTTTCTTCAAGATCATGAAAAGAACGGGCACTTTCAAGTGGACCCCTGAAACTGAAAAAGCATTTGAGGACTTGAAGAAGTATCTGGCCAGCCCACCAGTAATGGTCGTCCCAAGGCCGGGCGAGCACCTGAAGCTGTACTTATCAGCTACTCCGCAAACAGCCAGTGATGTCCTTGTGGTGGAAAGAGAAGAGTCAGTACTCCACAAGAAGAGTGCAGCCACTCCAAAGAAAAAGCCTCCTGATAAGGAGCTCGACGAAAGGGCAGCCCCCACAAACTCACCGCCAGGCCCAAAGCCCTAAGAGAGGCCCGCCCCAAGCCAACTGCTGCAAGGAAATCCTGCCAAGGAGCCTCAGGAAGCCAACCCCCTCGAGGCCCAGGACAAGCCCCTAGAGGCCAACCCCCTCGAGGCCCAGGTCAACCCCTTAGAGGCCAACCCCCTCGAGGGACAGGCCAACCCCCTCGAGGCAAACCCCCTCGAGGGCCAAGATGAGCCACCTCAGGCAAAAGACGCCAAGGCTACAGGAATTACCATCGTCGAGCATCCAGTCTACTTCATCAGCACAGTACCGCGTGACGCTCGCGAGCGGTATACAATGCAGCAGAAGCTTCTCCTCGCACTCCTCATCGCCTCAAGAAAGTTGCGACACTACTTCCAGGGGCACCCCATCTCAGTGGTCACCTCTTTTCCCCTGGAGCAAATATTGCGCAACCCAAACGCAACAGATCGTGTCGCAGGATGGAACATAGAGCTACATCCATTCAATTTGTGCTTCGATACCACAAGGGTAATCAAAGGAAGAGCGCTGGCTGACTTCGTCCCCGAATGGACTGACCCAACCCCTGAAGAGCCTTTGGGAGAAGAGCAAGAGCCCCTCTGGAGCCGCAGTGCCCAGCCACTGGACCATGAAGTTCGACGGAGCTTTCGCTTGTCGCCACGGCGGGGCAGGCGTAGTCCTGATCTCACCCAAAGGCGACAAGTTTTATTACGCAGTCCAGCTATGCTTCGGAATCGACAAGATATCCAACAATATCGCCGACTATGAAGGCCTGCTTGCCGGCCTACGCGCCGCAATCGCCCTAGGCGTCAAGCATCTAGTCATCAAGGGCGACTCCCAGTTGCTCGTCAACTTCTCTAACAAAAGCTACAAGCCTAAGGACGACCACATGGCCGCATACCTTGAAGAGGTCCGTAGGCTCGAGAAGCACTTCAGGAAAATGGAGCTCATGCACATCCCAAGAAAGGAAAACCAAGAGGCTGATGACATCGCCAAGCGCGCATCAAAGAGGCAAACTCAGCCGCAAGGTGTCTTTGAAGAAAGGCTCGTCAAGGCATCCATAAAGCAGCCCCAAGAGGCCCTGCCCGAAGCACAGATGAAGCGCTCCCGCCACCACCTGCAAGCGAGGCTCCAGGCTGCGGGCCCCCTACAGGGGAGCGTCTGTTGCTCACAGCGGTGCACCAAGAAACATGATGGATCGACGAGATCAAAGATTACCTCCACAAAGGGGTCCTTCCCGAGGAAGACGTTGAAGCGGAGCGAATTGCCCGCCAAGCAAAATCGTACCAAATCCTCGAATGAATTCTCTATCGCAAGTGCCCAAACGGCATCGCGCTCAAATGCGTCCCTCCTGAAGAAGGCAAACTGCTGATCAAGGACATCCACAACGGGGAATGCGGCCACCATTCGTGCGCCCGCACCCTCGCAGGCAAAGTCTTCAGGAGCGGCTTCTACTGGCCTCAAGCACTTCAAGATGCAATGGACATCATTCAAGCATGTGAAGCCTGCCTATTCCACGCCAAGAAAATCCACCAACCAGCGCTGGGACTACAGACCATTCCGCTCTCGTGGCCGTTTGCAGTCTGGGGGCTGGACATCCTGGGACATTTCCCAACAGTGCAAGGTGGATATCGCTACCTCTTCGTGGCCATTGACAAGTTCACAAAGTGGCCTGAAATGGAGGCGACGCGCACAATCACAGCAGGCGCGGCGGTGAAATTCATCAGAGGCCTGGTCTGCCGCTTCGGAGTGCCTAACCGCATCATCGCCGACAATGGCTCACAGTTCACCAGTGGCATCTTCAGAGCCTATTGTGAAAGAATGGGCATGAAGCTCTGTTTCGCCTCAGTCACCCATCCGCAAAGCAACGGACAGGCTGAGCGCGCAAACGCAGAGGTCCTCAAAGGCCTAAAGACCAGGACCTTTGATGTCCTCAAGGGCCACGGCAAGGGCTGGATCAACGAGCTCCCCTCGGTGCTCTGGTCCATCCGTACCACGCCACCCAAGCCCACCGGGGAAACACCGTTCGCCCTCGTCTATGGAGCCAAAGCAGTCCTCCCCACAGAGATAAAGCATGGATCCCCACGGGTCCTTTCCTTTAATGAGGACCAGCAAGAGGACCTCCACAACGACGACATGCTGCTCCTTGAAGGGCTACGACGCCGCGCCACCGTCCGGGCGGCCAAATGCCAGCAGGACCTGAGACGCTGCCACAGCCGCAACGAGCGCTCGCGCACCCTGGAGGCAGGCGATCTCGTCCTCAGGCGAATACTCTCCAGGGAAGGCCTCCACAAGCTCTACCCGATGTGGGAAGGCCCCTACAGGGTCACCCACATCGCCAGGCCCGACGCGGCTCGCCTCGAGACTCAAGACGGCGACCCCGTCAAGAATCCATGGAACATCATGCACCTACGCAAGTTCTACCAGTGATCATTGTCACGTCAAGGCATTTAGCGAAAGAGGCAGCCTTTGGCTCAACCTCCAAGCATTTTTTGTCTCTGAAGGTTAAAAGCTCAAGGCTTAAACCTCACAAATCTTTGTATCCAGAAGGAACAAACTCAAAACGTGATCATCGTCACGCCCGTGATCATTGTCACGTCAAGACATAAAGCGGAAGAGGCAGCTTACGGCTCAACCTCCAAGCATTTTTGTCTCTAGAGGTTAAAAGCTCACGGCTTAAACCTCCCAAGCATTTTTTGTCTCCTAAGGGAACAAACGCAACCGTGATCATTGTCACGCCCGTGATCATTGTCACGTCGAGACTTCTAGCGGAAGAGGCAGCCTACGGCTCAACCTCCGAGCACCTTTGTCTCTAGAGGTTAAAAGCTCACGGCTTAAACCTCCAAGCTCCAAAGGCTTCTCTCGAGGGGAAACCCTCCAAGCTCTCCATTTAACGAGCCACCTCAGGCCATTGAGAGTCTCTGCCACTAATGGGTGGTCCCCATGCCTCGACATGGTCAAAACATTAACTTGGCAACCCCAAGCATAATGACCCAATTTCGTTCCCAAGTGAACTTAGCGCCTCGGCGTCGCTTTGTAATATATTTGGTGAGTTTATTTTCGCATTACTCTGATGAAGTGTGCGCTTATATCTCTCCACATGCGTACCTCGCGAGCGGGGGCTGAGTACGGTGCCAGTGCCTCAAATGACACACCTGTAGCACTGCAAAATCCAAGAGTCCGAGCTCTGGCTAGAGGGCAAGATCCCACAAACACGCCATCTCTACAGAGGACCTTGGTACTTACTCTCCTCGCAAGGAACGCCTGAGGGGACCTATAAGCGTGCACGAGTCCCTTGAACCGTGTTCCAGCGTTTGGGTTCGCCCCTCTAACATCTGCAGGGAAAAATCCCCCCACGAGCCTGTAGAGGCATCCGGGAGCGACCCCTCAAGTGGGCAACCTCGCCAGGCGAAAAGCCTCTGCAAGGCGAAAACCTCGAGAAGCTAAGTCTCGCACCCACGCCTTAAGAGCGTTTTCTCCCCCTAGTGCACGTTTGCCCCTCAAGCGACTTCGCTTTCCCTTATGCTTCATGGACTACTCGCACGTCTAAGGGGGGCACTTGAGCATCGCGACTCAGGGCTCTTACCTCTCCTAGGCCTAAACTCCCCCCGGCCTTGCGGAGTCATTGCTCCTGCATACCGAAGTGGCGGAGTCATGGCACGAAGAGATGGGACCTACCGACGCAGAGAACAAATAGACATGAAGATGAGTCCAAAGAGACCTCACGGGGGGCAAACAAGCTCGAATCAAACAACAATAAAGAGTATATTACAGGCCAAAAGGTCTTAAGATATCTAAACACACGATTGTTTCAGATACAAGCGCTCGCAGGCGCAATAAGAAGAGGCTCAGGGGGAAGCAGCGCCGCCTTGGACCTCCTCCGCGGCACCCTCTTCAGCCTCGGCAGAGCAGGCCTCATCCTCGCTGTCCTCAGCCGCAGCCTCCGCGCGCCTGAAGCGGTTGCAGAAGGCGTCAACTTGCTCGCGGAGGGAGCTGGAGACCCGCTGCGCGTCCTCGCCTTGAGCAGCCTCTGTCACGGAGGAGAGGTCGAAGCCTGGCGTGAGGAGCCTGAGGTTGGTGAAGATGCGATCAACAACCACCCATAGGAGCTGCCGGCTCTCGTCCTCGATCATGTCACGAAGCTCGGCGACGGGGCCCTCGAGTGCCGTGAAGAGCTGGTCAAAGTAGACCAGGTACATGGCAGCATCACCGCTGCCTCGTACGTCAGTGTGCGGCGCGTCCGCGCCAAGCTGCGCAGAAAGTTCCTTGCCACGAGCAACCAAGGCCTCGAACATGCGTTCACGCTGCTTCGTGAGCGTGCGAGACGCCTGGGCTGAGTCCAACGCCTCCACCGCCCGCTCCATCGCAGGGGCCACCTGCTCCTCCACGTCCTTGGCCAAGGAATTGAGGTTGTGGACTACCTTGGTGCGGGCCTCCTCCGCTCAGCGACGACCATCCTTGGCGCGCTTGAGGCGAGCCTCCAGCTTGGAGTTGGCCCTCTCGAGCTCGGCGATCCGCTGAGCATCCGCGGCGTGCTTGACCTTGAAGCGGTCCTCCTGCGTCTGGGCCAGGTAGCGATACTTCTGAGAGGTGGACTTGCGGAATTGCTTCTCACGCTCCACGAGGGCGTCATCGGCCTCCTTCTTCTTCTCGGCGAAACGCCGCTCGAAGCGCTCGTAAGCTAGCTTCTGGGCAGCGACGTTTTCGTCGTACTTCAAGGTCTCCTTCGCGCTCCTCAAGGGCCTCGCGTTGGGCGACCAGGTCCTTCTCCGCCTGAAGGCACTTCTCCTCACGCTGTTGCAGCTCATTCTTCTTGAGGGCCAGCTGTCGCTCAGGCTCGGCAAATACCTTGCGGTCCTCCTCCAGAGCGGCCTGTGCGGCCTGGTGAACGGAGAGCAGCTGGGCCTCCAGCTGGCCCAGCTCGCGGCGTTTCTGTGCCAGCGAGCCCTCCATCGCCTCGCGCAGGAGCTCCGCGGCAGTGTCGCGTTCCGCTTGGAGGGGCTCGAGGAGCTCTGCAGCGCGCGGATGGCCCCCTCGCGAAGCTCCTTGGCGAAGCGGGTGGCCTCCTCGCGTGCGGCCTGCATCGCCGCATCCTCTAGCCGGCGCGCCTCGACCGCCGCGTGGAAGGACGCCCACGACCTCGCCAGCTCCTCCTGCTGCCGAGCGAGCCATATGTCCCCAAGGGCGAGGTGCGCCTCCAAGCCCTCCAAGGATTTCCTCAAGAGGCCGAAGGCGACCTCGCGGCGCCCCGCGCTCCAGTCCCGGCCGCGGAGGACCAGCTCATGGCTCGTGGAGGGCCCGGCCCCGACGTTCAGTCTCGCGGGCCCGGCCTCGGGGAAAGCTCAGGGGCTAGCCTGGGCTTCGCTTGTGCCCGCGTCGGCATCCTCTTCCGTCCCTGCAGCCGCAGGGCGTTCCTCGGTCACAGCTTGACGAGGAGGCGAGGAAGCATCTCCCCCAGCAGGTCCGCATGTGCCTGCTGCTGCCTCGCGCGCTTCCCTCGCAGGCTGCATGGGAGCAGTGTCCGCAGGCGGCGGGGTAGGCGCGCGCGGAGGCGTCAACACGCGCGGCGGTGTTGGTTCGCGCAGTGGAGTGGCCTCGCGTGAGGAGGAGTAGGAGCGCGAGGCGGCGCGGGAGTTTTCTCCTCCGAGCCTTCCACCACCAGAGGCTCGGGGGGCGGTGCAGGTGCCTCTGGGTGTGCCGCGCTCTCCTCCACGTGAGGCCCTGCCGCCCCCGCCTGGGGCGCAGCCGCCCCTGCTTGAGGCGCCCCCTCAAGGGGGCCCGTAGAGGCCGTCTCCACAGGCCTCGCGGCCTCTTCAGCCACGGCCCCTGCCGTGGCGCTCTTCACATCAGCCGCCTTGCGAAGACGGCGACGCTTCGCAGGCACTAGATCACTGACAAGAGCCCAATAAAAGACCTTCAGTAAAGGGTAAAGTGAAAGAGAAAGCTAAAGGCAAACGATCCAGCATCATGAAAACTCACCCTGAAGGGGGGGCGCCAGCGTCGACCCACGCCAAGCCTCCCGAGCGCCATGAGGGGAAGGGCTTGGAAGCAGGCCTTGCTGGGGGCGTCACCGCTTTCCTTTTCGAGGGGACGTCAGACGGTCTCGCCCCCAAGCGGTCCACGACGGCCTTGTGTGGGTCCCGCGCCTCCCTGGAGAGGCCTCCGCGTCAGAGGCCTCCTCTTCCTCAGCCTCCTCCTCCACGAGGCGCGAGGGCGCCACCACGAAGGCGTCTTCATCGCCTGACGAGATATCACAAATCTCATTAGTAAATGGCCCGGCCCTCGAGGAGGAAACCTCCCCTGTCGCGGCCTCCTCCTCACCTAGGCCAGCTCCTGAGGCCGAGGGAGAATCGGCCCCCTCCGCTCCCCGCGTGGCCGGCGTCGGCACCTATAGGTGGCAATCATGAGACTTTAGGTTCTGAAATTTTTGGAGTCTCACATTTACTATCCTCTTTATATTCGACGAGAACCCAGCCGTGACCTTGATACTGCTCAGGCATTCAAAGAATATTACTTTCTCTTGTTTGGTAAGAGCGTAGCTGGCAGGACCTTCGTAGTGTTCGGGACTTAGGCCGTCTCGTTCTTTCACACGTTTCTGGTCCTCCCGTGCTTCCTCTGTATCTTTTTTCTTCCCGTACACGCCCAAGTAGCCTAGCAGGTTCACGCAAACATTCTTCGTCACGTGCATCACGTCGATAGCAGATCTAACCTCTAGGACCTTCCAATCTGGTAGCTCCCAAAATATAGATTTTTTCTTCCACATGGGTGCGTGCCCGTTAGCGTCTTTCGGAACCTGTTGTCCTCCAGGACCCTTTCCAAAGATTACTTTTAGATCCTTGACCATATCAAATATTTCTTCACCAGTACGGTTGACAGGCCTCCTACTGTGATCAGCCTCACCTTTAAAATGCTTGCCTTTCTTCCTTGCGGTATGCCTGATCGGAAGAAATCGACGATGCCCGAGATACACACACTTCTTACATTTATCCAAATATAAACATTCAGTCTCACCCAAACAGTGTGTGCATGCATTGTACCCCTTGGTCGACTGCCCTGAGAGGTTAGCAAGAGCAAGCCAATCGTTAATTGTTACAAAAAGCAGAGCTCGTAGGTCAAATTCCTCATGTTTGTGCTCATCCCACACCCGTACACCTTCTTCCCGCCACAACTGTAAAAGTTCTTCAAATAATGGCCTGAGGTACACATCAAGGTCATCGCCGGGTTGCTTCGGGCCTTGGATGAGCAATGGCATCATAATGAACTTTCGCTTCATGCACAACCAAGGAGGAAGGTTATAAATACATAGAGTCACATGCCATGTGCTATGACTGCTGCTCTGCTCCCCAAACAGATTGAAACCGTCTGTACTTAGACCAAACCTTAAGTTCCTTGCGTCATCTTCAAATTCCGTGAAATCTCTCTCAATTTTTCTCCACTGCGACCCATCAGTGGGGTGTCTACACATCGCGTCTTTCTTACGGTCCTCTTTGTGCCATCGCAACAACTTGGCATGCTCTTTATTCGCGAACAGGCGTTTCAACCGTAGTATTATAGGAGCATACCACATCACCTTGGCAGGAACCCTCTTCCGGGGACGCTCACCCTCAACTTCACCAGGGTCATCTCGTCTGATCTTATACCGCAATGCAGTGCATACTGGACATGCATCCAAATTCTCATACTCACCGCGGTAGAGGATGCAGTCATTAGGGCAGGCATGTATCTTATGCACGTCTAATCCTAGAGGGCACACAACCTTCTTTGCTTCGTACGTGCTGTCGGGCAACTTGTTGACCTTTGGAAGCATCTTCCTAATTATCTGCAGCAACTTTCCAAATCCCTTGTCAGTCACACCACACTCTGCCTTCCACTGCAGTAATTCCAGTGTGGTACCCAGCTTTTTCTGACCATCTTCGCAACTTGGATACAACAATTTCTTGTGATCTTCTAACATCTGGTCGAACTTCAACCTCTCCTTTTCAGTTCCGCACTCTCTCTTTGCATCAGCAATGGCCCTACCAAGATCGTCAGTGGGCTCATCTGGTGCCTCTTCAGCTTCAGCTTCCCCCGTTGCAGAATCTCCGTACTCCGGGAACATAGGATAGTTGTCATCATCTTCCTCTTTTTCATTGTCTTCCATCATAACACCTTTTTCTCCGTGCTTCGTCCAACAATTATAGCTGGGCATGAAACCATGCCGAATAAGATGACTTTGAAGGGTTCTCACGTTTGGGTGATCTGTCTTATTCTGACAGTTGACACATGGACAACACATGAAACCATTGGTACTGTGGGCCTGGGCTTTCTCTAGAAATTTCCTCAAACCTGTCATGTACTCGGCAGTGCGTCGGTCACCATACATCCATTGTCGGTCCATCTGCATTATATAATGAACTACATCAATAACCATTACAGAACATCGACAAATAAACACTGAACATGCACGGTACCAATTAATTACAAATGAAATGAGAGAAAAATTAACCTTGATCGAAAAGAAGAATAAACTTCTTTAAGTGTACATCAAATCAATTCGTGAACTCTCTCGGGCATTTCATCAAACACCTTGCATGCATACAAAAAAAACAGACTAGCACACACCCCCTCCTTCCATTTCAAAAGAAAAATGCCTCCAATGGTTTTGGGAGGGGGCTGCTGATCAGTATATATAAGCACCCCCCCCCCCCCATTTGTCCCGGTTTCAGTCACAAACGGGACAACAAGGAGGCCATTTGTCCCGGTTTGTGACTGAAACCGGGACAGATGGAGGTTTTTTCATTTTTTTTTATTTTCCTTTTCTATTTTCTGTTTTAAATAACTTTTGCAAACTTTGGATTTTGGAAAAACTATGAATATGAAAAATGTTTGAATTTGACTAACTAATACAAAACCATTTTTGTTCTCTGTTTTAAATAACTTTTGCAAACTTTGGAATTTGAAAACACTTTTGCAAACTTTAGATATATTTCGGTCAATACAAGAGAACACGCGCACACAGAATATTTGCGTAACGGAATACATAGATAGTCTACTCATCAACGACATTAAGATGATCATTGTCCGTATTATAGCCGCGTAGACTATCCCACTTCCGTGCAATCTCGAAGCCAAGGCGAGCGTCTAAAGCAGCATATACGACTTGATCGTAGCTCAATGGAACGTTGCCCCATCCGAAAATTAGGTCTTTTTGTAACGTGTCTTCCTTGTCGTCGTCCGTGTACTTCCTCTTCTTGTATTTCTTCTTCTTCTCAAGATTTGTCCCAATGACCGCATTAGAGAGAGCATATAGACTAGGAGTAAAATTGCCGGTAGGGTTTTGGCGATCCCTCTGCACGTCGACCGCGGACCGAATAATAATTCCATAGTAGTCTAGCATCTTCATGTCATTATGGATTGCCACGCCGTAGAATTTGATTGTCTCGTCACCTAAGAAATCCACGAGGACCTGTGGCACCCGATCAGCTTTGCAAATTTGGAAGACAAGAGTCTCGGTCGCCACCGAGAGTTGAAGGACGATGGCGCACTGCGGAGTATCCTTCCGTCGAGGGTCGGTGAACTCGCAATCGAGTCCAACGGCTTTGATCGGAGCGGCGTTGAGGAAGTTGTTCTTCACGTCGCGGATCCACTTCTCCATGCGCCATGCACGAAGGGTGACCCACACCTTGAACCGCATGCCTTCCTTCTCGTAGTCGTAAAACTCATCGGACCGAGGCACGAGTGGCTCCATAGGGACGGAGAAAAGAGAGGAGAGATGGCCGGAGAAATGGTGTGTGGAGGAGTCGTACTGTGCAGTGCATTTTATAGCGCCGGAGAGGAAGATGAATCGCCGGCGGAGAGCAGAGGAATTAATCGCCGGAGGGCAGAGGAATCGCCGGCGGCGCCGTATTTCCGCTCGTCTTCCGTGCGCGTCGAAAAAACGCGGCGATGGCTCGGGCGCGTAACTGAAACCATGACATTTGTCCCGGTTCGTGACTGGAACCGGGACAAATGGGTGTCGCCTGAACTGCTCGGCGGGTGCTACCTCATTTGTCCCGGTTCGTGGCTGGAACCGGGACAAATGAGTGTCGCCTGAACTGCTCGGCGCGTTTTATGCCCCATCTGTCCCGGTTTGCAGTACGACCGGGACAAATGGGGTTTCGGAGTTTGGTCCTTTAGCCTGTTTTCTACTAGTGCTAGAAGTCCGCCTGGCCTGTCGGGGTGAACGGAGGCATCCCCTCCAGGAGGTCCATGCGCTCCGTCATGTTGTATTGGTGAAGGGGCCGGAGCGCCGTGGGGAGCTCATCCACGGCAAGAACCGATGGATTAACGAAGAGCGCGGAGAGGACGTTGTCGATGGTGTCCTTGTCGTTGTCCTCGAAGTGGAGCCTCATCTTGTCGCTCGGCCCCGAGTACATCCACATGGGGACCGAGTGTGCCTGGAGGGGCGCGATGCGGCGCGTCACAAAGTCCGCCACAATCATCTTCCCCGTGAGGCCCTCCTCGCGGAGGAAGCTCAGGCGCCCCATCAAGCTCACGTTCCTGGCAACGTCGAAGGTGGCCTTGCCCCAATGGGAGTCTTCACCGGGGCTCGTCGGGGACCTCGAGGAAGGCGCAGGGACGCTCCACCCCAACAAAAAACCACTTCTGACGGAAGTCGTCTACCTTCTTCGTCACTGAAGAGATGGCCTTGCCCTCGCTCCAAGACATGGGGATGTAGACGCTCCCCATGCCGTCGACGATGCGGAACGAGACGCACCCAGAGCGCTCGTTCTTCGCCGTGTTCTGGAGCGCGTAAAAGCACCGGAACAGCCCCACCGTGGGCTCCAGGCCCAGGTACGCCTCGCAGAGGTAGGCGAAGACAGCGAGGATGAGGACGGAGTTGGGGTGCAGGTGCAGCAGCTGCACCTGGTAGAACGCCATCACCGCCTCCAGGAACGGCGAGAAGGGCGGCACCAGTCCTGCAGCAAGGCAATGCTAGAAGATCGGGAAGAACCCGCGCGGGCGCTTCCTGTGCGCCGCGGGCTTCAGGGCGGTGGCGCCATGCTCGTTCGTCCGGTCCGCCACCAGGTACCGGACCTTGGCGAGCGCCTTCTCGTTGACGCGCACGCCCAGCAGCGCCACGCCCACAACGGTCTCAGGGGCCTCCGCCTGGGAGGAAGACCCCGCGGCGGCCTTGCCCTTGCTCTTGAGTGGGCTCATCGTCAAGGGCACGGAAGATTGAAGGAGACGGAGAAGGGAGAATCGCAGGAGAGAGCGGAGGCGGAGAGCTCTGGGAAACGGAAACTTCTGCGAGAAGAATTGGAAACGGTAACAGCTCCCTGCTGCCACGCTCGGGCTTTATGTCACCTCAAGGAGCAGTTACCGGTATGTGGTGGGACCCCCCACGATGCGTGGGCACTAAGGGCCCACGACGCTTCGCCTGAGCCCATGGGCTCAACCGTGCCCATCATGGGCCCGGGGGCTACTGTCGGCCCAGTGGGAACTAGGGTATGGAGAGTCCATTCCCCTCAGGCCTCGCACACTGGCCAGTCAGATGAAACGACTAAGGACCAGGCATCACCGCCTGGCGGGACTCTCGAGAGGCAATTCCCCTCGAGGGCCTGAAGAGGAAACGAGGGCCTCAGGGGATCCCTCGCTTCAAGGGACCCTCCCGAGGCGCCAGGGCGCCTCGAGAGACTCCAATAGGAACCACCCTCAGGCCTCCTCAGGCCTGAAGGGAAACGCCGCGGCTAAGGAAGTACGGCAAGACGCACATGGCCCCTGCCACACCCACGTGGTGACACAAGCACCCCCGTTGCCGTTTTGGTGATAAAGGGGTCAATAAAGCGGCGCCGCCTGCTGCGCAGGACCTTCTACTCTGACGATAAAGCAGGTGGACGACGCAATCCTCCAACGGAGAACGTCATCGCGGGCTCCACCTCAGAGACTGCCCTCTCTACGGGCAGTACAACGCGGTCGGCCGCCTGCCGGTCACCGCGCCCACCTTTATCAACAATGGACCGCGTCCATGGACAAAGGGACCACGGTGGACTCCTACTCCACCATGCCTCTGCCGTGTGGGAGCCACCTTGAAGGCCAAGCCGAAGGAGAGTGCCAGAGGGGCCTATAAAAGGGACAAGACATCCATCGTAGCAAAGGTCGGCTCTTTGCGTGCTACAACCCTTGTAAACCCTAGCAACACTAGTTAGGATAGCCTCTGGCTGGAGGAGGAAGAAGACCATCGCTTCCCTCCCCAGGCAAGAACTGCCTCAAGGTGACCTCCGGCAAACTCCATTGTACTGTAACCTCCACCATCTAATACAGACAAGCAGGAGTAGCGGTCTTAACTCCTCACGAGGGTCGTGAACCTGGGTAAAGGCCGGTGTCTATCTCTGTCGTGGGCGTGTCGTATTCGGGTCCGGCGAGCAACGTCGCAGTGTCCCTCGAGGGTCTTGACCTCCACGTTCAACCCCCTTCACGAACTACTCTTCAGGAAGCCCGACAATGTGTTGCGCAAACATGGTTACGTTTACATGGCTAGTACTATGGGAGGACCGTCCATGTGTCCCTTTGCGATGATGGATTTGCAGGGGTGGTAAGCACAATGTAGTTTTGGTTAATTGACGCTCTTCAAGTCCTTGGTCTCGTGTTCTTGTTCAAAACTTGGGGTCTCACCTTCTATGGTTTAGCAATGGTGACGTTCATGTGATCTTCCAAGTTTGAACATGTTGCATTGAGTTTACTTAGAATTTTCCTTGGGGCTAAAAATTTATAGTAGGGCCTCGGTGGTTGGATAGAGAGACGTAGGCGCCATACACCGTTTCATTCATAGAGGCATCATTGCTAGATTAACTCTCACATTGCTGCCGGAGTGCCGGGTTAGGGTTAGCACAATAGATTATTCCTACTGAGGTTGGCTGCATTTGTTGACATACATGTTTGTTCATTTTACGTAAATTGGCTTTATGCATTCTCGATGTATTGGGGTTTTTGATATCATGTTGGTGTAGAGGTGTGTAATTGGTATCATACTGAAATTAATATATCCCTTCATAAATAAAGCTAGCTTACCAAATATGGACAAGTAAAAGTGCACACGTACAAATGACAGCTACAACCTTTTGTATTTCTAATGCAAAATCTCAAAATAAGATGCCACTTTTAGGAAAACGCCAACCGAATGACGGCTGATTGCTAAATTTCCTTCACAATTAGACATTTAATTATGCTGGTTGTACCTTTTCGTGGAGAGCGCCAACTTTTTCTTTCAATAAATGAATTAAACAAATAACGCCGATTCTTTCAGCTGGAGATCCAGATCACCGTCATTTCCCTTTCTATTGACTATGACTACTCATATGCAGTATCATGTGTCATATAATATGCTAACTTAGGTTAAGAAAGATTCCTAGAAAGGGTAGAGGCGCTACGGCGCTAGCACGTCACACATATATACGTCACTTTTGATGTGGTTTGTGACATCACTCAGTTGGATTGTCAGTGACAAGAGGGTCAATCTATCTCATATGATTAAGCAAGTCAGTCACATGGGCAGCCCGTGCCACTGAACCAACTCCATAAAAAACAAGAGGTAATACTTATTTTCAATAACATGCAAGAATTGGACGTCATGTAAAACCAGAGGTAGTATAAAACCAGAGTTTACTTAGAATTTTCCTTGGGGCTAAAAATTTATAGTAGGGCCTCGGTGGTTGGATGGAGCGACGTAGGCGCCATACACCGTTTCATTCATAGAGGCATCATTGCTAGATTAACTCTCACATTGCTGCCGGAGTGCCGGGTTAGGGTTAGCACAATAGATTATTCCTACTGAGGTTGGCTGCATTTGTTGACATACATGTTTGTTCATTTTACGTAAATTGGCTTTATGCATTCTCGATGTATTGGGGTTTTTGATATCATGTTGGTGTAGAGGTGTGTAATTGGTATCATACTGAAATTAATATATCCCGTCATAAATAAAGCTAGCTTACCAAATATGGACAAGTAAAAGTGCACACGTACAAATGACAGCTACAACCTTTTGTATTTCTAATGCAAAATCTCAAAATAAGATGCCACTTTTAGGAAAACACCAACCGAATGACGGCTGATTGCTAAATTTCCTTCACAATTAGACATTTAATTATGCTGGTTGTACCTTTTCGCAGAGAGCGCCAACTTTTTCTTTCAATAAATGAATTAAACAAATAACGCCGATTCTTTCAGCTGGAGATCCAGATCACCGTCATTTCCCTTTCTATTGACTATGACTACTCATATGCAGTATCATGTGTCATATAATATGCTAACTTAGGTTAAGAAAGATTCCTAGAAAGGGTAGAGGCGCTACGGCGCTAGCACGTCACACATATATACGTCACTTTTGATGTGGTTTGTGACATCACTCAGTTGGATTGTCAGTGACAAGAGGGTCAATCTATCTCATATGATTAAGCAAGTCAGTCACATGGGCAGCCCGTGCCACTGAACCAACTCCATAAAAAACAAGAGGTAATACTTATTTTCAATAACATGCAAGAATTGGACGTCATGTAAAACCAGAGGTAGTATAAAACCAGAGTTTACTTAGAATTTTCCTTGGGGCTAAAAATTTATAGTAGGGCCTCGGTGGTTGGATGGAGCGACGTAGGCGCCATACACCGTTTCATTCATAGAGGCATCATTGCTAGATTAACTCTCACATTGCTGCCCGAGTGCCGGGTTAGGGTTAGCACAATAGATTATTCCTACTGAGGTTGGCTGCATTTGTTGACATACATGTTTGTTCATTTTACGTAAATTGGCTTTATGCATTCTCGATGTATTGGGGTTTTTGATATCATGTTGGTGTAGAGGTGTGTAATTGGTATCATACTGAAATTAATATATCCCTTCATAAATAAAGCTAGCTTACCAAATGTATGGACAAGTAAAAGTGCACACGTACAAATGACAGCTACAACCTTTTGTATTTCTTATACAAATTCTCAAAATAAGATACCACTTTTAGGAAAACGCGCGGCTGATTACTAAATTACCTTTGCAATAAGACATTTAATTATGCTGGGTGTACCTTTTGGCAGAAAGCACCATTTTTTCTTTCAACAAATAAATTAAACAAAGAACGCCGATTCTTTCTGCTGGCGATCCAGATCACCGTCATTTCCCTTTATATTGACTATGACTACTCATATGCAATATCATGTGTCATATCACTACAACAAAACTGTGCACTAGAGACATTCCGATAGAGACACTCCCCCCTTTGTCTCTTAGGGACTATTTCAATTTACTGTAGAGACATTAAGAGAGACATTTTAGAGAATGTCATAACAGAAGAGACATCTAACTAGAGACATTATCCAAAATGCCTCTTACCTATCATCTAAAGACATTTTAAGAGACATTTGTTAGAATGTCTAAATAGTAGTGGCATCTCTTTTGAGACACTCCTCATAATGACTCTTAACACATATGTATAGACATTAAAGAGACATATTTGATAACGCCTTAACGGTAGAGTCATTTTCTAAAGACATAACATGTGTCTCTTCACGGAGAAAGACACCGGAGAAAGCCGTGAAAAAATAGATGTAAACTCCACTTCTATAAACAATCATCAAACAAATTCTGAAGTTTCAAAATATATGGTGTGCATATATGTAAAATCGGACTATGTGAAATATTAAAAGAAAAGGAAACCTACCTAAATATGACTAACGTAATATTGGAACACGGGTGAATAAAAATCTACCAACATATTTATATAGTAAATGTACTGAGTTTAAATGTGTCTTTTAGGTTAAACTTAATTATGAATTGCAACTTTGAAAATCGATTTATGAGAGCAAATCTAGCAAACCCCTAAAAATAAAATACTCCTCATGGGTCCGAGTACCATCGCTGGGCACTATTTATCGTCGCCTCGCAAGGATGTGGTAGTCGACCATGGCCAGATCAATCGCGGGTATGGAACAAATGGTGTATGGGAGAAAAGAAAGAAGTAAAATAAAAAGGTGGGTCCCACATGAAAGAAAAACCATATATGGATCATGCTTGCTTTAGGTGACGAATTCACTATATTATCAGTCACAAAAGCACAGAAAATAAGGAAATAAAGCATGTACATGAAAACAAGACCCTTGGGCATTGCGTGCCTAACAGCCCTGACGTGATTTTTTTTACCACTACCTAACATATCCTGATTCCATGGATGTTTATCACGAACGTGTACATGCCTAACCAATCCCTATTGACAAGGGGTGTCACACAAAGAGAAAACAGATCGCACTTGGATCCCCTCCCCCGAAGCGAGGACTCCATTGCATCGCCGGCGCCGCCCAACCATAAGCCGCCGGGTAGCCTGTTCTCCTCCCTGCACAGCTCCCTCGCCATCGCCGGCGCCGGCCAACCATACGCCGTCGGGTAGCCTGTTCTCCTCCCTGCACAGCTCCCTCGCCACCCTGCACCACATCGTCAAGTGGCTGGCCGCTCCTCCATCACCTTCTTGCTGCCGACACACCACACCTCCTGCACTGTCAACGCCATCCTGAAAAATAAGTAAAGATCAGAAACTATGCCTTGCGCCTATAATCATTCTTTCACAAAGACTGGATTGCATTCTACAAAGTTTATTGATTGCATACTGTAACAAGATTACTAGTCACAATTAGTCATCAACTATGATCTGAACATATTCATGTAGGACTTTACAAATTTCTTCCATGTATAGAAACGGCTGTGTGTTCCTGCAACAATTTAAAGCATCAGATTTCCCTAATTCACATGAGTATGTGGCCTGGCACCATAGGAACCTAGTATTGTGTCTTAACTTAAGTTTAGCTCAATTCAAGTTGTAACTACTCCTATATAGATTAAATTTGCATTCTAAAAGCTCTTTCTGATATCCTTTCTTCCTATATAGATTAAATTTGCATTCTAAAAGCTCTTTCTGATATCCTTTCTTTACTTAGTTGCCTTCTCTCTTACATGATTTACTTACTTGTTTCTACAAGTCCAACTCCTCAAACGCTTGTGGATGTAAGAGCATTCTGGCCGGAGCCCGTGGAGGAGGCGGCCGAGGCCGCGGACGTCCTCACTGCTGCGAACTCCATTAACAGCAATCAGGTCCGTATTTCTCTATAATCTTTATTTGTGTACGATCGTCTGTTTAACCTTTACATGATGTCTAGATAGTTTTCGTTTGCAGTTTTATCCATATCAAATAAACCCTTGTTCCTAGAAATACAAAGTAGGCTTCTAGAAGAATGGTGCTTACTGTCATAAGATTCTTTGTACATATCGACCACTTTCGATCCCAATTCTTTTCTGTAGTACTCCCAGGCAATTGGTGAGGTTCCTTCAATAATACGACAAATTAAGTTTACTGACAACACATTAGAAATCTAACCTACAAATTTACAGCGAGCGACAACATAACTATAAGTGGTGAATGCATGTCTATGAAAAGAGGAAATGTTTGGTTGTATCCTAGATAAAGAAGAACAACCGTTTACTGTGGTTAATGGATAAATATCATGAAACTAGTTACTGAATGTCAGCATAAACTCATAAACTATTCTTTCACTAATAGATATGGCACTCAGTATCTGCAAGAAACTATACAGAGAAGATATAGCAGGTTTACCTGAAACATATTATGAGGAGCACCAGCAAAACCCCAGAAGACTCGCTTTGTTCCATACTGTCAGGAAAGAGGTTGTATTAAAAAGACAGATATGACTGACTTCTTTCAAATTGACATTGTTGTACAACATCTTCTTAATGAAAAATGTCTAGTTGACACATGTACACATGCAGCTTATAAACGAGCCTATAACAACCACCGTTGAGTTAATGATATGAACGCTGCATTAGACAAAATTACGTAGATCTGCAATTTTTCTTGTACATGAAGTTTGGTAAGTCCTTTTTTAATTCATCACTGAAGTTTGACATTATTTAGAAATTCAGGAAGTAATACTTTGACTATCCTATTTCAGCATTCGCATACAATGATGGATAGGAGATGGATGGGTGAAGTAAGAACTAGTGCAGAGTACAAACAAGGTGTCGAACAGTTCCTTTCTTTTGCATTCCATGATGTAGTAGATGGAGGCAAGATTTTCTGTCCATGTGTGAATTGTGCAAACAGAAGGACACAGACTTATGATGAAGTAAAAACTCATTTGAGATGTGATGGTATCCTGCAAGGATATACAACATGGATCTGCCACGGAGAGAAGTATAATTCCTCATCATTTGGTCAAATGTCCCATGCCACCGACAATGTGCCTATTTCCGATAAACTTGCGCCTAGCCCAAGAGAAGGTGATTATAGAAGATCAGACGACATGCCAGGGCTCCTTAATGCAGTTCAAAATATGAATTATATTTCACATTCTGACATACCAGAAAGTTCATTTGATGAAAATCTTGAGTACACAGATTTAAGTGATAGCTCACCTAAAGAAGGCAATGTCGCGGCTGAATGTCAAGATGACATCAGCAACCAAGATAAATTCTCAAGCTTCTGGAAAGATGCAGAATCCAGTTTATCTGATGGGTGTGAATCATATTCTAAACTTTCCTTCTTAGTGAGGCTATTTCACTTGAAGTGCTTAAATGGGTGGACTCAGCAATCATTTACATCACTACTTGAAGTATTATCTAATCAATACCCGGATACGAGTCTACCAAAGACCTTCCATGAAGCCAAAAAAATAATTCGAGGTTTGGGTCTTCACTACCAGAAAATACATGCATGTCCGAAAGATTGTATGTTGTTTTGGGGTGAGAGGTCTAACCAAGAATTTTGCCATATCTGCAAGAGCTCTCGATGGCTTGACGAGGGCGATGATACTACAACAGAATCAAGAAAGAAGAAAAGGCCTGCTAAGATTTTGCGCTACTTCCCATTGATACCTAGGCTCCGCAGGTTGTATGCCACTGACAAAACATCAAATGATATGAGGTGGCATGACGAGGGACGAACAAAAGATGAGCTGTTACGCCATCCAGCTGATGGACAAGCCTGGAAAGATTTGGATAAGCGTGAACCTTTATTTGCCAGTGATTCTCGTAATGTACGCCTTGGTCTTGCTAGTGATGGATTTAATCCTTTCAGAAACATGAATTTGAAGCATAGTACCTGGCCAGTAATGCTTATTCCTTATAACCTTCCTCCCTGGATTTGCATGAAAGAATCAAATTTAATTCTATCAATGATCATACCTGGACCTCATAGCCCAGGGAATGATATTGATGTCTATTTGCAGCCACTGATTGAGGAACTCTTACAACTATGGAAAGGCGTGTGGACAGTTGATTCTATCACAAACAGAAAGTTCAAGCTCAAGGCTGCATTGCTCTGGACACTGAATGATTTTCCTGCATTAGCATATTTATATGGTTGGAGTACAAGGGGAACATATGCATGTCCGTCTTGTGCTGGTTCTACAAAATCATTTTACCTAACTAATGGGAAGAAGATGTGTTACATGGGCCACCGCAGATGGTTGCCACAAGGCCACCCCTATCGAAGTCAAAAGAAGAAGTTTGATGGAAATAAAGAGACCGAAGCCGCACCAAAACCAATGGATGGAAGTTCAGTGTTGAAAATGTTGGAAGGAAGAGTGTTCGTATTGGGAAAGAAGGGCGCTGAGCCAAAGGAAGGACAAAACAAAAAGAAGAGAAAATCTAAAAACAAAGAGGAAGTCGAAAACCCCAAAAAGAAAAGGAAAAGAGCAAGTAAATCAACTGGAAGCTCGACTAAGAAAGAAAAAAGGACTAATAAAGAAAAAAGGCCAGAGGATTGGCTAAAAAAGAAATCAATATTCTTTGATCTACCATACTGGGAGTACAACTTATTGCGGCATAATCTGGACGTGATGCATATAGAGAAAAATGTTTCTGATAACTTAATAGGGACACTATTGGTTATTGCGTCTAAATCAAAAGATGATTGGAATGCACGACTTGATTTGGTAGAACTTAAGATAAGATCAGAACTCCAGCCGGACAAAGATGAGAAAGGTGAACCATTTTTGCCATGGGCGCCCTTCAACATGTCCAGGGAACAAAAGGAGATTCTCTGCTTAATTATTCAGAAATTGAAAACACCTGATGGGTATGCGTCCAACCTATCCAGATGTGTCAACATGAAGGATTGTACATTAAGCGGTCTAAAGAGTCATGATTCTCATGTTCTTATTGAGGATATCCTTCCAATAGCGCTTCGGTCATGTTACCCAAGCAAAGAAGTTATGACTATTGTTATTGACTTGGCAGATTTCTTCAAAAAGTTGTGCTCTAAAGTAATAAGTATCCCCGAGCTTGATGAGCTTCAAACGAAAATCGTGCTAACAATGTGCAACATGGAAAAAATCTTCCTTCCATCCTTTTTCACAATCATGGTGCATTTAATGGTGCACTTGGTGGATGAAGTTAAGCTTGGCGGTCCAGTACATTATAGGTGGATGTATCCTTTAGAAAGGCGAGTGTTTTTGTGTTTACTGACTTTCATATTTTCTTTGTTCAAAATATTTGTCTTACACAAATTTTATGTTCAGGTACTTTGTTCGACTTAAATCATATGTGCACAACAGAGCTCATCCAGAAGGATCTATGGCGGAAGGATACATCCAAGACGAATGTCTGACATTTTGTTCAAGATTTATAGATGGAACCACACGATTGACAAGACCACCTAGAAACCGTGATCCACCGAACGAGATAAAAGATTTATACATGTTCGGAAGTGCTGGTGAACCTATAGGAAAAAATCCCAGTGCAGAGCAATTTGACGATGTAATGCTCATTCAAGCACATCGCTACATTTTGCGACATTGTGATGAACTTGAGGATCTTCGAAGGTAAGTGTGTAAAACATCAGCTTTACTTTTTTCCCTTCGCAACTTGATTAATGTGAAATATTTTTTTTCAAACCAAATGCTAACAGTAAGTGATATTACTCCTGCAGAGAATTTTTGGAGATGGAGAAGATTGAAAGAGGTCAGCCAGAAGATCTAACGTCTGAAGATATCAAGAAAATGATTGATGAAGACTTTGCTCATTGGTTGCAACAGAAGGTAGACCCTAGACCCGCAGTTCAATTAACAGAGACTATGCTACTGCTACTTTTGTGCTTTTTCGGCTAAATCGGGCTGCACAACACAGTTAAGCACTACGGAACCCGGGAGCTAAACAATAAAGATTTCAAATATCATCTTCTCCAGTTTAGACTTGTTTCATGACTTGAAGTTCAGAAAAATGCATGTATAGATAGATACTAATAGACATAGACAAACTAGTCAACTTCACTCTTGTACAACACATGCACATGAGCAACCACATCACACAACATTATTTACAATTCTAAACCTAAGTACATAGAAGCATACCCACACAAGACCATAGGGACAGTAAGATCAGGATAGCAATACCAGTTAAATCGAACTAGACAAGAAACCAAACTAGAGCACCACCTCAAGAAAAACAACACTCCTCCCTAACCTATTATTTGCGTTGGGCGAAAACAAGATACACAAAGATCACCATCCGCATCACCCATATATGCCAAACAACTAGCGTCGGAGCGTGAGATTACCTTCACGCCATAGTTGATTGTGATGCCATACATCCTGGATGCCTCATGTTCGAGGAAGCCCTTGTCGTCCACCGCCAAGCAGCAGGACACCGACGGCAGCTGCAGGACGGCGGTAACCTCTCCGGTGACACTAGCAGCATGCCATGTCCATAAGGCTACACAAAAGGGCAACCAAAATAATCAGCACTATGCAATCCTAGGAGCTAACGAATAAACATTTCGAATAAAATCTCAAGTTTAGATTTGATACTTGGGGTCCAGAAAACTGCATGTATAGAGATACTAATCGACCAACCAGGCAACATTAGCAAGTACACTGCTGTACAGTACAACACATACACAGGAGCATGAATTTTATCCAACCAGATCACAGAACATCACTACCAGTAGCATATTCTAAACCTCAATAGCATACCCACACGACTATACGAGACATAGGAACACTCAGAGCAGGATGTCAAGTAACAGTTGAATCGAACCACTCCTAATCCTAAATATCACAGAGAAGAAACCGAAGTGGTACTCATCTGCGTTATATCATAACTACGAAGTAGCACATGTCACCGGCTCGACGTCCTATTCAGTAGCCAGTGATGTCCTAAAAAGTCTTAACTAGACGTCCTTCACTTCTTACAATCTTACTTGTATCATGGTCTCTTGACTGCCTTCCTGTAAACAAAAGGTTCAGTTTGCTGTAATGGATAATATCAACAGCCATGGATCAGAGATAAAACAATGACAGTGAGGGATAAACTATAATAAAACCTTAACAATATTTAATCTAGGTACAGCAAGATAGATGCACCATCACCATCATCTCTAGATTCACTTGGGTAACATAAATTTTATTATTCTGAAGGGATAGTTTGGATGAGTGATTTATCTTAGTAACATAATACTGAAAAAGCACATGTGCATACTGATACGAAGTTACACAAAGATCATCGCACATCACATCATGAACTTTATTGTCATACGAGTAACATATTGTTTGCAGGTTCTACTGGATGATGGATCTAATTTCAGTAAGAAGATAAGTGCATTGGCTAAAATGCCAAATAAATGGGGGATGCGCTATAAAGGTTTTGTCATCAATGGTTTTCGATTCCATACTATCAGTCGTGAGAAAAAACGGAAGACACAAAATAGTGGTGTAGTAAACAAGTCAAATGAGGGTATTAACTACTACGGCAGATTGTCCGATATAATAGAGCTGGCATATGGAGATGATTACAAAGTGGTGTTATTCAAGTGTGACTGGTATGACGTACACCACAATGCAGGTATTAGAACTGATGACTTTGGATTCACTCTTGTGAACTTTTCACGGGTGATACACACAGGAAAAGAAATAGGGCATGACCCATTCGTTTTTTCTTCTCAAGTTGAGCAAGTGTTTTATGTGGAAGATCCAAAATTTCTCTTTCTTGAACAAGAGCCATACCCTGCCTTTCTAGAATACATTGGGATTTGATTGTTCATTTACAAATTCTAGCTAATGATTATTTACCTGAGAGTTTGTTAATTGCTTTCGCTCATTGGTTGCGCTGATAAAATATACTATAAGATTCTGCTTGTGTGTTCAGGTTTACAATATAATGAACTTTCGAACATGTTTTTAGCATATGAAAATTGACCATATCTATGTTCTTCTATTGTGTATCCTCTTGCCTTACTTAGACGCCTGCTGTAATTTCTGGTAACATGCTAGCAGTAGCACGCAAGCCTCTCTGATGATTACATAGATAATTTAAGATTACAAATTCTCCTGGATGACAGCCTGCATATGTGCAGGTCTTTCAGATACAGTAATTTTTAAATTGGGACTGCAATATCTAGAACTGGTTCAAACTGCATTATAGTCATACATATGTTCCTATCTAATCTCTGGTTTGGATTATTAAACACACATAAGTTATCTAAGGAGAAACCATGAGTAAACTCTGAGCGACCATGTAATTAAGTAGTTGTCATTCCAGCAAAGTTGAGGCAACTAGATCAGCTTCGATGCATTACTTGGCTTTAGAAAACCATGGTCCAGCGTGAAGTGCATGTACAAACTACAATTTATTGAAAAATACATATGTTTGTTTAAAGGAACAAGTAGAGGATAAGTATTTTGATCCATTCAAAAGATTAACAAGTGCCTATGGTGTTTGACAGGATGGGAGATGTCTTATGGACTTTGAACTTGTACATGAAGGATGCTCCACTTGGCGAGAATCTTCTTGAAGAAACAATGGACGAAGACCTGATATGTTATTTCGATATTTTTGGCCTTGTTGAAAAGTATGGGTACACAACAAGGGATAATTTGTACTGCAAAAGAGATGGCCATGGCGGTCGTAAGACATGTTTGGTTAAAATTAATAATGACAGCGATGTGAGTAAGATGGTACTTGAACATGAAGCTGATCGGAAGCTGAACTTTTTTTTCGTGAAGCATGGTGCTAGTTCGAACACTGCTGTTCGTTTTACTTCCCAAGCCCACACTGGAGCAAGTGATGCTGCATTGGAGGGATATGATACAGAGTCATCAAATAAAACCGATAGTGAGACAGATAAAGGGGAACTACAAGATGAGTCAGAAGCTATGAAGAGGCGTAGGTTTGACGAGAATGTGCATCCGGTATGATTTTCTTCTTCTCAGGATATGCATTGTTCTTTCTCTTATATATGGAAATAAACTTCTGCTACACATATATACCAGCTGAACTTTCCACGATACATGCATTCTAGAAAATATGATACATTTGCTTACATGAAGTAAACAAGATTGACTTGAGTGTCATATTGAGGTCTGTGTATTGTTTCCTTATTAGTTTTTGGTAATGGAGGTTATATCTAGAGACTATAGGGTATGGATGATTTGGACATAAGCATGAACAGAAAAAATCTGTACAAATTGCAGAAGTGCCACGGTTCACCTAAAATAGACAATCATTATTAGTTTGTGCACAATGCTAGAAACATGTGTGGTTTGGTGCAAAATAATGCATAGCTCAACCTTTTGCCACATAGTTAAATTATAGATATTAGAATAAGTAAAGAGTACCATGGTTATGTTGGTTGATCATGTAACTATGTTTTAACGTGAAATGCAGAAGAAGCACAAACGGCCAAGGAAGGAACATGGGGGAAATTTAGATGATCCTATGGAACCCCTAGAAAATGGGGAGGAAGACGAGGAGAGTTTGCAGGATTCCCCATTATATTCAGAAAATGATGAGGAAGATCTTGCAGAACTTGACACTACAATTTCTGGGCTTTCTCCGGATTCTGGATCAATCAAAATAATTTGTGGGTTCCATTCTTTGACATACATTTTCTTTTATTTCTACAAGTTGGTGCTTATTGTCTACACATCAACATGCAGGGCCCAATGGAGTTGTGCAAGAGCATAGGGGGCGTTTCACAGTATCCAATGTGATGAATATTAAATCCGGTGGAAAGGTAATTGTGGAAACGGATGAAAATGGTGTTCCAAACCAAAGGTCAGCTAGCCTTCTTGCTTGATTCCTTCGTGATCTGGCCAAGAGGTCTTCTCATGTGCCATTGCATATCCCAAGATGGGACAATAAGTTATTTCGCAAGCCAAAGCAGGATCTGATCATTTATGTTAAGGTACAGATTATTAGAATTATTTATCAAAAAATTAGTAGTGCTTTTGTAATAATCATCTCTATATTTCTAGACAAAATTTGTGTACCCCGAGGAGACAAAGCACACTACAGAAGGATTGATGTTGAAGATTGTCAACAAAGGGTGGAGAGATTACAAGTCTTTCTTGAAGAGCAAATACTACAAGCCAGATAAGTGGTCACTTGATCGAATCAAGAAACAAGTTCCTAGCGGTGTTAATAAACATCAGTGGATATCATTGCTTGGGATTTGGTGCCAGGAGCAACACGCAGTTATGTATATGTTTTCCTTTTGTATATGTGAATCAAATGAAGGCTCACTTCTATTTTTACTAACTGAACTTGTTTTGTCCAGAAAACATGTGAGAGGAACTCTGTAGCTGGAAAGCAACAACGCCATCCACACACCACAGGAAGGAAATGTCATGCAAGACTAAAAAAAGAGATGGCAGTATCTTTTTCTTTGAACATATTATTATTTCCATCTTTAGTTAATGGTAATCTTTACTTTGATGTATAGGAAGTCAATAATAAAGGTCCTGTGAGCAAAATTGATCTATGGGATGAAGCTCATAAGAAGAAGGATGGCCAATATGTCAATGAGGATGTACAGCAACGGATGGTATTGTTATTTCTCTCATAGCTCATCTTAGTCCTCTAATTTATATCACTTACCGGTCTTCCCTTTTAATTTGAAGCATAATGCTCATAAGGAGTTAGCAACTCTTCGGAGGAAGAAAAATGGTGACCTATCACCAGAAGATTATGACAAAGTGTTTGACGATGTTATAGCAAAAGAGTCAACAATTGGTGGATACTATAACGAGAAGTATTGGGTCGATGCAAGGTTAAGTCGAGGTTCAACCTCTGTTCAAGAGTCATCAAATGAAGCCAAGCTTAAGAAAGAACTTGAAGAACTGAAAGTTGATCTGAAAAATGTTACTGGATTCATGAAAAGAATGTGTGCTTTTATGTTGCAAAACCATCCTGATGAAGATTGGATGAATGAAATGATGGCTACTGGAAATGAAGTTAGTACCATGTTATGCTGACATACATGTTTAAGATCTTCACTTGACGCACACCCCATGATCTCCAAGAACATCTCGGTAAAAATAATATGTTGATATACATGTACTTCACTTGTTCGTCAATAACTTTTCTTTATTTGATATATCAAGACGAGTGGACAACCAGAGAAGGACCCACAACCCATGCTACATTCCAACAACATATCGGTAAAAATAATATGCTTTCATACATGTACTTCAGTTGTTTAGTAAGTAACTTCTCTTATTATTTCATATATCAAGACAAGTGGCCAACCGGAGGACGCAGACCAAATGCTCCAGTCCAACAACATCTCGGTAAAAAGAGTTGCTTACCTACATGTCAATTTGTTGCGCTTGCTTTTTGATTTCAGTAAATTTTCTTATTATTCTTTGATATATCAAGACGAGTGGCCAAACGGAGGAGGATCCAGCCCCCATGCTCCAATCCAACATCTCGGTAAACCCCCCAGTTTTTTACTATTTTCTTGGACGCTTAGTTTCTTATGAAGTTTTTGTACCATCTCCCATGTTAACATTCACTAACTGGTTGCCCGTGTGTTACCACATAATACATATGAACTAAGAAAATCTTGTACTGATTTAAAATGACCTGAAACAGTGGGTAAGTATATATGAGCTAAGCACGCCAACACTGCTGCTTAGGTTACAGCTAACAGATCTTTGTGGCAAAATAGTTAGCATATTGTTTCTTTGCCAAGTTTGTTCGCTTTCACTTATTCTATCCTTTCAATGAAAATTCTTTGATAGGTGAACATCTTAGATAGAGCTGGTGGTCGTCATGAGGTTGCTGTTGAAGAACCCATGAACAATGTCCAGACTACAAAAAGTGATCCAAAGGTTGTATTGTGGATACCTCGCTACTTTTTTTATGAAATGGGCATCTCAAGTCATTACCGGTCGTGTAATCGTGTACCTCTCGAGTAGAGATGCCTGATGTGGTTGATAATAGGAATTTTCTTACAATTCAAATTAGTCATGATCCTTCAGTATGTTTCGTAGTTCTTTTGATTTCTTAGACACTGTAACATGTTTGACACTTGCACTAAACCATTTGCCACTGTTGTTTACTCAAAACTGTAGGAATCAACAAGGAAGAAATCACCAAAGCAACAAACTTCACAGCAGGTGAAAATTCTGGATATTTCTACATGACATTTTAGAAAATTATTAAGCTTCTTCATGGAAGTAAAGACGTCCTGTTCTGACCTTTAACTATTATTAAACTATTCATGTTTCTCTCATAGGTGAACGTTTTGAAAAGACTCAGTGAAACTATTCAAACTTCAAATAAAAATACAAAGGTAGTATTGTTGTTTGTTCTTCAGTATATGGATTCTCATTAAATGCTGATCTAACCGACTGTTGTGTTAGTGAATTTTTAATCCATCATATTTTTTTTCCTGACTTGAAAATTATTAGCTCCCTCTCTCTCCCTCGATATGTATGATTTTTTTTATCACAACGAATGCTTTCGAATGTCTCCTACTAAACATGTTTGGTTGATAATACAGCGTGTATGTGCTGCTAAAGCTAATGAGCATTGCAAGAATTCATCTTCATCGCGCGAACAAAGATCAGTGAAGGTTCTTTCTAAAATTCTTGTCACTAGTTATTTGTCTTCATGTTTCGCATAATTTAATCTCCTTGGATTAATCTTGCTGTGTTTGGTTTATTATAGGTGTCCACAACAAAGGAATTGCTGACACATAAGACTACACAAAAGGTATATAAATCCTACGTTTTAGAGATACGTCACATACCCTCATATTAATTGTTCTTTTTATTTTATAGAAACCAAAAATTGTTGTATTGGTCTCACTGTCCCCAAGAAGCAAAGGCTTGGTGGTTGGTAAGGGAATAATTGAAAGCAGGGATAACAAATATGTGGTTCGAGGGGATATGCTTGGTGATGCATTTTGGGCAATCACCATTATAGATGTTACTAAACTTGGATGTGAAAAACTGCCTCGACCATTTGGGAATTTCCAAACTGTAGAAGATGCGATTGGTCATTGCATCGCTTGGCCCTCTACTCATGTAAGTTTTATTTAATTCATTTTAATTAATATTTTCAGGTTCTGAAATGGATTGCTTCTTAGTTGAGTAATTGATGCACGTGTGTATCATTTTCACAAGGACAATTATTATTTTTACAGGTTAAGAGAGTAAAAGATGGTTCAAATTGAGGCAGTATGCCAAAATGGTAATTTATTTTGAATTCATAGGAGAAATACAACATTTCTATATCAGCAATTTGCTCTTAAGACTGTGCTGATATTGGTTCAGTGATTGTAGGGTTTCAATCTTTGGCTTCATATGGTGACTGATTACAAGAGCTCGGAAGGGAAATCTTCAAGTTCTCTGTTTGGTGTGGTGATGTCTAGTGTTCTGAAGACTATCCAGAAAGCTGTAGTTCCTTTTATGTTTTGCTAAGTGTTTGCTTTTATACTTTTTCCCTTCATGGGTGTCTAGCTCACACCGTTTGGTTTCAATGTTTTAAAGATCATTTCTCATATATTTTTTAGCAATTTGTAAGTTCTGTATATGTAAACTGACCTTTTCTATCAATGAATATTTAATTATCCTTTGTTGTCGTGTCATAGTAATATTTAGTATGTGCATATGCTTCTACTGATTCTACTTTCTAAAGGGTGAGTTTCCTTCCCTTTGGAAGGATATGATACAGTGTGACTCGACACATGCCAATATGTTTGTGTAAATTTATGCCTTTAAGATAGATGTATGTCATAAGCATCTGCCTCTACATTTTCAAAATAGACATTATATATGTCTGTACACTTAGCCTTTATATTTCTAGAGATAGAATAAAATGACTCATTTAAACGTCTTTACAATTCTAGAGATGGAAAAGTTGCCACAAGAAAATGTTTCGAATATTGTTAGAGACGAGCTAAAATGCCACATGAAAGTGCCTCTATTCACTTACATACACATTCTAAGTGTATCTTTGAAGCATCTCTATGTCCATAGATACACAATAGCGTGTCTCTATAATGTGACCTTATGTCATATATAGGCATTTTGTGCTATGACTCTACAGTCTAAGCGACACTGCACGTAGTGACACTTTTGAGACACTTTGGTAAATGCCTCTATAACTATGTAAAGACAATTTTAGTGTCTCTACAGTATCAAAATAGTGCCTCTACATGCCAGTTTTGTTGTAGTGTATATTATGCTAACTTAGGTTAAGAAAGATTCCTAGAAAGGGTGGAGGCGCTGGCACACGTCACACATATATACGTCACTTTTGACGTGGTTTGTGACATCACTCAGTTGGCTGGTCAGTGACAAGAGGGTCGATCTATCTCGTATGATTAAACAACTCAGTCACATGGGCAGCCCGTGGCACTGAACCAACTCCATAAAAACAAGAGGTAATGTTTATTTCCAATAACATGCAAGACTTGCAAGTCATGTAAAACCAGAGGCAATGTTAAGCGGAAAAGTTTCACATTTGTCTTATTATGCCTTTGCCGTACCGAGCTACCTGCTAGACTGCTAGTTCTATCAACTGGTTGTAGTACAAGTACCAAGTTGTATCCACTGGTTGACTATACCTTACTAGCTAGTTGTATTAGCCTTGCATCAGGTATTATTCATATATAATATGTACTTCATCCGTATTTAAGTAGTCTATAAAACATGTCTACATATGTATGAAACAGGATAAAGTCAGAAATGATAGGAAGTCTTACAATTTGGAACGGAAGTATAGTAACAAGGTTGGTTTTAATTTTTCTGAAAAGTAGCTTATCCTCTGGTGCGTACAGCATATGCATTGCATCAAGACGTAACCTCAGCAATTCGACAAGGGTTGACTAGGCGTAGGGCAGCAGAGCGCTTCCCTTAATTAATCGCCAATGACAAGACTAGACCGTTGTTTCATTCAAGTATACCATTGCCAAGTGACACACTCTATAATTGATAATATAATAATGTTTTCCAACAAGTTAATAATCATCATTCCTTGTTTCTAGACATACCTTATGTAATTGGATAAGGGGTGACAAGTGGCTTGGCGATCTAGTAGAAAGGTGGAGGAATGGAACGTGGATTCTTTCCGGTGTAGATCCAAATCACCGTCCTTTACCATTTTCTATCCACTATAACTACTAGTAACATGGAACTCTCAAACCCGTATATGTGCATGTGAACCGTTTGGACTCAAATCCGTCAAGCTTTGTTGTAGTTGGCTGAAGTGCTCACTTTATGCAAAGGTGGTGGTATTAAGTAAAATGTGCAAGTTGTAGCGCTCTCTCTCTCTCCCTTCTAGGTTATTGTGCCATGATACTTATTATTATTGTTGGCAAATGAGTATGCGAGTCTTAAACATCACAAAGATAATAGTGTATGCGTGCAGAGTCACTCCATTCTTTCATGCAATTTAAATTGATACTCGAGTTGCAACTCTTTATGTTTTTAGCATCTTATGCCCTCTTTAGATTGAAGGATTTTCATACGAATATTGGAGAACGCGGTTTTCCCGAAACTATATGCGGCCGCACCTTCCATCAAAACCGTACATTTTGCTTTGTGATTCGTGTTATTTTTTGCATCAAACCCCCTCATTTTTAAAGGTTTCGTGCACTAAAGTACTCAATATTATGGATACCTACTTAACTTTTCATCATTACCATTAATAAGTGGATATGGAAATATTTGGAGATGATTTCATTTTTTCGTTTTGTATTAACATTTGTGGATATGTGTGTTTATAGAAACATATGTTTGTATTAACAAACTAACAAAGGTTTCCTAAAAATATAAACATTTTTTTTGTATTAGCATGTATTAACATAATTTCCTGGATATGTGTATATTTGTGTATAAGTGTATATTTGGATATGTGTGTTTATGCAAACATATTTTTGTATTAACAAATTAATCAAGATTTTCTAAAAATGTAAACATATTGTTTTGTTTGCATTTTATTGGTTATATAAGGGGGGTCGTTTTGTCCATTTATTCAAGTGGAGGGTCTTTTTGCACATTTCACACGAACCGTCGGATTTGAGATGGACGTTCCAGATAGACAGTGCGGTCGCATATAGTTGCGTAGTTGCATTTCCGGAATATTGGAGGATTTCAATCCATAGGAATTTTTTCTTAGGAATCCATTTGGATCAAATGAATGATACCTCCAAAAATTTTATGTATTGCATTCCTACACCCCAATTCCATAGGAATTTAAACATCCACTCTAACCTCTTTTTCACACTCATTCGCGTAGGATCGAGGCATTTTTCCTGTGTATCATCCAAATGACCATTCATATAGATTTTCTCTGTTTTGTAATCCTCTGTTTTACACATGCAATGCTATCAAATTCTTATATTTTTCAATTCCTCTGTTTTTTAATCCTGTGATCCAAACAAGCCCTTAAAATACATGGCTACTTGCATCAAGGACATGCATGTAGGGCTCAAACTTCCGGGCCCTTGATTCCCCCTATAAATATGCTATCTATCACTAAGCTCAAAGCAGAGTACAGTACTGTTTAGCGCTCCAAACCATGGAGGAGTTAAGCATGTGTTTTTTAATTGCCCTAGCCACGATGCTCTTCCTTCTGCTCCCTAGACTACTCGCTGCAGTTTGCTCTTCGTCTTCGAGCAAGAAGAAGAAGCAGCTGCTGCCTCCAGGGCCATGGAGCCTCCCGTTCATAGGCAGCCTCCACCACCTCCTGCGCGGCGGCCTCCCGCACCACACCATGAGGGACCTGTCTCGCCGGCACGGTCCCCTCATGTTCCTCCGCCTCGGCGAGGTTCCGACCTTGGTCGTCTCTAGCGCCGAGGCAGCGGAGCTGGTCATGAAGACCCACGACCTGGCGTTTGCCTCCCGGCCTAGCAGCAGCGTGACCATCGACATCGTCGGGTGCCGCGGCAAGGGCATCGGCTTCGCGCCCTACGGCGACCGTTGGCGGCAGATGAAGAAGATCTGCATCACGGAGCTCCTCAGCGCCAAGCAGGTGAGGCGGGTGGAGTCCATCAGGGCCGACGAGGTGGGGCGTCTCCTCCGCCGCATCGCCTCCGCCTCCGACGACATGATCATTAACCTCAGCGAGAAGGCGTCGGCGCTGGCCAACGACATCGTCGCCATGGCCATGTTCGGCGGCACGTGCGGCGCCGACGACAGGTCCGAGTTCGTCCTGGCCTACGACCAGGTGAGCGAGCTGGTGGCGGGGTTCTTCCCGCTCGACTTCTTCCCGTCGTCGCGGCTGGTGCGGCGGCTGAGCACCACCGAGCGGCGCCTGCGTAGCTGCTACGGCCGCATCCAGGGCATCATTTCGGGCATCGTCGAGGGCCGCAAAGCGGCGGCAGCCAACACCGGAGATCATCACCTGCAGGAGGATCTGCTGGGCGTGCTGCTCAGGCTGCAGAAGGAGGATACGCTTGCTTTCCCTCTAACACCGGAGACCATTGGCGCCATCATGTTTGTGAGTAGATAATAATGAATTAATTCTACCTTGTCGCTCCTTCTACGCTTCTACAAAAAAATCATGCATGTCTCCATAAATTGAACCTCGTACTATAATATTTTATAATATTGTTTTTCGTGTAGGACATATTCGGAGGTGCCACTACGACCTTAGGGTCCACCGTAGAGTGGGCTATCTCTGAGCTCTTGAAAAGGCCAGACTCTATGGCGAAAGCACAACTCGAGGTTCGAAACGTGCTAGGTGCATCACGAGGTGTCATCAGTAACACTGACCTCGTTGGACTCGACTACATGCGAATGGTCATTAAGGAGGTACTTAGGTTGCATCCTCCCAACCCTATGCTTGTCCCCCGCGAGTCCAGAGAGGACTGTGAAATCATGGGTTATCACGTTCCAAAGGGCACCAAGATACATATCAATGCCTACGCGATTTCTCGAGATCCGAGATACTGGGACAACCCGGAAGCTTTCAACCCGGAGAGGTTTGAGAATAGCAACGTTGAGTATAAAGGCGCACATTTTGAGTTCACCCCCTTCGGGGCCGGCCGGCGACAGTGCCCTGCAATCTTGTTTGGCACGACCGCCATAGAGATTACACTGGCAAACCTTCTCTACCACTTTGAGTGGGTGCTTCCTGATGGAGCGAGCCCGGACTCGTTGGACATGTCTGAGACATTCGGAATGGGGGTAAGGAAGAAGGTGGAGCTGCATCTGAGAGCTACTCGCTATGTGCACTCCGGTGCTATATAGGGTTATGTATGTTCCATTGCTCCTCCTTGCGGTCCCTTGTCATCATGTACTAGCACTTTAATTTTATCCTCTCAATAAGGAGCCTCTTGGTGTGATATGGTGTGGTACTAACGATGCTCTTGTTTTATCATGGAACTAGTATGTATGGGAGTTTATATCATCACTATATTGGTCTGGCCATATGGCTTATTTATAAGGTGGGTACGTCCGTGGTCTTTTTTGAGAGCTAAGCGTGGTCGATTGAAATTTTGTGGTTGGTGTGGTTGATTGAAATGTTGTGAAAATATTGACTATATGAATACATTTCTTGGTACTTTCATGTGGTCTTTCCTATAGCCCATGCATGTATTCAGAGGCAAAAAAATTGTGATACAACTAAGCCTACTAGCTGCAGTTTGGTCATGTTGACCGGAGGCCATTAGGAACTTTACGGATTCTGGGACAATAACCTCCAAAGCTCTAAAATACACTCCAAATGTGCTAGAAATAAACAAATCCTTATTCTTAATGGCGGTGTACCTTTTGAGGAAGAATATACGGAAAGGAAAAACATCGAGAGCAACTGAATTAAGGTGGTGCACACCAAGACGAAAGAAATAAGTTGTTGAAGAAATAATAGTAACACAAAAGGGGCCCAAAGGAGGGCACTTCACACAACACGGGCCTATAGCCAAGGCCCAAAAGGGAACCATTTATTTGTTGTTTTCAACACCGGGTCGATCAGATGCACGTTCACTACTGCTGGTCCTCCTTGTAGAACGTGAGCAGCTCAAGGAAGTGATCAATGTACCTCTCATGGCGTGCGGTGTCCGCGACAACCTGTTGCAGCTTCTTGGCATTGGCCGCAAAGACACGCCTTCCTTCTTCCTCCACGAAGACGGCCCGGACCGTCGACGCCACGCCGTCTCGGTGGAAACCCGAGCCGTCCTCTCCTCCATGCCTGGGCACCGGCAACCCGACCTTCTTGCCCTCCATGAACCGAGCGACCGTCCGTTGGTCCCCGAAGAAGGGCAGCAGCACGAGGGGGTGGCCGTGCTGCATGCCCTCGATGACGGACCCCGGCGCGCTGTGCGTGAGGAAGGCGCCCACGGAGGCGTGCGCCAGCACCCTCGTCTGCGGCACCATCCCCATCGCCACCAGCCCGCGGCCCTCGACGCGCTCCCGGAAGCCCGGAGGGAGAGGGACGTCTTGGTCGCCAACCTTCTTGAGGGCCCAGAGGAACGGCGTCCCGGCCAGCTCCAGGCCCATGGCCAGCTCGTGCGCCAGCTCCGTGCTCAGCGGCGCCTCGGTCCCCAGCGCGACGTACACGACGGATTTCGCGGGGTGACGGTCGAGCCATGCCACGAGCTCGTCGCCTCCGAGGTGGTCCGTCCTGAGAGGCGGCGGCAGCAGGCCGAGCGGGGCGAAGGGTTTGCCGCCGAAGATGCCGGGCAGCAGAGGCACGCCCTCGGGGTCGAACTCCACGCAGCACCGCTGGGAGATGATCTTGCAGCGCTGGTAGGTGAGCATGAAGCGCTGGGACGCGGTCGCCCCGAGCTCCGGGTCCACGTCCGGGGACACGCACGGCACGCCCCACGCGGCGGTCGTGGCGGACGCGAAGACGATGAACATCGCGGACGGCACGCCTCGCTCGGCGGCGGCGGCCACCGCCAGGTAGTGGAAGCAGTCGGCGACAATCCAGTCCGGCTTCCTGCCCTTGGCCGCCTCGTCGTCGATGAAGGCGGCGAACGGCCCGGTGAGGCCGTCGAAGGCCTTCTCCAGCAGGAGGTCGTTGGCACCTCTGGAGGTGAGGTCGGTGGTGGCCTCGGCGCCCTCCGGGAGGCCGTCCAGGCGGGGCAGCGGCAGGGCCACGAAGTGGATGTCCATGTCCTGGTGGGTGACCGGTCGTCGGAGCCGGCTGATGTTGCGCGGCGTGGAGACGAAGGAGACGCGGTGGTCGCGCGCCGCCAGGCGCTCCGCGAGCTCCAGGAGGGGGATGATGCATGTGGCCGAATGCAAGCCACGGGAAGACGACGATGTGCATCGGCGACGAGGAAGAGTCGGCCGTGTCGGCGTCCATTCTGCAGGATCGGATGGAGATGTCGAGTGGCAGTGTTGCGGATTGCATGCAGCTTACATGCATATAGCGTGGCCGGAGCGATGTGCGCCACACATTCCACCTACACAAACGTTAACAGTGCAACTTCAAAGTTTCTGTCGGGCATTATTGGACAGCATTATATTATTGGAATCGACAGGCCACCATACACAGCATTACTAGTGGATTATCGCCGCTCCCGTAGAGTAAATAGATTCTAAATTTGGTAACATGCACATTTAAAAATTGTTTGGATTTGAAGTTCAGTGAAATTGAAAGAAGCTCACGTTTAAAAGTTGCTTACATTTTCGGGAGTTGTTAAACTTGGAGTGTATTGAGTTGTATTTAAAAGCCATCTTAGTGATTCTAAGTATTTGTTTGACCGAATTAGAATTTATTGTTTTGTGTGTACCTAGAAATTCAGGAAGTTGAATTGGTTTTTATATAAGCCCGTATAGTTCATATAAGAAAATATAATGGTTATTGTAATTATTATTTTATGAAGTAGTTTAAATATGCATGGAGACGTATTAGTCGTGAAGTTATCTTTGGCCTGCATTTTTTCCTGTGGTTTGCAGTCTCGAAGTTACTAATGTTACAGTTTTAAATATTTTATGTCGTTACTTAAAACCAACGGTGAGTTATTTTAAACAGTTATACTTAGTTCATGTATTCATTTTTTAACTGAATTAGAATGTGTGGAGTATATTTGTGTGAATTATGATTTGGAAGTTACAAATTTTAGAGTTCAAAACATTTTCTGTAGTTTTCTAAAACCAACAACGAGTTGTATTGTAAAGTACATTTGCATTTGCAGTATATGGCATAGATAACCAAATTTTATTTTTGTGGTGGTATTTATAGAAATGTTTTCACGTTATAGAAATTGATGATATTAAAGAAGCTAGACCATTTATTGTAGTTATTATTTTTTGAGCCGTGTAAACATGCATGTAACTCATTTTCAGTAGTTTTGTAAAACCAACAGTGAGTTATATTGTAAAGCACATTTGAATTTTGAGTGTATGGCACAAATAGCCAAATTTTATTTGTGTGGTGGTACCGTATTTATAGAATTGTTTTCATGTTATAGAAATTGGTCAAGATAATATAAAATAGCCAAATCATTTATTATAGTTATTATTTTGTGAGTCGTGTAAATATGCATGTAACTTTGTTGGTTGCAAAGATATAATTTTTCTCCAAATTTTGGTAATTGTTTTGCATTTTTCTGAGCTGTAAATTAAAAGATACTCCCTCCATTCTGTAATATAGGTGTCTAAGGTTTTTGCACGAATATTAACACGTCAGTATTTTACATGCGGTGAATTCATTCTCTCCTCATAAAATTCGAGAGAGAAGAATCCGATCATAGTCCTAAATCGAAAAGAATAGCTCAAATCCTTCCGTTCCAGATTATGACTTATTTTTTGATGAGTAAAATTGCCTATAAATCGCAATACACCTTATATTTTGAATTTTTTTCTCAAAACCTTAGACACCTTATATTAAGGAACGGAGGAAGTATGATTTTTACTTTTAGGGGCTTGTCTGCTGCTGATAGGTGGGCCCCACGCGTCAGCCGCACGGAGGCGGCGGCCACGGCCGGTGCTGCCGAGCCCGCAACAGCGCGGCAACGCACGATCCCGGCCCCGAGATGGTGCGGAATAGAGAGAGGATAGGAGTAGAGCTGGACGGGCGACGGACGGGTCGTTTGGTCGCCTGAGTAGCCGGCAGCGACCAATTTGGCGGCGGTGGACCCTTAGCATGGCGCAAACCATCTCCGGCGACTCCTGGGACGCAGCCGACGGCGAGGACGTAGAGCACGTGACATCGTACCTCGACGTGGCCCTAGATAGGACCGGGGAGACTCCTGGCGGTGGCGCCGTGCGTCGGCGGCGAGGTCGGCATCGCGGGAGAGAAGGGGAAAGTGCATTGGGTATTTTACAAAAAAGCCTATGAGCTTGTCTTTGTTCGCGAATAGGTCCCCGGGAGCGTAAAGGTGTGGACCGCGGGTTCGGTAGCGTTTTGTTGGAGGGACTTCTGTGCAAAATGGTGGGGCGACCGGCGGGACCGGAGGTTACCAGGTGGTGATCGGGCCACGCGTCGCAACCTGATTGGCTAAAAATACGACATGAACAGTACTCGGATCTCTCTGCTTGGCGTGGCACGATCTAAGCCGTCCATTCAGTGGATCGAACGGTCCGAAATCGCGTGCGAACGTGGATGGCTTGAGAGGAGGGGAATGTTGGCACCTATTATATATTAGGTATTGGAGTAAGATCCAAGTTGTAACGTCAACATATATACACAGTGATCCAACTAAATATCACTACTACTGGAATATCTAACCCTTAGCCGTGTATCTGAATGTTTAGTGTTTTACTGTTTTTCACCAAGCACTTAACACATTTACAAAGGTTGTTACCTTTTTATATAAACGAAATCGAATGTTAGCTTTGTCCATCTATTATATACTAAAAGTAAAATGAGTTAGTTTTTTGAGACATCACATTAAGCCACATCATCATAACTATTTGTGACAGTTAGATCTACAATTAACGGTTAAGATTAGTTGAGCAAATAAGAAGTGTTACATAATATTAAATCGTGTACAATTAAACATGTACAAGGGAAAACTTCATGTCACGTAGGCACATGATTTTTCTTACAGCCACGGAAGATTGGTTAAGCCGTGTCACGTGTGGTGCACAAACTCTTAGCAAACACAAGTTGTATGGCCGTTGGACTCTAATATATGTGCAGATTAAATCACGTGCCACCGAAAACGTGTTCAGCTAGCTATATGTCTCTCCAATAATTTTTCCTTTTAATACTCTGAAGAGGCTTCATTTACGTAATACTACTACGCATGTGATGTAAAAAGGTGGGCAGAGAGTATCCATGTATATTTCCCGCAAAAAAAAGTATCCATTATACCTTCTAGTCTAGAAGAACGGACTTGGTGCAACCCGAGAATCAGCATGCACGGCTGCAATTTTTATTCAAAATTTTGGATGTAAGTTTAAAAAAGAAAAGAATTCATGTGGTACAAATGCAAGTTTTGTACATATATAACAATTTTGGGTAAAAAGTCTGTATTCCGAGTTATATAAAATAACAAAATTCTGGGCACAAAAAAAGAAATTAGTATGTTGAACGTGTTATTTTTTTTTTGTGTAGCTCAAATACAAGGCTTTTATAAATGAAACTTTTGACATACATACATAATGTGTGTATGTATTTGTGTATCAAATTTCAGATATTTTTTAAACTTGTAAGCTCGGGAGCCACAAGCAATTTTCGACAGTTTAGACACTGATTGTTCTATAAGTTAGAACTTCACTCAAGGTTTTCCAATAATATAAAAGATATTGAAAAAAAATATGATTCTAAACTGATTGTTCTCTAAATAATAAAAGATGTCTTATAGTTTGGAACAAACGAAAGAACAAAAAAAGTTCTCAAATATGATTTTGTTTCACATAGAGAATGTGTGAGGATTCGAGTGACGAAATTCTTGGAATAGTAGAAGAACCATTTTTTCGCCAAGAAAGAAGACGTCCATGTTGTATTCGACACCTGCTTAAAGAGTATTCCAAGGAAAGAAAAAAAAGCAAACGACTCCATTGAGTACAGGTGTACTACTCTTGCATTTATAAAACACAACAAATAGATCATGACCCGCCAAAGAAATTTAAATTTTTGTTCCAGGTTCATACAACGTAACCACTAGAACTGGCTAAAAGGTGCGGGGTCCTCATATACATACTCCATTAGATCCATATTAATCGTCGCTGAATCAGATGTACCTTGACAAGTTTTGTCTTGGATAATCCTATTCAACGACAATTAATATGGATCAGAGAGAGTGTACTTTATTTGAAAGGTCAAATTTTATACATTCAAGGAAAACATACACACATATATTTTGTATGTTCCACATAGTTTTACATTGGATATAAAGAACAACAAGGGCCAAAAGTAGATTGTATTTTTCTATTAGAAAAGCTAGGTGATGGGTGCAAATTAACAACTTAATCTTTTTTGTAGCGTTAAAAAAATATCTTGGTGTTGAACACTTTGACCTTATCGAAAAGATAATCAATAATATTTAGACATTCAAATTTAAGGTTGTAAAACCCATATACGACACTCTGAAGATTGCAGTAGTGTTATACTATATGTCACAAAATAATATTTTATGCATTGACAAAGATACAAAATACTGCCAAGTTTCAAGTATTTAATAAAGTTATAGAAAAAGTTCCTTTTCATTAATGTAGTGTACACGCTTCAAACTGTGCTATAATTGAATTTAAATGGATAACTTATAGAGTTCAAATGTTCATGAATATCCGACTAATATAATTGAGTTTTCTTATATTCTATGCTTTTGTATATTTCGGTCATACTATGTGAATTTTTATATGCAGTTTTTTTCTGACAGAGTAAAGTACTAGATGTGCCTTACCTATTCTCGCTATCTTTGCATGTACCTACAATCAATAGTGAAGACACGTGTATTTTTATTGAATATGGCATATTTATTACTCGTATAGAAGATTCAACAAGCATAACCAAATACTTATTATTTAGTTAATAACATAAATGTTATGGAGATAAATGAATTTGTGTTTAAATATATAAATAATATTTTGCGACCGGTTCAAAAGATGATCTAAACATCGTCCAAAAATTTCTCAAGTGTAACGTGACACATATATAATATAATATTCAACTATATATCTAATATTGAAGCAGCCGACGGTGTGAATGTGAGCCTCACATATTAAATCAACATCACGCGATAACTATTAGATAAGTCACAATTGTAGTGTTAGTTAAATGCATTATCCTTTTTATAATGTACAAAAGACACAACTCCGTGTGTTTAGATATAAGAACCATTCATTGATAGATTGAAGATGATTGATTTTTTCACATATTTAATATTATTATGTCATAAGTATTATATTTTTGTAATTCTCAATATGTAATGTGACCTACCTATTAAGATGGATACACAATTATCTTAATTCAACGATTTTGAATCAAAGATAACTAACCTAGCATAATATCCAATATCACTTACATGTTGTTTTAACATATGCCATGATAATCATTTGACCACGAAATGCATATTGTCATAGATGTAATCGCATAAGTGATATCTTGCTCACCCAAACATATTCGGTGGTTAATGAAGAGTTTTATTTATTTTCACAAAATATGAAATAATTAAATATCAATGAAACCAGGATTTCATTTCTTAAACAGTTTTTCAACCAATTACAGATGGTGCCGTCGCATTTGCGAGGGCCGCCATGCTAGTTAATTTAAAAGAAAGTATATCTAGCCAATTAGCAAAAAAAACTGACGCAAACCACACAAGAACACAAGTCCCCTGCCCACTCTCACCGCAGATGCATGGCAAACTCCACTTCAGATCTGACAGCAACAAGACCACAACAACACAAAACAAACGGTGACCAGCTGCATAGAGCTAGCTGCTCTCCAATCAGTGTCAGAACGTCTCCCTCGAAAATGAAAAAAAAAGGTTTTTGTCCCGCTCCCGCTACTAATGTGGGGAGAATTGATTTTGACCCCCTCTGTTCGCTCGTCTTTCCTTTTAGGCCCCCTTGTTCGCGTGCGTTGCTCTAAACCCCTCCAGTGGCCTAATTTCTTGCTCGTTGCCCATTATCTGTTCAATTAGAGATTTGTTAAAACAACTTGGTCTAACAAAATTTGGACTTGACAAATCTGCCATGTGCAGTTTTTCCCCAACGCGACTACACCATACACAGAGGACTCGACCTCCAGCGGCTGCGGCCCGTCGACCCTTGCTGCTCCGTCCGCCGCCCTCCATTGCTGCCTCTAGGCGAGCTTCTCCCCCCTTCCGCCGCCCTCCATTGCTGCCTCCAGACAAGCTTCTCCCCCGTCCACCGCTCTCCAGCTAAGCTTCTCCCCCATCCGCATCCCTCAATTGCTGCCCCAAGATGGCTAAGGAGTTGTGCGTGGTAACCTAGTTGTTCAACGGAAGGCTGGTGCTATGCGCCGCCGGCGGCCTGGCGAGATGGAGGAATGCGTGCGCAAATGCTGGTGCAGGCGGTGCGGCGGCGCGGCGCAGCGCAGTGCGGGAGGCTGGTGCTCTACGCCGCCGGCGAGATGGAGGAGTGCATGCGCAAATGCTGGCTTCAGGGGATGCAGGCGTCGCCGTATCGCGGGGCAGCTGCAGCCCAACCTGCCTAAACATGGCGTCAGTTTTGACATGGTGATTGTGAGTGTGTGGGGCTAGATTTGTCTATTTTTATTTCTATTTGATGATTATATGCTAACACATTTGTTAGCCATGCCAAAGGGGTTCTAAGCTACATCTAGACAGAACCGGGGGGGTTCAGAGCAACGCATGCGAACAAGGGGGCCTAAGAGAAAAGACGAACGAACAGAGGGGGTCAAAATCAATTCTCCCACTAATGTGAAGGTTTCCATCGGCAAGGGAGGTTTAAACGTTACTGCTGATGATGATTTCTTTTTCTCTGTATCGTTCCAATTTTATCGGATGTCCCCAAAGGGACGATGATTTCTTTTTCTGAGAACGGGTGCACATTTGTCTCCATTACCTTAAGTTCAAAGTCACCAAATACAGAGTTTTTTCTCCACTCCTATGCACTGAGCTTTTCTCATATTTATACAACAACATTATATATACCGCAATACACGAAAAAAGATGATTGCACAATGTACTAAAACCCTAACATATTCAATTCATAACACTGAACACGTATCATCATTATATTATTATATAATTGTGTCATCATTTACACACTTTGATTACAATCCGTACATCTGAGATGGAGCTCACCCACTATGAGGTCTGATTCGTTGTTGTATTCCCTCTAAGACCAGCATCCTTGAAATTTTTGTGCCTCAAGGTTTCTAGTTATCCGAATGGTGTTTTGATACTTTTATACAGTGTGACCGAAATAAACTCCAACGTCAAAGAAAAAATAATTAAACATACAAAATACATCTGGATATAAAGAAATACCGGTGGCTATCTTCCAACAACTGCTTTGTTCAATTGCCATATAAACAGAAAAAAGAAACAGAAAAAAATGAAAAAAAAATAAGAAAAACAGCCAGGCCCCGCGCTATTGGCTCGGCCTACATCACCCCGGAGGGGGTGGGCGTGCGCTAATAGCGCACGACCTGGTCATGAAATAGGCCCCCTAACACCAGGCGTGCAAGGTTATGAGGTTAAGAGTTGGATGCTCGATTCTGGTGTAGGCTGCATTGTTCTCATGGATGATGGGCGCAGTCTTTCTCTCAATTGTTGTTGGGCTGAAGGTTCTCTTTTAGGTGTTGTTGGGCCGAAGGCTGGCTGGTTGTCATGGTCAGCTCCCTATCTGAATTTTCCTGCAAGCGGGAGATGTAGTCCTTCCTAACCCGGCAATGTGAAACACCCACGAGGTGAACACACTCCCTTATGTAGCTGCTAAATTGTACCATAATATAATAATAAGAAAATAGATCATATGAAGAATTCTTATACTTGCAGTGCTACAAACCAAACAAGTCTCACACGAAAAAATTCTGAAAAGAACATAATTCTCCAAATGTGTTCATTCACAAGAAAAGAAACATTACGTCGAGGTGGATCGTTCCTAAACTACATCTTCGAATATGACCTTGGAGATGTGGCTATCAATTGTTTCAGGAGAGCAGTGGGCGACATAGTAGAAGCTCTTAACCACGTTGAGAAATGTATGCCTAGTGGCTTCACTCATACCACTGCCGCCCTTAAGAACACATCGAGATAGCTCCATCATTTGAAGATCTATTTGACGATTGGAGTACTCGGTAGTACCCATACTCTGCGCATCCTGGTTATATATTGAATAATCTACCTGGTAAATATAAAGCTAGATCACAGAAATCTCAAGACATTAATTATGTGTGCATGCAGACGTACTAACCTGAGCAAGAGCTCGCGCGTTCCGGCAGATTGATGAGGTGAGGTGCTCAAGCCAAGAATACTGAGAAAGGTAGAGTTCTTGGTTGGTCAAATAACTATACCTTCCGGAGCATATCTCAACTGTGCGAACCAACAATAGCGCGGCATTCCCTTCACAGTTCTGGCTAGTCCACATCACGATCCACTGCTTCCACTGCAGTTTAAAACGAGCATGGACCAAATTAATACCGAAATACATGTGATATTTCCACTGCAGTCCTCACATGTTTCATCTAAGTTTCGTACATAATTTCTTCAGAAACAGATAAATATCTACTTCCTCCGTCTAAACATGTCTACATACATTCACTTTCTATCAAAGTTGAGACGCTTATTTTGGGACGGAGGGAGTACTATATGTGCTAGTTCGGGTGTAAGGTGGTTCATGGCATTTTACATACGGTTTCACGAAGGTTGTCGTAGGAAGCATCGTCAAAGGAAAGGAGGCTGATGTGTTCATCAAGAACATCCAGTAGGCTGCTCTCCGTAGAATCCTTCGCTCGCCTGCACACATGTTAGTGACGTGGATCTTCTGGAGATCAGATATCTCAAGATTACAAGTATACCTTTTCATCTTCTGCATGTTATTGCAGCCAGCAAACGAACCTTTGTATGTTATTATCGCAACGATGGCCGCTTAGTTTACAAATGAAGCTCTCACGGGTGCTGTCGGCTGAAGTGCTATGTCGGAAGTGCGAGGAGACGGCTTCGGCGAGCACAGCAGTGCGAGCCCATCCTAGGCGTTCCGTTGCTCGGTCTCGCTCGAAGATGCTGGCTGCAGCTAGGAAGTAAGCTTGCAGGATTCTCTTGGGAGACACGCCATACATTTGAAGGTTTTTCCTATGGCACCACCTGAATTTGTAAAAATTGGACTTCAGTTAGAGAGCTACGGTGAGATTAAACTGAAGGAGAGGAGACTCGAGGACCACTTTTGTAAGCCATGCAACTCAAGGTGGCAGAGTCTTTGGAAATTGCGGAAATCCGCTTTAGCTGTCTCGAGTAACAGGTCGTTGTTGATAAGAAGCATCCTGCAAAATTAACTTGAAAAATCATGTACGCTAGGTACATTTGTAAATCAATCAACTTAAACGAGTTTTCGTAGTCCATATGTAATTGTCACGTATGGTGGTTGATTCGTTGATGTTGTTGGTTTTTTCTATGTGCCTTTGGTCCCTTCACGTTGACACCTGGATATCATGTTTATTTTTTAATAATATGGCTTTATGAAGTCGTGATGTATGGATTTATTTTGATGTTAAGGGTGTTGGTACCTTCTTAATATTAATATATTTCCAAACAGATAAAAATAAATTGTATCTTCGGAACATTTACCTATAGAGGACCTTTCCGATCCATACATCATTGCTGCCACCATATTGCTCCAGATACATCCTTGTTTCAATACGTGGCAAACTAGCTTTCCAGGGCATGTCCAGAGCGTATCCGATCTGCTTGTTTTGTTACACAAAATGATCACCACACCATAGACAATTTTGACACTTAAATCTGGGTTATGTGCACTCTCAAATATGAATATACCGAAACTACGTGAGTTGGTTATCTTCAACTATCTATGGAAAATTTACTTCTCATACCTACCCCTCGCAATAGTTAGCCAGAGTGGCCACATTTCGTTTCTCGAGGGAGTTTTTGGGATGTCATATTTTTCCAGAGAGTGGCTATATTGTTGAAAAGATTTATTACCGAGAATGGGGCAGTGAGTGGCCCAATGGCCTGGGTCGCAGTGGTGAAATCCAAGGACCCGAGTTTGACTCCCACCGGGGGTGGAATTCGAGAATTCTCACAATGGCATATTTCAACCAAGTCATTGCCAACAAGGGCTAAACCTAGTAGGCTTTTATTTTTTAAAATATTTAATACCTCACCAGACAAGTCTTTGGCGATGACCCATTTGTCTTTTAAGTTGTGGGATGCTCGCCTATCTTGCAGGAACTCACGACTAAAGGTCTCTGCTCGTCGGAGCTCATCCTCGCCTACAAAGGCGATTTGGGAAGCACGGTAAAGACTGTATGCACAAGTCAAAGATTTATTCGATTCCCCTGCAAAGCAGCAGAACTCTCCACCCGTCTCGAATTGCTTAAACACGCCTGCACGTAAGTTGTCATCCTGAAATTAAATCAATCTTCTTAACTCGTAGGAAAACCAGACTCTTCATAGTTAAAAAAACTCACGTGGAGAGACATGGTAACCATACAGCCTGAGGAGACGAAACCCCATGGCAGTATCATCGATATCTCTTAGTGGAATATCCCTCCCATAAAACAATCCGTCATCACTCCAATACCTGTTAAAAGCTCGATATATATGGAATTAAGTGTGATATCAAAATAAAGTTTTATTTTTTTATTATATACATACCTGTATACATAATCTAAGCATTCCTTAATTTCACTTGTGAAGTACACTGATATGCCCAAGCGCACTAACCGATCGACTAGCCATAAGCGCTCGAAAAAATCAACAGGATAGATAAAAGGAACTGAAAGGAGAATGGTGAATCAACATAAGTACGATGCCAAACAAACATGGGTTTGATGTATCTAGCTTCTATTAGACATTAGGGTTACATTAATATCATGTATTCATCAATATTTATATGCAAGCTTATGCAACATAAAACTACAAACGAAATAATGCCTAATGTTTTTTTCCCTACATATCCTCTTGGGAAAATAAAATGACTTCAGTTGTGAACAACGTTGTAATCAACTAGGGTCGTTAACTAAAATTATGAAATACAATATGATAGGTTGGATATAATATGTCCTTCACTAACAAACACACATAATGAAGAAGGTCATGCAACAACTCATTATATGTAAGCAAAGGCTTCTTTATTACCTCCTCCGTTGAACTTTTTGACAATTCTATCAAGAAACTCGAGGCATTTCTTGTCGCCAGTTTGCATAAGAGCATACGAGGTGGGTGCAGGGCATGACAGAAATGAGCCATCCGAAGACCGAAGCTTAAGTAGTCTCTTCCAGTCTAGGCCTTGCATTCCCTCGAGGCTAAAAAGCATACTTGTATTCGCATCGTGCAATAAATCTTTAGGGATCCTAAACACAGAACAACCAGTCAAACTTATATTTTGTATCTCTAAATGACTGAATGTATGCCTATTTATTGAATGATATCCAACAAGCTTGATGCATCGTTTCTATAGGGAGTTATGCTTGTAGACCTGGCAAGCTTGAGGTCTCTTTTGGCAAGTACATCTTGAAGCGTAGACTCGTCACAAGGCACATCCAAACCTAAGTCAGTCGCCATCTCTAACAGTCGGGGAAAGATTATCTCAAAGCCGCCTAACATCCATTCATCTAACTCCTCGTCCTCTAGCCTCCACCAATTTTCCCGAATAAAATTCAAACCTACAATTAATAAATTAGTTTACTTCCTCAAGATAAAGTTCAACGATATTTGTTTACCTAACAACTCTAGTATGCATACAAACAGACACATATACCTTTTTCACACTCGTCCTCATGGATGTTCCATGATTTCAGTGCGATAACACAACCCAACGTGTTGATCATGCGGTCCTGGGCCAAGAAGAAAGCCTCGTCGCCCCATGAACCATCTGATAGTTGGTTTTGAATTATCCAGCTGATGCTCGAGGGAAACTGCGGGCCATTGCCTCCGTCCATATTCTTTACAAGAGCAACCCATGCTGTATCATATGCTGAAACGTTGATCTGTCCATCCCCTATTGATCTCAGCATTGCTCTGATGTCATCGATCATTTGTGGCATCTCCTTTTCATCATCCTCTTGGAAGGTTTTGTGCTGAATATTTATATTGATCATATTCAGAGTATTATTTTTGTGCAATCGCTTGTACATCCTCCATTCAGTATGTATGGGCTATATATATTTTATACGCACCTTGTCTCCATCTAACTCCGAAGCAGGTTGCTTGATAGATGCCTCTCCCTTCGATACCTTCATTATCCTTATAGGTCTACAAGTATTGAGTGATGTAACATGTGGACCTGCATATGCAGGATGCATATTTGGGGCAATATTTCAGCAATTACTATGCCTTAACTTCAAAAGAACTAACCCCCCCCTTGTCCAGCAACAGTTATTGTGGCGTCAGCAAAAAAACAACACAAAAATCCACAAATCCAAGGGCTCCCATGTGTCATTTAAGTATACACACCTCTTTCTGAACCTTCTTGAAACGTTTAACTTCAAATTTGCCCTAATTTTTCACTGGTATCAAGTTTTCAGCACTGGTCGGCTGACGAAAAAAAACCTTACCAGCACTAATTGTGGAATAAAATTTAGAAGAGAGTGATTGAAGCTTAGTGCTAGTGAAAGAATCGAAGCTAATCGGTGCAACCAGAGGAACACAAATTTGCTAAGCCACAACTTGGTTCAGGAAGAAGGGAGGTACAGAAGACTACGAGAGGTTTGCTTCAGTGCTTCACCCCTACCGAAACTTATAGGAAAAGTTTTGTCCCGTTTCTTTTTCGTTGGGTTCATAACCGAACTAATATCGACTAAAATGTGGATGGACGAAAAATTGAATCTTACCATGTCGTCGTTGACCTCCAGCATACTGTTGGCACAGGAAAGGTTGTCGACATTGCTCCACTATCGGCCGGAGCAGAGGGAAATGGTGGAGGAGTGACACCTGCATCGCTGTTTGTTACTTGCTTTTCTTTGCAGGTAACGGAATATTTGAGTAGCTGCTATCAGATGAGCTCCATCGATCTGTTTATAGAGAAGAAGCCACAGGGCCAGATTTTAGGAGGCCTCTCACACTGTCCTGTTCGTTGGGTTGGCATGGAGCTCCAGTCCAGCGCAAATCATCAAACTGGGCGGCAGCTGATGTCTCCTATTGATGCTTGTGTCTTTTTATTTATTTTATTTAGACGTGTCTCCTGCTATATAGGAGTATATGACATACCATTTTTTTATCCCTGTGCTACTTTCTGTTTCGTTCAACACTCAGGTCTTGCATCGATTTATTTCTCCTGTTACAGTTAATCCAGTAAATGAGGAAATGATAATTTGTGGACGAAGGGAAAGCTACGTTACAGTCTTGTTCTCGCATACGTTCTTATTTTTTCGCGAATGGTTTTGCGCTGAGTAATGGTTCGTTTGCTAAACTAAGCAAACCACACGACATTTGGTTATTTGCTAGCAAACCGCAAAATTGCGTTACTAATACAGTTATTGATTTCGTGTGGTAAAGTAGCCATGTCGATATATAAGGATGATGAATATATAAAATACTGAGTGTGCCAACAATGCGGCACGGGCGGTATTTCCTATTGATTAGGAGCAATGGAGCATGATATGGTGTTCATGGTACTACATAATACGAAAATACACATTATTAAGTATTGCGGGAGATGTTTCTGTTGTTGTGATATGCTCCGAATCCTAATCCTATTGTACCATATATGGAGTCCTAACGGAATAAGGCATGTCAACCGTGTTAGGCATAACACATCTACAACTCTATTTCGTGTCCACCAAGAAAGAGAGTTATTTGCCCCCCATATATAGTGAGAGGTAGTCATAGATTAGATTGTGGGGGTTGTGAGAGATCCACCATATTGATAACACGTAGAGGGTTTGTCCTCTCGTGCATTGTAATACTCCTCCTGATTATAGTTATACGCCTTTGTGCGTCTGTGGTTTTGTCCCGTAAGGGTTTCCACGTAAAAATCTGTGTTCTTATTCTTCGTTTGATGTACTTTCGCTGCGCGGTTTTACAAGAAGTGGTATCAGAGCCGAAGGTTTCAACTTCGATCCGCTGCCCGGGAGACTCTCCGCTGCGCTCCCGGGCAGCATCGCGCAGCGTCTTCTTCGTTGGATCATCAACCGTGATCGTCATGCTGATTGCTGATCAGATCAGATCTAGAGGCCGACAGATCTTATTTTCGTCGGCGTTCGCGTCGCCGCCCGCTGCAGATCAATCGGCCGTGTCTCTTCAAGTCGCCGTGTCCTGTACGATTTCTTATTGCCGTTGCAGCATCCTGCTCTTGGTATATTTCCGTTCAAGGGACATGCGCGGCCGAGTATCAGATCCGATCGATCGATTCACAACACCAGGTCATTATTGAGAAGCACCACACAGATTAGGTCCGAGAAGGAGAGCGAAAGCTATACAAGATTGTTTTTCTCCTATCTCTCAAATTGCTGCATGCACGTCAAAGGGTTCTGGAAAGAATCAATACGCTGTCTACTACTATGTCACGTGAAGCACCAAGGAGATGAGGCTGCAGCGCTCCTGCTACTTGACGTGAAGATAAATTCTTTGATCTCCAATCCTATGTCCACTCCAAACAGCTACCAGGTTCTATTAAACCTCAGTTTGTTTACTCACAATTTAATTCTGCAAAGAATATTTTTGGGCTTGTACTACTTGTGCACGGATTTATCTGCTCATGGTATGGAGTATGATCTTCCGTCGTTGGATCGTGACACAAGGTTTTCTTATGGCAAGTCAAGATGTGAGCATTATTGGCGTAAGCCGTTTATGAGGCTGCACTGGTTAGTTTTTTATTCAAGGTGGAGTTTGTTAGATTATAGATCCGTGAGATTTTATGGATGCAAAATTTGAGATGCTATATTGCTGCAAATATATAAAGAACACAATTCAGAAAAATATATGGAGGAGGTGATTATTAAGCCTGTTGGTAGCCAGCATATGCTCTTTTCTCTCTAGAGTTTTGCTGTTATGCATGTGAAGGTTTTGATTTGTTTGTGATGAGAATCATTTGAGGTGCAAGAGGAGATTTGTTACTGCTAGATACTACAACATTCAGTTTGGTTGTCTTTGCTCTTTCAAGAGGGGTCTATTGCAGAGTTGATGCTCCGTTGCATGTTGAAAAGATTCGTTGATCCGACAGTTGTTCTATCAGGACAGTTTATAACCATATCATCGATCTATCATTACCGTCGGCAGTTTTTGGTGTACGTTATGACCTTCGTACCAAATGCTCTTGCATGAGTATTGTTTGCCGAGGTTTGTGCTTTGTGGCACGTTCAGATTCCATGAGATGAATTCTTCACAATGTTATGTGCACCGAGATGTTATACTATTGAGCTATGCGCTCGTTCATGCACCACAGGAGATATGACTTATGTCATTTAATGATTGAGCAGTTCTATTTTGGAGGTCAGTGGCACAGACTCAGACTTTTATTGGGTTTTATGGGAGATCCAAGTTTTATTCGTCTGCATTGTTGACAGTTGTGTTGTTATCTCGATGACCTACCGTTTGATTTGCTCAATATTACTTCGTGAGAAGTTTATTTAGTCCTATGGACGTTTGAAGACACAAGTTTTACTTGTGCTGACTTAATTGAGGAGTTGATGCTATCTATGACTGTTATAGAGGATTCGTCTCAAGGTGGAGTGTAGTTTTGATATGCTCCGAATCCTAATCCTATTGTACCATATATGGAGTCCTAACGGAATAAGGCATGTCAACCGTGTTAGGCATAACACATCTACAACTCTATTTCGTGTCCACCAAGAAAGAGAGTTATTTGCCCCCATATATAGTGAGAGGTAGTCATAGATTAGATTGTGGGGTTGTGAGAGATCCACCATATTGATAGCACGTAGAGGGTTTGTCCTCTCGTGCATTGTAATACTCCTCCTGATTATAGTTATACGCCTTTGTGCGTCCGTGGTTTTCTCCCGTAAGGGTTTCCACGTAAAAATCTGTGTTCTTGTTCTTCGTTTGATCTACTTTCGCTGCGCGGTTTTACAACAGTTTCCCTGTCATCACTTTTCGACATCTCTAATATGATATTATTAGTAGTTGGTACTTTGGGCGTATTTGATAAGAATTGGGCTAGCTTGAAAATCCTTTTGTACACGGATACAGGCTGAGCCGATCAATCCATCAATCAATTCATACAAAGAATATGTGAGGCAAGGCACGGTGCTGACCTACCAGTAACCACATCGATAGACAAAAATTGCCGGCAAGCATCTATTCGTACTGCAGACGGATGATCCTTTTCACATATGTGTCTCTCTACCGACGATAGTTTCTAAGAAGTTCTTGTGACACATTTTTTTATGAAAATATTTTTGGGATAATTACGACTGTTGTACTGCTTTATAAAAAAAATCAATCATTGTCTTAACTTTCTTTAAATTATTTTCATCACACTAAGTCTAACCGAGTTGTCAGAATCCAAGTTTCTCTTGTTTGGAAATTTTGCTACCGTACACCGTTATTTTGAGTCATTTGCCGAGACATACTAAACTTTCAAAACCTTACTCAGTATCATTATAATCCATGGTCAGTCTCGTGACACACGGTATGTAAAATAACGGAATGGTTGATTTCCATACATGAATTCATTGTTTTAAATCCGGATCCATTGGTTATGAATGATGGATGGTTATGAATGATGGAGGTTTATCTGCAACGGTGGTTTTGATAATGTGGCAATTGAGTACTGTAATAGAGAGGCAAATCAAGTAGCTCGCGAGCTTGCTAGGAATGCCACAATTATACTACTTCTTATAAATTGGGTCGATGAACCTCCTGGATTTATTCTAGGTAAGCTCGTAAACGATATATTTGTGCTTGGTTGAGGCAGCAGATAGCTGACGCACTATTTTCCTAACTAGGACACCGAAAGGGAAGGACAAAGTTTTAATGAGCCGCATGCAGACCTAATATATGTGGATGCATTGTTTCGATGGATGCATGTTGGGCGTAGTCAATTGTTGTTGGGCTGAAAGTTCTCCTTTAGATTTTGTTGTGCCGAAGGCTGGCTGGTTGTCATGTTCAGTTCCCTATCTGGATTTTCCTGCAAGCGGGAGATGAACTCCTTCCAAAACAAGTCTTCTCCATTCACATTTCACAAGAAAAGAAACATTAAAAGGTGGATCGTTCCTAAATTACATCTTCGAAGATGACCTTAGAGCAATGGGCAACATAGTAGAAGACCACGACAATACTTTGCGGTCTTGATGCTCCGGACTCTCGAGTTGTAATTACGACTAATCTAGAACTAATTTAGAACTAATATACTCGACAAACTAAATTAGTTGTAGTTAGTGTCAATTCAAAGAAAAATAGAATCTCCATTGGGGTGAGTGTGCAAAGCCTGAATTAATGGCCTTGGCACCGAAACACCCGAACCAAACCTGCCTTCAAACAAGGGTGTGCCTAGAGCTCAGTCGTCTAAGTCGGGTGACGTAAGAATGACATACGCATGAGTTTTGACTAAAAAATATTCAAATTCAAAAATTATTCCAAAAAAATTCAGTTGCAACCCACTTGCAACCGAAAAATCCAGTTACAACCCACTTGTAACTAAAAAAAAAATCAGTTTTAACCAACTTGCAACTGGAAAAAATTCAGTTGCAAACCACTTGTAACTAGAAAAAACGTGAAAAAGAAAAGAAAAAAGAAAAACGCACGTATCTTGACGCATGATCAAATGGTGGTGGACGCGACTTAGAACTCGTGAGTTCTCAGGCGACTTAGAACTAGCAAAACCGTTCAAACAAACTATCACTCGAGATGAGACGGTAAATTATGCTAAATTATTGGTCACGAACAGCTAATTGGAAGTATTTTTCTGCTGGGATTTCTTGGGTCTTTATTCATCAAAGGAAAGGCATCGAATCATATCAAAAGACTTACGGAATTTGCTTCTTCAAAATCTACTACCACAGTACTCAACTTGCACTAATCCATCAAGTAATAACTCTGTTTAAAACAAACAAAAAACCATTTACAAACGAAACTCACATCCATGCATCTCCAACACATGGGATAGGATAGGAAACAAATAGGTGTTGATCGATTTGTTTCGGTCAATGGAATGGTGATTTGGCCTTGGATGAGGGGTATAATGCAGAGAAGCTGCTGCTGTTGCTGTTGCATGCGCTGCTCCCGGGGCCCTGCCGGGACGGCGGCGTGCTCGACGTCGACGTGGTCGCTGTCGGCATCGTCGCCGGGGCATTGGTCTTGGTCGGGGACCCGGCACCACCCTTGAGCAAGAGGGCGTCCACATTGGCGTACTCCTCGCGCTCCAGCCGGATCTCCTTGAGCATGGCGGTCACATCCTTCATCGTCGGTCGGTCATCGGGCGTCGGGCTGACGCAGAGCAGCGCCACGCCCATGACCTGCAGCATCTCCTCCACCTCTGTGTCCGACCTGCCCCGGAGCGCCGGGTCCAGCACGCCGGCGAGGTCCTTGCCTCTGCGCCGCCGCACCCAGTCCACGACGTGCAGCCCGTCCGGGATGGTCGGGTCGATCGGCTGCTTCCCCGTCAGCACCTCCAGCACCACCACCCCGTAGCTGTACACGTCGCTCTTCGCCGTGATCTTCAGCATGTACCCATACTCTGCATTTTCAGATTGTTCATCAGTGAGACTATTCACAATGGGTAGTAACATCGGAGTAACATAAGTGCCACCTAGGCGAAAAAAGATGATGTGGCATGTAATTAAAGAAGAGGGAGACAAATGAAGTAACTAGACATGTTACTATAACATCACATATTTCAAAACAATATGTATCTACAACCTAATTAATAAGGCACCACACATATGTGATAGTAATATACACTCGTAAAACGTGTATGTTACTACTCTATGTTACTCCCCGTGACAAGTGTGAACAATGGAAGCTGGAACCGGTTTAATTTCAGATTCTTCAAGGATGATCGATCAATGTATGTAGTTAGTCTACCTGGGGCGATGTAGCCGTAGGAGCCGGCGACTGTATTGGAGGAGCGGCCGAAGTCTGCGGCGGCGTCGTCCACGAGCTTGGCGAGGCCGAAGTCGGCAATGTAGGCCTCGAAGTCAAGTCCAATGAGGATGTTGTTGGCCTTGATGTCGCGGTGTACGATCGGCGGCGAGCAGCCGTGGTGGAGGTACGCGAGGCCCTGCGCCGACCCCAGCACGATCCGGTACCGGACGTCCCACTCGAGCTGCGCGCCGCCGCCGCCACGCTCGTGCAGCACGGCGCCGAGGCTGCCGTTGGCCATGTAGTCGTACATGAGCAGCCGGGTGCTCCGGTTCCAGCAGCAGCCCAGGAAGCGCACGATGTTCTTGTGCCGGATGGAGCCCAGCGTGCGCACCTCCGCCGAGAACGAGTCCCGGCCGGCATCCTTGGACGCGGCCGCGGCGGCGGTCGTGGCCGGCCAGAGCTTCTTCACGGCGATGGTCTCGCCGGAGTCCAGGCTCACGCGGTACACCACGCCGGACACGCCCTTGCCGATGATGTTCGCGTCCACGAGGCTGCGCACCACCTGGTCCACAGAGAAGCTCACCTTCTGGAACGGCGTGAACTGCCATGGCCACCCAAGGTCCCCGCCACTCCCGGCCTCCGAGTCGCTGCTCCCGCCTCCGCCGTTCCCTCCTTTCACGCCCATCCCGCGCGCTCGCAGTATGCCGATCATCCCGAGCACCATCGCCACCGTCGCGGTCACCAGCAGCGCGATGGCGAGCTTCAGCCGGTGCGCACGCTGCCCGTCCTCGTCGTAGCCGGCGCTCGTCCTCCCGTCCGCGCCTACGAAGCAAACATCGCCGCCTTTCGTGCACAGCCCGGCGTTCCCGTCGAGGCTGGACGCCGAGAGCTGCCGGAAAAGCTTCGTGTCCGGGAGGTACCCCGACAGGTTGTTGTGCGACACGTTGAGGGTGACGAGGTTGTCCAGACCGGCGAGAGGCGCCAGGCCGCCGGCGAGCGCGTTGTAGGATAAGTCGAGCACGGACAGCTTGCTCAGCTCCGATATCCGCGCCGGTATCGCGCCGTTGAGGCCGTTGCGGCTGAGGTTGAGAGCGATGTCGAGGCCCGTGAGGCTGCACAGCTCGTCGGGGATGCCGCCCGACAGGCGGTTGTTGCTGAGGTCCAGGAGCTCCAGCGCGCGGCATCGCCCGAGCGCCGGCGGTATCGTACCAGAGAGCGCGTTTCCGGCGAGGACGAGACGGCTCAGCGCCGCCAGCTTCCCGAAGGAGTCCGGCACGGACCCGGTGAGCTGGTTGTGCGAGACGTCGATCTCCTGTAGCCCGCGCACGCCGGCGAGCGACTCCGGCAGGGACCCCGTGAGAGTGTTGTTGCTGAGGTCGAGCATCTGGAGCTGCGCGCAGTCGCCGAGCTCAGCGGGCACGGCGCCGGCGAGGCGGTTGCTGCCGAGGTCGAGGAAAACGATGCTCTTCATCCCGCCCACGGCTTTGGGGATCTCCCCGGCGATGCGGTTGCCGCCGAGCCTCAGCCGCACGAGGCTCGCCGCCTTCCCGATCTCTGGCGGTATCACGCCGGAGAGGTCGTTGGACAAAAGGAGCAGCTTTGTGAGGTTCCGCAGCGTGAAGAGCCCCGGCGGTATGACGCCGGTGAGGCGGTTGTGCGAGAGATCGAGCGACTGGAGGCTGGCCATGGACGCTAGCGTGGCCGGGATGGCGCCCTCGAGGCGGTTCTGCCACGCGAACAGCACCTGCAGGTTCGACAGACCCTTGCCCAGCTCCGGCGGAATGAGGCCGGAGATCTGGTTGGTGTCGAGCTGCAGCTGCACGAGCGCCGTGGCGCTGGCGAGCTGCACGGGGATGGTGCCGGTGAGGTTGTTGTCGCTGAGCATGAGGTCCTGCAGCGCCGGCAGCCGGCCGAGCGACGCCGGGATGGAGCCGGAGATGGAGTTGATGGAGAGGTCGAGCGAGACGAGCGTGGTGAGGTTGCCGAAGCTCTCCGGGATGGGGCCCGTGAGCGCGTTCTGCCACAGCAGCAGCTTCTGCAGCCGCGGCAGCGCGCCGAGCTCGGGCGGGAGCGCGCCGGAGAGCGCGTTCTCGTAGAGGTATACCTCTGTGAGGTTCCCGCACCGCGCGAGCTCCGGCGGGATGGGGCCCTCGAGCGCGGCGGTGTACACGGACAGCGTCTGCAGGCTCTTAAGCTCGCCGAGCGACGCCGGGAGCGCGCCGGAGATCTTGGTGTCGGCGAGGCCGAGCACCGCTAGGTTGGACAGCTTGGAGAAGGAGTCCGGGATGGGGCCGGAGAGGTCGTGGTTGCCGCCGGCGCGGAGGGACTCGAGCAGCCGCAGCGCGCCGAGCTCAGCTGGCAGCTCGCCGGAGAGCCGGTTGTCGAAGAGCAGCAGTTTCTTGAGGGACGCCCCGAGGCCGCCGAGCTCGGGCGGGATGGGGCCCGAGAGCTGGTTGGAGTTAAGCACCAGCGACTCGAGCGCCGGCGCGTCGCCGAGCGAGGCCGGGACGGGGCCCGCGAGGGAGTTGCTGCTGAGGTCGAGCTCGGCGAGGCGGCGGCAGAGCGACAAATCATCCGGCACGGCGCCGGTGATGTTGGCGTCGGAGAGGACGAGGCTGACGAGCCCCGGCAGCGCGGCGCAGAGGCCGGACGGGAGCGGCACGGCGAGGTGGACGGACTGGAAGGTCACGGACGTGACGGACGCGCCGGCCGCGTCGCAGCCCACGTGCGACCACCTGCACGGAGACGCCGTCGGGGCTGACGACCAGTCCGTCGGCCGCGACGGCGACGCGGCCAGCCATGAGGAGAGGAAGGCGGCCTCTTGGTTGGTGGAGGCGGCGGTGGTGGTGGTGGTGGTGAATAGTAGGAGGAGGAGGTTGAGTAAGAGTGGGAGGAAGGAGGAGTGCCGCATCGGGCTTGGCGTTGCAGGCAGCAATGGCAACGGCAATGGCGGCAGCAGCATGAAAAACTGGGCTAGCTCGCTCGGGCAGTGCAGCAGCGCAATACACAATGGAGGACGTTGATGATCTCTATGGAGGTGGTGCCGCCGATGGAGAAGAGAAGAGTGTGCTCTACTCTCCTTCTCTCTCTAGGATTCTCCCACTCTCTCCTCCTCAAAACTCTCAAAGGTGTTTGCTTGTGTCCTGTTCCTTCAAGAATACTAGGGTTCTTGCTCCCATGCATCGGGCTTCCATCTCTCCATCCAAGCTTTCTTTGTTTTTGCTCATCTCTCTCTCTTGGTTTGTGTGATTTGAAAGTGTAGTGTGTGTGTGTGTATGCATTGGAGGAAGAAAAGAAATCAAGTGTAGTACTAATAGCACTGACAATGGAGATTACTTTAGCTCATCTCTCTGCAGTAGTGTGTCAAGCAAAGCTGCTGGGGTTTAGGCGCGCATCTTGACGCCAACTTGTGCGGCTGTGATGTTGCCATGGATTTGTTGGTGAGTGAAGCAAAAAGGCTTTTTGAGCGGCTTGTGGGGAAGAACGCTGGTGCTTGTCCCCCAACAAATAAGAAAATACTCCAAGAAAATTAATTGTTTGATGATCAGATGATGGCAAAAGTAGCATTTGAATCGCAGGTAATGCCACGAAAAGAGTTTGCATATATGGGGTACATCTATTTCTTCTTTTGGCCGGCGAGCGGCGATTCTAAGGTGACTGGATGTGGATTTCCTCGGTACGTGCACAAATGTTTTGTAGATATTCCATCACTCTGAATTTCCGATATATTTTCAACTTGGTGTCAACTTGACACGGCAGATTCGCAGCCTAGAAAAGAAAAACGCCATTGTCAGGATGCCGGCATAGGTAATTCATTGGATCACGCAGCAGCGCACAACAGCCTAAGCAAGATTAGTTAGTTAACTAAGTAATTAAGTACAAACACTAGGAAAAATGTAGTACCAAACAGTGATGCACCACCTTGTCAAAATAAATTACTGCTGGGGATGTGGGAAGAATGGACGGCTAGAATGAATGATGATGAAGAAGCTTGTCGACATAGCATCAGGTCATGTGGCGAAGAAAACAAAGGGGTAAAATTCTCTAGCTTCATTTTCACAGTAGAGATCTCTATCTAGATGGTATATACACCACCTCATTTTCGTCTAGCTCGTAAATACACCACCTCCTCATATCTAAAATTCAGTATCTGATTTCTTTCAGTAGCATCTTTTTCCCATATTTTTTGTCCTCCATCGACTCTTCCATGAGAAAGAACAAGGGTTAATTATTCACTACAATCATATGGACAAGCGTTAGTGACATAGTTCAAAGTTATACACATCATATTCATGGTTGGGTCGCTAACGGGTAGGTCATACATGTGAGTTTCGTTGAAATGTTTAGAGTTTGCACAATGTGTGATTTCTCAATGATTCGTTTATTTTAGATTTTAATTTGACGATTCCTCTCCAAGAAGCACAATTTCAAAAAAAAAAACTCCCGCAGAATGCTAAAGTATATGATACCTAATTTAGTTTCTTTAGTGCTACATCATGAACTCAAGGACAATTTTATCTCAAGCTAGGGAGCTCTGTGCAAAGATTACCCAAGGAACACTAAAATTTATCATCAAAAGTTAAAACTAAACTAAAGTTCATAATAAAGGTATGATGTGAGCTTCGTTAGAACATCTAGAGCATGCAAAAGTTGTGATTTGTCGATGATTCAATCTGTGCGTCCATGTCCTAATATATCCTATATACTCATTCTCTTTCGGCTTATAGGTCTTACGTGCATCTCTATATCGTCAATTTATCAACGTAATTTGAGTTCTAAATCACAAAAATTATACCATTTGAAACTTTAGGTGTTATATTTTGTAATTATATAGTTATTGTATTATACAAATACAACTCATATTACATTGGTCAATTTGACGATGTAGAGACACACGCTGGGACTATAAACCGGAATGGAGGGATTAGTGTTTACATCATGCACTCGTGGTAAAATTTAGCATAATCTTTGCGCAAACATTACACGCGGAGCAATGAAAGTTATGAAAAGTTAAAAGAGAACTTACAGTCCACGATGAAGGTGGGCTGTGAGTGTGTGACTCGCCTCTAAGTGGTGGTCAATATAATTCAACTACAGCTTTTCACCACGTTAGCTTGACAATAACTTAACCCTTTAATCGGCCATAGCTGTCTAGTCCTAGCCGCATTGACAGTGTTTACACTAGCTGGTGTCAAGCCCTCTTTGTCTAAACCCTACACCATTTGAAAACTAACAATATCTCGGGGTTTGAGCCTATTTAAACTGGAGCCACGTTAGGATGTACTACTACCACTGGCCGATTGCTGTATTGGTCAAAATTGTCACCCAAGCAAAGCATCTCAATTCTCAAAGTGTTTTATTGTTGAGTTCCTTTTGAGGTGTGATGTCAAGGACAACGAATTGGTAGACGCCACCCTAGGATCAGTTGCCATGGGGTAATTCTTCATTGTTTTAAATTCGTTGCAAAATAAAATTAGAAACTTCCGTCATGCTACTAGTTTTAAACAAAAATTCAAAAAAAAACTTGGATCAGTAGTATTCTTGTTACAATGGAATCAATTAACACTAGCTAAGGGTATGGTCAGCTGACCAACTTTTGGTTCCCTGTGAACATGATTTGCTCAAAAAAGTTTTGGAGTTTGCTGGGATTGGTTGGGTCATGCTGTTGCTAGCTCCTGGTTTTGTGGAATTAAAAGGAAGAAAAAAAGCTTGGGTCCCATTGGACGGCTAGATGTTTCTCATTGGACATGGACAAGACAAGGCGTGAGGCCAATCCACCCATTCATGCATGCTTATGCACTCGTGTGCATTCAAGACACCATGATTGGGTCCAAGTTTGAGGAAACACCGTTTGCAAAGAAATTATTAATCATATACTATTGAATATCCTTCAAACTGAATTTTATGATAACCATGTTATTCAGTGGAAAAGGTCGACGGCGGGTGTGAACTTCAGATGAGTTCTTGCACTCATATTCTTTATCTGAAAAAAGGATAGTGATATGTATTACGTTTGCTGACTCGTGATCATGCATCTTTGTTCTGATTAATATGGTTCAATCTCGAAAAAATATATGGTTATACCAGTATATAACTGTATCTTCCTGGCCTCTATAATCTGCAGCGGACACACGCTGAGACAGAATCATGATCGGTAGTGGCTAAAGTACATCGAATCGATGCCAAGACATGCTCCATTCTTGGGAGTAAACAGTTAAACCCCCAAGAATTAATCGGATCAGGCAAGTGCATGTGGATGCCCTCATGCCCATCGAGCTGTAAAATCTTCTGACCGGATACGGTAATAAAAAGAGGGTGCTGCCAGAGAAAGCAGGGTTTACTCGGGAAAAAAATCACAAGACTTCTGGATCCCAATGCAATGCAATGGCCACAATTACTGTTAACTTGTTAGATCCAAGTAATACTGCATTACCCGTACTGTTTTGGACAGGATTAAGTAGAGAAAAACAGTGGAAAAAAGATTCATTGTAATTACTGCTAGGATCCGTCGATTGCTTACTGAAGATGCTTAACAGAAGAGGTGATGGTGGAGGCAATGCAAGGCACGTGAGAGGTGCCAGCTGCAGTAAAAAAAGAGAATAATTAAGGCTGACAAGCAGCATCTCAGCATGATGTTGTTACTAAAATCATTTATTCTTACCCCTCACTGCAAATTAAGAACCATCATCCCGAGGCTGATCAACGTGGACGGTAGATTCCATTTCCACTGGGCACATTGGGTACTCCTAGACGACCTTGATTATTCAGTCCACACCACACTGGGCTGGAGGAGGAGCTCGTGAGAACCAGCCTGGTAGTACATTTTGAGACATATGATCACCAGCAATGGGAGAAAAACACCACTTCCGTTCATAGTTCCATGGTGTAAACCAGCTCAAAGTTACCATCTGCAGAGAAAGCAAGGTTTACAAGACAATGGTGGGTGAACAATAATAATTATGATGATAATGATTTGTATCATGTGTATGCCATATTGCATTAGAATGATGATATTAATGTTAATATATGTGCAGAAGAAGTTATCATTGTTGGAAGAAGACATTGATGAATCAGGCAAGCATTCCTTTTGATGGATGTGAAATATTTTCATTTCATTGCTCACAGTTCAACATGCTAATTAAATTAGTGGTATTAATAATTCTGGTCTACTGCAGTTCATGTAGCTAAATTTGCTAAACAAGAAAAATGGCTTGTCGCCGGCGATACAAATGGGGGCATCCATGTGTACAGTTACAAGGAACAGGAACGTGAACAAATCAAATTCTTCCGCGCGATAGCAAAATTACATCTCTGGCTCTGCATCCGTCACGTCCTTTTCTACTGTCATCATCTGACGATGCAGATAATCTGATTAAGCTCTGGGATTGGGAGAAGAATTGGCAATGTAGAACATTTGAAGGTCATGCTAACAATGTGATGCAAGTAACATTCAACTCAAAAAACTTGGGTTGTTTCACAAGTGCGTCCTTGGATGGCACGGTTAAGGTAATTTGTTTCGTTTTGTTTGTTTTTTTGTGGCCCTTGCTGAATACATGTTATCTTATTTGCCAAACGCTTCGAATTGACAGACATGGTTGTTATGGTTGCTAGGGTTTGAGGGGGAAGGGAGAGAGAGCTGTGAGGGCGCGCTTGATCGCCGGCCACGGGGATCCTGTCCCACGGCCGGGCAAGAGGGAAGGTTTTCCTCTGAATTCTTGCTTTATTAGATTGATACATCTCCCCTCCTTATATAGAGTGGTTTCCTTGACTCCCAAGCAAGGCTTACTTGACCCCTAAGTAAACCCTTAAGACTAATGGGCCCAGGCCCATTACTTACTCTAACACTACACCCCACCTGGACACACGCAGCTCGTCCTCGAGCTGCAACCTAACAAGACCCCGACTCTTATATCGACCTAAGCCTTTTACATCTCGGCTTAGTGGATGGACCTGAAAATAAGCTAACCCGAATGAGAATCCGACTCTTTATTTTTGACTCCGAACGATGTGGCAAGAATCCTCCGCGCGCCGAAATTGTGCGTGTGCAGCCCCCTGGATCCCAAGGACGCCATCGGGACCAAGGGAGCCCTTGCGGCGGCCGGCGGCGGAATGCCGTGGCACTACGCGGTGCGCTCCCGTCTGTGACACCATGTCTTCTCCCCGCTGGCTGACTGTCGATGTCGTAGACGTGGAGGTCGCTGCCCGCGGAGAAAACAGCGTGCCCGCCGCCCGTGGGGAAAATCGAGTGCCCAAGATCTCCCACACAGCGGACGAGAACGAGGTCCCGTGCGCCGTGAAGCGCAACTTGGAGGCGATGCAGCTGGAAATCACGCATCTCCCGCACATGCCGACGCGCTAGGAGGCCGCGCGCAGCAGCCTGTAGTCTCACCGCCGCTGACACGTGGTGGGCAGCAGTCGAGGACGGCGGCGCCGTGGTGACCGGCGCCGTGGTCGCGGCCGAGCGCGGCAGCGATGGCTGTGCGGGGGTCGGCGCCGGCGGCGACCGCTTGTGCTGTGACGCCCAAGCCGCCACCGCATCGATCTTCTCCCAGATTGGATGTCGAGGTGGGGCAAACGGCGCGGCCGTCGGTGGCGGGGACGGTGGGTGCAAGGCCGCTCGCAGCTCCGCGATCTCCAGGCGGAGGGCCTGCAGCGCCTCGATCAGAGAGAGGTCGGGCGGCGTAACGGCCGCCAGTGGTGCGTGGGCGGCGGCGTCCCACGCCGGCGGCTGCTGCCCCTGCGGCAGCTGCTGGGAGGTGATGGTGGCCGCGCCAGTATAGGCGGCGGCGGTGGTGGTGGGGGCGGTGGTGGTGGGGAGGCCGAGGGAAGTCATCGAACCAAAGCGCTCTGATACCAGATGTTATGGTTGCTAGGGTTTGAGGGAGAAGGGAGAGAGAGCTGCGAGGGCGCGCTTGATCGCCGGCCGCAGGGATCCTGTCCCACGGCCGGGCAAGAGGGAAGGTTTTCCTCTGAATTCTTGCTTGATTAGATTGATACATCTCCCCTTCTTATATAGAGGGGTTTCCTTGACTCCCAAGCAAGGCTTACTTGACCCCTAAGTAAACCCTTAAGACTAATGGGCCCAGGCCCATTACTTACTCTAACGGTATATTGATTATGATGGTGGTGACATCGTCACATGGGGTGGGAGACGCTTTGGAAGGCTACTTTGTGTTGACAACTTTGAACGAGACAATAATTGCGGATTTCATGTTGTTATTGGATAAGATCTGGAATACGAAGATTGAAGGAGAAGGATGCGTCCAGCGGCTAGAAGGTCATGGAGGACGTGTAAGTGCCGTCAATTTACACCCAGAGCTCCCAATGCTGATTACAGGTTCATTCGATTGGACCGTTCGTCTTTGGAACTCCGATACATACAAGTACTGCCCCTGTCTTTACGGCAACATAGATCTATTCTTCCAATTGTAGCTTCTTAACAGTGGTCTTACTGACATTTCATTACAGGCTTGATGACATCTATAATTTTAACCTTGGTGAAGTGTATGCTTTTGGGTTTATAAAGGACCCAAAAAGGTAATTGACAATGTCCTATGCTTAATTTTGTGTAGTTTATTTGGGAAGTTGCTAGCTTCACATTATCTTACATGAACAAAATGGAACTCAAGTGCATAACATTACTTACATTGTTCTGTATAGAAATTAATTGGGATTATGTACACTACTATTTTGCTTCATGAAGCTTCTCACCACGTATGTGGAATTCTTTCAGTGGGAAAAAGAAGTAACTAAACAAAAGTGAAATCCACATCAAACTATTTTGCTTTTTCTGTAAACTATCATTTATTTCTTGACATGTTTCAGTCATGCTCTATAATGATTTTGATTTTTCGTCAATGTTAAATTAGTAATGAACTACATGCTAATTTGTGAAGAACCGTACGTGGTGGGGTGCCAACGAGGAACTGCAATAATGGAAATACATGTGTGTTGAATATCGTGCATGATTCTCAAAAGAAAAAATTATGCTCGGCGAGAACACGTTTCATGAGTGCTAAATGTTCGATGAAAGCTAACTGAGTCTGAACCAATATTTTTTAAATTTATCCGATGGTGTAGCAATTAATTGTTTGCCACATAAAATGTAGGCTCCCTTTATTTATATATTTCTGTAAGATGCACACAATTACTAATGAACCTTATAAATTTCATAAGCGACCCACGTTACCTTGGTGGCACATGCAGCGTGTGTTGTGTGCTGTTGTCCTTCTTCCTCTCTAGATCTTCATCCCTTCCACAAAATGTTTCTCTGAATGTGCTCTCGTAAGCTGAATTTGATGTTAATTCTGAGGTGAGGTGCTTAAAGCCAAATAGGTTTCAATACAAAAGGAAAACTATGACAAACTCAAAACATGATATGCGCTAATTGAACACTGAAATAGGTAGGTGAACTTGCTTCGGAACAGAGAGTACCTCGGATGGGTGCGTAGTAAGGAAGAATCTGACTGTAGGTGCGAACTCGTTTCCGTGCCTAGAAGGATTGTAGACATAAGAAAAACGAGAAAAAACAGGATATTATAATGATGCATGATGTTGCTAACCAAGGGCAAGTTAAGGAATCAAACAGGACAGGGACACAAAGGCATGGTGCTGCTAAGTAAGGGATCCACCGTCAGAGAAATGTGTTCATACAACATCTATTTTCTTGCATCATATCTGCACTATAGCACAATAGCATAAAATCCCCAAATACTTCTCCAGCACTTAAAATTTGTGATATGCTAGGAATACATGTGCATCAGATCAGCACTAGAAGGGAAAAAGGGTAGCCTGTATGTGTTACTGCTGAAGAAAAAGATGTTTGATTTGTAAATACTGTACCTGCTGGGTGAGCAGTAGTGGACGGAATGCGGCCCTGGTGGCACCATCTTGATCCCTCTGAACCTGGGGCCGACCGAGAAGACCTGAAGAAGCAGGCAGCACCCTCCGATGTCAAATCCATGGACGATCGAGCAATCAATCAAGCAATCTCGGAACCGCTGTGGCCGCCTGGCTGCTGGAGGGAAGGAGGCGTGGCGGACCTACCTGGGTGTCGATGCCGAGGACGGTGCGCTGGGGCACGTCGAGGAGCAGGAGGGTGACGCCCTTCCGCGCCAGCTCCGTCGCCGCCTCGGGGTCCATCCGCGCTCGGTGTGGTGGCGGAGTCGGCCGGGGAGCGTACGCCGGAGCTCTTGCCGCCGCCGCCGCCTGTCTCTCTTCTCAGGTCTCAACAGCTTCAAGCACGGCCCAGCAACACCCGGCCCGGCCTATTACGGGCCCGCAGCCCGAGAAGGGAAAAGGAATGCAAATCTTGATCAAAGTAAAACGAAATTTATAAAAAGAGGTAAAAAAATTATAATAGGAAAATGAAATTACAAGATTACACATACTATTGTGGAGGAAGTTTAGATGCATATTTTGGGATGCTTTCCTCCTGGGTTCACGCATGAAGCTTGGCTAGTTCGAAATCTTTAACGATCAATATTAGTGTGCTCACTATTTTTTTGAGAACCAGTGTGCTCACTATTTGACACGACGGGTAGAGGGTGGTCTTGGGGCAAGAAAAGTGTTTAGTGGTCCAAGCAGTTTAACAGAACTGGAAAAGATAGTTGTATTGACGTGAGTTTGGGTACATAGAGAGAGAGTTACAATAGTGGGTGAGTGGGATCCGAAGGATCAGGATCTAAGCCTAAAACTAGGAGAGTTTGTTATACCACTAACGGCTATCTATTACAGTGTGTTCAACAGCCCCCCGCAGTCGGAACTACGGTTGCCGTGATGTTTAGACTGGTACGAAAATCTTGAAACACACTTGTTGGGAGCCCCTTTGTGACGATATCTGCAAACTGAGAGCTGGTTGGCACATGAAGTACGCGAGCTTCGCCTAGCGCCACACGATCACGAACAAAATGAAGGTCAATCTCGACATGGTTTGTTCGCTGATGTTGGACAGGGTTGGAGGACATGTACATGGCACTCACGTTGTCGCAATATACCACTGTTGCTCTGTGTGGCGACTGATGAAGCTCCTGGAGTAATTGGCGTAGCCAGCAAGACTCAGCCATGCAGTTTGCAACCGCACGGTATTCAGCTTCAGCAGAGGAGCGGGATACAGTTTGTTGTCGCCGATAGGACCACGAAACCAAGTTGTCACCAAGAAACACACAGAAAGCTGAGGTGGACTTTCGAGTATCCGGGCATCCAGCTGAAGGGGATCGTGTGCAGAAATCAAAAAAAATCCTAGCAACGATATCCTTAAACTAGCCAAGATCTACACTATGTAGATATAGTAGTACGGCGGAGATCGGAATACATACCCTCGTAGACCGAATAGCGGGGATTACGCTCCCGCACAAGCGTTGACGATGAAGACGACGTAGCCGACCTCTAGGTCGCGGAGAACTCGGCGCGACAAAGACGACGAAGATGACCTCGAGGTCGGGTGGAGGAAGTAGGCCTCCGAGTACCGCTAGCGCAGCACCTCGCAGGGCGTCACACACATACGGTGGAGACGACGGCCTCCGAAGCTCCAGTCCAGGACGAGCAGCGGAAGACTTGGACCGGAACACCAGCAGCGCGGCAGCGGGCTATGGTGGAAGAGATCCCGTCATCCTCCTCGGCGCAACTTCGACAAAGGGAATCACGAGATCGAGGAGAAATAAGAGAATTAATTGGTGAATTAAAAGGCCAGGGGTGCCCCTTCTTATATAGGCTCCCAGGGGGAGCCAACCTCCCTAGCCAGGCAATGTGGGACTATCCCACAGCCTTGGTGTGGCTAGGGAGAGTGCGCCGGCCCTAGGTGGGCCCCATTTGGCCCACCTAGGCCGGCCCTCCCTCAATCCGAAGCCCTCCCCCCCCCCCTCATGGGCCTTCTTTCCACCAGAAGGCCCATTTAGGGAAACCAGCCTTTAAAAATTCGAAAATAAATATATAAATCATATTTAATCATTAATTACACTAATTAATATTAAACATACTATATATAATTTATTCTAGCTCCGAAAACTATTTCGTCGCTGCCCGATCTCCATCGGACCATTCCGGGACGTTCCCGGTGATCTCTTTCCTTTCCGGTTGTCTTGTCGAAACCCCTTAAGTGTGTTACCCTAGCGGTTCGATATAATAACAGGTACGATCAAGAGTCCTCTATGATCAACGACTAACTCGTAGGCCTGGACCCCATGAATTAATCCCTGTGATATAGAATGACTTTCATCTATCAAACCTGGACGTGTAGTCTTAAACCCTTTGTCATGGCGATACTTAGCGTGTCCGAGCATCATTCTCAGATATCTCCATACCTAGCATGATCTCGTTACCGACATCGCTATCTTCTACTCGTCTATGATATTATGTCAGCTGGTGGCCTAGTCACATGTTTGTAAACTCATTTGACATAATCTCACCGAGTGGGCCCTAGAGTATCTATCCGGCTATGCGGACTGACAAATCCCGTTGTTGACCCCTCGTCTCAACTACCCCCTTCCGACCCAAAAGTATCACCTATCATTGTCACACTATATAAGATATGACGTTTGGTGCGATCAAAGTATCTTCCAGGGATAACAATAAGAGTTGGTCTCACGGTCTTAAGGCGTAATGACTATGTCCTATAAATACTGGGTATGTCCATCACATCGTTACACCTAACGATATGACTTCCATTACCGACCGGCGCCATGCCCTATGATCGGAAAACCTCGATCATCAATCGCGCAACGAAACTAGTCTTAGTAGAGGCTACTAGGGACCTGGTTGTTTATCTACCACACCTGTATTAATGTTTTCGCTTAATACAGTTATAGCATGGTATAAAACATATAATGAACGGTTGGGATATTGCCAATAAACTATGTTTGTTAAGTGCCTCTAGGGAATATTCCCTTCACCAGCCCAATCAGCATCAGAGTAAGCCACTAAGTCATGTGAAACAGTACTGTGGAGTTGCAAGCCCAAGTGTGTAGTGCCTTTTATATACCGCAGAATGCGTTGAAGGAGCTTTTTGTGTGACTCACGAGGATCATGCATGAACAAGCATATATGTTGCACGGCATAAGACAAATCTGGCCGTGTGAGAGTGAGGTACTGGAGAGCACCGACAAGGCTGCGATAGAGCTTTGGATCAACAACTGGAGCACCATCGGAGGCTGATAATTTTGAGTGTGTATCAACTGGTGTGGGAATTGGGTTGCAATTGAGCATGTTGGCACGGTCGAGAATCTCTAAGGCATATTGTTGCTGTGAAAGGAAAAGACCACCATGTGTTCGATGAACATTAATGCCAAGGAAATGATGAATATCACCGAGATCACTCATGGAGAACTCACGGTTGAGGGACTCAATAATGGAGTTGAGGAGAGTGGTGGTGTTTGCGGTGAGGATAATATCATCCACATAGAGAAGCAAATATGCAATGGAGGAGCCCTTTTTGAGAATGAACAGGGATGAGTCACTCTTGGAAGCCACAAAACCGAGAGAACAAATGAATGAGTTAAATCGGTGGAACCATGTGCGAGGAGCTTGTTTAAGACCATAGAGAGACTTGTTCAACTTGCAAACATGAGATGGTGTGGTGGAATCTAGAGAACCGGAAGGTTGCTCACAATATACTGTCTCTTGAAGCGTGCCGTGAAGGAATGCATTCTTCACATCCATTTGGTGTATGGGCCAGGAGTGAGAAGTGGTAATGCTCAAAACAACTCGAACTATAGCAGGTTTGACGACTGGACTGAATGTCTCGTCATAGTCCACGCCATATTTTTGTGTGAATCCTCTCACCACCCAACGAGCCTTGTACCGTGAGAGAGAACCATCTGGATTTAATTGATGTCGAAAGATCCATTTTCCCGTGACCACATTAACACATGCAGGACGAGAAACCAAAGACCACGTGTCATTCTGCTTAATGCATTAAATTCATCAAGCATTGCGTTGTGCCAATTCGGGTCTTTGAGTGCTGAACGATAATTGGAAGGGATGGAAGAGATGGGAGTAGTTGTGGTGGTGAGAGAATTTTTTTGTTTGGGCATGAAATAACCTGATTTACCGCGCGTAGTCATTATGTGTGGATTTTGGGGTGCATCTACTGGAACAGACCGAGGAGGCAGACGTGGCGGAGTCGGAGTGGCTGGGCGTGGGCGTGGGGTCGTACGAGGTACGGTGGCCGAGGAGGATGTTGTCGGAGGGCTGGGCATGGGGGACGCTGACGAGGTGTTAATTCGACAAGTCCCAGGGTTGTGCACCCCAGGTTGATTGATGGGGGAGAGAGAGAGGTGTTGGTGATCACGATGGCTGACAAGCAAGGTTTTACCCAGGTTCAGGCTCCCGGAGGATAACACCCTACTCCTGCTTGTCTGATTATTGATGCGAGTAGCGATTACAATGGCGAGATTGCGATCTCGCTAGGGTTTGTGGCGGTGGCTATGAGCGTGTCTCTTCCTTGGTCGTCTGGGGAGGAGCCACCCTCCTGGCTTTATAGGTAGCCAGGTCTCGGGTGGTCGATGCCGATGGCAATTACAGATATGGCAGGTTATGCGACCTAACCGACTTGGACTAGGTTACGTGGTACCCCGAGTGGGCCTTTTGTGGGCCTTTCCATGATTGGCGCGGCCCAGGTAGCCTTACGGTGGGCTAGTCGAAAGGTAGCCCCACGTCAGTAGCCCCTGAGTGCTTGGTCGAAGCGCAGCGTCGGGCAAAGGACTTCCTCCTCCTGGAAGTGCGACGGAGGGAGTCGAAGCGGCGAGCCAGAGTCGACGAGGCGGAAGTAGTTGAGGTAGATCTTGATTGACCGACCGTGCGATCGAGATTGGTGTAGTAGACCCGATCCGCGTGGCCGTTGCTGAGGTTGTCGATGCAGTCGACGCAGATGCGACCTTTCCGGGCGCGACGGATGCGATCTTCGCGGGTGCGGCAGATGCGATCTTCGCGGGCGCGATAGATGCGATTTTCGCGGGTGCAGCAGATGCGATCTTCGCGGGCGCGGTAGAAGGCGGCGGTAGATTCGCCCATGCGGGTGCTGCCGCGCGTGGCGCGGTTGCCGCGGACCTGAGTATTCTGCGACTGTCGGCGAAGCAGCACACAGAGCCGAAGGTGATGTGTATACCTTTGTCCAAATCGACGTACACCGAGCGGCGAGCCGGAGGGTGGAGGACGTACTCGATGGAGACGAAGCGGATCGACTCCCTGGCGACGCGGACGCCGGTCTTCATTGCGGATGGAACCGGAGCGACCATGATTCCAACACTTTTTTGATTTCCCACAGACTGCGCCAATTGACGAGGTGTTAACTCGACAAGTCCCAGGATTGTGCACCCCGAGTTGATTGATGGGGAGAGAGAGAGAGAGGTGTTGGTGATCACGACGGCTGACAAGCAAGGTTTTACCCAGGTTCAGGCTCCCGGAGGATAACACCCTACTCCTGCTTGTCTGATTATTGATGCGAGTAGCGATTACAATGGCGAGATTGCGATCTCGCTAGGGTTTGTGGCGGTGGATATGAGCGTGTCTCTTCCTTGGTCGTCTGGGGACGAGCCACCCTCCTGGCTTTATAGGTAGCCAGGTCTCGGGTGGTTGATGCCGATGGCAATTACAGATATGGCAGGTTATGCGTGCGGCACCGGGGGCGGGGATCCCGATGGGGATTTGGTTGGTAGTGTGGGGATTGTCTGTGGTGCCTGTGCCTGTGGCTGAGTGTGAGAAATAAGGAAACGAGGATTCATCAAAAACAACATGTCGCGAAACTATAACGCGGCATGAAGTAAGATCTAAACAACGATAACCTTTATGTTCTCGTGGGTATCCAAGTAGGATGCAGTGGGTCGAGCGAGGAGCAAGTTTATGGGCACTAGTGGCATAAAGGTTTGGAAAGCATAAACAGCCAAAAACTCGTAGATGGTCATAGGACGGTGGTGTGTTGTATAAGCGAAAGTGTGGTGTGTCAAAATTGATGCTGCGTGAAGGTCTTAGGTTGATGGTGTGTGTGGCTGTGTGAAGTGCCTCAACCCAAAAGGGTGGTGGGAGTTTGGCTTGTAGGAGTAGTGTGCGGATGACATCATTGGTGGTGCGAAGCATGCGTTCGGCTTTACCATTTTGTGGGGAAGTGTGGGGGCAGGAGAGGCGGAATGAGACACCGTGCGAGGCAAAAAAGGCACGAAGGGCGCTGGTGAGGAATTCGCCTCCATTGTCGCATTGCAAACAGTGTATAGTTACATGGAATTGAGTGGCGACAAATTGAAAGAAATTTTTTATTGTATCACAAGTGTCTGAATTGTTTTTAAGAGGAAAAGTCCAGGAATAATGAGTAAAGCCATCCAACACCACTAAATAATATTTATATCCGGAAAAGCTTACAATGGGTGATGTCCACAAATCACAATGAATGAGCTGAAAAGCAGCTGATGTTCTAGTGGATGAGGTAGGGAAAGGGAGGCGTGGTTGTCTACCTAGTTGACAAGCTTCACACAAAGGAGAACTAGAGGCCGTGGACTTATTACATTTTTGAAGAAAATCTAGGTGTAGGTGATGAATGGAGTTGGATCCGGGATGGCCAAGTCGTCGATGCCACAATTCACTGGTGGAGATGGTGAGGGCCGTGGGTGGTGCCTTGGTGCCGAAGAAGGGGTACAAATCCCCTTCACTATTGGAGCGGTGGAGGATGGTCTTGGTGGCTAGGTCCTTCACGGAAAAACCAAACGGATCAAACTCAATGGATACATAATTATCACGTGTGAATTGAAAATCAGGTTTTTAACAATATTAGGTGAAACAAGAACGTTTTGCAAATAGAGTGGCAAGGAGGAAATTTGAACAGAACCAACAGCAAGAATTGGGAGGTGAGACCCGTTTCCGACAACGATATACTGAGAATCATGCATTAATGGAGAGCGAGTTGTGGAGAGGTTACCCATCTTACCAGTGACGTGGGAGGATGCACCGGAGTCCAGGAACCACTCGGGTTGCGGCGAGGCGGTGGAGGCGCTGGTGGCAGCGTGAATCAGTGTAGCATGGTCGTAGGAGTGCGGCGAGGTTGTAGTTGATGGAGGAGCTGGTGTGTAGGTCAGCATCGGGTACGCGTTGGAGTGCGGGCCAGGTCGTGATCCAAGGACGCCCGCGACGTTGGGAGGGATCCACGGTGCTCGGACCGGAAAGGGAGCGCCCACCGGCGCAAAATAATTGAGCCAAGGTTGTTGGGAGGACGAGCCAGCGCCGCGCCCGCCACTGTAGTCGCCGTCGCCGTGCCCGCCACTGTATTCGCCGCCGCCGCTGCGACCGCCAGAGCCACCACCACGGCCACCGCCGCCTGATGGAGTACCAGAAGTGCCCCCCTGATTCGGATGACGAAATCCAGGTATGGGGTTCTTGCCCTTGTAGTTTGGGCTCACGCCCGGTGGGCGATACTGACGTGGGGCTACCTTTCGGGTAGCCCACGATAAGGCTACCTGGGCCGCGCCAAGGATTTGGAGGCCCATAGAAGGCCCACGCGGGGTACCATGTAACCTAGTCCAAGTCGGTTAGGTCGCATAACCTGCCATATCTGTAATCGCCATCGGCATCGACCACCCGAGACCTGGCTACCTATAAACTCAGGAGGGTGGCTCGTCCCTAGAACAACAAAGAGACACGCTCATAGTCACCACCACAAACCCTAGCGAGATCGCAATCTCGCCATTGTAATCGCTACTCGCATCATCAATCAGACAAGCAGGAAGTAGGGTGTTATCCTCCGGGAGCCTGAACCTGGGTAAATCCTTGCTTGTCAACCGTAGTGATCACCAACACCTATCTCTTTCCCCATCAATCAACCCGGGGTGCACAACCCTGGGACTTGTCGAGTTAACACCTCGTCAATTGGCGCCGTCTGTGGGAAGTCAAACAAGTGTTGGAATCATGGTCGCTCCGGCTCTATCCGCAATGAAGATCGGCGTCCGTGCCGCCAGGGAGTCGATCCTCTTTGGCTCCTTCGAGTACGTCCTCCACCCGCCGGCCCACCGCTCGGTGTACGCCAATCTGGACAAAGGTATACACATCACCTTCGGCTCCATATACTGCTGCATCGACAGTCGTGGAATACTCAGGTCTACGGCTACCGTGCCACACGCGGCGATGTCACCCGAATCGGCAACCCTCGCGCCATCGTCATCACCCGCGAAGTTCGCATCTGTCGCACCCGCGGAGGCCGCGCCCGCCGCACTCGCGAAGATCGCATCTGCGTCGACTACATCGACAATTTCAGCAACGGCCGCGCGGATCGAGTCTACTACACCAACCTCGGTCGCGCGGTCGACTAAGTCAAGATCTACCTCAACTGTCGCACCCGCACGGGCAACCAGGAGCTCGCGCCCGACAGCCACGTCACGCGCACCTTCATCTCCGTGGAAATCTCAAGTCTACCCCAAGCCAATCGCACTCGCTCCGGCGAGTGCGAACACGGGGACAATCGCGAGAAGACGCGACAACGACTATGCCGCGCGCCACGTTGCAGAAATTTTCGATCCCGAGCAAGACTCGGACGACGGAAGCAGCAGCGGCAGCACCAACTCCCCGACTCAAGTCTACCCCAAGCAAGTCTTCATGGCCGGCACAGCACCACATGGCGACGACGAAGAACCCGCATATCCGCTAGAAGTGGACATGCCGGACCAGACTAAACTTGTCATCACACGGGACATGGCAATCCAAGCCATGAAGCATGTGGACGAGGGCACGTTCCCCCCACCCAACGCACCTCGGGACGACCACCTGGCGGTCCAGTACTTGCTGCGCAAGGAAGGCGAGCGACTTCGCGCAGAAAAGGCCGAGTTACTTCGGCGAAAGAGGGACGCGGATGCGTCAAGCGCCAGGCGAGACGCCATCTCGTTTACCTCCTCTACGGAAGTTAACCAAGGAGCAAGACGAAACAGACGTCGTGTTCCCCTCATGGCAGAAGCCGATCGAACCAGGCTGACCCGCAACCTCGACTCGTCCTTCGTCACCGAAGATGAACACGGGATACCCGTCCCAAAGGCGGCGAACGCCGCCCTGATCTCAGTCGAGACATACCTCCGGCTCACGCAGCCACCGGAGGGAGACGCGCGCTCCCTTCTCCACAAGCAGCAAATCGCCTCCATAAGGGCAATCGAAGAAGCGCTGGCGGCCAAGGGGCCAAGCAACCGGGCGCACGAACCAGCAACCTCGGGCATCCCAGCGGCACAGCGACAACCAGTCAAGGACCTTCGCGATGTCCTCACGTAGAAGACGGTGGATCGCAACCGCAAGGAACGTTCGGCTGGAGCAGCAAACCTAGACGACCACTCCGACCGCGACTTCGAGCCGTGCGGCGCGGCATGCTTCAGCTTCAATATCCGCGACACTCGCATGCCAAAGGGCTTCAAGCTGACAGCAGGTACCCCAAAGTATGACGGGAAGCAAGATCCACGACTATGGCTCGAGGACTACCTCATCGCCTGCACCTGCCAAGGCGGGACGTCGACTACGGCAATGCAGTACGTCCAGCTTATGCTGACGGATTCGGCGCGCGGGTGGCTCACAAGCCAACCCAAGGACTCTTTCCGAACATGGGAAGAATTCCAGGATAATTTCATAAAAAATTTCTCGGGAATGTTCGCAAGGCCAACGACCTACATCGAGTTGCAGGCCTGCAAGCAAGGAAAGGATGAGTCGCTCCGCTCCTACATCCAGCGGTGGACACTCCTCCGCAACACCATGGAACCCGTCTCAGAAGACCGGGTGATGGACGCCTTCATGCATGGCGTTGCTCGCCGCGACCTCCGCGAGGAATTTGGTAGGCTCCAGCCGAAGACTACAATAGAGCTCATGAAGACAGCCAACCAGTGGGCCGAAGGAGAGGACTACGTCCGCGATACTTCCCCCAAGAAAGAGGTCGAAACAAGCAACTGGCGTGAGGCACGCCAAAAGGAGAAGCCACGCTACACCCACGATTCAACCGAGCTAGTAGCGGCGGGATATGAAACCCCCCACGATGACAAACGCGACAACAGTCGACAGTACGATCAAGGTCGACAGTCCAGCTCGAGTCAGTACAACCGTGGCAGCAGCAGCATTGGCCACAATGACGGAGGCCAGAAACGCGAGTGGAAGCGCCCGCTGACTCCCACAGAGGAGCTGATGCAACCCTGTAAGCATCACTCGTTCCGCAACCCGGAGACATGCAAGTGGGGTTCCAACCATCTGCTGAAAGATTGTCGCAAAGCAAGGAAGATATACCAAGCCATGCAGCAAATCATCGCTCCAGTGCAAGCAATACAGGCAGCCCCGCAGCTAGCCATCCAGGCGGCACCCGCAAACAACAACCAGGTGCAGGCGGCAGGAGCATTCCCCCAGCCGCAGCAGCAGCAACAGCAACAAGGCCAGTCGGCAGCAACCGACACATATCCACCCGCACGGGACAGCTGAACATGATCCAGAAGGGACCCCCGTCATACAGGAGCCAAAAGCTCATCACCCGCCAAGTACTTCAGGCCATCAACAGCCCGCGCGCGGTACCAGACTACCTGCGCGGGTCTGAGACACCCATCACGTTTTCCAGGACAGATCATCCATCCGAGGTAACCCGACCCGGACGTGCCGAACTCGTGATTGAGGCCCTGATCGGCGACTACAGCTTGAAGAAGGCGTTCATGGACGGAGGCAGCGGCATCAACATCATATTCGCCGACACCCTGAGAAGAATGAACAGGTCGACAGAGAAATTGCCCGAATCGGAAACCACTTTCCACGGTATAGTACCAGGGCAAGTAATCACGCCCATGGGAACAATCACACTCGACGTCATCCTCGGCACACCCGAGCACTTCAGGAAGGAGTCGATAGACTTTGAGGTCGTCGACTGGAAGTCACAATACCACGCCATCCTCGGGCGCACAACCTTTGCCAGGTTCATGGCAGTACCCCACTACGCCTACCTGATGGTCAAGCTGCCCGGACCGAAAGGAGTAATCATTGTACGCGGCGACTTCGGGCTCTCCAACAGCTGCAACCGCGAGTTCGCCAAGATTTCTGAGTTCTTCAGGGTCGAAGAGCACTTCAAGGCCATATCAGCAGACAACGACAAGACCCTCTTTCCATCTCGAAATAAGCCAGCTAAGGACGCAGCATTCAACACGAACGACGACACCGTCACCCACCAAGTCCATCCGACTGATAGCAGAAAGACGGTCAAGGTTTCGTCAAGTCTGAACCCCACATAGGAAAGCGCGCTCGTCGAGTTCCTACGTGAGAACTGGAAGATCTTTGCATGGCAACCTTCTGACATGCCAGGGATACCCAGGGAACTCGCCGAGCACTCTCTAAAGGTCGACAAGGACGCTAGGCCGGTCAAATAATCCATGTGACGCTTCTCAGAACCCAAGCGAGACGCGATCACCATGGAAGTCGACAGATTACTGCACGCCAAGTTCATCCGAGAGATCAAGGACTCGGACTGGGTCGCCAACCCGGTCCCAGTGGAGAAAAAGAAGACGAAAAAACTACGCATGTGCGTTGACTTCACTGCAGTCAACAAGTGCTGCCCCATGGATCATTTCCCGCTCCCGCGGATAGACCAGATCATCGACTCGACAGCAGGCTGCGAGCGCCTTTCCTTCCTGGACGCCTACTCAGGCTACCAGCAGATCAGGCTGAAAGTCGAAGACGAAGAGAAAACGCCTTCATCACACCCGACGACGTCTTTTGCTACCAGACGATGCCGTTCGGGTTAAAGAACGCAGGTGCTACATACCAGCGGACAATGCAAGCGTGCCTCAAAGGGCTCATCGGGCAGATCGTCCAAGTCTACGACGATGACATCGTCGTCATGACCCGAAAGGAGGATACCTTAGTCGACGACCTCCGCAAGGTCTTCGCTGCACTCGATGTATACCAGATCAAGCTCAACCTAGAGAAGTGCGTGTTCGGCGTGCCAGCCGGAGAGCTACTAGGGTACCTCGTATCTGCAAGAGGAATCGAAGTGAACCCCGAGAAGGTGCAGAACATTCTCACAATGCCAGCACCAACCAAACTCCGTGAGGTGCAGCGATTAGCCGGCCGAGTCGCAGCTCTCAGCCGGTTCATTAGTAAGTTGGGAGAGAAAGCTTTGCCTTTCTACCAACTGATGAAGAAGACGGACAAGTTCGAGTGGACACAGGAGGCGCAGGATGCGTTCGACCATCTCAAGAAAACCCTGACAACCTCTCCAGTCCTCGTGGCACCGCTGGAAAACGAGCCGCTATACTTATACGTCTCAGCAACAAACAGGGTGGTGAGCACGGTACTCGTAGTCGAGCGGGAAGAAGAAGGGCACAGTCACCCGGTGCAAAGGCCCGTCTACTACCTCGGCGAAGTCCTCACCCTGTCCAAGCAGAACTACCCGCATTACCAGAAGCTGGCGTATGGAGTCTTTATGACCTCCAGGAAGGTCGTCCACTACTTCTCCGAGCACCCGATCACGGTGGTAAGCTCATCTGGACTAGCAGACATTCTCACAAACCAACGCGCAACAGGACGAGTCGCCAAGTGGGTTGTCGAACTAGGACCATGGGGGCTGAAATATGCTCACCCGAAGTCCATCAAGGCCCAAGTCCTCCCAGAATTCACCACCGAGTGGATAGAAGCCCAGCTACCAAATGTCCCCGACCTGTCCAACGCATGGACGATGTACTTCGATGGCTCCAAGAAATTCATGTCAGTCGGGGCAGGAGTCGTGCTCATCTCCCCCAAGGGCGACAAGCTCAAGTACGTCCTACAGATGGACTTTCCGACGCCGTCTAACAATGAAGCCGAGTACGAGGCCCTGATCCACGGCATGCGGATGGCCAAGAACTGCGGCGCCACGCACCTCATGATATACAGCGACTCCTACCTGGTGGTACAGCAAACCATGAAGTCCTGCGACGCCGTCGCCGACAACATGATCGCTTACAGAGACCTTTACAACCAGATGGAATGCAACTTCGACGGCTGCGAATTGCGGCACATCGGCCGCGACAGCAACGAAGAAGCCGACGTCCTCGCTAACATGGGATCAGACAGGCTTCCAGTTCCACCCGGCGTCTTCCTCGAGCGCATCACGCAGAGATCTATCAAGACTCAAAACACAGCAAGCACTGCAACAACAACAAAAGGCGATGCTAACCCGCCAAGCCAAGATAAGGTCCCCATGGAGGTCATGCTAGTCGAAGCTACATGGACAGGACCGTACCTGGCGTACATACTGCACCAGAAGCTGCCAGCGGACGCAGTCGAAGCAAAGCGCATCATCAGGCGCTCCAAAAGTTTCACCATCATCAACGGAGAACTCTACAAAAGAAGCATCTCGGGAATCCTGCAAAGGTGCGTAGATCCAGTTGACGGCCAAGCCATCTTACTCGACATCCACGCGGGTATCTGCGGGCATCATGCCAGCAGTCGAGCATTGGTGGCCAAAGCACTACGAGCCGGGTTCTACTGGTTGACAGCCATGCAGGACGCCGAGGAACTAGTAAGGAAATGCACAGGGTGCCAGGAGTTTGCCAACAAGCCACACGCGCCAGCGTCAGAACTTAAGACAATACCACTAGCCTGGCCCTTCGCCCAATGGGGTCTGGACATGGTGGGCCCGCTGAAAAAATCCTCACCCGGAGGTCACACTCACCTCTTGGTTGCAGTCGATAAATTCACAAAGTGGATCGAAGCCGTGCCCATCACAAGTTCGACTGCATCCACAGCAGTCAACTTCATCAGATCAATCATCTTCAGATTGGGAGTACCGAACGGGATCATCACCGACAACGGCTCGAACTTCACAGCCGAAGAATTCAAAGACTTCTGCTTAGAGCAAGGTATCAAACTCAGCTATGCATCCGTCTCGCACCCGCAATCCAATGGGCAAGTGGAGAAAGCCAATGGCCTCGTCTGCAGCGACATCAAGAAGCGACTGTGCGTGCCACTAAAACGCGCAGCGGGCGCATGGTTGGAAGAACTACCGTCGGTCCTTTGGAGTCTACGAACAACGCCAAACAGATCCACCCAATACACTTCATTCTTCATGGTGTATGGCGCAGAGGCGGTTCTCCCCTGCGACATCAAATTCGACGCACCGAGAGTAGTCGCCTACGACGAGTCAGATGCAGAAGAGGCACTCGAAGACAGCATGGATACCCTGGATGAAGCACGCGACATCGCCCTGGCGCGATCAGCCATGTATCAACAAGACCTGCGCAACTATCACACTCGGAGGCTGCGACCAAGAGCATTCGCCGCAGGCGACCTGGTTCTTCGACTCAAGCAGAAGAAGGCGCACAAGCTCGCTTCCCCATGGGAGGGCCCATACATCGTGACAGAAGCAATCGGCAACGGAGCTTACCGCCTGAAGGACTCGAAGACGGGAGCAGACTGCAGCAACCCGTGGAACGTGGCACAACTTCGCCGGTTCTACGCCTAGTTCGACCCAATCATTGTACAAGAAAAATCAGCGCAGCAGGTTTCAGACGCACTCTTTCCCTTACCAGGGTACCTAAGGGGACTGGAAGGGTTTTAATGAGGCGTCATGTTCGCAAGAATCAATAAAGTGATTTGAAGAAAATCTGTCTCCTTTACCTTTCAAACAGGGGAAGCTAACGCCGCCACTCGAGCCACTCGGGGGCTGCGCCATACAGGTTGAAAGAAAAGATTAGGCCGCTACCCGAACTACTCGGGGGCTGTGCCATACAAGCATAACTCAAAAAATCCTAGGCCGCCACCTGAACCACTCGGGGCTGCGCCATACAGTTCAAGTTCAAAATCCTAGGTCGCCACCCGACATACCCGGGGGCTGCGCCAAACAGGTAACACTTGTAATCCTATGCTGCCACTCGACTCAGTCGGGGGCTACGCCATACAGGCCTTATTAGAAAATCCTCAGCCGCCACTCGAACTCACTCGGGGGGCTGCGCTGTACAGGTCAAGTTCAAAATCCTAGGCCGCCGCCCAACAAACTTGGGGGCTGCGCCACACAGGTGACACTTGTAAACCTAGGCTGCCACTCGACCTACTCGGGGGCTACGCCATACAGGCCTTAGCAAAAATCCTAGGCCGCCACTCGAACAACTCGGGGGCTGCGCCATACAGGTCAAGTTCCAAAAATCCTAAGTCGCCACCTGATAAAGTCAGAGACTGCGGCATACAAGTCACACTTGGAAAAACCTAGGCCGTCACCTAACATACTAGGGGATTGCGCCACAAAGGTCGAAAATTAAAACATACATTTACACAGCAAAGCAAGCAGTTTAATTCTCATTACTCGCAAGTATTTTTAATCTAATACATTGCGATTTGCACATGCATATTCGCCATCTATAGCTAACCCTGTACAGCAGATGACAGCTACCCTAACCTGCAGGCTCGACCTTCGGCGGACCGAGTGGGCCTACAAGGCGCTCACTCAGCCTCTGAATCTGCCCGATCATCTGGCGTGCAGCCGCCAAGGTCTCGGCGAAGTCGTCATCGCCGGCCAGGCCATCCAGCACCTTATCGAGCGGAAGATGTGGCCGGTGCATCCGGATGTACGCCAACGCCGCATTCGCCCCAACTACAAGTTGGGCGTGGACGACCTCCTTCAGCGCATCACCGTCGCGAAACCTCTCCAGGCGGTCAGCCCGTTCAGCTGCGCGTCATGCGGGAAGTACACACGATTGATATGCCAGAGTGTCTTCCGGCAATTCTCCAGAAGAAAAGCCGCACGCCATGTACGATCAAGCATAGTGGCAAGGGTGCGCCCTCTCGACTTGTTCACCCAGAATTGACGAGCTTCATAGGAGTCGCCGGATGCCTTTCGGGTAACTTGCTCTTCAACGCGATCCCGCTCAGCCTGCCAATCCGGGTTCACATCTGCACGAACAAACTACAAGTCAGAACAAGCAAGTTTCAGCAAAGAAAGCAGCCGCAAAAAGGAAACCAACCTTGTAGCTGTCGACTGATCAGATCGATCTCTCCAAGCAAAAATTCCTCACGCCGTGAGAATTATGCAGTAGGATGTGACCTGGAGCGGTGCAGCGCCAGCTCAGTATTCTTCAGGGTCGCCTCACGCTCAACCACCTTGTTCTTCAGGTACGTGATTATCCGTTGATCATTTGTACTACGTGGAGGAGCCGGCGCCGCTCGACGACGGCGAGCACCCGAAGAAGAAACCTCGCCACTCGGCTCAGCCGTAGGAGCAGAAGAAGCACCACCGCGAACGACAGTCTGCCAAGAATATGCAGAGTCAATACAATCATACGACTGTTCAACAAAGACACACTTGATAGAAGGAAACTCAATTCTAGCAAAAGCATTGTTAAAAAGTCAAAAGACCTGACAGGACAATAGTCATTACAGAGCCAAAAGTTTAAGGTACAGACCACGGCGACTGCCGAATTCCTATAATACATCTACTCTAAGGCCGCAGACTGCGACCGGGAGCGACTCTTTCGAGTAGCAGCAGCCTCAGTCGCCTTAGCAAGGGCCCTCTCAAAGAGTGCCACAAGCTGCACGGCCAGCTGTGAAGCACGCTCCTTTACACCACCCATCGACGCGATTCGGCCATCGGGTCTTCGAGGAAAGCCGCTGACGACCTTCTCAAAGTCACCCGGAACCTGATGTCCTAAGAGGAGCTGGAAGGTGAGCTCGGAGCCGCGTACCGTCTGCGACCGCGTGAAGTCGGCGATGGTGGTCGCGTCCTCAAACGGCGCAGCAAGGGCGTCCACGGCAGCCGGCGGCTGGTCGCTCGGGAAGATGCTCCGGTGCACCACAGTAAGGGCTCCCGTCGACTTCTTCAGCGCGGCTGTAGACTTCTTCAGTGCGTCGGACGCATGTGCGCAGACCCGGTCGAGGAAGCCGACAGCAGTCGCCAAATCAACCGCGTCACTCGACGCGTCTTCTGGGGGAGCTCCACCGCAAGTCTCTGTGCAAGGGATTCAAGGTCAAACAAAGGAAAGATCAAGACACAGTAGGCATTAAGCCGAAACTTACCCCCAAGAACACCAGCGAGTGAGAGGAGACGGTCGACTTGAGTCTTCTCCTGGGCGACCCGCGCTAGCTCCCGCTCTTGAGACTCATGCAGAGCCTTCTCAAGCTCAGCAACCCGCCTAGTAGCCTGGCCCAGAGAAACACGCAGCTGGTCCCTCTCCTTCTCCAGGCGAACATAGGCCGCGGCTGCGTCAAGATGCTGGCGGTAGTACGGCTGAAACAAAAGCAAGATATTAATAAAGTTGCGGGCGACTATACTAGTCACCCACACCTTCGGGGGCTACTCCCATCAGGAGCGCTGATCGCGCACCCGATGAAAACTCAAGAATACAAGTACAAGCATAAAGGACTTACGTGATCCAGGAGGTCGGGGTCCTCTGAAACCGAAGGAGGAGCGCGACTCGACGACGCAATGCCAGCAGGCTGTGCGCGCACCTCCTCCACCACCACTTGAGTCACCAATTCAGTCGAAGGGGCGGATGTATGCTCCACGTCCCGAAGAGGGGAGCTAACATCGCCAGAACGACGGTTGCAGCAAAGACAAGCACACTGGTCAACTCAAAGATTGCAGCTACAAAACACAACTCGAAGAAAATAAAGCACCAAGCAGTTCACCTGGCGGTTTCAAGATCGTCGTAACTCCCAGGGAGGGCGACGCCATCCGCGCAAACGAACGAGGAGCCGCGGAGCTGACCGGAGGAACAGCCAAGGGCTCATTCCAGTCGCCCTAAGACCGCGCACCCGACGACGTCGCGACGGCTTCCTCCAGAACAACGCCGGCATCCCTAGCGGGTGACGACGCGGTAGCAGAATCGCCACCACTCGGGAGTTTCCGCTTCTTCCGTACGGGTTCCTCCTCTTCATCTTCGTCCTCCACCTCTTCGTGGGGAGAATGAGCGGAAGGAAGCTCATCGTCGTCATCCTCCTCCTCCACCACCTTCGCCTCGTCGGCGGGTCCGTCTTCAGGGAGAGGAGGAAGGCTGACCAGAAGAGAACGACCCTGAAGCAAGTAGACGCAAGTCGAATAAGTGAGCAAGTAGACGCAAGTCGAATACAGAATCAAGAAGAATCAGGAAGAATCAAAAGCTTACCTCTGGAATAGGGTTCGTGGCTCCGTACGCCGCGACGGGGCACTTGACGTTGCAATGGTCCGCGGCTCGGAGATTGGTGATGCTCCTCACCTTGGTTTCCACCCCCTCATCGTCGAGTGGCTCGATGCTGGCACCCTCAGCGGCCCACATCGGATGGGGCCGAGCAGCGAGCGGCTGAACCCGAAGACGGAAGAAAGTGGCCATCAAGAAGACGCCACACGCATCTCGCCCGAGGGTCTTGAGGACGTCACGCAGCAGGCCCAGCAGAGGCATCGTCGCCTCCCTCTCCTCCGCGGTGAGCGGGTGCGCCCAGGCGCGGGTCTTCCGCAACCCGCGCGCGCTGTCGAACCGCTCCACGCCCTCCTGGTTCCACTGGATGTAGAACCATTTCTTCCGCCACCCCTGGACGGAGTCAGACTTCTTCATCTCGAAGTACGTGGTGTCGCCACGCACCTGGATGCCGAAGCCGCCCACTGGGTAGGGCAACCCGCCCTTCCCGTTGTTCTTGCGAACAAGGAAGAGCGACTTCCACAGCGCCCAGTGGGGTGCGATCCCCAGGAAGCACTCGCATAGCACGATAAAGCTAGCGATGCTCAAGACGCCATTGGGGGTCAGATCGTGGATCTGCACCCCATAGGCGTACAAGAGACCACGAACAAAATCGTGGAGAGGGAACCCGAAGCCTCGTGGAAGAAAATCCACGAAACAAACGCGCTCCCCCTCACGAGGTGCCGGGGAGGTCTCCTTGCCAGGAGCGCGTACCTGAGCCGTGCCGGAGGGAGGCAGGAGGCCTTGCGCGCGAAGCCCGTCGAGGTCGGCTCTCTTCATGATGGATTTCTGCCAATCGCCCGAGTTTCTTCAAAACAGCTCCGGCCGCGGCGGCGGAGGACCCAGCGGTGGCCTTCGGCTTGCCCATGATCGCAAGGAGCAGTGGCAAAAAGGGAGGACAAGAGGTGTGGAGCTCGGATGGCGGCGAAAATGGTGGAGCAGAGGAATAGGAGGCGCAGACGATTGGAGAAGATGATGCCCTCGCGTCCAAACGCGGTACTTATGCCTCGAAATATTTCATCCCAGCCGTCCAAAGAGAAACGGTTCCGAGCTGCCACATCCACCGTCCACGTGTCGCGCGGAGAAACCAAACGCACGCCGCCCACTTCGTCCACTACGCACAAAAATCAAGGCGTCATCATCATGGCGCGCAAATTCCACGCCCAGTTCGGAAACGTGACAACTGCTGACCGCGGTCAGCTCTGACAGTGGGCACCACCACGTCAAGTCCCATCAGGCGCAGAGGCGTGCAACGGATCATCATCAGTGACGTCATCAAGCCAACGACTCTAAAATCAACTGAAACAGCTCGATAACTCGACAGAATGATTCGAGTAGTAGGCTCCTAAGCTGAAACAAACAAAGTAGGATCGACAGTTGGTCCGAGCACCCGAAGGAACCATTCAGGTGGCAAAGAAAATCGAGTAAGCTCAATCAGCTGAATCCATCTACAAGTAAGCCAGCAGGCTTAACTGACGCTTCACAAGAAGACCAAGGCAAAGTAATTCGACTGCAGGTATTACTCCCATCGGGAGACCCCGGTTCGACTGAAGAAATCGAGTTCAAGCTCAAGATCAAGCAATCCAATGGCGCGTCCAGGAGGAAGAAGTCCTTTGCCCGACTCTACGCTTCGACCAAGCACTCAGGGGCTACTGACGTGGGGCTACCTTTCGGGTAGCCCACGATAAGGCTACCTGGGTCGCGCCAAGGATTTGGATGCCCATAGAAGGCCCACGCGGGGTACCATGTAAGCTAGTCCAAGTCGGTTAGGTCGCATAACCTGCCATATCTGTAATCGCCATCGACATCGACCACCCGAGACCTGGCTACCTATAAAGCGAGGAGGGTGGCTCGTCCCCAGAACAACAAAGGGACACGCTCATAGTCACCACCACAAACCCTAGCGAGATCGTAATCTCGCCATTGTAATCGCTACTCGCATCATCAATCAGACAAGCAGGAAGTAGGGTGTTATCCTCCGGGAGCCTGAACCTGGGTAAATCCTTGCTTGTCAGCCGTAGTGATCACCAACACCTATCTCTTTCCCCATCAATCAACCCGGGGTGCACAACCCTGGGACTTGTCGAGTTAACACCTCGTCAGATACCCACCGGAGCCACCGCGATCGGTCGTCTGGCCAAGGCCGCCGCCGTGGACTGCCATTTTCTGGGCTGCAGCAGAACGCTGCTGAGAGGCGTCCTCGACCTCGGCGAGCTGGAGGCGAGAGCAGGCATCAGCGAAGGAGGGCAAAGGACGTGTGCCCTTGATGATCGGCTTGCATCTTGAAGGCTCCGCCCAATCCGTCGAGGAATTGAAGGCAGCGATCTTGATCATCGAGCGGGTGCCCGACAGCGGAGAGATCGTCGGCGATACCTCGTAGCGTACTGGCGTAGGTGGCGATCGGCATGTCACCACGCGCGGTCGACCGAAACGTCTTGCTGAGGAAGAGGTAGCGGGAGTCGTGGTTGTTGAGGAAGAACTGGTGCAGCCGCGTCCTGGTGGTGTAGGCGAGTCCATCAGGGGCTTGAACGAGGCGATAGAGGTCGTCGGTGAGGGTGCCCATGATCCAGAGGGAGATGTGGATGTCGACGGCTCGCCAGTCGTCGTCGAGGTCATTGGGGGCGGCGCTTTCGGTCACATGGTCGAGTACCTTGCACATGGTAAGGAAGAAAACGAACGTTTGGCGCCATTTGGAGAAGTTTAACCCCGAGGAATTCACCTGAAACTTGATGTACGTGTGGATGTCGATGCCGAGGGCTGGGTGTTTGAGGTTTGGATGGTTGGGCAACGGAGCTGGCAGTGGGTTTTGTTCGGCATCGGTGTTGAGGGATAGTTTTCCGAGCTGGAGGTCGTCGGGAATTTGAGGAGTTGGTGGTGCTCGTGGGTCGTGGCATGGTTGGGATTCGTTGTTGGAGAGGGGTTTGGGGATTGAGATCTAAAGCATTGGGAGAGGTAGAGGAAGGAGGGGTCGCCATGGATGAGCATGAAGCTATGATACCAAGCAGTTTAACAGAACTGGGAAAGATAGTTGTATTGCCGTGAGTTTGGGTACACATAGAGAGAGAGTTACAATAGTGGGTGAGTGGGATCCAAAGGATCAGGATCTAAGCCTAAGACTAGGAGAGTTTGTTATACCAGTGAGCCCGACGGTATAACCGTCGGCCTTACAACTAGGACGCCGACAGCAATGCCGTCGGGCTCATAGATGGCTCTACCTTTTTTTTCAATTTTTTTTTCAACTTTTTTTATTATTATTTTAACTCCAATTTAGTCATATATTTAATCTCATATCACACACTTAATCATAATCTTAGCTCAAACTATCCACTCACACACTTAATCATAATCTTAGCTCAAACTATCCACTCACACACTTAATCATAATCTTAGCTCGAACTATCCACTCACACACTTATCATAAACTTAGCTCAAACTATTCACCCTTAGTCAAACTTCCCAGACGGTCACCCATCTTTAGAGTCAGACCTTGTTGATATTAGTATGATGGCAATCATATTAACCCTCATCTGAGATATTATACTTTTTAATCTTTAAAATTTCAAAAATAAGATTTGAATGAACAAAATAACTATGTTTAATAATACTTGGATAATAATAATAATCAATTATTTTATTTTTGTTTTTTCTTTCCATTTAATAAGAAACTAGCTAAGTGTCCGTGCGTTGCTACGGTTCCCTCTCAAATTTTGATTTCACCTATGTCTATGTCTATGTCTATGTGCATGACCCAATTAATATTTATTAGGCATGAATCCTCAAATTTATTTTCTTGCTGAAGATTTTAAACACAATGAACATTGAAAACTCTCAATCATGTGGAGGATATGAAAATGTAGATACTTTTTATTAATCATTGTTTTCATGGAAAAAACATCTAAGCAATGGGAAGAACGAACAATTTGAGCTTTTCAAAGTGCATGTAATATTCAGGGTCTGTTTCAGCTATGCAAACTGAAGCATAGACTTCGGTTACAGATTCTTCGATGTTAGTTATTCGTTCCTATGTGACATAATAGTTGTTATAAGTAACTGAAAGGTAAATATCTTATTTGTCCCACCAAGTTTTTTTGTTTGAAATTTCGTCCCTCCAAGTTTTAATAAAGTGAGAAAAAAATGAAAAAATTAGATGAAAATCTCAATTTTCCTTTTCCATGACACCCGTGTGTTACCATGGAGAAAACACATTAGAAAACATGTCTTCAATTTCACAACAATCAAATTTACATCCTTGAATTCAACATGTTAACAACTTTGGGCTACATGATAAACTTACAAGGTATGTAGACTTCATAAGGTATCTTCGGGTATCGTATTACACATTGGGTTTAGGGTGCAAACATGAGTGTTTATCGTCTTGTAACCTAAAGAGATTTCACTAATTACCATTTATCATGAAAAAAGATCTAAGAAACTATTTTGGACCTACACAGAAACTTTGAAATTCTCTATTCGGAGAGGCTTCCCCTCCAATATATAATAGTCGTACTTTCACCTCAGGTCCTCACGTTAAGATTGTCTAAGTCTCCACGAGCAACCTTTTTAAATTCACATATCCTAATCTATTAAATAAGTTGGATATACATAGTACTAATTAAGTTATCGAAAATCACAATAACAAGTTAAGGAAAAAACTACAAATAGGAACAAAATTGACCGCAATCAAGATACCAGATTCTTAAATTCAACTTATTTTATTAATTGGATCTAGCTTATTCTAATAGCTTCCTCTTTATTGAAAATATTTAATAGGGAGATCGACAAACACCTTTGTAGTAGTAAATATCAAAAGGTGGAAATCATGTGAAAAATTGAACCCGTCATTTCAAATGTAACCACTGAAATCAGCGAAGATATCAGTTTCAGTAAGGACAAAAGCAATGTGTTAATTTAGTCGTGGTCGCCTTCGCAGCTGAGATGTAAAATCGCCGCTATGATTAATATAATTTAGATATTCTTCTAGTACATGGAGGAACCAAATCTAATCCCTTCGACCACAACTTTAAAAACCAAAACCTGTGACTAATAGTTATATATTAGAATGTATGCCTACAACTTTTATTTTTTTGACAAATCTCTGACGAATTGCAAACAATATTATGGTATTTTCTTCTCTTTGACGACCACCTTTCGCTAGAGCGTTCGTGCATCTCTCATCACCCCTATAAATCACAAATTAAATAATTCGATATCCTTAAAATCCAAGAACAACATGGGTAAGTTTTTTTTAACACGAGAAGGGCAAAGACCACCACGAGCTGTCATTAAGATTGAAGCAAAATTACAACCCAGCTCATACAAAGTACCATGCTCTGAGAAACAAAGTCAAATCGGCTACTGCCTATACGCACACAAAGCAAACAATTAAGGTGCTGAAAATCCAAACTGTTTAAGCCGAATAATATAACTGGAGCATGTCGGGAGGTCCGGCGAGAACTTAGACTTGAATAACCTGCAAGAGGGTGGAAGAGCAACGCTAGATTTTTCCGAAGGAAAATAATGTTGGTATTGTACAGTGACAAATTACAGAGTTGATTATTAGTGGGTGCAGTGTAGGCGGTTCAATGTGTTGAAAACCTTTAAAAAAGGTCCTTCATTTCTCTCGCATACGTCTTGCCAACTTATAAACATTAATTCAAATAGAACATACTCAAGAAGAAGACGGTGTGGCTGTTGATAGCTATGCATTCAATGAAGGTAGCCTCTCGCAGTTGCTGCAATTGAAGTTTGTATAGACCTTACCTCACCTTTCCGTTGATGATGAACTGGACGTTGCCAAGCGGCCTGTGCACACTGGAGTGTCCGCGATCGAACTGCGGTCCTGCGCGCACAAAGCCGCTGACCCACGCAATAAGGAAGAGGACGAGGCCATGGCTAAGGTCAAACCTGTTCATGTCTTGAAAAAGCTTTCTAAGGAGCGCTCATGCAAGAAATGCATGGAGCAGCCGGTGCAACTGGTCTGACACCTCGAGGGTGACACGCCACAACCTTCGTGGATTGCCACATCTAGGGAAAAGGTTTCCAACATTGGCAAAGGCATCCACGACGTGTCTGTATGAGGCCAGCACGCCGTACTCCAGCACCGCGGTCGTGACGAACACGGTCTTATATGTGCCGGCGGTGTTGTTCTCCTAACTCGCCGATGTCAAAGAGACTGGAGTGGGAGACCCTCGCGCCGTGGCTGCGTGAGATCTCGACGTCGCAAACCACATGCGTGGCGCTGGGCGTCATCTGCTCGCTCCGCTCTGGTTCTCGGAACGTTGCCTCGTCCGTAGGGACGGCCGGTGTGGCGCTCGTAGACTCGCTCGTGTACATGTTAGGGCGCTCCGACTCCGAGGACGTGTACCGGGCATGCTCGGCGGTTCTGCTAGTGGACGGGACGACGTGCACGGAGCCGACGCCCGAGCAGGTCGGCGTGCCTCCCGGAGCAGGTGTTTGTCAAGATGGTGCGGCTGCTCGAGTCTATGGTGAGGGGATGACAAACGGTGCAGCTGCTCGATTCTATGGTGAGGGAATGGGATGAGGAAGATGCACAACGATTGCGGGTTAACGGAGAGGATAGAAAGTTTTTAGTTGTTGGGATAATAAACAGAGTACGATGGTGGTTGTTTCTATTAATATGGAGGCGATAAAAGGGAGAGGTTGTGGTGTTCTACGTGCCTATTTGTACGGAGAAGATAAAAGGGAGAGCCTATACATGCCTTGTTTTTAGCCACCAGAGAATAGGATCTCAACAGAGCCTAGCTAAAGAAATCATTTTGCACACAAGAAAATAGGATGGATAGAATTTGTTAGTTGCATGCGCGTGCGAGAGGATAGATAAGAAATAGACATTGTGATGGCATGTCATCTGTAAATATATTGACGTGGTTTCCTTTTTTTTGTGACTTCCGTGGTTCTTTTTTCCTTAACCGGTATCCTAAAACAAACAAGAACAAACATAAATCAGCATAAAGTAAATTAAAGAGACGAATTTAGATAGAAAGCAAGGAAAATCCTCATATTAAGTTATTATCCATAAAATATGTTCTACCCTTTGTGAAAATTAAATGGGTTTCATTTTGAACCATATTTTATGTACTTGCTTTTTAAAAAAAGTCATTTCAGACACTTAAAAAAAATGATATTTCTAAAAAGAATTTTGAAAATCGCTTCGGTGACACACATATGTGCTGAAAATGATATTTCTAAATGATATTTCTTTCAAAAAACGGTCAAAATGGAGAGCATGGCTATTCATCAAAAGTGGTCGAATTTTTCAAAACTATTGACGGTTCTATGTTGTAACCACTACTTGTGTACCCTAAAATTATTTTTATAAAAACTTCAGAGCAAACTATCACACAGTTGTAGTTCAAATTTGAATTACTTCCGAAAAATTGACATAAAGTCAATTAAAGAGGATAATTTGAATAGAAAGTAAGGAAAATCCTCATATTCAGAGATTATCCATAAAATATGTTCTACTCTTTGTGAAAATTAAGTGGCTGTCATTTTCGACCATATTTTATGTACTTGCTTCACAAAAAAAAGTCATTTCTGACACTTAAAAAAAGCCATATTTTATGTACTTACTTCCGGAAAATTGACATAAAGTCAATTAAAGAGGATAATTTGAATAGAAAGTAAGGAAAATCCTCATATTCACAGATTATCCATAAAATATGTTCTACTCTTTGTGAAAATTAAGTGGGTGTCATTTTGGACCATATTTTATGTACTTGCTTCACAAAAAAAAGTCATTTCTGACACTAAAAAATGGAAAATGATATTTCTATAAAGAATTTTGAAAATCGCTTCGGTGACGTTGTTTCCCATACCATGACACACATATGTGCTGAATATGGGCACTTTATCACAAACTATGACATGATAATGGTCATACATTGGTCATTTGTCTTGAAACCTATGCATGTTTATAGATGTTTGACATTTTTGTGAAGTTTCGTTTTGAAAAGTTTGCCAAAAATCAAGTTTATCATTTTTCCTATTAACTAGTACACGTAAAAGGACTCCATGCCAAAGGGTTTCTTTTTTGAGTACTTTTTCATATTTTTCCATTTCTTTAAAAAACGGTCAAAATGGAGAGCATGGCTATTCATCAAAAGTGGTCGAATTTTTCAAAACTATTGACGGTTCTATGTTGTAACCATACTTGTGTACCTTAAAATTATTTTTGTAAGAACTTCAGAGCAAACTATCACACAGTTGTAGTTCAAATTTGAATTACTTCCGAAAAATTGACATAAACTTAATTAAAGAGGCGAATTTAGATAGAAAGTAAGGAAAATCCTCATATTCAGATATTATTCATAAAATTTGTTCTACTCTTTGTGAAAATTAAATGGGTGTCATTTTGGACCATATTTTATGTACTTTCTTCACAAAAAATGTCATTTTTCACACTTAAAAAATGGAAAATGATATTTCTAAAAAGAATTTTGAAAATCGCTTCGGCGACGTTGTTTTACATACCATGACACACATATGTGCTGATTATGAGCACTTTATCACAAACTATGACATGATAATGGTCACACATATGTGTTAAAACTATTGCATATTTGTATATGATTGATATTTTTTGTAAATTTTTGTTTTAAAAGTTGCCAAAATTCAAGTTTATCATTTTTTTAAAAACTAGTACACGTCAAAAGACTTCATGCCAAAGGGTTTCCTTTTTTTAATATCTTTTCATTATTTTTTGAATGTAATCTAATTTTTTGAGAAAAACTGAAAAACTGTATAGTGAGCCCGACGGTAATACCGTCGGGCTCACAATGTGATTAGATGGACGTTGACGGCACTGTAAGCCCGACGGTGACCGTCGGGCTTACTAAATAAACGCCGACGGTACTGCGAGCCCGACGGTGGCCGTCGGCCTTACAACTAGGACGTCGACGGTTTTTTTGTTTCGTCGGTTTCATGTTGTGACGCCGACGACCCCCGTCGGCGTTGAAATGGCCGTCGGGCTGGGCTGTGTTTTCCGTAGTGGTGGCGGTCGGCGCGGTCTTACCGACCACGAGATCGTCGACCTGGTGCTGGAGTTCCTCAGCGCCGGCCAGGGGTCTATGGTGTCGTGCCTCGAATGGACCCTCGCTCACCTCGTGGCCCAGCCAGAGGTCCAGGAAAAGCTCCGTCGTGAGGTCGACGACAGCAGCAGCCAGGAGAAAATCCATGGCAGCATGCCGTACCTGCAGGCCGTGGTTCTGGAGAGCCTCCGCATGCACCCGACGGCGCCGCTGGCCATGCGCCACGTCCATGCCGCCGACGCCGCCGGGGTGCAGCTTGTGGGAGCACCACCGCCCGCCCGGGACATGATCGTGTTGTTCCTCCTGGGGGACATAGGAAGGGACGGGAAGAGGTCGAAGAACCCTAAGGAGTTCCGCCCAGAGCGGTTCCTGGCCGACGGCGAGGCCGAGGGCGTGGGACTGTTGGAGATATAGATTGTATACGTACGGTATATGGAGTAGTACTCCAATACCGTATCGTATCCCCTGTAAACACCACGGGTGGGGCTCTTCTGAAGGAGATATGCCCTAGAGGCAATTAATAAAGTGTATTCTTTATCATATCTCGTTTCTTCATAATAGGTTTTTTTGTGTCATGCTAGAACCGTATTAAGCGGAAACATTAATGCGGGTGTGATACGCAAACAACCAGGTCCCTAGTAGCCTCTACTAAGACTAGTTTCGTTGCGCGATCGATGATCGAGGTTTCCCAGTCATGGGGCATGGTGCCGGTCGGCAATGAGAGTCATATCGCTGGAGAGTGATGTGATGGACATACCCAGATTTGGAGAACGTAGTCGTTACGCCTTTGACCGTGAGATCAACTCTTATTGATATTCCCGGAAGATACTTTGATTGCACCAAACGTCGTATCTTATTTAGTATGACAAAAACGGTGATACTTTTGGGTATTGGAAAGGAGTAGTTGAGATGATGGGTCAAGAGCGGGATTTGCCAGTCCGCATAGCAGGATAGATACTCTCGGGCCCACTCGGTGAGATCATGTCTAATGAGCTTGCAAGTATGTGACTAGGTCACAGAGACATGAGATCATGAACGAGTAGAAGATAGCGTCGTCGGTAACGAGGTCGGGATTAGGTATGGAGATATCTATGGAACGACACTCGGACGTGCTAAGTATCGCTATGGCAAAAGGTCTAAGACTTCACGTTCAGGTTTGATAGATGAAATTCATTCGTTATATCTCAGGGATTAATTCATGGGGTCCAGGCCTACGGATTAGTCGTTGATCATTGAGGAGTCTTGATCATACCTGATATTATATCGAACCGCTAGGGTAACACACTTAAGGGGTTTCGACAAGACAACCGGAAAGGAAGGAGATCACCGGGAGCGTCCCGGGAGAGGTCCGATGGAGATCGGGCAGCGCCGAAAGAGTTTTCAGAGCTAGGAAAAATTATATATATTATGTTTGATATTAATTAGTGTTATTAATATGCAAATATGATTTTATATATTTATTTTCGAATTTATTAAGGCAGATTTCCCTAAATGGGCCTTCCGGACAAAAGAAGGCCCAAGAGGGGGGGACCCCCTTGGGAATTCGGTGGGGGCTTGGGGGCCGGCCTAGGTGGCCCACAAGGGGCCCACCAGGGGGCCGGCGCACCCCCTTGGCCGAACCAGGCTATGTGGGGATAGTCCCACATTGCCTGGCTGGCAAGGTTGGCTCCCCTTGGGAGCCTATATAAGAAGGGGCACCCCAGCCTTTTAATTCACCAATTAATTCCCGATTTCTCTCTCGATCTCATGGTTCCCAAGTTGGAGCCGAACCGAGCAGAGCAAGGGGATCTCCTCCACCATAGCCCGCTGCCGCGCTGATGGTGTTCTGGTCCAAGTCTTCCGCTGCTCGTCCTGGACTGGAGCTTCGGAGGCCGTCGTTTCCACCGTACGTGTGCGACTCCCTGCGAGGTGCTACGCTAGCGGTACTCGGAGGCCTGCTTCCTCTACACGACCTTGAGGTCGGCTTCGTCGGTCTGCATCGACAACGTTTGTGCGGAACGTGATCCCCGCTTTCGGTCTACAAGGGTACGTATTCCGATCTCCGTGTGTACTACTATATCTGCATAGAATAGATCTTGGCTAGTTTAAGGATATCGTTGCTAGGAAAAAATTTGTTTTCTGCACACGATCCCCTTCATCTTCCACCCTATATTAACATGTACACGAGCCCCTAACGGGGTATCGCTTCTGCCACCAAACCCTAAAATTTAACATGGTATCAGAGCTGGCTCTTCCTCGAGTCTAGCCGCCGCCGCCGCGATCTGCCGTCGCCGCCGCCACACAACATACAACCTAAATCGCTGTTGCTGCTGTGCAGCCGCCGTCGCCTACACACACCACAGCCAAAAACTCGCCGCCGCCGCCCACAACCAAAGCCAAAAACCACATAATCTGCTGCCGCCGCCGCCGCAATCTGCTGCCGCCGCCCGATACACACAAGACTACGATCGTCGCCGCCATGTCTTCCTAGACTCCGGTTGCGCTTCCCGACCTTGGTTCTCCACCGTCGGAAAAACTGACCCGGGACAATTATTTGTTCTGGTCCGCTCAGGTCATGCCCTCCCTTCGTGGAGCTCGTGTCCTCGGCTTGCTCGACGGCACTGACGTCGCGCCGCCGCAAGATCTGGAGGTTGAAGATTCCAATCACAAGAAGATCACCGTGTCCAATCCAGCGTATGAATCCTGGCTTGCACGCGATCAGCACGTCCTCGGATTCCTCACGAGATCCATCTCCTTTGAGCTGCTCGCCCTTGTCCTCGGGCTGGAACACACTGCGGCTGTCTGGGGCGTGATCAAGAACTTGGTCTCCTCTCAGTCTCGGTCCAAACTCACAAGCCTGCGTGGTTCGCTGCAGACCTGCAAGAAGCTCGACATGACTGTTGATCAATACTTTGCCAAGATGAAGTCGCTCAGTTCTGCACTTGCTGCGGCCGGAAAACCGATCGGGGATGATGAGCTTATAGGCTATATTCTCAATGGTCTAGACGGCACGTACACTCCCATAGTCGTGTCTGTCAATGCCAATCCCAGCACCACCTTGCCCGAGCTCTATGATCAGCTCATGGCGTTTGACACCCGTGAAGATATGCTCAGCGAAACTGGTCAGGGATCCAGTACCTTTCGTTCCTCGGCCAACAGCGCCTCCCGCCAGTCTCCACCCCGTGCTGATGTGTCTCCTCGACGTGATGGTGGACGTGATGGTGGACGCCGCGATGGACGGCGTGATGATGACCGTGGCCGCCGTGATGGCCGCCGTGATGATGGAGGACGTGATGCACGCCGTGATGATGGAAGGCGCCGTGACGGGCGCCGTGATGATGCTCGCCGTGATGGGCGCCGTGATGATGGAGGGCGCCGTGATGGGCGTCATGATGGACGCCGTGATGATGGAGGCCGCCGCCGTGATGGTCGTCGCAGACGTGTCCCTGCTCCCTATGTGGACATTACCTGCCAGATTTGCAAAATTCATGGACATGCCGCTGATGACTGCTGGTGGCGATATGAGGATGATGATGACCGTGATGATGATATCAACGACAAGTGTGCCAATGCTGCTTCTTATGGTGTGGACACCAATTGGTACGTTGATTCTGGCGCTACAAACCACCTGACCGGAGAGCTGAGCAAACTGTCTACCCATGAGAAGTACACCGGTCGTGATCGTGTCCACACTGCTGATGGTACGGGTATGACTATATCTCATGTTGGTCATTCAATTTTACGCACTCCTAATAGCACTTTACACCTTAATGATATTTTACATGCTCCTAATGCTTCCCAAAATCTCTTGTCTGCACACAAACTTGTCCTTGATAACAATGCATTTATTGAAATACATCCTTTCTTCTTTTTAATCAAGGACCAGGAAACGAAGCAAATCGTGTTTAAGGGTCCATGTCGTGATGGTCTTTACCCCCTTATGCCCGTGTCTCCAGAGTCATCCAAACAAGCCTTCCTCTCCACCACGCCATCATCATCCACCTGGCACAGTCGGCTCGGCCATCCTTCGTCTTTTATTGTGCAACAAGTTATTAGGAGAAATAAATTATCTTATTCACCAGAAACAGTACCTTATATTTGTGATCCATGCCAACAAGCAAAGAGCCATCAACTTCCCTACCCTATGTCTTCTAGTGTTTCCACTGTTCCTTTAGAACAAGTGTTCTCTGATGTATGGGGTCCAGCTCCTCTTTCTGTTGGTAAACATCAATACTATGTAAGCTTTATCGATGATTTTAGCAAGTTCACTTGGATCTATTTACTTAAGAAACGTTCTGAAGTTTAAGAAACGTTCTGAAGTTTATCAAGTGTTTCTTAATTTCCAACAACTTGTTGAACGCAAATTTGGGCATAAAATAGTCACCATGCAAACGGATTGGGGAGGGGAGTATGAAAAACTTAATGGTTTCTTTCAAAAAGTGGGCATCACGCATCATGTGTCATGTCCCCATGCGCATCAACAAAATGGTTCCGCTGAACGGAAACATCGTCACATAGTTGAGGTTGGCTTAGCTTTACTTGCTCGAGCTTCCATGCCTCTCAAGTTTTGGGATGAAGCTTTTCTCACAGCCACGTTTCTTATCAACATGATTCCTAGCAAAGTGCTTAATCTTGATACTCCCATGGAAAAACTCCTCCAAGCAAAACCTGACTATGCATCTCTTCGGATTTTTGGTTGCGCCTGCTGGCCCAACCTTCGCCCCTATAATAAACGCAAGCTTTCTTTTCGCTCTAAGCAATGTGTGTTCCTTGGCTATAGTCCCCTCCATAAAGGTGTAAAATGTCTTGATGTTTCCACCAAACCCTAGAATTTAACAGGGACCTCTGCCGGGGCGCAAGGAGGAGACGAGGATGATGTCGTTCGGCGCCGGGCATAGGTTCTGCCCGGGCATGGGCCTCTCGATGGCGACCATCAAGTGTTACCTGGCTGCACTCGTGCGTGAGTTCGAGTGGGCGCCGGCGACAAACGCCGCCGTCGTCGACTTCACGGAGCTGGATGGCTTCATACAGACGATGAAGAAGCCGCTCGCCGCGCGTGTCACGCGACGCATGCAATCGTCCGTGTGAAATCTTATTACTGGCAGTCCGAGTAGGCTTGCATCTGCTGCATGTGTTTCTTCTTGATTTGCATAGGATGCCTATCTAAATAAATTAAATTGGGGGCGTGTACGCTTGTTTTGATTGAATTGTTTTCATAGAAATATTTGGAAGAATCCAATCTTTAAGATTTTTCTTAAGAAATCTCTTTGGATCAAAGGAATGAATGACACCTCCAAACTTCGTATGAATTGCATTCCTACATCTCAATTTTATAGGAATATCAACATCTCCACTCTAAATTTTTTTTTACACTCATTCGCGTAGTATCGAGACATTTTTATGTATATCATCCACATGGTCATTTATGTAGTTTTGTTCGGTTTTGTAATTCTCTGTTTTGCACTTACAATCCTATCAAATTATTGTGTTTTTCTAACTAGTAGTCGCACGTGCTACACGTAAGTCTTTATAGTACAATAATAGTTTTATGTCTAAACCGTTTAAAGAAGTGCGAAGAACACGTAATCGATGCACATTTTTTCAAATCACAAAGCATAATATATTACAATCCAACACAGTTTGAACCGATAGTTAAAAAATCAAAATAACATAGCATTATCCACTATTTATTTATTAATTCATGAAGATCCATCACTTTATACGGTCGACGATTTCATTCCAATTCAGAAATATTGTTTGTCGCCTCATTGTCCTGGTATTTCAGGATATGTACCAAAATCATTTTCTTAACTCCAAACCATCCTACATATGCATTATACAAGATTGTTATACAAAGTTCAGTTCAAAGTGTATACATTGAGTATAGTTGAGAATACTCACCATGGTACCGACAAATACGACGCTCTATCGTGCCATGAGTCCATTAATAAATTAAAGACCAAATAGCCAGATAAAGCAGTGAATGCATTTGAAATGTCAAATAATGAGCGTAAAACAAATAAAGCAAGTTTATATTTAAGTGCATGAGAGCTTAACTTGTGCATGCTATATATAGAGAGGTGCATCGAAGTGTGGAGCATGCAAACACATGTTGAAATGTTCAGTTTAGTTTAAACTCTACCGTCTCTTCTACTCCAAGTTGAATTTGTTTATAGCTGGTTCAGTTGTTGTGGTTGTGGATAGCTCCTAGACAACGACGGCTGGGCTTGTTTATGGTTGAGTAGGTTGCTGTGGGTATTACTCTCGAATCAGGGTTTCGTACCGCTTTATAAATAAAGCCACACTGTTTGAAAACGCTGTTGGGTCAGACAACATAACGTCCAAAAGAGTTGCTGGGGCAGAAACAACACGCAACGCCCAAAATAAAAGCGAAGAGAGAAGGAAAAAGAAAAAGGAAAAGAAAAGGAAGAAGAAAAATACCGACAACGGTGGATCGACAAAGTTAGCAAGCTTCGCGCCCGCTGCGCCAACCAGAGGCCTCCCACAACGCTCCTAATGGTACGATGCGCCGGTACCAAACAACACCTTCAGGAAGGGATGCGACGACCACGACGCTGCTGCCAAGGGTTTCCCCTGGTACGCGACGGGGAGAGGGGGGAAACACCCGACGCCCTCCAGGAAGGACTGGTGGTACCCAGAGACGCCACTACGTCGGACAAGCCGACTAGGATTTCTCCTGACCCCATCACCCTAGGCGCATCGGAACACTCCACCACACCGTCTGTCACCCAGCGCCTCACGAACGCGAAGTCTCTCACAAAGTCTCACCACTACGAAGAGCACAGAAGCATACACACCAAAGAGGAAGAGTCGAGACTAGGAGCCGCAGCACCGCCAACTTGCGGGAGGGATCAACCTCCACCATCACAGACGGTAACCGACCGGACGCCACAACAGGACCACACCAGGCCCACAAGCCCGGTCGGGCCTCTCCACCTAGAGAGGCCCGTGAAGCTCCCACCGTCGCGCTGTAGAAGGCACACCGTTGACGCCGCCGCCCCCCATCCAAGCTGCTCTCCGTCATCAATGTAAAGAGGACCACGCCATTGAAGATTTGGTCTAGCCCGCCTAAAACCCAGATAGGCGCACAGGGCCCAGATCTGGGATGGGGGCAACGCGCCGGACCAGCACTACAACGACCACGGCCCTGCCGCCAACGGCAGCGCCACCACGCCTCCGTCCACCCAACACACAGACATCACTGTCCGTAGCCGGACAGCCACCCGCCAAAAAGCACCGCCGCCATCCAGGGTCCCGCGCCCCCTTCCGTACGATGGGAAAAGGCTCCAAAGCACACGCCTTGGCACACCGTGACGCCAGCGAGGATGCTGCCAGATCCAGACCCGCTTGGCCCAACTCTGGCATGGTCGTGTACGGATGCCCAACGAGCACCGCCGAAGCCATCACCGACGACAGCAGCACGACAGAAACCTATACATGCGCCACTGTTTCCATAATTAGGACTAGCAAATAATATGTATATAGTAGTGGGGTATAATTAGCTGGTTCACTTTAAACAGAAGAAATGACCAGAAAGTCAGTGCATGGTTGGTACATGCCAATATGCCATTGAGACTATGGTGCTACATGCCACTACCAATCTCAACAAAAAGCAATCTTTCTAGTGTCCAAACTAATACTCCCTCCGTCCCAAAATAAGTGTCTCAATTCTCTCAAAAAGGTGATGTATCTAGATATTCATGTCTAGACATGAATATCTAGATACATCAAAGACATGAATATCTAGATACATCACCTTTTTGAGAGACTTGATACACTTATTTTAGCACGGAAGGAGTATGTAATTTCACAGAGTATGGTTATTTGGGAGGCGTACTGGTACCAAGTATGATTATCGATCGCCAAGCTAACATCTCTTGTGCTACATGGGTGGCCTGGGCCAGCTTGTGCTCCACTGAAGAAACAAACCAACCAGCAAGCTACCTGAAAACCAGCTATTAGCACCCCATTACGCTTTCCTCAAAACAAAACAAAAACCCTACAATACTTATTTTCTTGTTTTTCACATTTTTCTTTACTTTCTTCATTTCTTTGTTGTTTTTCTATGTTGTTTATTTCATTTCTACTGTTTTTCTTTTCAAAAATTTAACCATTAAAAATGAACATTTCTGAAATATGATCAAATATGAAAATTTTAAAATCAGAATTCTTTCAAAATGATTTTTTTCAAAAATTCATACCATTTTCAAATATGAACTATTTTTAAACCGTATATTTTCGAAAAATAAACAATTTCCAAAATTTGAACTATTTTTAAAAATCAAATATATCTAACATATGAACCATTTTCAAAAATGAATATTTTGAAATATGAACCATTTATCGAATTCGGGTGAACCGTAAAAACAAATGAGCCGAAAATACCGGTGAATTGAAATGCCGATAAACCAAAAATAACTAATCGTGAATCAAAAATATCTTTGAATGGAAAATAATAGTGAACTGAATAGGAACTAAAATGTACGCAAACATACTAGAACATGTACTATTTGTTTCATTGGTGATGCTTAGTTTGGTTGTTCCAATACTTGTACGCAACATGCATACTTTATTAAACTTTTTGACTTGTTAGACCATTATGTCCATAAAAAAGTAGTTTCACTGGTTTATTTATACTCTGTGAGTTTCTATAAAGATGTTTACATGATCATATAATAGAAACTGATATTGAGATACTTTTTAGATCATACTCTTTGTAAATCTTTGCCAAAAATATTTATAAACTATACATTGCACAAAATAGTTCTACGACAAATTTTGTAACAAAATGCAGCTTATCGTCTTTCGATGAATTCATGACAAACAAAAAATACACCAACTAGTATTTATCAATACTGCCAATTATATGGTAAAACTAGGAAAATAAACAGAAATTTGTACTTATAATACGATAACATGATATATAAAATAATACCCAATAAAATATAAACGTTTAATATAAAGATACACGAGAGGATTGAACGGGCCAATAGGCTGCACAAGAAACGGCCCATCTGGGCGCCCAGAACCAAATCTGGAAATTAACCCACAAGCCGCCGCCGCAAAGCCATCAGCTAAGCCCGGTGACCGGAGGCCAGACAAGAAAGCGATGGCGCTGACAACCGAAGATGTACGCCCTCTTCCTTCCCCGCATGTCGGATCGTGGGAGGATCGTTCAGTGCCGGCGACGATCGACGATTAATTTTCTCTTGCATGTCGGATCGTTGGGCTGAGATCTTTTGGTCGGTCGATTCCGATGTATTTATTGCTGGTGGTTACCTTAGGAAGATGCGATCGAGATATTCTGATTTAACTTTTGTTGGTGGTTACCTTAGGAAGATGCGATCGACAGGTTTGAGAGGAATCCGGAATTAAAATAGCTGCCTAGATCAGGGCCTCGATTTAACGCGTTATGGCCACCTTAATATTTTCATGCACCTGTTGTTGTGATGGACGCACTGTCTAAATCGTTTTACCGCCTGCTCGTTGCAGATGGCTCAGCACCGCAGCCTATTTGGTTGTGGTGTGAGAGCTCAGCTTGTGCATGCTATATATAGAGGTGCATGCAAACACATGTTGAAATGGTATTTAGTTTTGTTTAAATTCTACCGTCGCTTTTACTCCAAGTTCAGTTGTTGTAGTTGAGTAGGTTGCTGTGGGTACTACTGGATACTTCCTAGAATGGAAATCTGTACATGCGCCACTGTTTGTATAATTAGGACTAGCAAATAATATGTCCAATATACAATAGTGGGGTATAATTAGCTGGTTCACATTAAACAGAAGAAATGACCAGAAAGTCGGTGCATGGTTTGTACACCCCATTGAGACTATGGTGCTACTCCCTGCGTTCTGAATTAATTGACTCAGATTTAGTACAAATTACACTAATTCTGAGTCAATTAATTCAAAACGGAGGGAGTACATGCCACCACCAATCTCAACAAAAAGCAATCTTTCTAGTGTCCAAATTAATATGCAATTTCACCAAGTATGATTATCGATCGCCCAAGCTAATTAACGTCTCTTGTGCTACATGGGCGCTCCACTGAAGAAAACAAAGCAACTAGCAAGCTAACGTGAAAACCAGCTATCGGCCCTCAAAACAAAAAATCATTACGCGCCTACAATACTTATTTTCTTGTTTTCACATTTTTGTTTCCTTTCTTCATTTCTCTGTTGTTTTTCTATGTTGTTTTTTTATTTTCTAATATTTTTCTTTTCAAAATTTTAACTATTTAAAAAATGAACATTTCTGAATATGATTTTTTTATTTCAGATAAGCATTTTCAAATATGAAAATTCGAAATCAGAATTATTTTAAAAATGTTTTTTCAAAATCCGTACCATTTACAAATATGAACGATTTTTAAACCAAATCATTTTCCAAAAATAAACAATTTTTGAAATGTGGACGATTTAAAAAATGAACATTTTCTAACATATGAACCATTTTTGTAATCTGAACCATTTTCAAATATGAACCATTTTCCAAACATGAACCATTTATCGAATTCGGGTGAGCCGCAAATAATAATGAGCTGAAATAACTCCTTACTCAGCTTATACAATAACATATATCATCAAGAATGTCTACAAAAATAGATCCATGTCGGGCCTATAAATAACTAATAGGCAAACGACTTGGTTGCTGGACAGTTATTTGCGTGGGGAAGTAATTTCAATCGGTACTATACATACTAAGTTGCATGAAATAGCATAAAGTATATTCACCATGTGATAGGAATAAGATGACCTAGAAATGGATAAGTATACGGTTCTGCTAGGGTGGTACCAAATAGACAAACCAAAGCATTTTGCATTTAGAAGAAAAAAAATCCCATTTGCTTAGTGCATCACAAGCACATATATCTGTTGATCTTTGTGGGAACTCAAAGAAACTAAAGATGATATTAACTATTTAATACCACATAAATAGACAATAATAGAACCTTCTGTTTACTTGACCTTAAGCTTTTGCATCTAACTATCAGTCGCAGCTTCACCTCATCCCTATAGCATGCAATATTTATGTAAATCACGGACTTAAGCCAGTAATAACAGGGCATGGTAGTAACATAATAAAAATAATACTACATGAGACTGCATGGGGCTAATTTGGGTATGCATTCAGAAATAAAGAATTTTGTAGAGCTACCGCATATTGGCGCTAACACATCTAATTTGACAAACATCTCTACAAAACATTGAGTTCTTAGTTAATGATGCAAAAAAGTCTTCACCGCCGAAAAAAGAAGTATACATCGTGTCACTCAAAGGCAAAGGTACAGCCCTGACCCATATTTCTGTTCTGACACCATGATTTGTAAACGCCAAATAGGCAAATACACAATTTCTGTGACATTTGAGCTTTGAGAATGCACTTTTCTTGTTTCAGGTAGATATCAATCTGAGCAGAATCATGAGCAAAATGTAATGAACGATTTTATGCAGATAAAAAAAACTAATGGTGAGGCAGAGGGTAGCAAACATTCATAGTTAACCACTTATAAGGGTTATATTATATATACATGGTGTGTAGTTCATGAGACGTACTTGGCTATCTACAATATAATCTCTACTATATAATACGGCCTAAGGTGTCCGGTACGTCACGACGTTTTTGTGTTTTAGCCCCTCGGAAATTGCCAAATCAACCCGCACTCCTCTAAGTGAAAAAACTGTTTGAGACCTGCCCTACTGTTTCCCATCTCCATCACCATAGCGCATCCTCCCCCAAATTCATCAGAAGGAGAGCGCCGCCTGCGGACACAGACACCTCCCGTCCCCCCTCGCGCTCGTCAGGCGACCAACCTGAGCAGCCCGCGCCGGGATAGGAAATCCCGTCGTCGCCGATCTCGCCTCCGCCGCGTGTTAATCCCCTCCAGCCGCTGCTTCTCGCGGCCGCCTAAAGGTTCGCGATGCTGCGGAAGGTGGTCGTCGGTTTCCTCGCCTGCGTCGCCCTCTACCTCGCCTTCTCCTCCTACCTCCGTCACGCGAAGCCGTATTTTCCAGTCCAACCCAATCCAATCCATTCTCCAATTTGGTCTGAATCTACAGTTTGAGACCACGGACATGGAACAAACTGGCATGTTGGTGAAGACAGTGAAGAATCTCTGATTCATAAGAAATAGTTTGTCAAACATGGAACATATATCTTGTAGCGACGTTGGTGGAGGGCAGGAAGGAGGGAAGGAAGGAGGACAACAGAATAGTGAGGGGGACCAAGCGACACGACGGCGGGTGCTCCGGCCAGCGGCGGCGTATAGAAGCTCCGGCGGCCGGCGTTCGTCGGCAGCGTATAATAGCTTCGGCAGCCGCCGCCGGCGGTGTACCGGGAGAGCGCCGGCGGCAACCTCGGGAGAGCCCAGCGGCGGGGCGACGACTGCTTCCTTTTCCGGGAACCTCTTTCCTCTGCTGAAACTAGAAGATTGAATCGATTTGAGCCCATCGGTTTCCAACAATCTGAGACCAGAAAGTTTGGGATCAAACCAGCCCAGTCCAAACCGGATTTTGTTGAAGTCCAGACCAAACTGTAGCTGTTTTTGTTACGAGATCATCCTGACCGATCCATTGCAGACCAAAGGAAAAACCAGACCAAAACTTAGTTTTGATCCAAACTATTCTCAGCGCTACGGCGGTGAGGGCGGTCGCTGCGGCGGCAGCACCAAGAAGAAGGTGGAGTTTGCTGGCAGCGCTCCCCTACGAGTATCTCCTTCCTCTACAGCCCGTCCTCCGCCGCCTCGAAGCTCCACAACAGCGCCTTCTTCGTGAACGGCACCACGGCGCGCGGCGATGGGAAGGAGAAGGACCCGGCCAGACGCGCTCCAGCTACCGCACCGTCCGCGACAGCCGCCAGGCGCACCATTAAATGAAGCATGAAGAAGAGTCAGTTGACGGCATGCCTTATAAGATGCCACGATTACAAGAATTGCCTTTGTTCTGTTTCTACCTGGTCTATTCTTCAAATCCATCGGATTTTTATCAGAGAATCTACTTGAGATGATGTTTGGTTTGTGGGAGCTTATCACGTGTACCACGCGATCACTTAGAAGATGTGACTAGAGGACAAATGTACAGTTTCAGAGTTCACTCAATGCACATCTTATGCACAAATGTACTGATTTTAGGGAATAAGTGTTGTGTGCCAAAACATTAATTCATAACTTGAAGTGGGCGATGAATTTCTATCAGAGTAGAGCTGGCTAGTGTTGGTCTTCACAGTCCCTACCGGGCAGACATTGACACCACTAAAGATACAAACGATGAGCTTATTGCAGTAAGCATAGTTGGTTCAGGAGGTTATCTTGACGATTTTTGTAGCTCGGGTGAAAGTATACACCGACTCTGAAGGAAAAGCTACCGATAACGATCATGATGGACCAGGTTCAAGGATCTTCAAATACCTGCTGAACTTGGTTTATATCACGTCACTGCGTCATTGTGAGCTTCTAGAGTATTGATTTCTAATTCAAACATTTACACCAACTTTGAAGTTTCTTCCTGACATTACTTCACAAAGACGATGGATGATAAGGGATAAATCCGCAAAAAAGAAACTTCGGTAGACTAAACACTTGTTTCATCTATGAAGAGTAGAGTTGCTACCTCGAGGTACTTAGCTATTTGCCTGCAAATAAGCACAGCCTTCTACCCATTATGTCAACGATTAGGTAGAGCTCTTACGGGGGCTACAATGCTACTGACCTTTTCTTATATAGATAATTTTAAGTTTAGACTATACTAAGTTGGATAATGGGTAGATGGACACAAATAATCACAATGATCAAAAGCTGAAAAACAATCCATGTTGTGTATGATGCCTATTTTGAAATTGCCAGGCAAAAAGTTCATGTTGTACATGATGCCTATTTTGAAATTGACATGTAGAAAGTCCCTTTTCTTCTGTGAATGATATAGGCTTTTTACGTCTTTTTTCAAGAGTGCAATCCATACTTGTCATTTCAATTATTTATTAGTCGGATCATGTTTGTACAGATCTAGACAATCTTTTTTTAGACCTTCCACAAATGTGTGGTGCTTTTATTTGATTAGGTGACTGCACTGAATTTCTTTCTCATAAATGTAAATGGAAAAATTTACTAATGACCTGAATAATCTAATGAAAATTATTTACAGCATTTTTATAAATGTGTGTTTTCAAGGTTTAGCTTTGGTTGTCTGATTGGGGTATGTCTAGCATGTAAATGTTATTTTCGAGATGAACTTAATAAACGTAGAAAACCTCATGGATAAAAGTAGTGCATAATCAAGTTTTAAAACAATTGATGAAGAGTTGATCCAAATTTCGAATGTACTAGCTCACTTATGAGATATGCATTTCAAGTTGTCCCATCGCACATGGGTCATTTTGTTTATCCGTTGCAACGCACGGGCATTTTGCTAGTTAAAATGTAATATATAGTGTCATCTTACATTTGCATTACTTATTCCAGATCTCAGCTGCTCCTACGCGAGGTGGCAGCCGTATTATACTTGTTTGTTTGTGAATATAGAATCTACACTAGCTAGCTACTTTTACGAGGCACCGGCGAAGCTGTAGCTGGTCTGCCGCCGGAGAGTAAGGAGATGACGAGCAGCACGATGCTGAAAGCCATTGGCTCCATGCCGCCGCACCCTCTCGCCGACGAGATGGTTCCGCTAACACTATTCGACCGCTTCACCATGGACCGCTTCGTGGCTCTCATGCTGGTATACCCGGCGCCGACTCCGTCCAACGACGCGCTCAAGGAGGGGCTGCGCAGGGCCGTGGCGGCGTACCCGCGGATGGCAGGACGCCTCGCCGTCGACCAGCGTGGCCGGCGCTGCATCCACTTCAGCAACGAGGGCGTGCTTGTCCTTGAGGCAGCCGTGGCCGTGGATCTGGCGGACGGGCTCGTGGACGGCAACCTTGTCTCCGGCGACATGGATGCCCTCTACCCTACGCTGCCCCCACCGGAGCTCGAGCTCGTCGAAAGCTCGGTGCAGCTCAGTGTAGCTCGCGAGCCACGCCCGGTGTCTCACTGGCAGGTGGGGCCGGTGTTCTCCGGCAACGGGCAGACCATGGACGGCGGCGCAACGGAGCTTTCCGGTGGCGGCGGACCACGAACTGGAGGTCTGCGAGGACGGATTCGAGGACGACGAGGCGACGGAGCACGAACTGCCGGTGGCGGAGCATGATTCGAGGTGGACGAGGATGGATTCGAGGGATTCGAGGTCAAGTCGCTAAGAAAGACAGTCGCTGAGGAGTTTCCTGGCGGCGGCGAATTTCACGGGCCAGCGAGCTGGACCGAGCCGGCCCTAGCTCGCCACGGGCCAGCTTTAAGAGCTCGGCTCGGGCAAAAAACATTTCGGGCCGAGCCGCAAAAGCTCGGGCCGTGGACTGCAGGGGCAGAGCCCAGCCTCGTGCGTCGCTGGACTTTTTCGGCAACATGGTGCTCTGGGCATTTCCGAGGCTTTAGGTCCGTGACGTCCTGGGCTGGAGCTACGGCGGCGTGGTCCACGCCATTCGCGACGTCGTCGCGCGTGTCGACGCCGAGTACGTCCGCTCCTTCCTCGACTTTGGGTCCTTGGCCGACGCGCAGGGGCTGGAGCCTGGAGCTACCCACCGCGCCCGCCGCCGGCACCATGTGCTGCCCGGACCTTGAAGTGGACAGCTGGCTGGGGTTCGCGCACAGCCAGCTTGACTTCGGCGGCGGGCCGCCGTCCCTGCTCCTGCTTCCCAACATATCCGTGGAGGGGATCATGTACTTCGTGCCCACCGCCGACGACATCGACGTCTTCATCGCCATGGCGGCGGATGATACGTTCCACCGGATATGCTACTCATTTGATTCTGTGTCTCGCCTATAGTCCCTCTGGATTTCAGATGTAATTTCCACATTACTGCATTGCTACGGAAATGTTAATGCAGAGGTCAACTCTGAATTTCTACAATTTCGTGATATCTATGAGATTAGATCTATCCTACTCCTCCCTCTCTTTTTTAATACAAGGTCACTTCATACTTTCAGTTATATTTTATGCCACTGGATGTACCAGCAAAATAATATGACTTTCTTCACATTTTAAACTTTCCGATGATATATTTCGTATGATATACAACTCGGATTTTATTGACTAAGATTATAAGTAAAAAAAATGTCACGAAAATAGTGACATTGTATTTGAAAACAAATGGATTTTATCCTTTGGGTCTTCATTCTCCCACATGAGTAGTCTCTTCTACTCTGTCCAAATAGACAAAGTTCCTCATCCTTCTACTTGATGGAAGCGGACCCAGTTGTCAGCAACTGAAAGGCATGGATTGGATTTGCCTCTAGGTTTGTTGGCCTAAACCATTGCGAGGGCATCGCTCTTTAGCATGTTGAATTTGGTGTCATAGATATTGTAAACACATAATTTTAAGCCATAAGATATTAGAATTGCCGCAAATATTATGTTATGTAAAATGCCACATGCGGATGAAAGTCTAGTGCCTCAAAGATCATCACTCAGTAAGCCATGAAAACCAACGAAAGTACGAAACGACACAGATTGGACAAACAGTAACGTGTTAAGAAACTCATTGCAACAATTAAAAATGATCTAGGTCTAGATGCAGAGATAGTTAAGTATCACGTAGCTCGCTTAAGCGATCTAGCTAAGCTAGACCCAGACCACCATGGCAATGCTTGGAAACCTAACCGCAAGCTCCGCCGCCAGCGTGCTTGGGCAGATGAGGCAGGCGCAGCGCTCCGACGGGCCGGCGTCCGTGCTGGCCATCGGGACGGCGAACCCGGCCAACTGCGTGCGGCAGGATGAGTACGCCGACCACTACTTCCGCATCACTCGCTCACAGCACCTCACCAAGCTCAAATCCAAGCTCAACAGGATCTGTAATTAACACGATCTCTCTCTCTCTTGCTTCCCTTCCATGGCTATGGAATCGACCTAACTTAACTGATCTCAAGCAGGCCACAGATCGGGCATCACGAAGCGCTACTTCCACCACACCGACGAGATGCTGCGAGACCACCCGGAGATCATCGACCGCACGTCGCCGTCGCTCGATGCCCGGATGGACATCGTGGCCACCGCCGTGCCCGAGCTCGCCGCGGCCGCCGCGCGCAAGGCCATGGCCGAGTGGGGCCGCCCGGCCGCCGACATCACACACCTCGTCGTCTGCACCTTCTCCGGCGCCCACATGCCCGGAGCTGACCTCCGCCTGGCCTCGCTCCTCGGCCTCGACGCATCCGTCCAACGAACCATGCTCTATCTCAACGGCTGCGCCAGCGGGTCCGCGGCGCTGCGCCTCGCCAAGGACATCGCCGAGAACAACCGCGGCGCCCGCGTCCTCGTCGCCTGCGCCGAGATCACCCTCGTCCTGTTCCGCGCCCCTCACGAGGCCCACGTCGACACCACCATCATGCAGGCGCTCTTCGGCGACGGGGCGGGCGCCATCATCGTCGGCGCCGACCCCGATGGCGATGGGCACCCCGTCGAGCGCCCGGTTTTCCAGATGGTGGCCGCCTCGCAGAGCCTGATACCGGGGAGCAGCCGCGCCGCCGTGGGAGTGCTCCGCCAGGACGGCCTCCACTTCAACCCTTCCTTGGAGATGCCGGCGCTGGTCCGGGAGAACATAGGGCGGACCATGGCCGACGTGCTCGGGCCGCTCGACCCGAACGACCTGTTCTGGGCGGTGCATCCAGGCGGGGTGGCCATCTTGGACAGCGTCGAAGCTGGCCTCCGGCTTCAACCCCAGAAGCTGGCGGCGAGCCGACACGTGCTGAGTGAGTACGGGAACATGTCTGGCCCGACAATCATCTTCGTGCTCGACGAGATCCGCCGCCGCCACCACGAGCAACCGTTGGGTCTGGGTGTACTGCTTGGGCTCGGTCCCGGCTTGACGGTGGAGACCATGGTGTTGCACGCCACCGGCAACACATAAGCTTTCGCCGAGTGTTATGTTTGACAAGGAGTATGCCGAGTTGAAGTTGAAAAGCCTAAAGCCCACAAAATCACGAGTTTTTTTATAATTTCGTGACTCGTGTGACAGGTCTCGGGCTGTTTAAATTCATCCGGGACCCCCAAAACGGCGTGCTATATATTCATGAGTGAATTTACACTCCAAGAAGACATGTTTTACTGAATCATATTGGTTATAAAAATGTATTTTACGCTTCTCTACAAATTCCGTCTTGCTAGAATATATATCCATGTGCAGAATAACTCGTCTATGAATAAGAAAAAGGAAGATATAGTTCTTTCGAGACATTGTTTAATTTACAAAGTAATATCTTAACCCTTCACACCCCTGACCAAAAGGGGTTTACACCGAGGTTTTTTCAGTTGGAGTGCGAAAATAATTTTCCACAAAAAGGGTTATGTAGAAAGTTTGTATAACTATTTATATGGATGGCCCTTGTTGTCTACCTCGAGATCTTGAAATTTGTTGTTAGTGTTAAAGAGGTTATTAGTTGTTCATATTACTTGTAACACAAGTAGAAACCTTGGCATCTCAAGCACCATTTGTTTTATGGAAGCTGAACCATCATTTTGTACATCTATATCATGCCTATTGTAATATATAGCATAAAAAGATATGGGCCCCTCGTAACAAGTGTGCGGCCCTTTGAAATTTCAGTAGCCAATGTGGATGTCCACGCTTAAGTAGTATAGTCGTTCGTAAACATGATGGGATGGGGGATGGGGGGTGGGGGGCGTAACGGAAGCCATGAGTCGATTTTGCTGACAACTGACAATATGAATAATGGTATCGTTGGAGTCTATTTCTACAAATTATAGGCTGACTCGAATATTCCAAATAGCCATTTCCGATTAATATATAAACCAACTCTAAAATTTGTGTAGTCGGCTTCTACAAAAAACGAGTTGGGATACAACCGGGTTTTTAGTTTCGGTCATTTGAAAAACCAGGCAAAGGGGATAGTGTTGACGTACTTAGCTCGGAATGTAATTAGAAAAACTAGCTCTATGATCCGACTCTAAATTTCACTCTTGTTCCGGTGTGCAAAGAATGTCTGGTCCTGTCCGGGCTTGTGTATCTATAAACTTGTACAAGTAGCACTAGCTTTTCACATGGGAGTAATCAAGAAGTATTTGGCAGCTACTTGTAGGTTGTACTGGTGGATGCATGCATCTCAGAAGCCGTGCGTTAGTTGTGTTCTGAAAATTTGTTGTTTGTGTTAAAGGAACTGTTAGCTGCACATACATTACTTGTAACGCAAGTAGGCTCTTTGTCATTTTAACAAAATGGAATCCGGACCACCATTATTTTGATCTATTAACAACCCATAATAGGGTGTAATCATCTTTCCGAACTTCCTCTGCCTTGTCTGAGATAGAAACGAGTTGATCTAAAATACTTCAAATTTGGATAATCTGCATCATGTTAGCACCACTGCCGAGAGAGGCCCACAATAGTTCAAACTAATCTTTTGTTGTTAGTATTGTACTCCATCCGTTCTAAATTAATTGACTTAGATTTAGTACAACTTGCACTAAATCTAAGTCAATTAATGAAGAACCGGAGGGAGTAGTATGTTGCATGCCAGAAGCTAGGGCAAGCCGACACGTGCTGAGTCAGTATGGGAACATGTCTGGCCCGACAATCATCTTCGTGCTCGGCGATATCCGCCGCCACCGCCACCACAAGCAACAGTTGGGTCTAGGTGTACTACTTGCGCTCGGTCTGGGGTTGATGGTTGAGACCATGCATGTTGCACGCCACTAGTAGCTACACGTACGTAAGCTTTTGTCGAGTTGAAGTTGAAAACCCTGCATATTCATGATTGAACTTACACTCTAGGAAGAGATGTTTTATTGAAACATATTGGTTACAAAAAATGAATTTTACACTTCTCTACAAATTCTGTCTTGCTAGAGTATATATATCCATGGATAGTGTTCTTCGCAGCAACATTATGGTGGTTGTGGAGGGCGAGAAATGACAGGTGTTCAACCGTTCATCCATGCACCTAGCCACCCTTTGTTCAAATATACGACAAGAGGTGTTCACCTCGATACACAGATCACCAAAAAATGAAGAAGCAAACACACAATGGGTGACTCGGCTTCTGTAATTGTTTTGCTACTTTTTTGGTTTTGGTACTTTTTCTGCTTTCTCTATTCCTCTTCATTACTTTTTTTCTCTGATCTTCTTTTAACTACCATTTTGTGGGCTCTTTTCTTTTACTTTGCCTTTATCGTTTGCTGAAATTTATGCACGTTGTACTTGCCACTTGGCTTCCTTAAATAAGGTAGACAAGCCTCAACCTTATTATGATAAAAAAAGAATATATATCCATGTGGCAGAATAACTCGTCTATGAACAAGAATAAGAAAAATATAGTTTTTTAGAGACATTGTTTTAATTTACAAAGTGTATCTTAACCCTTCACCCATCGGGACCAAAAGGGTGTATCCCGAGGTTTTCTGTTGAAGTGTGAAAGTAATTTGCCACAAACAGGGTTCTGTATAAAGTTTGTATAGTCTGTATAACTGTTTATATGGATGGCCATTGTTGTCTGCATCGAGATCTTGAAATTTGTTGTTAGTATTAAAGAGGATATTGGTTGTTCATATTACTTGTAACGCAAGTAGGCATCTTGGCATCTCAAGCACCATTTTTTGTATGGAATTTGATGAAGGGGATCGTGTGCAGAAAACAAAAAAATTCCTACCGACGATATCCTAAAAGCATGCCAAGATCTATTCTATGCAGATATAGTAGTACGAACGGAGATCGGAATACGTACCCTTGTAGACCGAAAGCGGGGATTACGTTCCCGCACAAACGTTGTCGATGAAGACCGACGAAGCCGACCTCAAGGTCGTGTAGAGGAAGCAGGCCTCCGAGTACCGCTAGCGCAGCACCTCGCAGGGAGTCGCACACGTACGGTGGAGACGACGCCTCCGAAGCTCCAGTCCAGGACGAGCAGCGGAAGACTTGGACCGGAACACCAGCAGCGCGGCAGCGGGCTATGGTGGAGGAGATCCCCTTGCTCTGCTCGGCGCGGCTCCAACTTGGTAACCACGAGATCGAGAGAGAAATCGGCAATTAATTGGTGAATTAAAAGGCTGGGGGTGCCCCTTCTTATATAGGCTCCCAGGGGGAGCCAACCTTGCCAGCCAGGCAATGTGGGACTATCCCACACAGCCTGGTTCGGCCAAGGGAGTGCGCCGGCCCCTTGGTGGGCCCCATCTGGCCCACCTAGGCCGGCCTCCAAGCCCCCACCGAATTCCCAAGGGGTTCCCCCCCTCTTGGGCCTTCTTTCGTCCGGAAGCCCATTTAGGGAAATCTGCCTTAATAAATTCGAAAATAAATATATAAAATCATATTTGCATATTAATAACACTAATTAATATCAAAAATAATATATATAATTTTTCCTAGATCCGAAAACTCTTTCGACGCTGCCCGATCTCCATCGGACCCCTCCCGGGACGCTCCCGGTGATCTCCTTCCTTTCCGATTGTCTTGTCGAAACCCCTTAAGTGTGTTACCCTAGCGGTTCGATATAATATCAGGTATGATCAAGACTCCTCAATGATCGACGACTAACTCGTAGGCCTGGACCCCATGAATTAATCCATGAGATATAACGAATGACTTTCATCTATCAAACATGAACGTAAAGTCTTAGACCTTTTGCCATAGCGATACTTAGCATGTCCGAGCGTCGTTCCATAGATATCTCCATACCTAATCCCGACCTCGTTACCGACGACGCTATCTTCTACTCGTTCATGATCTCATGTCTCCGTGACCTAGTCACATGCTTGCAAGCTCATTAGACATGATCTCACCGAGTGGGCCCGAGAGTATCTATCCTGCTATGTGGACTGGCAAATCCCGCTCTTGACCCCTCGTCTCAACTACTCCTTTCCGATACCCCAAAAGTATCACCGTTATTGTCATACTAAATAAGATACGACGTTTGGTGCAATCAAAGTATCTTCCGGAAATATCAATAAGAGTTGATCTCACGGTCAAAGGCGTAACGACTACGTTCTCCAAATCTGGGTATGTCCATCACATCGCTCTCTAGCGATATGACTCTCATTGCCGACCGGCGCCATGCCCCATGACCGGGAAACCTCGATCATCAATCGCGCAACGAAACTAGTCTTAGTAGAGGCTACTAGGGACCTGGTTGTTTACGTATCACACCCGCATTAATGTTTCCGCTTAATACGGTTCTAGCATGACACAAAAACCTATTATGAACAAACGAGATATGATAAAGAATACACTTTATTAATTACCTCTAGGGCATATCTCCTTCATTTGAACCATCATTTTGTAGATCTATATCATGTCTATTGTAATATATAGTGTGAAAAGATATAGACCCCTCGTAATTAGTGTCCGACACTTCGAAACTTCAGCAGCCAATGTGGTTGTGGACACTTAGTAGTATAGTCATTCGTAAACAGGGTGGGACCCCTCGTAATGAGTCGTTTTTTGCTGACAACCGAACAGTAAAAATTATGGTATTGTATAAATCAACTGTAAAATTTGTGTTGTTGGTTTCTAGAAAAAACGAGTTGGGATACAACCGGGTTTTTAGTTTCGGTCATTTGAAAAAACAGGCAAAGGGGATAGTGTTTTGACGTACTTAGCTCGGAATGTAATTAGAAAACCCAGCTCTATGATCCGACTCTAAATTTCACTCTTGTTCTGGTGTGCAAGGAATGTCTGGTCCTGCCCGGGACGCAGAGATTCCGCAAGTATATGCGCACCCACCATCCATCTACACCATACATTCTGCTTTGCGATTTGTGTTGGTTAGAAGCATCTTTGACCGTGGCTTAGCACTTAACTTAAGACAAGTGCTTTTTCACACTGATCCCAACTAGTATAATGTAAATATATCCGAAATACCCTTGGCCGAAAAATACATATATTTACAATATATTATTGGATAATGCATTAACATATTTTCAGATATTTTTTGTATCAACACAAACTCATGAATAAACACATTTGTTGAATATATTGTATTAACAATTTTATGCATAACCAAAAAAAATTCTAATTTTTTTTGTATCAACACAAACTCATGAATAAACACATTTGTTTAATATATTGTATTAACAAATTTATGCATAACCAAAAAATTCTGATTTTTTTGTATCAACAAAACTCATGAATAAACACATTTTTTTTGGATATACAAATTTATGCATTACCAATATTGAAAAAAGATCCTATTTTTTTGTATTAACACAAACTCATGAATAAGCACATTTCTGGAAATGATTTCATTTTTAGATTTTATGCATTACCAATATTTTTCTGAAATTATAGAAACAAGATTTATTTTACTGGATTCATACAAGGAAATTTCGGATTTTATGCATTACCAATATTTTTCTGAACTTTTTTGTATTAACATGGATCACTAAGCGACGTAGAGTTGATTGAGTCAACATCTAGGCACGGATCTCCAACAACTTTTGACGGTGTAGATAGTTGGTGGGTTCACATATAGTTGCGTAGTTGAATTTTTGGTCCTGCCCGGGGTTGTGTATCTATAAACTTGTACAAGTAGCACTAGCTTTTCACATGGGAGTAATCAAGAAGTATTTGGCAGCTACTTGTGGCTGGTGGATACATATGCATCTTATGGGGGAAAACTACAAAGGAGATGCCGTGTGCTAGTTGTGTTCTACAAATTTGTTGTTTGTGTTAAAGGTACTGTTAGCTGTACATATACATATATTATACTTGTAGGTTCCTTGTCATTTTAACCAAATGGAATCTCAGCCACCATGGTTTGGATCTATATTACGAACCCATAATAGGGCATAATCATCTTTCTAACTTCCTCTGCCTTGTCTGACATAGAAACGAGTTGATCTAAAATACTTCAAATTTGGACAATCTGCATCATGTTAGCACCACTGCTGATCGAACTAATCTTGATAGTACTTGCATGTTGTTACTATTGTATGTTGCATGTCACGGTATGTATGAATGTGCCAAATTAGTGGTCACTAGACCGAGCCATCTGGTCACCATATGCATGATTGAGTTTGCATGTTTGTTAGCCTTGATGGGTGACTTTTGTAGTAGCTGAAACAAGGTACTGAAGATCGATGATTCATGAACTGCGCGGCTCTATGCCTATATTCTTCTCACCCGGATTTGAACTCTCTACGTCCTACTCTTGCTTGTTATTACTTCATGCACAATTGTGCTTGTATCGAAGAGGAGTCCCTCTCTTATGCACAACAGGGCTTAGCCCAATCCAGCCGCTGCTGCTTGCGGCTTCGTCGAGCTCTGCTTGCTGAAGTACATTTCTTTTCGAAGAGTCGGCGACGCAAAAACTTCTCCCTGCCTTTCCTTCTCCGTAGGTGGTTTCCTTAACTGAAACTCTCCTTCCATATATATGTGGCAGACATTATGTCCTTCCAAATTTTCACAACTACGTGTGAACCCACCAACCATCGTCACCGTTGGTTGTGCTTTACGATTCGCGCTAGTCAGAAAACTTTCGACGGTGCGAACCCACCAACCATCATCACCGTTGGTCTGGCAACTTTCGACGGTGACGATGTTTGGTGGACTCGCATGTAGTTGTGGAGTTGAATTTTCGCCCAAATGCCCGGGGAAGATGTCCTAAGGGCATCTCCAGTCGTTGCGCCTCCCCCCCCCCCCCCCCCCCCCCCCCCCCCGGGCCCAAAACGCCGGCCGCGGCGCCAAACGGCGCTAATCTGAAACTTGGGAGGGGAGGGGACGCGGTTCCCAGTCGTCCCCAGCCCATGCAATTCAAAAATTACGTAAACATTAAATTTGGCGCAAAACAGAGACAATTTCATATAATTTGGCGCAAACTTGGCGAATTTCATTAATTCAGGCGCAAACGGAGGCGATTACATCGGCGATAAAACCAAACAAACTTAAAACTACTACTAGTTGAGCATTTATAGTCTCGCCGCGATCGCCTGGCTGTAGTTGTCGGCCGCCGCCGTCGTCGCCCTTCTTGCGGCGGTTGCGGTGGCTTGGGCCGTCGTCGCCGTTGTCGTAACACTTGCTCATCTGCAAGGTACGTACGAACTGCTCCTCCTCGGTGTCCTCCTCCTCCCCCTCCTCGTCGCCCGGGCCGAGGATGAAGTACGGCATCGGCTTCGGCTGCGGCGGGGAGGGATTCGGCTGCGGCGGGGGAGGGAGGTGTGCTGCTCGCGTTCTGCACGGCGACGCTCGGCCTCGGCGAGGAGATGCCGCTGCTGCTCGACCTCCTGCGCGGTAAACTCGCGCAGGCTACAGCTCTCGGCAAAGTCCTCTGCCGCCGGCTGGATGGTGTTGAAGGAGGCCTCCTCGACCTCCTTCAATCCCAGCCACTCCTCCTCCTGCTCCTCTTCCGGCTCGTGCTTCGGCTCACGCTTGGGCGTGACGAGGCGGGAGAAGAGGCCGGCCGGAGACGCCGAGCTCCTCTGGCGCGGCTCACCGATGCGGAGGGCGCCGCTGCGCACGGGGGCGGGGCGCCCGGAGTTGAGGATCGGGGGAGTGGAAGAGGAGGGCGCTGTTCGTTTACCTGGAGGCGCCAAGCGTGTGCCGGAGGAGGAGGAGTTCGTCAGCGCCGCCGGAAAGGAGCTGCTGCCGCCCATGCGTCGGGCGCCTAGGCCGGCATGGTGAGCCGGGGCTCGTTGCGATGTAGTCGAGCACCCACTGCAACGTGCGGTGCTCGCCACCCCCACCATCGCCTCCAGCGCGGGTCCGCGGCCTGTTCCGGCGTTAGGCTTGCCCGCACCTCGGCGATGGCGTAGTCACGCTCGACCTCGATGGGGAAGGGCGGCACGGGCACCCCTCCGGCGCTCAGTGCCCATGGCCCGCGGACTGTGGAGGCGCCGGGGACGCGCATGTCCGGTGGACATGGGTACCCGGCGTTGTAGAGCGACCAGGCCTCCTCCTTTCGGAGGAAACGACGCCCCCAACCGTTCTTCGCGGCAGCGTCCATCTTCTCGGCGGCTGCTAGGTTGCGACGGTGGAGGGGAGAGTGTGGGTGTGAGGAGAGGCGGCGAGAGAGGAATGACGATGGACGGCGAGGCTGGGGGGTTTTTATAGCGCTGCGCGGCCAGTCGAAGCGGCGAGCGGTGGGTGGCCATTACTCCGACAACATTTGACTGGGGGAGCTCACTGGCCGCCCGCCACGCCAATACTCCGACAGCCTTTGAGTGACGCGAGAGCCGAGATGACGAGCACGGGCGGTTTCTTCCGCGCCATTTTCTCTCACGTCGCTGACAGCGCTGGCCCGCGCCGCGTTTTGCGTCATTTCGCCCCCAGGCCGAATCCAGGGGGCTGGGTTTCGCCTGGTGGCGCCGGCGCTATTTTTCGCCGAAATGGCGTTAACTGTGCTTCTGGGACGGCTGGTGAAAAACGGCGTTTTTTTCTTCCGCCGGTGCTAAAAAAAGGCCTCGGGGCGCGGGGGGACTGGAGATACGCTAAGCACATGTACATGCCCTTAACTTGGCTGCAACTTCTCAAAAAAAAAAAAACTTGGCTGCTACTTGTGGGATGCATTCGACATGAAAAAAACGATGGCCATGCTATGTGCTCGATCTGCTCTCCCGTCCCTATAAATTACCAAGCCCATTAATATTATACGTTGCATTTCGCAGTCGAGGCAAACAAGAGCAGCTTCTGTCTACCGTTTCCCGTTCGTTCTTGCCGCCGTATCGGAACAGCAAAGCATGGCAAGCAGCAGTAGCGTGCTCGAGATCCGGCGTTTGCAGCGAGCCGACGGGCCGGCGGCGGTGCTCGCCATCGGGACAGCAAACCCGCCAACCTGCTTGTCCCAGGAGGAGTACACGGAGTTCTACTTCCACGCCACCAACAGCGAGCACCTCACGGAGCTCAAGCACAAACTCAAGACCTTCTGTAAGTCCACAGATTAATCGATCGATCTCAGTACGTGAAGAATCATCCATGCCGGCCGGGATCGAGCCTTTCTTCATATTTCTTGGCAACAATGGTGTATGCATGCATGCAGGTGACAAGACGGGCACGGAGAGACGCTTCTTCCACCACACGCAGGAGCTGCTGGACGCCCACCCTCGCTTCTTCGACAACGGGCACGACCGCCTGGACATCGCCGCCGCTGCCGCCCCGGAGCTGGCCGCGTCGGCCGCGGCCAAGGCCATAGCGGAGTGGGGCCGTCCGGCCGCCGACATCACCCACCTCATCCTCAGCACCAACTCCTCCGCCCGCTCCCCAGGCGCCGACCTTCGCCTCGCCACCCTCCTGGGCCTCCGCGCCTCCGTGGTCCGCACGCTGCTCCAGCTCAACGGCTGCACCGGCGGCTCCGCCTCGCTGCGCCTCGCCAAGGACATCGCCGAGAACAACCGCGGCGCGCGCGTCCTGGTGGCGTGCGTCGAGCTCACCGTCGCCGCCTTCCGGGGCCCGGAGGAGAAGCACCCACACAGCCACACACTCATCGGCCAGGCGTCCTTCGGCGACGGCGCCGGCGCGGTCATCGTGGGCGCCGAGACGCACCCGCTCGAGCGCCCTCTCTTCGAGATGGTCTCCGCGTCGCAGACCGTAATCCCCGGGACGGACCATGCCGTCACCATGGAGCTCGGCGAAGGCGGCCTCGACATGCGCTTCCTGATGCGGGATCTTGTCCCCATAGCGGCGCAGAACATCGAGCGGTGCCTGTCGGAGGAGCTCGAGAAGCTCGGACTTGGCGGCGTCGAGTGGAACGACCTCTTCTGGGCGCTGCACCCCGGCATCCGCGCGATCTTGGACCACATCGACGTGGCTCTCCGGTTGGACCCGGGGAAGCTGGCGGCGAGCCGGACCGTGCTGAGAGAGTACGGGAATATGCTCAGCGCCACGGTGATCTTCGTGCTTGATGAGCAGCGGCGCCGGATGGCGGAGGAGGACGGAGAGGGAGGTGTTTGGGGTGTGATGATGGGGTTCGGACCCGGGTTCACCATTGAAACTATGGTGCTGCATGCCACCACCAATCTCAACCAAAAGCAATCTCTCTAGAGAGTCTAGTCTACAAACCAATATGTAGTTTTCACCAATTTTGATTATCTAGAGAATTGACAATATGGCTAGCTGGATGGTTGTAGGCTTGTAGCCCCAGCCCATCAGATTTCAAACCCCAGGTTTAACGATGATGTTTTCTTGTTTAGGCGGAATATTTTTCAGTGGGAGGTCACGTTCCTGTCGACAGCGAGGCGCATGTGGTGACTTCGTCAATCTCAAGACCTGATCCGCCGGCTCAGTCTCTCAGATGTGTCATAGGGGTAGGGTGTACGTGTGTGCGTTTATATTTGATGCGCTATCATTTCTATAAAACTAGAATTATGCCCTCCAACGCGTGAATCTCAAAAAGCTTGTTTTTTTTGTTGTGTAAACAAAAGGGCGTGTCTAAATGAATATACAAGATTCGCAAATTCAGAGGAGAAATGCTCCGGTGCTTTTCCAAAAATCATGTTGCACGAATTTTAAAGCAAATGATGGTTGTGATTAGGGGTGGGGATTAAAGGTGTTAGTCCCACATGATTAGTACTCTCTTTGATCACTTTGTGAACCTAATCATAGCCGTCGATGCGCTTTAAAATTCGTGCAACTTATTTTTTGGGAAAGCACCGGAGCACTTCTCAATTCAGAGATATAACTTTTTTTGTTGAAAAAACCCATTTTATATTAGAAGCGAAATAACTTTGAATGTGGCATTGTATACTTTTTAAATCCATGAACCATTTTTGTACATAAATTTTGGGACCTGTAGAACATTACTTGGGCATTGTACGCGTAAGCTAGTAACGGGCGCAAAAGGCGCCAAATAGGAGCTCCGCCGGCCTTACAAAAAACCCGCCGCCGCGCCTTAAGATAGCGCCGCCGCCGCGCCGTGCTCGCCGGAGTGGACTGCCCACAAAGCCGACACGGCGATATCCGTGGCCAAGCTCCGCCCTCCCGACGCCGCGCCGGCCTCCCCGGACGCCGTCTCACCCAGCCTGGCCACCGCCTGGCATCCGCATCTCCTCCACGCGGCGGCGGCGCGCCGCCCCCCGTCGTTGGCCAGCCGCCACACGGTGGTTGCTGCTAATACGGGGCCCTCTACCTGCAGCCACCAGTCCCCTGCTCCGGCTCCCCATTGCTCCACTCGGTGCTCCTGCTCAGATTCGGTAATTTCTTCGCTACTTTAATACTTATTCAGTTAGACAGTTTATTAGCGATTCCGTTGATTTAACAGTAGTCTGTAAAATTGCAAGCGGTTTCACGATTTAGAAAGATATTTTCCATTGATCTCGAAATCGGAGCAATCAATAAATAAATAAAAAACATCAAATTGAAGAAGCTTCTCAAACGGAAGAGATTCCTCAAACTGAACCAACTCGCGAAAGTATACGTTTTTTTATATACTTTCTTGGATAATTAGCAATTAGAGTTAAAAACATATGTTTATGTTTGCATTCGTACCACGAATTTCTGTGGCATTGTAAGAATCTTTAGAGAAGAATTTGAGCCAACTTTTTTGACCAGGGGCTTGCTCCAATCCCGGCTCCGACACTATCCAGATTGGCTTTGGGTCTGGTGTAGCCGACGAACGAATAGCGGAATAGATGAGTTTGCGCGTCGTGAGTGTGAGAAAGCTTTCAGGCCCTGCGGCTGGATCAGCTGTGTGCAACTCGTGGCATGATAGTTTAATTAACTTGTGAAAGCTGCAGCTTTTGGTTTTTGTTTACTTAAAGACAACGCACCCACACTGTATGCTGGGTTGTTTACCCTGATCGATGGGAATCAACCACATGCACAGTAGCAGCTGAGCTGGGGCATGCCTAAACAAAGAACTTGATGTAAAGCAGAGAATATTTGGGTTGGGTGAGATGTTTTTGAATGTTTTTCTTTCATTGAAGGAAGTAGGTTAGGTGAGATGGGAGCGCCGGTCAGATCGATGCTCCTCCGTATAAGTGGGACGAAGGTGATGCTACAGTGCCTCCACCATGCATGGTGCTTCACCGTTCACCACCAATGGCGACAGCGCGAGGTCTAGCAGCACTGGTCGTCCTGACCCTGACGCTGACGGTGGTCACTGCTGCTCCGAGTCCAGCCATACCCATAGGGCTGCCCGGCTGCGTCACGTCGTGTGGGGGCGTCGACGTGCCCTTCCCGTTCGGCATAGGCCCGGCCAACTGCTCACTGCCGGGGTTCAACCTCACCTGCGACCAAGACGTCGATGATAGAGCCCCACGGCTGCTCCTCGGCGACCTGCTGCTGCGGCAAGTCAAGGGAATCTACCTTGACGAAGCTGTCGTGGAAGTCCTCCACAGCGGCGACACAGGGATCAGCTGGACCGACGCCGCCGCCCTCGAGGGCCACGGCACCTTCTTCGCCGGCGGCGGCCCCTACAGGCTGTCGACCTACAACGAGCTCACCGTGCTAAGCTGCAACACGGCAGCGACGCTGAGGAACGGCAACGTCACCATGAGCGGGTGCTTCACCCTATGCGACACCAGGTACGGGTCCGGTGACTACCCCTACGACTCCGGTTGCAACGGTATGGGGTGCTGCCACGCGCCTGTCGTCACCAACCGCGACCAGGAGGAAGAAGGGAAGGTCGTCTACGGCGACACCTACGACATGGACATCCAATGGCTGGGTCTCAACCGCAGCGTGGACCTGCAGCAGGTCCCCGTTCACGTGCTCGTGGCGGCGCAGGGATGGTTCGACGAGCACTTCGGCTCCGACATCCTCTTCTATCAGCCGCCGGAGGTCGCGAGGATGCCGGTGCCGGTGTGGCTGGACTGGGAGGTAGTCGGGCATGGCGCCGCACCTGACACTGACGGCGACACAGCAAGGGAATGCAGAGCAGGGCGTAGAGGAGGCTATACCTGCACCTGCAGTGATGGTTACCAGGGCAATCCCTACCTCCCACACGGATGCAAAGGTTTTCCATCAATTATTAGTTTCTCTTTGATTTACGCTTTTTGCAAAACTTATTAACCGGTCTGATATATTCTCTGCTGTAGACGTGAATGAGTGCGAGAATCCAGAGGAATATGGCTGCTTCGGTCAGTGTAACAACACACAAGGGTCGTTTCACTGCGGATGCCCGCCTGGAACCCAGGGCAACCCCGAAATGCCCGGTGGGTGCATCAATTCTTCCGCTCACACAGGTCAGGTGCTATTTTTGTTTTTGGCTATTTTCTTTGTGAGTGAATGCATCCATAGCGATACGCGATATTTCATTGAATTCAGAGGAAATATAATAAACTTACACGAAATTTAAACTAATCCTAAACCCTTGCTACACGTGACCTCATTTTGGGTGCTTGTTTGGTAGTGTTTTACTTGTGGTTGTATTTTTCCGTTAATTAATTCGGCCACTCTCTTCTTCTTAAGTAATTGGTTGGGGTAAATCTTTTGCCTTCGTTAAAAAAGATAAAGTTTGCGCATGAATGTTAACAAAAAAAGTGGATGGTTAATTTCAATAGGGTGTATACTAACATGGTGTGCAACCATAAATTTCCCTTTGGCCTATGGACCCTTGACATCATATGTCCCATATGATAAGGACCCACGTTAGAGGGGTTTTTATTTTAGGGAATCTTGTGAGGATGAGCGTACGAGTGTGTTTATTTTTCTTTGAAGGAAAGCAAAAATTGAAACACAAATTTGTGTTGATCTAGTGAACCCCGCTTCCAACTTCGTAAAAAGTTGCGCAAAATGGCTCTCATTCATTCACAACACAAAGAAGCATTGTCAATTTCCTATGCTTACCAAGACGTTAACTTAAGCCACGAATTCCCCCTTCCGCGACAGATTTTTTTGGCACCAATTCCTTGAAATGTGCTAAGTATTCATAGCACAGTTGAAAGTTTTCATGAAGCTTCCTATATGTATGTTTGCAAAGTGGTCTTCCTTCCTTTGTCTTCCTTTGATGACCAAGGTTTATAACGTCCAAAGAGGTGATTTGTCGAGCGATTGATTTGTCAACCGTTTATGGTGGTTCTTAATTATGTGGTGGGCGGCAATGCATTTTCACTATTAGCTTCTCTTTATGTGTACCGAGAAATTTTTTCTGGCATAATGATAAACATGGTAATAAATATGATATTTTCAAATTGATAATAGCTAATGTACACAATTGAATTTTTTGCGAGTATAGCTACTCGATCACATTATTAGCTTGTTGAATGCTTAGACATGAGCGTGTTATCTTAGCATGCATTTAAAAGCTCATGTTTTCAAAAAACTTTGATGCAGGAGGATGCGAGAGGTTCTGCGGCAACATTCGCGTGCCGTACCCGTTTGGCATTCAGGGCATTGGGCCGGCCAGCTGCTACATGCCAGGGTTCAACCTCACCTGCGACACGAGTCACAGTCACGGCGCCCCGCGGCTGCTCGTCGGCAACTACGGCCGCTTCCGGGTAATGGATTTCGACCTCCCTAACTCGGCGGTGCGCGTCGCCCATTCCGGCCCCATTCTGAACATCACCTCTGGGAAAAGCATGCCATTCTACTTCGAGGGAGAAGATGGCCACGGGATATTTGCACGCCGCGAGCTTCTTCCCTACTCACTGTCGGCTCGAAACGAGCTCATCCTCATGGGGTGCAACGCGAAGGCGACCATGAAACAAGACTACGGTAGTGATGGGGAGATCATCAGCGGCTGCGCCTCATTCTGCCCCGACAACGTAACGGATGACTGGTCTATCCGGCGGCGGGTGCTTAGCTGTTACGGCACGGGCTGCTGCCAGGCGCGCATATCCATGTCCACCAACGGCATGCTGCCCAGCACAGTTGGCTACGATCAGATTGACAAAAAGCGAAGCTCGATGGCGGCGTATGTGTTCATCGCGGAGAAAGGGTGGTTCGATGATCAGCAGAATTTCTCAGGCAGCCAGTCCCGGACGGCGGAGGACGTTCCCATGCTTCTGCAGTGGGAGGTCTTGCCACCGCCAGGCTTACCCAGACCTGACCCCAAGTCGCATCCGAATTGCACCCAGGAGGTAATGCAACAGCTCTGCAGGAGCATGCATAGCTACTGCAGACCAGGAAACAGAGGCTACACGTGCCATTGCCAAGACAGCTACCACGGCAACCCCTACAGCCCCGAAGATGATGGGTGCAAAGGTTAGCTTGTTATTATGTATCAAGTGATTTGCTTTCCTTCTATGAAATCTTATCAAGTGATTCTACCTTTTCTCTCCAGGTGGCCACGGCAATCACTTAACTACAGGTGAGCAACAATACTTCAGCTGGACAACTCAGTAATTTTGATTGTAATACTGGTCGTATTCCACGTTTCTGTAAGTAGAAATCGTAGTAGTATTATAGCTACCAGCCTATCACTGCTTGTTATCATTTTAGATCTACAGTTCTACACCTAAGCCATAAATAACTTGAGTATTTTTTGTTGATTCAGTTAGTGAAGGGACATTGAGGGTGTTAAGCAATGAAAAAAATAGCGCGCTATATCGGCGTTTATAGCGCGTTATAGCGTTTCTAAGGAGGCTACGCTATATTTAGCCTAAAATGCTCGCTACGGCGCTACGCACGCTATATACGCGCTATACCGCGCTATACCATGCTAAATAATATAGCGTATAGCACGCTATAAAAAACTGGAAAACTGGGTCGGGAGCCCATTGGGCCAAACAAAAGCGCAGCTCCCATCGGCCCAAACACGTAACAAAATTATAAAAATCCAGCTCCAAAACTCATAGGAAGAACATTACAAGGAAATAGAGTTCCTACTTCCTAGTAAGAGCTCCCAAGCTCCTATAAATCTGATGACATCTAAGTTGAAGGATCAACATCAAAGGAAAGAGAGTTCCTAGAAAGAAGATGTTTCGTGCCTTCGGTAATGATGATGGTGTGTAATATGGTTGTTCGTCTAGTGAGAAGAAGATAAGGCCAATAATTCTGATTAATGTTGTACACTGCAATCTGGTGGTTCTTTTTTAAACCTTGTTATTTTGTTTATGGATATGTATCTCCTATTTTACGTTTGTGCCATGGATCTGGTTAAGTGGACTGGTTCTGCAAGTATTACTGATTATTTCTGTTGAAGAAATCTTTAATATTCACTTATTTAGACTATATATTACAGTTTTTTTTGTCAAATGTTATTTCAAAAATAGCACGCTATAACACGCTATAGCGTTTGTAGCATTTTGAAAAGGGTCACGCTATATTCTGTAGCGCGCTATTTTTTTCATTGGTGTTAAGTAATTTGACTGTATCAGGTACCAATACATCCTTGAAAAATCAATGATATTGTGTATATGTGCAATTTTAGGTATATACATCGCCATTGGAGTTGCTATTGGGGCAGGCCTCATACTTCCGGTTCTCATTGTAATCCTCATTTACAACAAACTTAAGCATAGGCGAGCAAAAATGTTGAAGCGGAAGTTCTTCGAGCAAAATCGTGGTCGACTATTGCAACAATTGGTTTCACAAAGAGCTGATATTGCAGAAAGAATGATCATATCCTTGGAAGAGCTAGAGAAAGCAACAAATAATTTTGATAAATCCCGTGAGCTTGGTGGTGGAGGGCATGGTGTAGTCTACAAAGGGATTTTATCGGACCTTCATGTCGTCGCCATCAAGAAACCAAAAAAGGTGGTACAAAAGGAGATTGATGAGTTTATCAATGAGGTTGCCATCCTATCACAAATCAATCATAGAAATGTGGTGAAACTCTATGGTTGTTGCCTTGAGACCGAAGTTCCGATGTTAGTCTATGAGTTCATATCCAATGGAACCCTTTATGAGCATCTTCATGTCCAAGGCCCAAGTTCGTTATCATGGGAAAATAGGTTGCGGATTGCAACTGAGACAGCCGGCTCTCTATCATATCTTCACTCAACAGCTTCAGTACCTATCATTCATAGAGATATCAAATCTGGTAACATACTTTTGGATGATTCTCTTACATCAAAGATAGCAGACTTCGGTGCTTCAAGGTATGTTCCAGTGGATAGGTCGGGTGTAACAACAATGGTGCAAGGTACAAGAGGATATTTGGACCCTATGTACTTCTACACAGGTCGACTCACAGAGAAAAGTGATGTTTATAGCTTTGGAGTTATGCTGGTAGAATTGTTGACTAGAAAAAAGCCATTTTCCTATTTGTCTTCTGAAGGAGAGGGCCTTGTTGTGGATTTTACTACCTTGTATGGACAAGGCAATTTATCCCAGATACTAGATCCACAAGTTATCGAGGAGGAAGACAAAAATGTTGAAAAAGTTGCTGCACTTGCAGTAGAATGTATAAGGTTAAGAGGGGAGGACCGTCCAACAATGAAACAAGTGGAGTCAACACTTGGAAGCATTCAATCAGAGAAACAACAAGTTCCAGATATTACCTTGGTCAATAAAAAATATGATGGCATTGGAATAAATTTTCAATCAACTCCAGATGGAAGTGATGAATCGACAAGAAGATATAGTATGGAAAACGAATTCATCTTGTCTTCCAGGTATCCTCGCTAGTTCTATCTTAGAGCTTGACGTAGATGAATTCCATATTTGTATACCTCTAATCCCTGTCCTCCTGGATATCGAAACCAGTTATGTACGTGCGTTAAGCTATCACTAGCACCAACCCGTGGGCTACTAACGTGTTTTTTGTTATGTTGATGTGATGCTGATTTAGTTTCTGATGTAATGCATCGTCTTAGTCTTCTGTGTGGCCATTTCCTTTTCCAAATTAAAGCAATTTTCCACATATTGTATGTAAAGTTTCTCCTCAATGTGTAAATTCTACACTTCTTAGTCTTCTGTGGGACCATTTCTGCAGTAACCTTTCTTAACATGGTGACCCTTGTTGATCCATGGACTTGATCATTACCATGAACTCTGGTTGTGCTCAGTTTACTATGAAGCATGGAATTCATAGTGGGTGACCCTTGTTGATCCATGGACTTGATCATTACCATGAACTATGGCTCTTATAATGGTGGGTGACAAGCACTTCAGGTGCCAGGTGGACCAAGATGGCAAGCATCACCGTCTGCTGCCACCACACATAGTACCACCATCCATAGTGCGCATTTGAGTTTACATGATGGATTGCTCAGGAATAAGTTCAAGGAACCACTTCAAGCTCATAGATTTTTCATCTCCCAATCGTACTGCTAACCTGCTAGGGATAATTGAGCTAATTGGCGCCTCTACTACCTTTACTATGGTTTCAAAACATATTGTTTTGAAATGAAGACCAGCAGCAGAACAAGTAACTTCGAACAACGCGGTTTTTCCACACCATGGTATGGACGTCCATTTTTCATCGGACGATCGTAACATTTTTTTGCAAATGAGACCCTGTAATTTATAGAAATTACGGAGCGACGAAAATAGACACAACGACACCTCTATTTATTGACCCTAATTGCAAAGCACCGGTTCCTATTAAACTTCCCCAACCCTAATCCCCAGCGCCTCCATCTCCACCTCTCGAGCCATGGAAGAAGAGCTCCGGCCGTGGAGGGCGGCAGGATGCGCGAGGGGAAGGGCGGCAGGATGCGCGCGGCTCCTCCGAATTTTTATTCCTCCGATTTTCCCCCCTTTTTATGAGAAAACCACCAGATCGTGAATCCGAAGTTCTTGTTACTTTTCTGTTAATGTGTTCATGTATGTGCATAAATCCATTTTGGATCTGGATCCGTATGTACATATTAGGAAATATTTGAGATTTGCTTTTTAATGCAAGATCTGAATTCCTTAATGGAAAGGGGAAGAAAAGATCCAGCATGATCTTTTTGGCATGAATTTGTCCATGCATAAATCCGAATTAGCTCATACATGTTTATCTATTTGTTCATGTATGTTCATAAAATCTGAACATTTCTCGATGTATCTTAATGAATAAAATTGTTCTTGTTCACGTATGTTGATAAATCCGAACATTCTGAAAATTTATACATGAAAAATGTAAATGCATGGAATATTTCCTTCCGAAAATGGATTTTTTTCCCGAAATTTATGCACTGTTATCATATAATGTTTGTTTCTTAATGGGAAGAAATTTGTTTCCTAATTTTTTGTTCCCAGAAAATGCATGTGCTCTCCTCGTGTCCATCCAATACATGAATTTCTGTTAACAAAATATTATCTTAAATTTATGGATCATACTCAAGCAAGAACAAAATGTTAATCCGTATTTCTTCTGAATATATTGTATAATCCGTTTTTTACAATATATGGATCCGTTTTTTTACCAAAAAAAATCTCTTACCAAAAAAATCCCTCAGTCTGTACATATTCTCCTATTAATGTTAATTAAATGCTCCACTAAACTTAGGCAAGAATCAGATAAAAATCCTTCTAAAGCAAGTTACAAATCAGTCCTAGGAAACTTTATAGAAGGTCGTTTTTTCAAAAACGCAGCACAAATCTCCAAGTGGTGAGTGGCTGTGATAAGTGGCACGGGTATACAGGGTTGTGGCTATGCATTTTCGAACTTCGAACCCACAATTATAACCACGAATTGCATAGGAGTTTCAAATCACTGGGAATGCCTTCCTCTACCAAAAGAGAACCCACAATTATAACCACGAGTTGAAGATTATCTTTTATTGTAAAACAGCGGTCAACCCCAGGAACGTGAGCGCAAACTGCAAAGGAGTGACCGAACTAATCTGTTCTCTTTAAAAAAGTTATCCATATACACAGGTGCCTGGCCATACATGTGAGATCATCGGTTGCAACACACCAAAATGATGTATCAAATTACCACCAGACATGTATTCTTTACACAACACAAAAAAAACCAGCAAACGAATGATACAAAACGATAAAGCACGCGCTCCAACCTGGACAGATATTTCTTCAACTCCTTACACAGGGCCTCTGCTTTTCTTACTTGCTCGAGTTTTTCTTCCTTGCTCGCTTCTTTCAGCATGGATGAAGGATAGATCTGTATCTGATCAGCACCTAACTAAGAGCACCCCAAACATCTACTCATCGGGCCTAGGAAATCCAGAAAGCCCGTCGTAGGCGGGCGTGAATCTTCTTCTTCTCCTTTTGAAGAAGGCAGATGTTTGAGAAATGCCCTGACTGCGCCGGTTACACCATCCTCGGATTCCATGGCCTTGGCAAGTTCCACAGCCTTTTCTTTCACCTGGAATTGACGTGGCCTTGGCAATCAGGTTATGCTGTAATTTTAGTAGCCAACAGATCGCATGCCTGTACTGGTTTGTGTGTGTCCCAAAAGCCAGTCAAATTCAAAACCGTAAGATCTGAATAACATTCTAAAGATTCACTAGGGAATAGGACCAGATCGGTTCCTAGTTCTTGGGTAGTAACTACTGGTGACAAATCGGTCCCTGACTTTTGGAGCTGCTGGTGAGTGAGTCAGCTGACAACAAAATGTTTCAAAAATATCAAGTAAATGATCATTCATCTTGACTATCTGGCATTTTGATGTATAACCTAGAGACAGTTTTGTATAAGATGGATGTCCGTCAGAAACACCAAATGGAGCCCGCCCATATTCTTATGTGCGCAGGCAAAATGCTATTAGGTGGGGGAAGAGAGGTTATCATAGAACTACAAGTGTGCTCGTTAACCAACAAAAAAATCATTAAAATGGAAAGCATTTCGAATTCGCAGGATTGAACGTGAACAAAAATCATTACTGCTATGGACCAAATATCAACACATGAACTGGAGCTTGAATTACAATTTAGGGGCCAAACATGCTGCAATGAAAGAAATCAGATATTTAAGAGAGAGGGTTAGGAAGCGCCATAACAGCATGTATTATGTATCGTCATGACTTCATGTAGGAATCCAAAATGGTAATTAGATGATGGACCTAAAATTCTAATAATTAAAGTGATAATCTAGAAATTTTATATATGAGTATATCACAATCATATTTGCAGCATTGTCAATGGCCTACCTGCGCACGTATCTGCCAATATACTTGTTATCTAATTATGTAATATCAAACAGGAAAGGTAACTTCAAAAATTGATTGGGTACTTCTGCCCAAATGCAATGAATAAGTTACCTTTGGCTCCAACATGAATTTTATAGCATCAACCAGCTTCTGCAGATTGAATTGATCAACCGGTATAGGCACAGGCCCTACCCCTCTAACATGCACGCGGTCTCCCCAAAATGGTTGGTCACCAAAGAAAGGTACAATTGTTGTAGGGCACTAAATCACAAAAAATACTGGGTTAGAATTAATTCCAAGAGCTACTCTTAAAAAAAAGAATTAATTCCAAGAGCTGGTCCCAAAATAGCAAACATTTTTTTGAGTGAAAAATAGCAAATGTTATCATCAGGTGCTCGTTGTCAGTTGCTGAGCCAGTCATAGACATTAATAAGTCTTTTATCAGATTAAAAATACTGCAAATAAGTTTGGCAACTGCAGGCATGCACTGGGTAGGAATTGGTTTCAACATATTCTTACTAAAAACTACCTAACAACAATTGGTTTATAATTTTACTTTTTGTAATACTGTAAGTCTATCGAGAATAGTCTAGTCACATGGCATTGTGACGAATGATTTGTAAAATAGTGTAACTGAGAAGTATAAAGCACATCATAGTAATACTGTCTATAAAGAGAGCGAGAGAGTACAGCTGCTTTAAGACCGGCAGCTGTCGTTCCAGCTCCACCATGGTGCACCTATGGAGAAAAAAATGTCAGGTAACGGAACACACAAACACAGACATTATTAGCACGGATGTGATCACACTGGAGTGCTTTCACCAATTCTAAGCATACCCCACGAAAATTATCAGTCGATTAGCTTCCCAAAATTAGAACATAAGGACTGACTGATGACCACTAAAAATATTATACTAATAAAAGATAGTACAATTCATCACCAAGAGTAACAAGCAATGGCTTACCACTGCCTTACACTGCAGAAAAAGCCAATCATGAGGGACATTGTCGAGCACATATAGGGAATCTTTTGGTTCTGCCACTGCAAGAGATTTCAAGAATTTAGTATGGACACAAAATATATCCCACGGCATATAGTGCAATATGCACAGAAATCGCAAGACGAACTTACAGGTTCCCAGGCCACCCCAACCCTTGTTAATGATGCCTCTCTGCCCAGTCATTTCCAGTGCTTGGACAATGGTTTCAGTCATCTTGGCTGGATCTTGAACTGGCTAGTACATCAGGCAAAATGTAAAATTATTTAAGGCATTGCGGCATTCCAAAAGTATATTTCATTAAAAAAATCAAAGTTAGCTGAGTTTCTTTTTACATGTGCAAACACTGATTGGAAAAAAGATCCCTCTAACTAAAGCCCAACAACCCAATAGCAAACCGCACCTAACAAGGAGCTCTCATAGCATTAAGCTCAATAGTACCCTAGAGAGGCATTTTGGCTCCCGGGTGCATATTCACCCTTTATTTGAAATGCATTATAAACATATTTTGAAATGTCAAAAAAAATGCAAAAAAATCGCGCATACATTGCAACATCCTGTGTGTTCACAAAGTCGTTTAACGAAAAACCGACATTTTATTTGGCTTGTGTAAGAAGACAAATTTTGGTGCTAAAATAAGCCTTTCCACGAGACATTTTTTTTGTCTTTTTTGCACAGGCCACAAAAAATATCAGATTTCCACGAAACGACGTTATAAACATACAGAATATGAATATGCATCTACGAAATTTTATTTCAGAATTTTTTGATATTTTGAAATATGTTTTTAAAATACTGGGTGCATATGCACACGGGAGCCAAAGTGGATTTCACCCCACAATTGCAGGTAATATTATATTTTTTGTGTTTAAACCTTGTATACAATTACATCATAGATGTCTAGCGTAGGTATATCCGTGCGGCAGAGAGCAGGCACACTCAGGCAAATTATCCCAAAGAGAACAAAACTGCTCAGCAACCTTCCACTTTCATAGCAAACTATGGCAACACAGTTCTGAAAATATATGCACGAGAAAATGGTGTATGTTCGACATTCCAGACATCGACACGATCTCAAACATGCAGGTTCAACCATTGTTTTTGTATGAACATGCAAACAGAAGATTACAATTTCTGTTATATCATATGAACACATTTTCATGACAATTCTAATGACACCATTTTCACTTGACCAATCTAAATATTTTTTTACATTTTAGAAGTTAGAAAGTTAGAACGCGTGATATACTCCTTGAATGGCAGTATATAAAGTTACACAAATTGTTACAAACTGTTCAGCTTTTCTTTTATACAGAGCTTTAGCATTTGGTTTCTCTAAGAATGATCTCCTAGCATCAATACACCATATTTCTACTGAAACAAGAGTTAAACATTGGTACCCTCGGCCTCAAGCATACAAATAACTTCTGCTATAAGATGCTGAAAAGCTTCTGAGTGACAAGCCAGTTTCTTATTGTTTACTGTAAGCAGAAAAAAAACATGTATGAAGCCGTTTTGTGCAGTAGAACATGAAGAGTTTCACTAATCCACAAAGTGCATTTACTGCCAACGACATATCCATATGGAACTATTTAGTTCACCCTATTTTAAGGAAATTTAAATTGACACAAATCAAGGTCAACAAATGTGCCAGCATATCTTGAACACAATAGTCAACTAACATTATTAGAATGAAAACAGACATGAAGTAAATATAAGAAGGTCAAACTGATCTTACAAGGCTACCGAAACCAACATAAATGGGCATGTCACCAGCTTCAAGCCATTTCACAAGTGCTTCAGGAGGTACATAATCCGAAGCAAGATCGAGGAAGCAGAATCCAACAACATCAATCTTGGGGCCCCAATCTGCATTCAGATATATGTCGGCTTTAACCTTGAGTTACAGATCATGCACAACAACAAATACTGAATTGACTACTTGAGGATATACTCCGTCGGAAAATTTCAATGTTACATTTTTCTGAATAAGCTACTCCATTGTGCATGAAACTGCAATTACAATCTCAATATAAATTATAAAAAGATCCTTAGATAATTAGCAGTGATAAGCATACACATATTCTAGTAGGTAGTAAGGCCTTTCTTACGATGTCAGTATTCCCTGATATTTTAATCCGATGCGTTACAGTAAACAAGCAGTTGATATGCAACTGCTCAACTAGTTGGCACAATTTTAATCTTGCCATAACCTATTGAGGAGTCTGAAGGAGTGCTGCAATGATTCGAGTATGCTACATCACTGGTGACATCACCATTAGCTAGTTAACTAGTAAATTTCTAGATTCAAATTTCACAAATACTATGAGAAGAATGGAATGGATTGATATGAAGAAGGTGAAGAGACACAAGATATCTTTCATTACGAATTTACAATGTCAATATATGGTATATCCTATCTCACACATAATTCTGGCAACTGTGACTTTGTGCAAAGCTGCATTTGTTGCTAACTAGCTATTGCTGATTGACATTGTGATACATAAATAGAAAACATGTACCAATAAAACCAAATGGACCTGGCACTATCTTAACTTTGCCAATTTGTATTTTGTATAGAAAATGGGGTAGACACAAAATCATTCGACCATATAAATCCGTAAACTTTGGGAAATGGAAATTAACACAATCAATGAGAAGGTTAAGCATCTTGTTTCAGCTCAAATTAATATGAATCAAAGACCTTTCGGTTTTGGGACAAGATGAGGACTCCAGATGTATCCATGAGGAATATCACTTCCAGAACCCTGTGCACCACTTAGGTATGTTACTGGACGAAGCTTCAACTTCTTTTTCCTGAATTCGTTTATCATATCCCGTATCCCAAGCCAAATCATAGAGTCAACAATTTGGTACGAAAGCTGCAAGTGTAGAGAAACATTAGAAGGTAACAGATCAGCTGTAGAAATTATACTATTACAAGAAATAACATCTGGGGCATCCAGTTCGAGTAGTCTTTACAACGATGCTAGCGAACAGTTAAGTTGGGCTAAATAATATAGTTGCAAAAGCTTAAGACAGAGACACCGGTGCATCTAAGCAACTAACACCTGTAAATGAGGCAAAGTAAATTTATGTCCTCACACCTGTAAATGCGGACAGAAGGTTGCGTCGAGGGCTCACCTCACACACGCTCTGCCCGTTGTGCCTCATCGACGACGAGACTATGAACCATCTAAATGTTCAATGCAGTTTCACGGTGGCTATTTGGGCTGGGATCAACTCCAAGTTGGGTGTGGCGCTACCTCTTCCGGGTGGAGACAGCTCCCTGGCGTCATGGTGGCCCGATGTTGTTCGGCCTCTGTCACAAAAGGATCAGCGGACGGCGAATTCGCTTATCATGCTTACTATCAGGACCATATGGCTTGAGAGAAACGCTAGGGTGTTTGAGGGGCGTGCTACCACTGCTGCTAGGGTCCTCGACAACATTGTTGACAAATGGAGGTTGTGGGCTACGGCTAGATGTAGGCTGCCGCGAGAGTAGTTTTCCTTTTGTTTCTTGTGGGTGTCGAGGTCTTGTGGCTCGACCGTAGTGGTGTTTGCACTCGCGCGTTTGTTCGCGGTGTACTTGTTATACCTCTCTCTCATGCTTAATATAAAAACGGGCAGATCTCCTGCCGGTTCTCTAAAAAAAAAATTATGTCCTCAAACACACTTGATGCTTACACCTATGATTATGGGTTCCTGGAGGCAGTACCAAGAAAGCAAGAATTTAGTTGTTCAAAAGAACTCCGCTTGATTTATAAAAAATAAAACAATACACATAGCAAGGCAACATGCATGTGCAACAAGTTAATACCAATAATACAGAAAATTGTTTTTTCTTTCATAAAATAATTTCCACCTATAAATATTGTGTGAACCTTTTCATCTTGTAATGATTTAGAACAGGTTCAAACTAATCACCCGATACTCTTGAACAAATAAGTATATACATCAGAAACTCACTCGATATCCAGCTGATGTTTTCACACGAGAAAGAGGGTGAGGAAATTCACTAGTTGGCCTGAACAAGCAGCATAAGTTAGATCTTCAAATGACAATTTCCTCAGCAACTGTCTTCAAAAAGAAAGCAGAACAGTGACTCACGTCCATGGCATGGTAAAGAATATATGAATGGGTACTTTTAGTGCCTCAGCCACATGTGTATGCCCTGAAAAATTAATGAGGTCAGCAGGATCAGCAAACTCGTCATTTTACAAATAATTTTACAAATATTAATAAAGTTAATCAGCCTTGTTATCTGGATCATAAAAGGGAATAATATGAAATATAAATAAGGTGATATGAAGGCACAACTGCACAAGCGTATACATACGCGAGATAGTATTGCCTCACTATGTGGACACTAGAGGCCAGTGATACCGTTCATAAAGGGCTCGTCTGGGACCCCTCATTTCATTTCATTTGCTGCAAAATTCGAAATCCATTTCATTAAGGGTTTAGGATTTATGTGGACGCTAGAGGCCACTCAGGCCAGTGATATTATCATTTCATTTTGCAGAACTCGAAATCCAATTCAAATATCTGTGTTTGGCAACCACACGGAATCCTTAACTTCCGCTTGAAACCAAACAATTGGACTGACTAGGATCAGGTAGTGGAGACTAGGGACCCTGCCGCTGCCACTTCTTGCTTCTTGCTAGCTTGCCCCTAGCAGTGAGGTTGGGGTGGGATCCTTGATGCTGAGAACTGAGAGGAAGGAGATGGCAGAGTAAATACAGGGAGCAAGGTGGTCGGGGCTTAAGGCCGATGAACTGGAGAGTATGGTGAACTAGGGTTAGGGTAAAAGGGGGAATAGAGGAGTGGGAGAGGACAGAAACGGAGAGGTGGGGAGGAGACCTACCTCCGGCGGTTGGCGAGTGAGATTGACGGCGGCTCAACGCAAACTGGTCACTCCCAGGTGGGAAACATCAAGATCTTGATGGAAAGGAGCCATGACGTGGAGAGCAGACAACATGGGTCCTCTCTGTTAATAGGAGGAGAGAGAAACGTGTCGCTGGCCGCCGGGACGGCAAGTTGGTGGTGGGTGAGAGAGTTCAGGGAGGAAGAAGAGCTGAAGGGGGAGAGAAGGGGAGAGAAGAGATTCCAGGGAAAATGACAGGGGTATAGGGGGAGGATGTTGCGTGAGCTACATCTCCATTCTCTGGAATCATCAAATGAATACCTCGGACCAATTCCCTTCTCTTATTCATTTCTTTTGACCATTTTTTTTCGAATTTGTTGAATTCGGTAAATGAAAGTCAATACAACATGTTACACTTGCATAATTTTTCAGTAACAAGTAACTAATACAAGCCCTGGCACAGAAGAGATGCCTCCAGAGAAAAGGTGAAACCAAAAGATATCTTTCTGAGTTTACACTACTAAACCAATCTCCTTATTAATGGAAAATCAAAGAAAACAATCACCATGGTAAAGCATAAAGTAAGAAATTGAGCAGTCACTACAAAAAGAATTGTTCTGTACAAACAAACTAAATTGCTTGTTGTGAGTGAGCCATATGTGAGCAAGATTGTCAAGATTCGATTAATATTATACAATCTTAAGAAAATCTTGAAGAATTCAACCCTGACTCTTTGTACGATGATTATTGAAAAGACCATGTAGAATAATTTTGTACACCTTGTAATCGTCATAAACAAAACAGGATACAACGCTAAGACGGTCCTCATCCTAACAATGATTTAAATGAGTATGTCCAGAATACTGCTAAACATCTCCTAACATTGTGTACTATTACTTATAAGTTATAAGTGAGATAGTGTTTCAACCATAAGCTTTAGGGAAAGTAAAGCACATCATAAGAAAGCAATCCAAAGTAAAATATACTAACCATATGCTGGTGGGTTAGCAATAATTGCATCCACTTTGAAAGGAATGCCAGTATCAGGGTCAGGATCCTTGCATGCAGGCAGTAAGGAAAATATAATCTCTTTCATCTGCTTTCGTTGAATAGGAATTTCTGATGGGCCT